>OZ022308.1:7109543-8365376 GCA_963989215.1 Hedychridium roseum
TACTTTTTTCTCTTCATTTTTCAATTATGATCCGAACAGTGAATAGTCGAATGAGTCGAGGCGAGTGTGTAAATTATCCAAACTGCTTGAAATCGACGAACTATTCGGAAGAAACTCACCTACTAAAAAAGTCGGAACGATTCAAATATTTGAGCATTCATAAAGTATCGAGTTACTCGAGTTACGTCAGACGGACGCAACCCCTTTACAATTATTATTATCATTATCATTATCATTAACACTACCACTACCGTTGCCGTTGCCGTTGTTGCCGTTGTTGCCGTTGTTGCCGTTGTTGCCGTTGTTGCCGTTGTTGCCGTTGTTGCCGTTGTTGCCGTTGTTGCCGTTGTTGCCGTTGTTGTTGTTGTTGTTGCCGTTGTTGTTGTTGTTGTTGTTGCCGTTGTTGTTGTTGTTGTTGTTGCCGTTGTTGTTGTTGTTGTTGTTGCCGTTGTTGTTGTTGTTGTTGTTGCCGTTGTTGTTGTTGTTGTTGTTGCCGTTGTTGTTGTTGTTGTTGTTGCCGTTGTTGTTGTTGTTGTTGTTGCCGTTGTTGTTGTTGTTGTTGTTGCCGTTGTTGTTGTTGTTGTTGTTGCCGTTGTTGTTGTTGTTGTTGTTGTTGCCGTTGTTGTTGTTGTTGTTGTTGCCGTTGTTGTTGTTGTTGTTGTTGCCGTTGTTGTTGTTGTAGTTGCCGTTGTTGTTGTTGTAGTTGCCGTTGTTGTTGTTGTTGTTGCCGTTGTTGTTGTTGTTGTTGCCGTTGTTGTTGTTGTTGTTGCCGTTGTTGTTGTTGTTGTTGCCGTTGTTGCCGTTGTTGCCGTTGTTGCCGTTGTTGCCGTTGTTGTTGTTGCCGTTGTTGTTGTTGTTGTTGTTGTTGTTGTTGTTGTTGTTATCTGTACACAGAGACGACTATCAAAACCCATAAGGCCCATCCCCACCACATCCACCTCCCACCCTCACTTTCCCGAAGAGTCCCGAGTTTTCTTTCGGGACTACAAACCAAAACACCCTCAGTCTTCACTTAGTTTTTAGTTACTCTTAGTCGTAGTTAGTCGTAGGTTAGTTGTTAGTAAGTTTTAGTTTAGTTGCCACTCGACAGCAGACCTGTTCTGGCAGCAGACTATGTGACATCGCTCATCGCTCGACGTGGCAGCGAATCGGCGGAAGACGTTCATAGTGGACATGGGCCGAAGAATCTCCGTATTTGTCGCTTTCCCAAGAGGGAATAATCACCAATTTTTACATAAGATTTAAGTTAAGGAAGGAGGTCAGTAGTGGATCCTAACACTACCTACAAAATGGTTGAGCGTGAAGCCCGATAGAGCTGACGTTTTGTTAATAAAAGGGCAGAAAATAAGAGAAATCTCATTTTCTGCCATGTAGAGTCAAAATTTAACTTCATGTTGTGTATCGTGGCAGCAGGCGTTATTTCCGCATAAAATCTTAAAAACATTTATACGGGAAACAACACCTGTCGCGCATGGCGGGTGGGCATGCTGGCCGGGGGGCTAGTATGACGCGCGCTGTGATAACCGTTAGTGCGTTGTCCTTATACAAAATTAGTTGAATAAGAAGAAAATTTGTTAAGATTCGGTAGAATGTAGAAATGAGATATTTTAAGTTTATTTTGTATTTACGTAAGTATAATATGAATTACGTACGATTAATTTGACTTAGATTAAAATGTTATAATTGTAATTGCACTTACCCATGGCGAAATCAATATCTACCTGTAAGAAATATGAAGTAACTAAGATCAATGAAATATGTATGAAAATGGCTAACTACGTTAATAGTAAATTGGTAAATACCATTGTAACAAAGCGATGATGATAAGCAAATTTACTAACCTACTTTGATAAAATATTATATTGCATATACTTACCTCGATTGAACCTAAAATGAAGAAGAAGATTATCAATAATGTAAAATGATAGAAAGAAAACACAATAGCGATACTTACCGTGGAGATCCCGATGGATACCTATGAAAAGAGAAATGATTACAACTACATCATCGTACAATTAGACTATTAACAATTTACAGTGTTAAATAACAGATATTGTAAACATCATGTTGGTACATCAATACAATTATGGACTTTGATTATATTATCGAATGCGGATAAAGGAGAGTTCTGTAACCACTTTTGTACACTGAAAGAAAATGCAATGCGTGCAATATTTCTTAGGAGCGAAATGAAAGAAAGAACTAATGTCGAGAATAATATATTTATTAGAATTGCGATGAACATAAGTTAGATGAACGAGAAATGCGGCGCAAAACTTAATGTAAAATGAAAAAGAAAATCTTCCTTTTGACATACCTATCCCATATACTGCATATGCAGTATAATAATAAATAATTCACCTTGTGGTACCCTCTTTACTACCCATAAAGAAAATTTGCCGATCAAAGAGTCTAGTAATTGAAGTTAGTCATAATTATGTATAACATATGCAACAAGTAATAATGTTTGATAAATTGCTGGGCTCATGATCGATTGAAAATATTAAGCTTAAAAATTACTTATGACAGAATTTAACTGGTCAGAATATCTTAGAATCAAAAATTAAATACTTCTGTCCAGTCAACAGAAATTTGATAAAATAATATTTGTTAACTAATAATTGTCATATCAATTTAGTTATAACTTACTCTTAGTAGTTTGCTGGATAAAATGAATCTAAATATTAATACTATCATATTATTAGACTTTAGAACAACTCTTGAACAAGTCTTATGTTAGGACTTTTGCAATAACAATTAGTAATTGAAATTACACAGACTATTAATAAGATGGCTGGATAGAATTTTACAACTAACATAAAAATAATGATTTATATCAAAGACAATTGGATTTATACAATAGTTTAAACAATACTTGTAAAAATTAAATTATCGTCAATTACTTCTACACTGATAATTATCCAAAAAAATTACTTGGTCCAACATTGATATGTTAACATAAATAACAAGTCTGACCAATTATATTGTTTAAAAATCTATTTCTTACGTGATTTTGCAAGTAGGGTATATAAGTAAGCGCGACGGCATCACTCGGGATAGTCGTCTTATGGTTCTCAAAGCGTACGCATCGATACTTCGCTACACATACTCTGTGGTTAGAAGTTTCATATTGCGCATATCATCTAACGGTCGTAACCTCTATTCGTAAGGATTAGCAAACGAAGGATACACGTTGCGATACTTATAAAAGAAAAGGTTCATAGTTACTTCATGTAAGTGTTACATCGATGCGATAATTATAATCAATAAAATTATATTGAGATTGATGTTATTTAATTAATTAACAACTTATATCCCTTTTTCCACTCAGTTAGGACCATAAGAATTCCTCCGGCTGGGGCTCGGACGTATGTGGAATTCTATAACGATTGACTGAAATTAATAAGATTATATTTTTTAGTCGAATTCCCGTCCGACCGGCGACCGTTGGTGCGGAGTGGACTGCCGTCCGCCCTATTGAGTCGTCCCAATTAATTCCGAAATCCCATTGGGTGAACTCAACGGAATTAAGGCATTGAGGAGTGCCAAGGAATTATTTGTCAAATATTCCAAGTAATATTTGGTATTACGAACGCAATCAGCGAACCTTTGTAGTACTTGGACTGTGCGTCGTAAAAAGTTTTGCTAGTTTTGCTTTAAAAACCTGCTGGCGACCGAATCTGCAGTCTGCGGGACATTAATCTATGTGACCTGTCCAGTCACATAGTTTAGTTACAACACACTCTCGATACACACACCACAGTTTCACCAACCATCCGTTCTCTGGCCATTCCACGCTACCAAGTTAACAAACAATTAAAACTCGTTAACAAATACGGGCCGTGGTAAATCATTATTCCAACTCCACCCATCACCACGGGTCCAAGTAGTAACACTGGTGGCAGCGGTACTCCGAAAACCATACAACAAAACCAAAGTATCACCCAAGTCGTAACATGAATAAAAAAACTATCGTTACTTTATAAGTGCATGGGAGTCAACGCCTGCTGTGAAGAGAACATTAATAAACTTAACGGCAAGACTTTTGGTCAAAGAGGCAAGAAACTGAATGGAAAAAGAAGAAGTAGTAGCATTTGAGGCTGATGGAAAAAGGGGTTACCAAAGGAACAAAAAAACCTATTGTAAGGAACGATGTAATATTGATGACGTCTTCGTCATTGCCCGATGCACCACCGAGTATCGGGTGGAGTGAGGACGTAGGTGTTATCGGTATGCCGACGGACCAAGTAGTTTATGTATGAACGGATTAGAGAGTGCACGTTGCCTAAATAAAACCCGGACAGTAAGATTTTAAGTTTGTGTCTACATTTTGTTCGCGCCCAACAACCATCCCTTCTCCTACAAAATCAGAAGTGGGATAAAGTGGCAAAATTTATGGACAATTACGGTTAATTGACAATTCTTTGTGTTCGGGTGATTATGTGATTACGTTATTTGGCGACTAGGTGTTTATGGTTATTAGAATTTAGTTCATTAGTGACTGTTGGACATTTCGAGGACACGTGTTTCCCGAATCCCGAGATGCTGTCAAGGGCGTTTTCAAGAATGCGGTTAGTCAAGGAGGACCGACAGTAAAAAAACGTGCAACGCCCGGAGACGCAGGCGGCGGCAAGGAAGCAGGAACAGCAGAGGACAACGAAGACGTGGGCCTCGTGGCAGCTTAGGTGTTACAACTGCAACGGCATGGGGCATTATGCAGCAGATTGCAGTCAGCCACGGAGGACACGAGGTTCATGCTACAATTGTGGCAGTACCGACCACAAGATCGAGCAGTGTACGACGTCACGGGAGATCGGCTACGTGGGCCCGTCGCAGATCGAAGAAGATGAATTCCATCCGACGGTAACGTTGTCATTTGGCGACAACGACGGTGGGTCTGCCATTAAATTAGATGCATTGATCGATTCAGGTAGCCCAATTAGTTTTGTACAAGAAAGTAGGATACTACGTAAATTCATTGTCGAAACGTTAGATTACGGTAGTTTCACAGGAATTAATAATAGCAGTTTGAGAATTGTTGGTTATGCGAAGATTACGATTGATTATGAACACACCCCGTATGAGGTACAGCTAAGGGTGGTAGCCGATGGAACAATGCGGAGCTCATTAGTGTTAGGTAGAGACTTTATGAAGCTGGCGAAGCTTACTTTTAAGATTAGTGAGGAAATTATACAAATTATGAATATTGAAGCAATCACGCCGAAGGAGCGTTTATTATTAGAAATAGACGTAAACCAAGACCTTCCGCGCGACATTCAGGAAAGGACCCGTTGTTTATTTGAGGAGGAATATCTTAAACCAGCGAGACCCGAGGTTCCACATATTGAAAACATAATGAAACTTTTGTTAGCAGAAGAGAAACGATTCCACTACTCTCCGCGTAGGCTAGCATTTGTGGAAAAAGTGAAATTGAGGGAGATCATAGATGAATTGCTACGAAAGGGCGCGATTAGAGAAAGCACATCAGAATATGCATCACCCATTGTCCTGATGAAGAAGAAGGACGGAGAGTACCGAATGTGTATTGATTTTAGAACACTCAATAAGGTTACTGTGCGCGATAACTTTCCACTACCTTTGTTTCAGGATCAATTAGATTTGTTCGAAGGAAAGAAATACTTTTCTTCTTTGGATTTAAAGGACGGATGTTTTCATATACAGATGCACGAAGAGTCCATTAAGTATACATCGTTTGTTACGCCACTGGGACAGTTCGAGTGCCTGAAAATGCCATTCGGTCTGAAAGGCGGTCCTTTAAAATTCCAAAGATATATCGCACAAATATTTAGAGAATTGATAGACGCAGAAGATGTTTCGGTATATTTAGATGACTTTCTGGTCGCAATGGTGACTTTAGAACATCATTTTCGAGTGTTGGCAAAAGTTTTCCAACTTTGTGTTATGAATAAATTAGAGCTGCGTTTAGATAAGTGCAAATTTTTACAGACAGAAATAGAATATCTAGGATACAAAGTAACGAGTAAAGGCATCCATCCCACGGACCGGGAGGTTGAAGTTGTTAAACAATTTCCGGTACAGCGGAACGTGCGCGAGGTACAAAGTTTCTTAGGCCTTTCCTCTTACTTCCGCAAGTTCATTGAGAATTTTTCCATAATTGCTAAACCACTTTACAATCTTACGAAAAAGAACAGCGAATTTAAATTCGGATCGGAAGAAGTACAAGCTTTTGAAATCTTAAAGGATGCCTTAATTCAAGCACCGATTCTAAACATTTATTCCCCGCGAGTCGAAACCGGACTCCACTGCGATGCTAAATACCACAGCTTCGAATTAGAAACGTTAGCAATCATGTATGCACTCCGTCGTTTCCGAGTTTATTTGTTAGGACTTCATTTTAAAATAATAACCGATTGTCAAGTGCTTAGCCTCACCCTAAATAAAAAAGATACCAACCCTAGGATAGCCCGTTGGGCTTTACAGTTGCAGGACTACGATTACGTTCTTGAACATAGGTCGAGTTCGAGAATGGGGCACGTTGACGCCCTAAGCCGGCAAATTTTATTTTAGCATAATAATTCATTTCATTGGAATTTAGCTTTGAGTCGGGATGGTGATCCGAAAATAGTTGAATTACGCCAAAGGTTAGAACTGTGACGAGCGTCGATAAGCGTGGGGCCCAGATGTCCCCTAGACATCGCGGCGGGCCCCAAAACCTAAACAACGGCGCGCCTAGGAATAACCAGCGCAAAAGGGTCGGTCATAAATGTCAAGGGGTGAGCATTTCCAGACCTAGAACTGAGTTTCCAAAGGATTTTTGCTTAGAGTCTCGGGTTATCTCCCGCATACGTGACCACTTCACGTAACCCTAATAAACTAGAAAATACATAAATTACAGGGAAACTCAGACTAAGAACTGCAAATGGCCACCACATGACTGACCCAATTGTTTAAAGAAACGGGAGGAAATCCCGCGCAAGGGAAAAAGTACCATGGAGGGGGTTGCAAAAACCCTCTGATAAAAAGGGCTGCACCCAGCACCCGCTCTCGTCAGTTTAACTGAATTTTCTAAAGAGTACTGAACCTCTGCCGGTTTTTCCTCTCGTCTCTACCCTTACAATTTTTTCTACTTCGTATCTAACGCAGAACCTCTGCCGCTCTATTCTTTCGTTCACCTTTTGTCAACCAAATCTGATAAACGTAAGTTCCTACATCGCATTATAAACCAATTCTTTTGTCACCTCACCAAGTACAACATTACGCTTGAGTTTAAGACCCATAGTATTGGGAGCGCGACGAAGCAGTTGCGTACCTGAGAATTGAGCCGAAACTTCAAGTTTAGCTAAAATCGTTGAACGATCTCGAGCCATCCAGAGCGCCTCGAAGCAGACGGCGTACTGGGGATCTCGGGAGAAACAACGATTCAGTATCTCGTTTTCTTTTCTTGCTGGCATGCCCAAAACCCGAGGTAGCAGGAAAATTGCAATCAAAACTTTTTATAAACAATTAGAACGGTCAATAAAAGCGTTCGCCACAAAACAAGCTTCCGACTCTAAAACCCCTCAAATAATTTCCGTTCCGACTCCTTTCGAGGAGGTCCCTCATCCACATAGTGATTTTGTAAATTCCTTTACAAAATCATTAGAAAAATTCGTCCAATCCCAATAGTTTTGCCTTGTCCCAGGGAAGCGTCCCGTAGACGCGTTATTACCCGAAATATCCCAACCCTACTAGTACGTAAACTCGCGGATCGACAACCTGGTTCGTGACAGAACAGACGGAGGATAAGTTTTATGAGATGGTTAATGGATTGGTTTATCGCAAAGAGAGAGATCGCGTTTTATTTTACGTGCCGTTAGCCTTAGAGCATAGCATTCTGTATAAGTATCATAATGAGATGGGGCACATCGGTACAGAAAAGACGGTGGAAAATATATTACGCAGTTATTGGTTTCCGGGAATGAGACAAAATGCGAAAGAGCATATTAAGAATTGCTTAAAGTGTATCGCTTTCTGTCCAAACTCTGGGAAACAGGAGGGCATGTTACATGAAATCGAAAAGGGTAGTAGGCCCTTTCTGACATTGCACATCGACCATCTGGGACCAATGTTAAAATCACCGTCAATTCGGAAGCGTTACAAATTTTTGGTAATCGGTGGATTCACCAACTACGTTAAGTTATACTCAACCAACAGTACGAATGCAACGGAAGTGATTAAGCACCTTAAGGCTTATTTTTCGGCGTATAGTAGACCGTTACGAATAGTCTCTGACCGAGGTAATTGTTTTACTTCACGCGAGTTTGAAAATTTTGTGTCGAAGCAGGGAATAAGTCATATTAAGATCGCAACTACCTCACCACAGTCGAACGGCCAGGCCAAACGAACAAATCGGACGATTATTCCGATAATTGCGAAGCTCACCGACGAACGTATTTGTCATTGGTATGAAACATTAGGAGACGTGGAATATGTCTACAATAATACAGTAAATAAATCTACCAGAGAAACCCCGGGTATGTTGTTATTCGGCGTACAGCAGCGTGGTCAAAAGGCAGATAATGTTAGAGATGCATTGGAAGCAATAGAGAATAATAAAACCGACCGAAACGGAACAAGTAAAGCGCGGAACGGAATAAAGCGCCCGAACAGATTAGAAAACAAACGGAGACAAACAAACGGAATTATGATAAGCACCGAAAGCGGGCGAAGACATATCAGACAGGAGATCGAATAATGATACGAAACTTTGATTACACAGGCAATTCTCCGAAGTTGGTGCCGAAATTCAAAGGCCCATACGAGGTAGAGAAAGTGTTAAGAAACGATCGCTATGCAATCAAAGATTTAAACGGGTTTTAAGTCTCACAGATCCCGTATCAAGGGACTTGGGCAGCGGTAAACATGCATCCTTAGATAGAATCAAGGAGATGAGATTCAACCGTTTGTTTTACGAAGATAACTAGTTTATAGAAACCGCCATGAATGGATTAAAAATCGAACCATTTGTTTTATCAAGATAACTAGCTTATAGAAACCGTCACGTCTTGCATTTCGATAATTATGACGATTATGTTAGCACCAAGACGATTTTGTTTATCTGTAAGTTATTCTATTTAATTTTAGACATAAGATTATGCGAGAGAAATTTATTATGTATATATTACGATTTATGTTTGTGACTATGTTTTAGACCTTAGTATAAGTATTAGACAACGACTATAAGAGCAAATTATGCACCTTTATGAAATTATGATGGTAAATTTACGTTAATCGAGGACGATTAAATGGTTAGGATGGCCGCATTGTAAGGAACGGCGTAGTATCGATGACGTCTTCGTCATTGTCCAATGCACGACCGAGTATCGGGTGGAGTGGTGACATAGGTGTTATCGGTATGCGTATGTGTGTGTGCGCGTCTAGGACCTAAGACCCGAAAAGGGTCGACGGACCAAGTAGTTTATGTATGAACGGATTAGAGAGTGCACGTCGCCTAAATAAAACCCGGATAGTAAGATTTTAAGTTTGTGTCTACATTTTGTTCGCGCCCAACACCCATCCCTTCTCTTACACTGTTCAACATATATGGATAAGAATGCAGAAAGTAAAAAAGGCAATAATCTGAGGTGTTTTAATTGCCAAAAATTGGGACACATAGCAAGAGACTGTAAGACTGATACTCGAAAATTTTGCAAAATATGCTAAAAAATACTCATTTTGAGAAGGACTGTTTTTTCAACAACAAGAGAGGTAACGCAATGAGAGAAGAGACTCCTAAGGTAGCTTTTTTGACGAATGTTGCTACAGATAAATCGGTAATACATTTAGGCTCCACATCACATATGACGAACGACCTGAAGAAACTGAAAGAAGCTAATGGAATAAAAACAAAAATCAACGTAGCAAGTCGTGAAAGAGCTATGACAGCAAAAAAATGGGAACAATTGAATTAGAAAAATACACATTGAATGATGTGTTGTTTGTACCTGAACTAAGAGGAAATCTCATATCGGTGAGTGCGATAGATGAACGAGGAGGAACGGTGGAATTTCACAAAGGCAGCGTGAAGATAAAAAAGGGCAACGACATCATTCTTCAAGGAAGAAAATCTACACAGGACTTTGCACCATTGATGATACTGAAATTGAGGAAAAGGCATTCGTGACTGAGAGAAATCCTTCGTTAAAATTATGGCACCAAAGACTAGGTCACCTGAGTTCAGGTAATATAATCAAATTACTCGATTTATCAGAAGGAATAAAGTTAACCAAAAATGAGATTTTTTTTTTACGACGGGAAAATCCTCGAAAGAATCCCACATACCCCCCAGTCCCTCCCCTGGGTCTGGGGGGTATGTGGGATTCTTACCCACTAAAAACCCGTCGGATGGCCTTCCTCAGGTGCCTCAGTGCTATTACTTCCAGGGACCCCCGCACGTATCCTAACCGGGGGGGGGGGGGGGGGGATAAATTTTCAAAACCTCATAACTTTTTTTCTATTCCAAATAATCAGCTTTTACAAACGGCACATGACGACATAAATCGGGCACAACTCAGCACAATAAAAACTTTTTCATTTTCCAAAAATGTCCACGCTAACTTATTTGCAAAATTTTGACGGCAGCATAACTTTTATAATTATTATGCTAAAACAAAAATTCGAACGGCACACGACGGCACAAGTCGGGCACAACTCAGCATAACAAAATTTTTCTTATTTTTCAAAAATGTCCACACTGACTTCTATCACATACTTCCCGGACAACCCAATAGTATGTATTAGCGACAGATGCAAATTCATACAGAATAGGAACTGTCTTATCGCATGGATACGAGAATGGAAGTGAAAGAGTAATCCAACACATTTCTCAGAATTTGTCAAAAACAGAACAAAACAAAAATATTCACAAATTAACAAAGAAGCTTATGCAGTAGTTTTTGCGATAAAGACATTGTATCACTACTTATATGGTAACAAATTTAAATTAATCAAAGATCATGTTGTATGGTAGCAGAGCGTGGTTATAACAAGGCAGGCTTCTTTTTAATTGAGTCTTAGATTCTTTATCCCGGAAGACAAAAGAGTTCCGTATCGCATTCGGGTATCAATACAAAAAAGGGCGATCGAAGGTTTATTACAATACATCACAAACCGCTAACGCAAATATTTTTGCCTACAAAAAGTTTACCAGTTCACAGCGCGATGCGCATTCAATAATAGAGAAAGATAATCTGCAGTTTATTGTTTTACAGACGAATGTTATACAAAAACACGCATTTAGTTACAAAATATTCGTGTAATTTTTAAAAAAGTGCACGAGTCTCATCTGTTGTTGTCATATAGTATAATACATAAATGGAAGTAGTTTGAAGTAACAAATGTAAGAATTATCAGCGATGTTCGGACACACGTAGTCCTGAACGCATACCATTTAAATAGGTGCCAAATCATCGGCACAATGAATCCGATTAGGCGACGCTCGCTTATTGCTTTTCGAAAAATAAAGGGTGGATGCAAAGTAGAGGTATGGGAATTCTCGGGAAAATGAGAATACGTCATTTATCGAACGTACCTTGCAACGTATAGACGTGTCGAAAAAATATAATATTCTGTCACCGACCGTTCAGTTAGTGACTACCTCATTTTACACGCTCACCATTCCGGCATTCTACTTTTTTCCTTGTACAAGATATTCAGGCAGATGCACTCTAACCCACTCTAATTTAGGACATTTCAATCATTCAAATATTATACATAAATTATTTTTGTAGATTTTAACCTGAAATCTTGGTTTAAAAAATAAATAATTATTTTTATCTAAAACAAGGATGGAAGACAAGAAGCAAAATGTAACAAAGCATAAACTAGTGGAAGAAAAACGAAAATTTCAAGACAAATGGGGTATTATATTTTACATTTTGTAAAAGAGCAAAACAACCAAGTTTTGTGTCTTATATGCTAACAAAATATATCAGTTTTAAAAGAATATAATATAAAGTTGCACTACGACACACATCACAATAATTATAATGATATCAGTGAGAATGAAAGTCAATTAAAATTTGAATCGTTATGAAAATCCGTCAATGGTCAGAAGTTTGCATTTAAAAATTTATTTGAACAAAATGAATCCTTGGTTTTCGCCAGCTATGTTATAGCATATGAATTTGCGAAACACAACAAACTATTTTTAGAAGGAGAATTTTTTAAAAATTGCAGGGTTGGGAAAGTTACTTTATAAAAGTAACTCGTTACCGTTACTCGTCACAAATTTTCAAAAGTAACGAGTCGTTACAATTTCCGTTACTTTTTTATAATATAAGTAAATAAATTATTTTGCGTAACAAAAATTGTGAACAATTCATTACTAGGTTTGTAACGAACCCGCGGTCAAACCGGGAGACGTTATCAAGCACATCGGCTTAGGAGAGCCCTGCTATGAATTAATTGCTGTTTGCTCGGTGGATGCCAGGCATGTGGCCATGCCACTCCGTCCGCGTACGGAAATGGGGAAAGGTTTCTAAAATTCCCGGTGAATTGTCATGGACAGCAGGTCTCTTCTATAGTCGGCCCATTCGGCTAGTCAGCCCCACAGGTGACGGCTAGGGGTGGGGTCCGAGGACTTACTTTTCGCGAGAGGAGGGAGTTCCAAGCTCCGAGTTGTAGGGAACGAACGGCGGAAGGAATAACTGTAAAGGAGCGAATGAAGCACGCGAAGTCTCGGGTTTATATTCACGGCCGTTCGGAGGTCCGTCCGGCTGCTTACATTGATTAATTCTATGCAGGATACATCTATGAGCCGCTCTCGACGAAAAACCGCGTTTACTTTCTCCTTCGAGATGATTACCAGGGACAAAATACCGTTATGGGGAGGACTAAGCGGCTTCGACTTGCCAGGTAGCGTCAATTTATGCCGATCGCAGAGTTCTTATTTCATATGCCCTCCCGAAAGTACATAACAAAAAAAAACTACGGAATCCTTCCCTATGTGGGCCCCCTACTTTCCGCAGGGGTCACTCCAGCTTGCCAACGATGACCAGTACGGGAAAAACAACAAACTCCAAGGGATATTTAAAGTCTAAGACTAGCCGCCAGATACGGGCTCGCCGAATTGAAGCCAACTTCCCGCGTTCTCGAGTATGAAGTAACCGTTTTGACCCATGAGGTTGGCGTGACCCGTGTCGCAAGTACTTCCCTGACCCGCAAGCCGAGTCCCTTACTCCAGGGCAATGCACGGTCTAGCAGGGTCTTCGTAGGACCGACCAAAAAGAGAAACGAAAGAAAAAAAAGAACGGAAAGGAAGAACGCCACGTCTCTGACTTACAAGGAAACGGTGCGAAGTGACCGCCTCCGATTTTCTTATGCTCGTGATATGTTGTAGTCCATCAAAAAATAAGAGACATGTATTTTTTTATATGTGCTCTTAAACGGATTTAAGGGGTGAAATTCACCCTCAAAGTTGAGCATGTAAAGCGGTGTTTGTGTAGTTTTACATAGAAGGAGTGTCTCTATCGCCACCAAACCAACTTTAAAACATTCCTTACGTGAAATAATGAAATTCACGTATCCATCTTTCTATGCACCCTTATTGCAAGGGGGCGAACCACCCTTTGAAAATTTCCATTTCAATATAAAAAAAAATAATTATCTGATTTTAATGAAACAAAAACCAAATTGTAGTGCGAGGAAAAATAAAGTTTACCAGTTTTTGTATTTTTCGAAAAAAACAATTTTTAAGGGGAAAGACACGTCTTCAACTATAAGTCTATTCTCCTAATGTTAAAGTCATTCTGATTAGTTTTAATTGCCAGAGGCCTCTTATACACGCACCTATACAGGGTGTTTCTATGACATTAGTCCAAACTTAAGGAGCGCATAGATGGAGTAAAAATAAGCAACTTTTAATAATATACCTGTGGTCTCTGATGATTATTGCCGAAGTTACAGCCGTTTGAATATCCGCCTACAGGTATGCAATATATAGACAACGTGATTCGGCTGCCGACAGCTGTCCGATGCGGTCGACGGCACGGCGATCGTCATCGGGTCAGTGCCGTGTACATGGGACACAGCTGACAACCTTCTTCGTCATTATTTTTCGAGCGGAGGAAGCGTTAAAATTTTCCGAACTACTTTAAATCACTGAACTATTGGGAAACAAATTAGCTATTAAAAAAGTCCAAACGACAAAAATATTCGAGAACTCATAAAATTTCGAGTTACTTGTGGATAAATGTTCAGCTCGGAAAGTTTACATATTCCAATAGATTTCCAACTTTCGAGTTATTCGTAAATATCCGAATTATTGGTGACGACGTTTCCTGCACTAGAAAATAATTTTTCACTTCGTAAATGAAAAGTAATTATTTCGAAGAAGTTTATTGTTAATAATGCTAACTTAGAAACGTCCACACTAATAATTCGAATATTTACATGTCGAATATTTATCTCCAAGTAACTCGAAAGCTTACGAGGGCTCGAATATTCGAATCGTTTGAAGTTTCTTAATGGCTTACTTTATTCAACTCGAACAATCGAAGCAAATAAATTCCGAATACGTGCACGTTCTTAAACACCAATTGCACTGAATACACTGCACAAAACCGTACTTATGACAATTGTTGAATACGTCGGGTCCCGACGGTCATAAACGTTTCACACCGTTACACGATTGGAACTGTGCACACGAACGAATCCGAAAGATTGCAATGAATCTCGCTGCACGATGTCTTAACCGCGTTAGCGAAGAGAAACGAATGTCGGAAAGAACGGGACAACGAATCATGTTTCAAAACAAACTTGCATTTGTTTGTGCCCGAACTTACGGTCTCCTTGCCGGCGCGTGGCGCGTCGGAAGCAAGCAGATGATTTCATGTTCACACCATCATAGTTATTTGATAGTGTAAAAGACTGTGTGGCAGCTACGACAGAGCAGTGTGTTTCTTTGCGATCTTGCGGATAGTCACTCATGTCCGCAGTTCAATCGTCTAACGGTGCGAAACGTTTATGACCGTCGGAAGCCGACGTATTGAACAATTGTCATAAGTACAGTTTTGTGCAGTGTATTCAGTGCAATTGGTGTTTAAGAATGTGCACGTGTTCGGAATTTATTTGCTTCGATTGTTCGAGTTGAATAAAGTAAGCCATTAAAAAACTTCAAACGATTCGAACATTCGAGCCCTCGTAACTTTTCAAGTTACTTGGAGATAAATATTAGACATGTAAATATTCGAATTATTAGTGTGGACGTTTTTAAGTTAGCATTATTAGCAATAAACTTCCTCGAAATAATTACTTTCCATTTACGAAGTGAAAAATTATTTTCTAGTGCAGGAAACGTCGTCACCAATAATTCGGATATTTACGAATAACTCGAAAGTTGGAAATCTATTGGAATATGTAAACTTTCCGAGCTGAACATTTATCCACAAGTAACTCGAAATTTTATGAGTTCTCGAATATTTTCGTCGTTTGGACTTTTTTAATAGGTAATTTTTTTTCCACTAGTTCGGTGATTTAAAATAGTTCGAAAAATTTTAACACTTCCTCGGCTCGAAAAAATGTTGAGGGAGAAGTCAGCTGTGTCGCACGCATACGACGGCGCTGAGCCGAGGACGTATCGCGGAGCGTTGACCGCTTCGGGCAGCTGAATGTAGGTCATGTTGTCAACCTGTAGGCGGATATTCAAACGGCTGTATCTTCGCCAATAATGATCAGACACCATAGGTATGTTAACAAAAGTCACTTGTTTTCACCTCAGTTGTACGCTCCTTAAGTTTGGCAGCACTTCATAAAAACACCCTGTACAGTAAGTATTAAAGTATACTGTTATTGTTCAGGTATTTTAATTTATTTTATTTCGGGCATTATCAAGGTGTAATATACACTTCTTTAGTTAAGACATTTTGGTTTTCTGTATTTAAAAAAAGTTAAAGCGCAATGTGCAGCAGTGCTGCATACCTACTTGGTTGGTGCGCTAGAACCGCCGTTAGAATATATATAGATATTAATAATCGGCAATTGTCAATGCCACAAATTTATATATTTATAATACAATTTATAGAAAATGTATAATATCTCCGTTTTGCAAGGATGGTAATACCCTCCTTCCTTATCTCAATATTCTTTTAATATTAACCTTCTGTATAACCCTTAAGTGAACGATTATTTACAACGCTATCGAGTGTGTATCAGTATTTTGTAAGTGGGTTAGCGTGAGTTAGAGTGGGTCTCACTTCTGACCTCCGCATGGGCTCCACCTTGTCGTGGTGCGGAGGCTTAAGCCGAAACCCTTCGGGAGGACGGCGAACTAAGAGAGTCCAAACCCCAGGGACTGATAGACTTGCTCTATCAGTACGGGTCTGGCGAACCCGGGGTACCTGAGCCGGGGGCGGATGAGCACTATTCGTCTGCTAATACCGTAATCTTTCAGGCGGCTTCAATAACCGGGCAGGGCGTGGCACTGGTACCTTGTCGTTCTGAGGGCCCGGGGATCTTGGCTTCATCACCCGGATCTCCTCTATAATATAGAGAAAACCTCTATAAAAAATCACCCCAATCCTAAGGTATGACGCGCGCGGATGGGATGACTGGCTGAAGGGTTATTCAGTCTTTAGCGGTCACCTCTGGGGCACCTGCCGCACCCCAGAGTTTATAGGCTTTCCCAAGTATGGCGGCACTGCCAGGGTCATATTTTTCCGACCTTCTCGTGGGACCAACATGGAGTCTTCTAATTTTACCAAAACTCGGACTAACATTTTGGCAACCAATTCAGGCATGGACGAGGCGTTTGTGCAGGTGGAGCGCCTAGATAGGCTGTTTTTGCGGTCCTGGGCACTCCAACGATCCCAAACGTCGGGGATCGCGGAGGCCATTGCGAGGCCGTACGTGTCGGGGCCTAGTTCCCTGTCTCGGGCGTTCTCCTTGGCCTCCATCAGCTCGTTGGAGGGCAGCGCGGCGGAGATGGTGGTTACTGACGGAGATACGAATGCTTCCGTGTCTGTCTCTGGCCTCCTTCCCGCCAAACGGAAACAGCGGCAGGCGGAGAAAGTCGTCGCCGAGACGGTCTCGGTGGCGCCTACTTCTGACCTGTCGGCCGAGATGTTGGTGCACGTGGTCACCATTAAAAAAGTGGCTGCGTGCTCCAACAATTTGAAGGGCGACCTCGTCAGGAAAATGAACGAGGCCGTCATTTTCCTGAGGGCTGCGACCACCATCCTGGCAGGTCGTGCCCAGCAGACTGGGCACGACACGAGTTTGGAGACCCTTCGGAGGGAAATGACTTCCCTCCGCGAAGAAAACCGCATCCTCCTAGAGGAGGTGAAGAGGAGGCGGGAGGAGAGGCGCGCCCGTCCCCCGCGAGTGGCAACACCATTGCCACCATGTGGGCAGTCACGCCCACTGCCGCCGCAAGCCCCATCGCCGACGGCGAGGACGTGGCGATCGCCCGTCAGACGGCGGGATATTGAGCGGTCCTCATCTCCTGCTCCACTTGTGGAACAGCAGGAGAGGAAGAAAAAGAAGAAGGGGTGAAGTGTAACTTCCCAAAGTAAGTCACAGGCCCGGGAATCCGTCCTTTTCAGGGCGCCAAAACCCGCCCTTCTAAGGGCGACGCCCTCGACCCCTGCCCCACCTGCCCCCACTCAATCGTGGACGCAGGTGGTTGGCAAGAAGGCCAAGAGGGCGCAGAAGGCGGCTGCCACCGAAGCCAATGTGCCTCGGCAGGGAATAAAGAAGGCAGCACCGGCCGCGAAGCCGGTGAAAGCTGCCATAAAAAGGCAGCCAAAGACGACAGCAATTGCCCTCACATGTCCTGAGGGCAAATACGCGGACGCAGTCCGCACTGTTAGGGCCGCGATTGACCTGCTGGCTGTTGGCATCGACAATCTGCGAGTCAAGCGTGCGTATACCGGGGCTCTTCTAATGGAGATCCCCAGCGAGGAGAGGGCGACGAAGGCAGATGCCCTCGCCGTTAAAATGAGGGATGCCCTAAAAAATATGGAGTGGGTCAAAGTGGCCTGCCCCGTAAAAATGGAGGAGCTTAGGCTCCGGAATTTGGATCCCTCCGTCACAGTGGAGGAGACGATATCCGCAGTGGCACGTGTTGGGGGCTGTGACCCTACTGTTGTCACAGCGGGTATAATCAGGGCAACGCCCAGGGGTCTTGGGACTCTCTGGATCAGGTGCCCCCTTAGCGCGGCCATCAAGGTCGTTAAGTCGGGGCCCTTGTCTATTGGATGGCGAGAGTAGAAATGCTGGAGGCTAGGCCCGTCCAGTGTTTTAGGTGGCTCGAGAAGGGGCACGTAGTGGCTAACTGTAGCAGTGGCCCCAATAGGCGGGACCGCTGCTACAGGTGCGGTGTAGCGGGGCATAAGGCCCAGGACTGTACCTCCCAGGTAAACTGCGCAGTTTGCGCAGACCTTGGGAGGCCAGCCAACCACCGTTTGGGGGGGCCTAACTGCACCCCCCCCCCCCCAAACAGCGGAAAACGGGGGAAAGAGGTAGCGAAGAGGCCGCCGCCGAACAAGGCGGCGACTTGTTCGAAACCCAAGGCTCTGCCTAGGGCGGAGAGCATGGAGGTGGCCATGGAGGAGGCCGGTGGGGGGAAATAATCCCACCATCGGCCTTCGTCGACCAAGGGGACACACTAGCGTCATTTTGGCACCAGCGGGGACCAATGGGGGAGGATATCTCCCCTTCCCGTAACCCCCGTTTGGTGTGTTTTTGAGCCAGACCATCGGCCCGGGGGCTGGGGAGTATCACGCGGGGACATGGCCCTCAGCTCCGCTCCCTATTTGGGGGCAGGTGAGGGGGCGTTGGCCCCTCCTCACCAGGGAAGGAGCTCAATCATGAGCTGAGGGGGGGGGGGTATTCGCCGGCAATTTTTGCCTTCAGAGGGCATTCAGAGGCAAAAATTGCCGGCGAATACCCCCCCCCCCCCCTCCGGGTTAGATTTATAATGCTGGGGGCTGCCTGGATGTAATATTATATAGTTCCCAGGCAGTCCCCTAACGCATTGAGGAAGGTCAACCGTCGAGTTTTTAGTGAGTAAGAATCTCACATAACCACCAGCCCCTCCCCGGGGGTTGGTGGTATCTTCTAGAAGATTTTCCCGACGTAAAAAAAGAAAAAAGAGCGCACCAGCTATGGTGTGTTAAAAACTCGAAGAAATACATCTTTTGAAAACCAAGTTAAAGGACTGTAATAATACCGATAAATTATATCATTATTGAAGCCCTTATAGTTCAGGTACTGAAAATGAATAATTTTATGGATGAAGTTATTAAGACAGTAAATTTTATCAGAAAACATGCTATGAATCATCGCCAATTTAAGAGTTTTTTAGACCAATCGGAATCTCCATTTGGTGATATTATATACTTTTCAGAAGTTAGATGCCTTAGTGAAGGGTCAACATTAAAAAGATTTTTCAATTTAAAAAAATAAATAACAGATTTTTTAATTGAAAGAAGTCGCAATATCGATTCATTACAAGATATTAATTGGGCATGCGATTTGACATTTAAAATTACAAGATAATGGCAATGTTGTAGTACATCAAAAACTATTAGACACGTATTTTTTTGTACGTGCCCATAAGCCAGTTTAAGGGATGAAAACTGCCCCTAAAGAGCACCGCCAAAAACCATTTTTTGCTGTTTTCTTCACAACTAGGTACAATTTTTTCAAAAAACCACTGGGAGATTATTACATATTAGTAGACAATACTATACATTATATTTTGACAAATTGGGGTCGCAACCCTTATTTTTATTTGAGGAAAAACGTAATGTTTTGGAACATTTTTTTGTGTAAAACTTCGAGATTAACACCAATTACAATGAAAATTGTACAGTTATAAAGAAAATAAGAAATAGCAGTTGACTACTTTCGGCGTTTTTAAAAAGAACCACCTTTTAGGTTTAGATTTTAATTACTGACTCGTTTTTACCAATTGACCATTATAGTTATGATTTTAGAAACGCGGATTATAATGGCATTAATAAATATCTTGCTGCATTCAACTGGGATTCTATGATCACTGACTCCGATGTAAATTACTCGGTAGATAAATTTTATAATACAACTTATGTTGCTTTTTCTAAATTTGTTCCACTAAAAAGGATCAGAAACCATAGTTTTCCTAAATGGGTTAATCATAATCTAAGAAATCTTATCAGTCGTAAAAAGATAGCTCACAAAAATTTTAAGCAAACTGGAAATATACAAGACTATGATGAATTCGCAACCCTCAGGACGGAATGTAAAACTCTTTCGAAGTTTTGCTTTCAGAATTATATTAATTCTGTACAATCCTCCATTAAGTGCAATATTAAGGGCTTTTGGAATTATGTCAACTCTAGTAAGAAAGCTAATGATCTGCCTGCTGTCATGACTTTTAATGATAGGGTGGCGACAGTAGGAGATGATATTGTTAATTTACTTGCGGATAATTTTATATCAGTATACACTAATAATGATCTTTCATCTTCTGATTTTCATTCCTGTCAAGAGTTGCATTTTCCTAATTTACACATTTCGATCTCTGAAGTATTCAATAAGATTAATTTGCTAAAAATTGATCAGGGACCTGGTCCTGACGGGATTCCTGCTATATTTCTGCGATCCTGTACTTTTATTTTGTCAAGACTTCTTTGCCTTATATTTAACAAGTCTTTGCAGTCCGGCATTTTTCAGAGTTGTGGAGACATAGTTATATCACACCAGTATTTAAGGATGGAGGCCGAAGTAATGTAACAAACTATCGACCTATCTCCATTATTAATATAATACCTAAACTATTTGAAAGTCTTTTGGTCGAAAAGTTATCGCATTCTTTTGAAAATATTTTAATTAAGGAGCAACATGGCTTCAGAAGGAGAAGATCAACAGTTACTAACCTAATAAATTATGATCAATTTATTACAAGTTCTTTTATGGCAGGTCATCAAGTGGACACTATATATACAGATTTTTCTAAGGCGTTTGACAAAGTCAATCATGATCGACTGTTGCTTACATTGGCGAAACTAAGTGTTCCTCCAATATTCTTGTGTTGTATTCGTGATTATTTAACCAATAGGAAGCAATTTATAAAATATAAAAATTTTGTCTCCACTGAGATCACTGTTTCCGCGGGAGTACCGCAGGGCTCGCATTTCGGCCCATTGTTGTTCAATTTTTATATTAATAATATTTCTAATTATTTTAAGTATTCTAAATTTCTTCTGTTTGCAAATGATTTAAAGATCTTTAACACAGTACGATCATCTTCTGATGCAGTAAAAATTCAATCTGATCTCAACAGGCTTGATAACTGGTGTGCTGTTAATGGTTTAAATTTAAATCACAATAAATGCAAAGTAATTCATTTTCATAAGACTAAAAAATTTGTCTCTTTTATTACATGATTAATGGATATTTGCTTCAGTGTGTTGATAGTGCTAAGGATCTTGGTGTAATTTTTAATTCAAACCTTAACTTCAACTTACATATAGAGTATATATCTAACAAAGCCCTGCGGACATTAGGATTCGTTAAGCGTGTCACCAATAGTTTTTCCGATGTCTATATAATTTTCTATATTTACAGAGCACTAGTGATGCCAATTTTTATGTTTGCGTCAGTTATATGGTCTCCATGCACTAAATTTGCAATTAGCAAATTAGATCCACTAGATCCACTAGATCGTTATGATCATGATTATTCCGAGGTTATGTCCATCCTGAATTGGCGATCGCTTCAATGAAATAGTATTATCCAGCATAGAGTTTTTATGTATGAAATACTGAATAATGACATAAACTGTCCAGATATAGTCTCACTAATGAGTTTAGCTGTACCTCAGAAGAACCTAAGGTAATATAAACTCTTTTCAACACCCACTTGTACGACCTCTTATGCTGCTAACTCATGAATGATGTAGACTTTTTCGCTAATACTCTGTCCTCATTTTATAGAGCTTTATGTAAGTCCAATTCTGAAGCACCTCGAAGAGCATTATTTATTATATTTAAGTCCTTATTAATGTAAAAATGGCTGTATGCCGTTAATTTATAGTAATAAATAATAATAATAGAAAAAAATACATTAGCCGCGCAATAAATCTCAGATCCGCAGTGCTGGACGGTGAGAGACGATTATACGGTTGTGTGACGGAAGATCAGCTTCGCACAGTAGATAATTTGACTACGCGATCGTTCATTGAAGGGCTGCCACTCGAATATCGACCCCAATTATCTCCTCAAATGTGTGCCACTCCTTTCGAAGCATTCTCGCGGGCTAAAACCATCCATAAGAGAATAGAATTGGACCAGGAAAGACTGAGATCTGAAAGACAGACTAATCATCCGCAGTATAGATCGCGAAGACAGACAATCGCCGCGAACCGACCCTTGAATCAGCGACGTAATGAACGCGATTTCAGACGTCCACTACCTCGTTTCGAAAGACCATTACCACCACACAATGAGAACGTCGAAAAATTATAGTTAAAAATCTACAGCAACTACTACAAACACCCCGGATACGATATTTCGGAATGTCGCAAACGAGAGTACAACAATAGCCATAGGAATGACAATGGTCAAATCAACAGAAATCCGGGAAACGCGCAAGGCCCCTCGAACCGAGCGGACGCGAATCGAGGAAGCGCGACACAAGTACATCCGATTCAAGTAATCGCGGAAACCGCAAAACCATCCAACTCGCTACAGTAAATTTAAAACTTCCAAATGAAGCACCCACCCTCGAACTCTCCGCACGAACTCTAAATAAAAATTGCAAATTTATGATTGACACCGGTGCATCACTCAATGTCATTAAATCAGCTAGTCTATTTCGACTCTCAGAAATTGACGAAACGGAAATTATACTCTTAGCAGCCATAACAGAGGGTAAAGTTCGTACCTTAGGATCTACGACCATAAGGATTCTAGAATCTCCGTTAAAATTTCACGTCGTTTCGGATAGTTTCCCAATAGAACAAGACGCCATCCTAGGATGGAACTCCATTAAAGGCTTAGCGAAAATCAACGGCATAACCGAAACGCTCGAGTGAAAAGACCACGAGGTACCATTTTTCAGTCGCGAAATTATCGCCTTACCACCGCGTACAAATGCAGGATTTTCCGTCCGGGTTGCAAACCCCGTGCAAAAACTAGGATACGTACCCCCGCTAGACGCAGGTAAAGGAGTGTATGTGGGCAACGCGGTAGTTACTAATTCCGAAGGCAAAGCTTACCTCAGAGCCTTCAACGCAACCACTGAATCTATATCACTGATAGTACCGACTATCAAAATTCTTCCATTCAACTCCAAACCGTGTGCCAACTCAATCTTAGGACAGGAAAACACACCGGAAACAAATCCTATCAATAAGGTTTCCTCCTTAGGGCTGGAAAACTCCGATAGGCTTTCACAAATTAAGCGTATGCTCAAACTCAGTCATTTGAACGATGAAGAAAAAGAACATGTTCTCACTACCATTTCCGCGCACAGTGACTTATTTCATATACCCACCGACAAGCTGGGTCATACGAATAAAATAGAACACAATATCGCGACGACTGATAACACACCGATTCACACGAAACAGTACAGATTCACGCCAATACATAGGGAAGAAATTAATAAACAGGTAAAAGACTTACTCGACAACGACGTTATACGTCTGTCAACGTCCCCATACAATTCCCCTCTTTGGATCGTGCCAAAAAAATCTGACTCGCAAGGAAATAAACGTTCGCGAATGCGGATAGATTATCGACATCTCAATGGAAAAACAAACGGAGACGCTTACCCCCTTCCGAACATTAACGAAATTCTTGATCAATTGGGAAGCGCTAAGTATTTTTCTGTATTTGACCTCGCTTCCGGTTTCCATCAAATTCCTATGGGCGAACGACGCTCCAAAAACAGCTCAACACCATACGGTCATTATGAATTCGCAAGGATGCCTTTCGGTCTAAAGAACGCACCCGTAACATTCCAAAGGTTAATGGATAATATACTCACAGGATTACAGGGAACAGAACTATTCGTTTATCTAGATGATATAGTACTATATGCTAGCTCGCTACAAGAACACTGAACGAAATTCGAAAATCTCGCGAAAAGACTCCGCTCAGCTAATCTTAACATACAGCCCGATAAATGCGAATTTCTGCGCCGTGAAGTAGGATATCTAGGCCATATTGTTAGTGACCACGGTGTGCGTCCAGAGCCAAAAAAGTTACAAGCCGTAAAAGAGTTTCCAAAACCGAAAAACGCCAAAAATATCAAACAGTTTTTAGGACTCGCCGGATATTACCGTAGATTCATGCCCAACTTCTCCAAAACCGCCAAATCGCTCACGAATTTATTCAAAAAGGAAATTTCATTCACATGGAGCGAAGCTCAGGAAAAAGCATTTGTTGAATTACGCGGTAAACTCTGCGAGGAACCTATATTACAATATCCCGATTTCACGCGCGAATTCATCGTTACAACAGATGCATCCGGATACGCAATAGGAGTGCTAAGCCAAGGAAACGTAGGAAAGGATTTGCTTATCGTATACACCTCTAGACTGCTGAATAATGCGGAAGGAAATTACTCAACAATCGAAAAAGAATTACTCGCGATCGTATATTCCGTACATCGATTTAGGCCATATTTATACGGACGGAAATTCAAACTCGTTACAGATCCTTTACAGAGCCTTTGATATGGCTCTATTCAGTTAAAGGTCCCACATCTCGCCTCGTCCGTTGGCAGCTCAAATTAGCTGAATATGGGTATGACGTAATATACAAAGCCGGAAAAGCGAATGCAAATGCCGATGCGCTATCACGTAATCCCATATTTCAAACGAATGCCGAAATCTTTCCTCTAAGCAAAAATTCATTCGTAGAATCGACACCCGACCCCAGTAACGAACCAGAAAGGATAACGGACGACGAAATCCTTGAAGGATTAAGCAATTCACCCGACACCGACCGAGATAATGACCGCCACTCAACTTCAACCGACGACACAATGACCGCCGACGAAACAACCATTTCATACAGATACGCCTGTCTACCTCGCCGAAACTAGAGATTCTCTTTCGACTCGTAGCGATAATTTGGTACATTTCTTCACCACCTGAAATCAACCATGCGACCAAGGGGCAACTGATCTGGCCGACACTGGAAAGTTCCCCTCGATTCAAGATATCACCCTGCACCGCGCTAAAGTCACCAAAATCAACAATAGGTATTTCATTGCACTACTAGTCAAGGATCACCTTCATCACCGTATTCCTCCCAACGGGTTACAGGACACGTTCGAATCACTATTGGATTTCATTAACGAACTCCAACTCAAAACATTCAGTATCGCTAAAAGCTGCATCGATGAGATCCCATGGGCCACCACTCGGAAAACATTATCAAATATTCTACATGTTTCGCAAGTCAGAATTCTAGTATGCCAAGGGACCGTAAAATTGTCTCCCGTCGAAAAAAGGAACGAAATTATTTTAGAATGCCATTCTTCAGCTATCGAAGGATACAAGGGAGTGACGAAGACGTACAACAGAATAAAACAAAATACTCATGGCCTAATATGAAGACAGATATTCAAAATTTTGTTCAAAATTGTGAAAATTGCCAAATTCGAAAAACGATACGACTAAAAACCAGACAACCTATGACGTTAACCGACACGCCAGGAAATGCATTTGACAAAGTAGTGATGGATATCTTGGGTCCTCTACCGACTACCGAATACGGAAATTCATATATCCTAACAATTCAAGATCTCCTGACAAAATACTCACTCGCCATTCCTTTACCACGCACAACTTCAGTTGATATAGCAGACGCATTCGTCCGTCAATTCATATGTAGATTTGGAACTCCCCGTGCAATTCTCACCGATCAGGGCGCTAATTTCTTATCTAGCCTAATCAAACTAATTGCCCGTAAATTCAAGATTAAACAATTCCGCACGACAGCATTTCACCCACAGTCCAACGGATCTATTGAAAGGTCTCACCAAGTACTCATCGAATATCTAAAACAATTTATCAATTCAGAAACAGAATGGGACGAATGGATCGAGATAGCAACCTTTTCATACAATACGTACACGAAGGCACACAATTCACGCCTCACGAGTTGGTATTTGGTTGCCTGGCACGAGAACCAGCCAGTGATCCTCCCCTGGATAATACGCTGGGAGAAACGTATTTTTCATATTTAACCGACTTATTTCATAAACTTCAGAAATGCAGAAACACAGCGCGGGAAAACCTGAACAAGGCAAAAGCGAGTCGAAGGAATATTATGATCATAGAGTAAATAATAAAAATTTTGAAGTAGGTAATAAGGTTTATTTGTTAAAAGAACCTCATAAAGGTAAATTTTCAGACCAATATACGAAACAGACCAAAATCACGAAATAATCGAAATTCTGCCAAACCATAACGTCAAGATCCGAATAAAGAACAAAACACGAGTCGTTCACGAAAATAAGCTCAAACTTCTATAAAAATCGCACTAAATTCTATTCCACTATTTTAGAAAAAGAGGGAACACAACCTCTTATGTAAATATAATGAAAGTAGACTTTCCTTAATTCTTAATTCATAATTTGCCGCGCTCCTCAGGCTCCGCGAGTTTTTATTGAAGAGAGATTATTAGAGAAATTATTATGTAATAGAGCACACGTGCGAAATAGACAAAAGTTAGTTGTATAAATAGAGTATCGATAATAGTAAACTTAATTGTCGTTTCTTTGTTTACAGGTAAGTTTGTAAATAATGTAAGTAATCATGGTCGAAGAATAAATAAGGAAAATTTCCTCCCTTTGTTTACAGAGAAACATATTTTGTTTATATTATAACCTCTGCATAATAATTGTCTTATATAAATAACTGCTTCTCTTATTTAAGCAAAATGAAACAATACAATGGATGCACCCACAGCCCAGTCATCGTTGACATGCGGCCCCTATGCACCCTACATCACCGCCACTGCACTGCCGAGTACCATCAAATCTTGGCTAGGACCGGCTTGGGCAGGTATCGCTGCCTTAAGAGACACTCCCACCTGGTGCGGGAAGACTATCACATATGTCACGACTGCTATGTATATCTGGGTCGTCCGCTGGCCATCCAGACCTACGTGGATTACCAGCTCATGCGGTTCCCATACAGCATGGACGAAGATAAATGTGACAGGTGTCACATTTTTCTGAACCCAGCAGGAAGCATTTTAGAGTGTGGGCAATGCCTCACTAAATACTTTGTGAACATGGATCAGGTGGTCGCACGGAACATCAGTATCCTCATCGTACAGTTATCGCTCCTGCACACGCCCAGGGAAGTGCTGCACCGCCGCCCAGGCTAAAAAGATAAAGATAATAATAATGAAAAAGGAAGACGGAATATTTTTTTGCTTATAAAGAATAAGGAAAAGATAAAATAATCATAATAATAAAATATATACCTTTTATATATATACATATGTATTTATATACATATTTTCATGTTATTTCTTTTTGGCATGTCACCCATCGTTGCATGATCTAAAACATAAAAATTTTACAAATCAAGTTGGTATAGTCGTCAGCACATAGAAAGGAAGTCGCATAACGTACATACGTCGCGTACCATCCGGTGACGACCACCCCCCCCCCCCTCCCCTACTATGATAAGAGCATAAAACTGAGCCACAGGGACGCGAAGGCTACAGTCGAGCTTAACCAAGACTCCAAAAATCATCATGGCCAACCCCTACATCTCGCACTCTTCATCTTCCAAGTCGCGTCACAGGGTCTCTGCTAATATCTTCACTTATGTCAATTAAAAATTCGTGTATGTCGAAAGCATATCCGAAAACACAAATGTACAATTGTACAAGGACATGATGTCGCACAAATGTGCCCTAGAAAAATATATTATCGAAAATGCTTCGCCACCATCGCCCCAGAGGAAATGACCTACTCACTGATGAAGGGACCCGAGTACATCGCAACAGCTGCCGGAGAAGTCATCCATATAGTAAACTGCATCACCGTCGAATGTCAACTCAAGTCGGTGCAGCAATGCTTCAACAAGCTCGCAGTGGATGTCAAGAAGGAGACAAGATTTCTCCAGCCGAAGACCCACATCCTTCTCAGAACGGGAACACCCAGAGATTGCAACCAGCTCCTACCGGTCATCTACAAAATCCTAGGTACGTGGTATAAAATGTTTCCTTGCCCTATTGAAACGATACCACCCGGCATTATCCAACCTTTCACAAAACCGGCCTCGAAGTACATAAACTCGTCATCATTAGCCACTAGTGGAATTTATACATTAGAGGATCTAGACAGACTTCGAGACCATATAATGTTTCCCGTTGAAAAACCCGCAATGTTGAAGACCATCGCACAGGGGGCAATGGAAAAGGACATTGCCTCTGGATCAGTCTCGATGTATGGGTTATTCGATGAAAACATCATCAATAAAATATTTGAAAACGTCGGTAGAAGTCTATGGGAGAATTTCATAACCTTTGGATCCGCCACTGCCGGACTCATTGGAATCTTCGTCGCCTTCCGAGTAATAAAAGGGTTAATTGATATAATAATTCACGGTTATGCTCTCCATTCCACATACGGATGGAGTATCCAACTCCTGGGAGTAATATGGAACTCATTAACTCACCTGTTACTGCACTTGGCACGACGACCGACGACGCAAGAAGAAGGGTAAGTTCAATCCACCGAGCTACAATCCATCAGAACAGATTAAGAAAAATCAGCTCAAACATCACCAACGCAGCAACGTCTAGGAAAAGACAGCGTGTCGACGATGACAATCCCCACCACAGAACCTCGGTTAACTCGAACTAAACCATATGCCGACCTTCGCAACATGTTGAGTTGGTTCAGCTGAATGGCGCGATGAGTGATCAGAGTTATATTCAAAATGGCTGCCTCCACTGTTACACCCACAGACTTCTATATAACACTAGACTGCTAAGATCCTAAAGCTGACTTGAAGCCAAAATCCGAAAGTGGCGGGGATAGCGGCCATTTGCAGACTGACTTTTAAAATACCGCGCACTATAGTATTCATGGGTAAAGAAAGAGATATTTCCATACTGACAATCACAGAAATAATCACATGCACAATGATTATATCATACAATACTTATATATGATAATAATAATATAATTACATAAATAATAATTGTAAATTGTATGCTATGCATAATTCAGACAAGAATGAGGAATTTATAAAACAACAGGAAATAAATTAATACTTCCAAAATGTGATTTTATATTTAACATTTTTTTATTCTGATGAAAATGGTATAATTTTTGACAGTTATGCCTACAACGCAATGGTAACAATACTTCATCGGTATAAAATTTTCCAAATGAAAAGAATCTTATGGTTAAAAACTTATGCTCTACAGAAACAATTAATTTTAATTTATATGGTCTTTCGATATAATCGTGACACTGTTCTGGTCGAAATATCGTTCCATCAAACGCAACGTGTTGTCTGACATTTAACAAAACTTTAGCCATCAATCTCATGTGCTAATAATGACATAACATCTTTCTCAATCAAACATTGGTTTTTTAATTCTTGTGTCAATTCGTTTATGGTTTCTATTTTTTTCTTTGACGTTGTACTGTTTGTTGCAACGCCTTGAATTTCTTCTTTAATTTTTTCTTCCTTAGAGTCATCTGCAGTTTAATTTTTTTTCTGCAGATAGAAAACTTTCTCCCAATTCAGTTTTGATATCATCTGTGAAAAGTGTTATTAAACATATTAATCTTTTGCACTCCAGCTAATTTTGGAATATGATCTACTGATACCTCCAAACCTTTTTGTTTGTTGTTAGTAAATGTAAAAAAAAAATATTATCTTTTCAAAGAAAACATGTATAAATGGTCATTTTAATCTTATGAAATTAAACTCATTTAGCATTCAATAACTTACCTTGCAATTCTTCTATTATAAATACTTTGTTGCGTGTGTTTGACTCTTGCAAATGTTCTGTTGAACTATGTGCACATCATGTTTAAAATGACTTACATATTTATTATTAATTGGAATAACATGTGCAGCTGTTGGTAATAAAAGTGAAGGTACTATATCAGCTTTTAAACTTTTGATGTATGTATTTGGGCTGTCCAAATAATCATCTGCAGTAAAATGTTTCCTGCAAATGGCCCTATGTTTAGAAGGAATCCAATTTTCCCTTCCGACAGCAGCAGTCCATTTTTTACACCTCCCAACATCTTTTAAAGGGTAACTAAAATAAAAAGTTCCATCTGAATCATATAAAATATCTGATTTTTCAAAGCATTGGAAATGTTACTCCAAGAATATGTGTATATCATCAATCATAAGTTATGTATATACATTAAGTATAAGAAATTATAATAAGGGTTTATAAATTTGTTTCGTTCACTAGAGAAAATAGTATTTAAATATTTTTAATACAATTTCATGTACATTTGAGTATAAAGAACTTACTAAAAATATTGGATGCCACTTCCTTTCTGATGCGTCATTTTACAGGATGCAACCGCGCAAGTTACGGGCATTTTTCTATAAAATTCACCACATAACGGAAGATACACGTTGAACTAACAAACACACTCACTCTACTTTTTTAAATCGTAAAATCAGCACGATTAATTCCGATAAACTGTATAAAACCGTACTCAAGACACTGCTTCACGTTTTGCCTCACTACTGCTTACTTACGAAACGTATACATGAGGTCAGTCTGCATATGGCGGCTACCCCCACCACCTGAAACTGGTGGCTTCGGAAAGCTTCAACCAGGCCACCGCATTTTCCCATATAACACTGTGTAAGGAAGTGGTCCCCTTAGTAACTAGAATCCGCTAGGTACGCTGGGGGTCATTCCAACCGAAGCGATACGTGTCGTCGTGTTCACATCGCATCCATAACCAACAAGTAATCATATAACAATTTCGGTTGTATATGCTTATGTTTGCTTATACCAAAGTCCGTTTTTTTCTTAAAACTACTTGTAACTATTTCGATATATTCATAATTATATATTATTATAATTATATTTATATTATCTATATTTCATTCATAATAAAATTGTGAGTGTTTTAATATTAAATTAAAAAACGAACTATAAAAGATGTTAAAGTGCATAGCGTGGGGTTATACATCGGGCTATTAAAGCAATCCCGAACAGTTCCATTTGTTTCATGTGCCTAAAGATAAAGAAATTATGACATTATGGCAAAAAACGCTGAAACTGGATTGTTTTTCTCCTAAGTTACCCATATGTGCGAAACATTTTTTTCCTCACGAGATACTGAGACAGTGCGAAATCTTAGGACCAAATGGGACTGTACGTGGTAGTATGAGTAAATCATGATTTTATAATCATTTTTGGGCCATTGATTTCCACAACAGCATAAGAAATCTACCTGTTGGATTAATATATTGCAAACAATATAGACTGGCCGTATAGATTTCTTTGTTTGACAAAATTCCCTCTACTAAACAAGGGGACTGTGTCGATACAAAGAAACGAATAGCTGCTTATTTCTGTTTACCTTTTTATGACGCCCAGGAACCGCGGCTTTGTGCAGCCTATGCATTACTATACCCTTAATACTTCCTTAGTCTAAGACGCATAGAGAAAAGACGTGCCTTCTTAGTTCCCAAATAAAGTTTAAGAAGAGCAAAAGTATTTGAAGTTCTTTTAATTTTACCCATATTCCAATAGGTTATGGACCCAGTTATACGTTACTAGTAGTAGTATTTGAGTGTATAAATTGTCAGAATTAATTTTTTCATTAAACCCAGTAAAAGACTTCAAATTGAAAGGTGGTTCTTCAGTGTTAAAGACAATGGAACGTCCAAATTTGAAAAGGAATATAAACCAGTTCAATGGTGAAAGGTATAGTGTTTGGAAGTTTAGAATTCGTGCATTGTTGTCAGAACTTGATATAATTAAGGTGATAGACAGTGAAATACCGAAAGTACCAGACAATGAGTAGAAAAATGTAAAAAAACTGCTGTGGCGACTGGGTGAGAGTGTAACGAAGAGAGAGGAAGGGGAATTATATATTGTAACCGCTAGCGAGGCCTAAGTAAATTCAGTCGGGCCGTCGAGAGCAGTAAAATCTCGATAAACTGTTCATCGTAATAAAGTTCATTACAAAAGACACCATAATTTATCAGAAGTGGGTTAGAGTGGGTTAGAGTGGGCCAAAACGCAAGTAGTCTTTTGTGAAGTTCGTGGAAAAGACAGTGTTAATGAGCTTTAAGCTGGTGTAAATCGTGAGCACGTGGCGACGATATTAATAGGCGGAAGAGCGTAGCTAATTTTCGGCATACCAAGATTTTGGAGGAACGGGGCTGTGCCGTGGTGTTCTAAAACAGGCAGAAGGCGCATACTGTTTTAGAAAAGATTGGAAGAAGACGAGAGCTGGGGAGCGTATACTCGGACTTCCTCCATGATGGAAAACGGCCAACATCCAGAGAGGCATTATAGAGAGGTAATGGACCTCTTGCCAGAATTTGATATGGTAACCGAAAATTTAACGGTGGAAGGATGGATCGACAAAATTGAGGAATATGGCGATCTATACCAGTGGGACGAAGTGGCCATTCGTCATTATGCATTGGCGAAACTTGGCGGCGTAGCTCGAAAATGGCGAGATAGTCTTTCCCGTTTGGAGCGCACGTGGAATCAATGGAAAGAACTACTGATACAGAATTTCCCCTCGAATACCAGCGAAATTAGTACACGGCTTGACGCGGAAAGGTACAGCAGAAAACCAGGTCAGAATATTCTCGAATATTACTATGAAAAATTAGCTAGATGTAACCGAGCAAAAATGAGCGACCGCGAAACAATCGAATGGCTGGTGGACGGATTAAATAGTTTACGATTTAAAGACTATTTGGGCCCCCTTAGTAAATACAAGAAACCACACGAGTTACTTCCAGATATACGAGCAGGAGACGCTTATATTAAGGAAAGAAATGTCCCAAACGACAGACGACCAGCTGAAACCGTTTCCAGAGGCTTCGATTCAAAATGCTACGTTTGTAAACAAACGGGGCACACGGCGAAGCATTGCAAGAAAGCTAGAAAGGACGTTACATGCTTCAAATGTGGAGCGGTTGGACATTACTCGCGTGTTTGTCCGAAGAAGGACGAACGAAAGTCCCGTCTACAGTGTCAACCTCAACTGACAAAGAAGAAAGACGTGTATTGTGTGTAGGTGATACACATAAGAAATATTACAAAGAGGCTTTTCTCAATGGTCATCTCCTAAGATGCTACATTGATCTGGGGAGTAGTGTCAATGCACTACGTCAGGACGTTGCGGACGAGCTTGGCAGTACGTACTACGAAACCGTCCTTGATCCTCTTTTAGGATATGGTGCAGGACAAGTACGACCAATTGGCATACTAACGGCTGATTTAAGTCTAGATGGTGTAATCGCAAGGGTGGAGGTTCACATCGTGTCCAGCGGTAGTCAAATCATTCCGTTACTCGTGGGACACCCTTACACGGAGCACCCGGAGGTCGTTATTCTTAGCCGGTCAGGAAAACTCAGAGTGGCATCTACAATGGACGCCCTTTTAGAAACGACGAAAGATACGTCGAAAAAGACAATGCTTAAGGCCAGCAAAGCACAGGTAATACTAGCTAATTATCTAGGTCACATTGCAGTAGCCAGAGAGATGCCAAATAGAGATCTGTGCGTGGAAGGTGGTCTGCGCGAAAGAGGCACGGCGATACCAAGGTGTTTAATATCTACGGATGAGGGTGGACGATCCATACTACCAGTTCTCAATGTAAGTGGGGATTCGATTGTCGTCAAACCAGGAGACTTAATCGCCCGGGGAGAAACCTGTGAGGAGCGTACTTCACCAGAATACATCGGTGAACGGAATTTCAATAATCTGGTCATAAGTGTGGAAGAGATTGACACGGATTTGGAAGGTCAGGAAGCCGTCGATTTATTAAGCGTCTTAAACAGCGAGCGAGATTTAGTAGCTAGGAATGTCGACCAGATTGGTAAGACGAATAACGCGACTATGACAATCGAGCTCACAACGGACAAACCGGTGGTCTACAGACCTTACCGCTTATCGTATTGGGAGAGAGAACAATAAAATGATTATATCAGCGAATTAAAGCGCGCGAACATAGTAGAAGGCATCGCCCTTCGCGAGTCCAGTAATTTTGCGCGCTGAACAAAGTAACCGTAAAGGATAAATATCCACTTCCGCGAATTGATGATCAATTAGACCGGCTACGAGGCCACAAATATTATACGAGCTTAGATCTTTTTAGTGAATATCACCAGATACCGGTAGAGGCCAACTCACGTGATAAAACAGCTTTTATAAGGCCTGATGGACACTTTCAGTTTAAAAGGATGCCATTCGGATTGACCAATGCGCCAGCAGTTTTTCAACGCATGATACATATAGTTTTAGGCAATTTGAGATATAATGTAGCGATGGCGTATTTAGACGACATCATAATACCTAGTAGTACGGTACAGGAGGGATTTACCCGATTGCGCAAAGTGTTCGCTACACTTCGAGAAGCAGGACTAACCATTAATTTAAAGAAATGCAGTTTCCTCAAGCAACGAATAGAATGTTTAGGATTTGAAATAAGTAGATGCGGTGTACAACCAGGCTCAAAGAAGGTAGAGGCAATACGAAACTTCCCTACGCCAGTAAATATCTATGATGTAAGAAGTTTTGTCGGACTAGCAAGTTATTTTAGGCGGTTTGTAAAGAACTTCGCAATGGTTATGAGACCTTTAACAGATTTACTACGGAAACAAGCCGAGTTTCAATGGAGTAGACATCTAGTCACAACCTTTAAGTTAATTAAAGAAATTTTAATAAGTAGACCCGTTCTGGCTATCTACGATCCCGAGGCAGAAACAGAGGTACACACGGACGCGTGTAAATTCGAACTAGGTGGGGTATTAATGCAAAAGCAGGTAGGCGATATGTGGAAACCAGTAAGCTTTCACAGTCGCAAAACCACCCCCGAAGAAATGAGATATTCGTTTGAACTAGTTGACCTAAGTAGACATCCTGTAGGTCAAGCAGAAGAAACGGAAGTCATAGGGCTCCCCGTTCTTGGAGTTCAGATTAACACAGACTGGATAGCAGCCATGCAGCGCGGAGATCCGGAGATTTTTAAAATTCGTGACCGATTAGAAGCAGGAGATGCAGATGCACACGCAAAGTTCACAATGTATAATTCGCGCGTTTATAAAACTACTAGAGGAAGGTGGCGTCTATACGTACCGCAGGATCTGAGATACGAAGTTATCTCTGAAGCGCACCGCGCGTTAGCTCATTTAGGAATTGATAAAACATTGGAAAGGGCAAATGAGGAATACTACTTTCCTAAAATGAAGGATTTTGTTACGACCTATGTAAATCGGTGCGTTACTTGTCTGTACAATAAGAATATAGTAGGGAAAAGACCAGGATTTCTACATCCCCTAGATAAAGGCGACCAACCGTTTCAAACCATTCATATGGACCATTTGAGTCCTTTACCTACGACTGAAACTGGCGAAAAATATATAGCCGCTATTGTGTGCGGATATTGCAAATACGTTGTGTTAAAGGCGTTAAGGAATAACACTACTGTAAATTTTTCAAGAAATCGATTTTTTTTATTGGCTTAAAAGATGTGTTAAACCTTCTAGATAATAGGGAAAAAAGTTCATTACCTGAAAGAAATTAGTTGCCTGAAATTTCGAGCTCCGCCGTAAGCGCGTCGGACAGCACCGAAACGACTACCTGCGTGAAATAAATACCTGCTAGGAGGGTACAGCCTATTGTCCTATCTTTTCAATTCTAACACCCCTAGTACAGTAACAGATATCGTTAGAAAGTGTTTTTGATCAGTCAGAAGCATTTCCATACAAAAGTATGTTATTGCAGGGGCGGGAATTTACGCGTAGATCTGGATGCGCTCCAGGCTTTTTATTTTTAGGTAAAACATTTTGCGTGTAGTGCTTGTAAGTTACAATGAGCGACCAAAAAGTGTACCAAGCAAAAAAAAAAGTGAAAAAGCAAAAGTGAATCAAGCACGCCGAGTTGTCTTTGACAGAGGCGGCAAAAGACGCGCGCTCTAGCACAAAATCTTTGAGTAAAGAGAGCGAGGAAGAATATTTGAACACGGAAGGGTAGCTTTATGGTCCTGGGATAGTAGACTAATGGTAAAAAATTTTAAACAGCCAAATTTTTCATTTCTTCATGTCTATAACACATTTCAAAACTTTAAACGCGTTTTTCTCGAAACATGAATTTTCCAATCGGCACGCAGCATAACTCGAACAATTTTCATTATATCCATTTGAATTTTTAACCATATCTTAAAAATGACATTTTGTAGTGAAACACGTACGGGATTTTTGATAAGTTAATTTAAACAGTTTTTATGAACAAATGATTGCCGTTCTTTTTGTCGAAAATCAAACATTCTACTTCAAATACTCGCCAATCGCACAAAAATCAATATTTTTAAAATCCCGTATGTGTTTCACTAGCTATAACCATGTAGATTAAGTGTATTTTTTCTTTTTTTCCCAGAGTTAAATTTGCATCAGCTACACTGCATGCCGCAGAGCGCGTCAAGTTCAACACGCCTCACAAGAATGGCATCGGCATCGTCATTTTTTAATATTTATCGATGATAATTTTTTATGTAATACTTGAATATATGTGTAATAACATCCTCGAATATTTTTATCCTATTACCATCCTATTTCCATCCTATCCTATCCATCCATACCATCCTATTTCCATCCAAAAAAAATTCGTGAAAATACGCTTATTTTAAGGCTGTTACAGTGGTGTTACCTCTTAACCGATTACGGGCGGCCGGAATGTATCATCACGGATCGGGGAACTGCGTACACATCGCAAGTTTTTGTACGAATATGTAAGGATTATAATATTCAACATATTAAAATTGCGACAGGCACACCGCGAGCGAATGGCCAAATCGAGCGCATCAATGGTATAATTTTAAATTGCTTAAGAGCGTCGACTAATGAAATAACGGGAGCTGACTGGACCGAAAAATTATATGATGTTCAGGGGGTGATTAACAGTAGCCGACACAGGATCACTCGCCAGAAACCGTATGAACTTGTCTTTAATTATCGGACCGCAGGTTGGCAGGATAGTCCTTTAACACGAGAGGTGCGTGAACTTAACCAGCAGCTAGGAACGGCCGAAGCGAGTGATGACGTAACTGAACGATTGCGCAAGCAACAACAAACTATGAGCGAGCAATTTAATAAAACTCGGAAAAGCGCCAGGATATGTCAAGAAGGAGATATAGTCCTCCAGCGGTGTGAAATCCCAGCTACCGGCGAGAGTAGGAAGTTATCACCGAAATATCGCGGTCCGTATAAATTCGAAAAGGTATTAGGCAATGACCGATACGTTGTACGTGATATCGAGGGCGAAAGGCAAAGCCAGTGAACATATAGCGGAGTTGTAACGGCCGACCGTCTCAAATATGTCTCGACGGCAAAGGATTATTGTAGTCGCGTAAAGACGCGCCACCACACTAATGTCACCGAGCGTACGGAAACCGAACAAATTGATTAATTGTAAAAAAAATAATTATATATGTACCGGCGAGGACGCCGTTTAAAGCAGGACAGCCGAATTGTGGTGACTGGGTGAGAGTGTGACGAAGAGAGAGGAAGGGAAATTATATATTGTAACCGCTTGCGAGGCCTAAGTAGATTCAGTCGGGCCGTCGATAGTAGTAAAATCTCGATAAACTGTTCATCTTAATAAAGTTCATTACAAAAGATACCACACTGCGAAAGGAATCATCATTGAATATCTATCGGATTCTTTCCTTAGTTATGCGAAAGCCGAATCGACAGCCAAAGAAATCTTGCAAAATCTAGACAAGATTTATGAACGCAAAAGTATAGCGACACAGCTAACATTAAGAAAGAAGATACTTAGTTTAAAACTTCAAGGTGACACACCGTTAAAAAAACATTTTTCGGTATTCCACGATTTAATCACCAATTAAATCGTTGCTGCTGGTGCAAAATTTGAAGAAGCGGATAAAATTTCTCATCTGTTACTAACGCTTCCAGCAAATTATGGTGGTATAATTACAGCCATCGAAACATTATCGGAAGATAATTTAACTTTGGCGTTTGTGAAAACAAGACTCTTAGATTATGAAACGAAGCTAAAAGACGAAAGTAAGGACATGAGTGCGAAAGTGCTTCCAGCAGTGACGATTGAAATGAAACAATTTACTAAATTTTCAAAACCAAGGAAGAATTTTAATAATAATAAATTTAAAACAAGAAAGGGCTCTTTTCCTTTAAAATGTTTTCATTGTGGCAGAATTGGGCATAAGAAGGATAAGTGCATTTATTACAAAAGGGCACTTCAATATGAAGAAAAGAAGAATAGGACAGCGCAAACAGTTCGCACAATTCAACCCGTGCCGCTGACTGGTGAATCATCAGGTTTCGGTTTCATGGCCGGTGACTTTGTTGAGGAAGAAATAATTGAAAATAAAATTTCGTTTATCTTGGATTCTGGCGCATCGGACCATTTAATAAATCGATTGGATTTAACTGGAAATTTTATGGAATTAGAAACACCAATCAAGATCGTTATAACCAAGAAGGAATCTTACACAACAGCAACGAAGGAGGGCGATTTAAATATTACCAGCAACAAGGGTATCCCTGGAGTTTTGAAAAACGTTCTTCACTGTCCCGAGATTTCGCACAATCTACTGTCAGTATCGAGGATGCGGGATGCTGGTTTGAAAATGATTTTTGATGAAAATAATATAAGAGTAAATAAAGGTAGTATGGTCATTATGACAGATAATCCTTTAAATAATTTAATTATTATGGACTGTTATATCAATAAAATCAATGTGAATTCTATAGCTCGAGTGTACAATACTGTAAAAGTAAATTATGAATTGTGGCATCAACGTTTGGGTCACATGGGAAAAGGTAAATTTTTAAGATTGAAAAATAGCAAAATGGTTGATGATATTGGACAACTTGAGCGGATTTCACCCGATGATAGTTTATGCGAAGCATGTATAAAAGGCAAACAAGCGAGATTACCATTTCAAAAGAGTAAAGATAAGAGTCATATAAAAGGACATTTATTTATTGTGCACACCGATGTCTGTGGTCCAATCACTCCTCCGACGGTGAATGATAAAAATTACTTCGTTCCATTTATTGTCTTTCACGGTAACATATATACAGGATATCCAAACAAATGGGGGAAAACTTATACTACTTGTAAATGAACCCAAATAAATGAAAAAGGTTCATTGTTACGTCCGGGCAGGTGCGGTCTCGCTAGAGAATTTCGACCTGTGCCACGGATAGTCGCTTTTTCGAGTCAAACGCAGTTAAGCGAATTTACTCGGGATGCGCCGCGACCAGGCCTCCGCATCTTCCCATATATCACCGTGTAAAAAAGTGGTCCCCTTAGTGACTAGAATCCGCTAGGTGCGCTGGGGGTCATTCCAACCCAGGCCTCCGCATCTTCCCATATAACACTGTGTAAAAAAGTGGTCCCCTTAGTGACTAGAATCCGCTAGGTGCGCTGGGGGTCATTCCAACCGGAGCGATACGTTTCGTCCTGTTCACATCGCATTCACAACCAACAAGTAATCATATAACAATTTCGGTTGTATATGCTTATGTTTGCTTATACCAAAGTCCGTTTTTTTCTTAAAACTACTTGTAACTATTTCGATATATTCATAATTATATATTATTATAATTATATTTATATTATCTATATTTCATTCATAATAAAATTGTGAGTGTTTTAATATTAAATTAAAAAACGAACTAGAATCCGCTAGGTGCGCTGGGGGTCATTCCAACCGGAGCGATACGTTTCGTCCTGTTCACATCGCATTCACAACCAACAAGTAATCATATAACAATTTCGGTTGTATATGCTTATGTTTGCTTATACCAAAGTCCGTTTTTTTCTTAAAACTACTTGTAACTATTTCGATATATTCATAATTATATATTATTATAATTATATTTATATTATCTATATTTCATTCATAATAAAATTGTGAGTGTTTTAATATTAAATTAAAAAACGAACTAGAATCCGCTAGGTGCGCTGGGGGTCATTCCAACCGGAGCGATACGTTTCGTCCTGTTCACATCGCATTCACAACCAACAAGTAATCATATAACAATTTCGGTTGTATATGCTTATGTTTGCTTATAGCAAAGTCCGTTTTTCTCTTAAAAGTACTTGTAACTATTTCGATATATTCATATTTATATATTATTATAATTATATTTATATTATCTACATTTCATTCATAATAAAATTGTGAGTGTTTTAATATTAAATTAAAAAACGAACTATAAAAGATGTAAAAGTACATAGCGCGGGGTTGCACATCGGGCTATCAAAGCAATCCCGAAAAGTTCCATTTGTTTCATGTGCCTAAAGATAAAAAAATTATGAAATTATGGCAAAAAACGCTGAAACCGGATTGTTTTTCTCCTAAGCAACCCATATGTGCGAAACATTTTTTTCCTCACGAGATACTGAGACAGCGCGAAATCTTAGGACCAAATGGGACTGTGGTAGTATGAGTAAATGATGATTTTATAATAATTTTTGGGCCATTGATTTCCACAACAGCATAAGAAATCTACCTATTCATAAAAAAGTGCACATGATATCGGTATACGTATGCATTATTATATCATTGTTCTTTTTGTTGTGGTTGTTGTTATTCTTATTATTATTATTATTATTATTATTATTATTATTATTATTATATTTCAGTCATCTTATAAAATTGGTCGTTTGAAGAAGGGTGAAATACCATCACAGGTTCCTTGGAGAGTGAATACACTTTTCGCAGAACCTAATATTAACAGATCGACTGATAAAAATATATGCATCAATGATGACTTGTCTGAATCAAAAAGCAGCAATGGATGTAATGATGCAAATGAATCTCTCAGTAAAAACTTTCCTGATATTTTGAAGCTTGGTAGTTTATCATTATCATAATCATGGAATAATGACAATGCAGTATACAACAATATAAATATACTTGAATTTTTATAACATTCTATGTAAATAATCAACTGTAATATTGTAAAATAAAAAATTATATTTCTGTTCACTATTTTAAGATAAAAAGCTTATTCAATTATTTGAAATAAGATTGTCCTTAATATAGCATTGTATATAATACAAGTTTATCTATATAATTTTCATTATATTATATGTAAAACAAGTTTATAAGAAACTACACTGATGTATCATATTGTTTAAAGAAAACGGTGCATTTATAAAGTATTATTAACTATATATATAACCGGTTGGAATGATCCCCAGCGCCCCTAGCGGTTCTAGTCAGTAAGGGGCCCACCGACAAACTACGAGATGCAGAAGCCTGGTCGTAAGGGATGCGCGGTTATTACGAATATGGAGATGAGAAATGTCTATCCGATAAGCCCCTTTTTCTAGAGAAAACCTATGCGCTTTAAGCAGATGCGCCAGTGAAGGTGGAAGCGAGTTTGGAAGATGATAGGGTTTATTGCGTAGGGTTTCCAAAGAAGATGAGGATTCTAACGAACGGTTAAATACGTACATATATTGCGATAAAATGAAATGTTACAAACAGCAGTACAAATTGGTGATGATTCGGTATGATTTAGAACATTTTACAACTGCTCGCTCGTGGCGTAGAGTACAGGTATTTATATAAACGTAGAATAATTGAAATAGACTTACAGTGGTTGTATGGAGTGGTTCTTGTCGATAAAAAGAAGTTTCGATCTTCAAAGCTCAGCCCACTGGGTGCCGGGACACACAAATTTGTAAAAGATGAAGAGTTCGAAGAGAAGATGCAGTGACTTTCGAGATTGTTGGCGAAGAAAATAGGTCCGCACTGAGTGGATACTGGCTAATTGAGTTGGAGCGAAATAGAAAAGATCCGAACTGGTCGGGAGCTGACTTGGTAATGAATTTTAAGGTTGAATTAGGAGAGCTCCGTACTGATTGAAAGATAGATGTTAACTTAAGTTTGAATTTGGAGAGCTCCCTACTGATAGAAGGCTAGATGTTAACTGTTTAGCTTCTTTACTTTTTGAATTGAATTAGAGCGCGGTGAACTAGTGTGTCGTGGTGGGGCTCGTGGGTGGAGCTTTGAGAGTTCGCAGAATTTCATCGCAGTCACATTCCTCGCCGCTTGAGAGGAAGTTTACGTTTAGATACTTCGTTTGATTTTGGACCGAGGCGAGAAATGTGATCTGCCTATTTATGTGAAAAGATTGCATCGATGAGAAGGCATGTCAAGTGAGCGATTGAGGAACGTGAGAAAGCTACGCTCGTCAACCCTCCACGGATATAAGATTATTATCATTACTTCGTAGTTTCATTACACATTACTTATTACTCATTACGCTTTTTGAATAGTGCCACCTGTGAAGGTGAAGAAAAAGAAGCTAGTGTAGTCGTATCGCACGTATTAGATGATTCTATGTTTTAGGAAACCTTGAAAGGAAAAATATTACTAGATTTCCTGGTCTAGTGATTTGTCATATGCGGATGTAACACATATAAACTTACGTTCGGAAATGCTTTATTGAAAAACATTCAAAGATTTTTGGCAATTGTTACGGCAATTATAATAAATGTTCAACATTTTTTCCTTCTGAAAGAATACAATCTTCCATTCGTTGAACTTGACTATTTCAAGCGTATTAGAAATATGTAATACTAAATGCATTTTGAATACATTTTCAGAGCTGGGCTTGTTTCTATCATATTTTCATAAACCAACTCTTTTACATAATCCCATCAATATAATTTTGCCCATAAATCTTGGAATCTTTCTTGCATTTTCGAACATAAATTCATATAAACTTTTTTCATCTACTTGGCCTCATTATACGTATATAAGTTTAGCTCCGACGAACCGCGACCTTCTTGAAGACCCTGTACCACAGCTTCTAAAGTCTGTGCCCTGTACATATAGAGTTTAATGCAAAGCGATGCAAAGTAACGTATAGTACCATAACCTATAATTACATTATTTTAATTTCAGACGTTTGTGTCATATCATTCATACCACTCTTACGTTCATTTATAAATTAAATAATACACTCTATGAAGAACGACTTGAGTGTGATAGTATTATGTAGCGTACCCACTTTTAAAAATTAATAATCCATAACATAATGAAATAAGGTAAAGTACAGAAGTCATCATGTGGCAATACAAAATCAATGTTCTCTTTTTATCAAAATACATGTTTAAAATACAAAAGATGAGATTTGTAAGTACACGTTCAAAAAATATTATCGAAAATATAAATAATGATTTACCGAAAAGCACACAAGTTGTGGTATGTGGTGGTGGAGTCATGGGAGGCTCTGTTGCGTATCATTTAGCTCTTATGGGATTGGGGCCTCAAACTATTCTTGTAGAAAGTGGCAGGTAAATCTGTGTAAAATTTATTACAAATAAATTAACTATTGTTAAAACTACATTTTATATTTATTCCATAGATTGGGTGGTGGTACAACATGGCACACATCTGGTTTGGTAGGAGCGTTTAAACCTACATTGACACAGGTCAAACTTGCTCAGGACAGTATTGCTTTATATAAAGATTTAGAAACAAAGGGAATGCCCACAGGATGGAAACAGTGTGGTAGTTTATCTTTGGCAAGATCTAGAGATCGTATGACAGTTTTTCGTCGAATGAAAGCACAATCTGTGTAAATATATTACTAAATGTATATTACATGTGCCTATAGTTTTCATTGTTAGTAAATTACTTTCTTCAAATCAGTTTTATATACAATATGTTTCAAAATATGATGGCATAACTTCAGGGGTAGTTTCAGTATGCTAAAACAAGACAAAAAGTTCATATTAGTTCATACATGCCCCATATGACCCCGTTTCCAAATTATAGCTGTTTTTGTCTTCCAGTAATTCACATAACTTTACTGACTGCTTGCTTCAACCATTTACAAGTAAGCTTCTTGTTTCATTTATGATATTGTTGTCTGCTGTGTAAACACTTTTTCAATCAGTATAATATATTGTTTTTCTGGTAACAGTATGTGTAGAAATTTACTAATACATTTCTGTGATAATTTGCTTTGATAATGTCACATTATACAAATACTGACAGGGCAGACATGCATGTAATGTATGGTCTTGCCAAATATCTGTATTTACAGATTTACTTCAACTGTATTTATTTCAATTATTTAGTTGAAGCAAGCAGTCAGTAAAGTTATATGAATTACTGAAAGACAAAAACAGCTATAATTTGGAAACACAGTCATATCGGGCAGATGATTATATGAACTTTTTTCTTATTTTAGTGTACTGAAACCACCCCTGAAGTTATGTCCACATATTTTGAAACATCCTGTATATGTAAAGTTAATTGGATGAAATTATGCTCAGTTAGCCAAGTTAATTATTGTAGTTGCAAATTCTCTATAGGTTATTCTTAATAATTAACCCTGTAAAATTATTTTTTAAAACAGTCAGTTAAAGTTTGAAAATATTTATTTTTATCTAAGTAATGTGTGAATAAAATATGTCTTTCAAAAACAATTTTGAACGTATTTATGGGAGTACTTCGAAATCATAAATGTAATTTTGTTCTACTGTTGCATTTGTATATTGTAGATCTCGAAATATTGAATGCCATTTAGTAACTCCAACAGAAATTCAAGAACTATGTCCACTCTTAATGGTAGACGACATTGTTGGTGGGCTATGGATTCCTGATGATGGTGTGGGTGATCCATATGAAATTTGTCTAACATTAATCAGAGAAGCCCAAAGCAGAGGTACATTCAATTGTCAGAATACCACTTACTTCACAACAAGAGTTACAGAAACGTATCACATTCACTGATGATGAAAGTATTTCACAGGCATGAAGGTCTACGAAGATTGTAAAGTAACAAAGATTGTCAATAAAAACGGCCGAGTCGAAGCAGTTGAAACCACACGCGGCACAGTAGAATGTGAATACTTTGTTAATTGTGCTGGATTTTGGGCACGGAACGTTGGAAAGTTAAGCGAGCCTTATGTAAAGGTTCGCATATACAAATATCTCCAGATGATCCAGAAAATTGCTAAACTTAGAATTATTTTCAGGTTCCACTGCATCCCGTAGAACATTATTATTTACATACGAAACCGATCCCAGGTTTGGATCCGATGACCCCTGTTATACGTGATTTAGATGGATACATTTATTTCAGAGAAAATAAGGGTAGAATATTGGCAGGTGGTTTTGAACCTGTTGCTAAGCCTGCATTCGAAGATGGGTCTATACCTGGTCTGTTTAATTTTGTATATATAACGACGATGATAATGTATCCTACATCAATATCACCATAATTTTTTTATCCATTCTTCAAATGCACATCAGTTGCGCTGTATGTCATCTTACAAGAATATTGTAGCCCGTGTAGAAACCAATTCTACGATTAATATACACCATCTTTGTGTTATCTTCATGGATTTTTATCAAATACTGACCGCATTGTGATTATCACAATTTGCCAATAAAGTCCGAACAATTTGTATTATCTAAATATTTGTGTGCAATTGATAGAAGTGGATGAGTTCTTTATAGCACAGAAATATATAAAATTTCAAATCTGACTAAAAAAATACAAGTCTTTATCCGAGCTTATCTTCATCAAAATTAATGTGCAGACCTATGTTTAATTACCTATGTTTTTTGTATGTTTACAACACGTCCCTTGACTATTTCTATAAGTTCTATATGTCCTTAAATTCTTTGACCATGTTTATAAATCACTGTGTATAATAAAAATCAATATTTTCTGCTATATTAATATAATCTTATAATATTGTTGATTGTAGAAAATACAAAAGATAGGTTTTTACCTGAAGATTGGGATCACTTCCATATACTTTTGGAAGAAATGCTCCACAGAATGCCGACCTTGGGGAATGCAGTTCTAGAAAGGCTATGCAATGGACCTGAAGCATTTTCTCCAGATTGTAAATGGATCGTAGGCGAAGCGCCTGAAATACATAATTATTACATTGCCGCAGGGATGAAAACGGTAAAGAGAATATTTCAACTATAATAATGTATATACAATGGTTTTCATTTATCTGTCACTAAATCGATCGATACTAATAAATTACGATGTATTTAAAAGAACTAATTTCAGAATTATTAAAATATAATTAGTAGTTCATATTATTAAATAAAAGTAATATGTATTGCGACATATTTAGAATTTTGGTCGTCCCATTATATAGGTGGGTATATCAGCTGCTGGCGGTGTAGGTCGAGCTACAGCCGAATTAATAATAGACGGTTTTACTTCACTGGATATGTACGAATTAGACGTATCTCGTTTTCTCGGCCTTCATAATAATCGGAAATTTTTACGTGATCGAGTCAGAGAAGTACCAGGGACGCATTATGCATTACAATATCCGCATCATGAGTTTAAAAGCGGCAGAAATTTACGGATGTCACCAATTTACCCCAAACTTCGAGAAGCAGGTGCTGTATTTGGGCAAGTAATGGGATATGAAAGGCCATCTTGGTTCAAAGCAATTAATGATAGTGGTAAGTTTATATAATAAAAATAACTTACTATATATTATAAAATATACAGACTGTTCCACGCAACTTATTTACCCTCAATAACTTCTAAAGTATGCATTGTGTGAAACAATTTTTAATAGAAAACTTGTATGGTTTGGAAAGGCACACTGTGTAGTGCATGTAGTTTTTTATAGGTGGGGGCGTTTCGGACATTTCAAGGACAACCTCGTTTTTTTTTTAACGGAATACTATATTTTTTGTGCCATACGAGCACAGATTTCCGTTAAAGCACGGAATCCATGTAACAATATTTATCAACATTACCGATTTTTACATTAGAAGTACATTAAAAGATATGGTACATTGTGAATCAACAACAACGTCAGAGAATATGAAAGAACGAATTCGTGAAGCATGTAGTGTGCTTGCTGCAAAAACAATTCAGAATGCAATTTTCTCCTTAATTAATAAATTACATCGGTGTATTAATGTGAATGGACACTACTTCGAACGCTTTCGAACGCACAGACCATTTTCAAGAAACAAAGTGAAATTATTCGTTAAATATAAGGTTTACGGCTAATAAAGGTGAGTACTTTTTTACTCAAATATATCTCTCCTCGATATTTTGGCATAAAAAATATAGCATTCCATTCAAGAAAACGAAGTTGACCTGGAAATCTCCGAAACGTCTTCACCGATAAAAAAAACTGCATGCACTACATAGTGTGCCCATCTAATGCATACAAATTTAAAAAAAAAATGTTTTCATACAATGCATACCTTAGAAGTTACTCAGGGTAAATAAATTGCATGGACCACGTTGTATACTGTACAATACCGGATGAGGGATTTAAAACAGGACACTTGAATAACTTGCTAGTTTTTGGAGATAGAGGAAAATGCCTCAGATCAAATTTAATTGGTATTGAGGGGCTGATTATCCGATGTTACTAGTCTTTTTGATAGGTGGAGGCGTCAAGAAGATGCGAAGGTTAACAACTCTGTTTTTTTAAATGAAATGGTATGGTATTTTATTAACTTTCTGATTTTAACAAGACGATACGGTGACCTATTATGAAGGTTATTCAAGGTCACACAAGCTTAACTACAATAGAAAACAAATTATCTCAAAGCACTCTTTAAGTAGTTTTGTGTCTTCTCTAGTTGTTGGCATACCGCTCTTGTAATTACTTATAAGGGTCACAGAACATAAACAAACATTCAATCACATTGTACGCTTATCTGTAGCCAGAAATGTTATTCGTAGTTTAACTACCGACTAGAGTACGGCTCGGTAATATTTAATCTTAGTATTAAATTTTCAAAAATGCGTTACATAATAGCAGAGAAAGTGGAAATTGTTATCATTTATGGTGAATGTCGTAGGTCACCAATTTGAACACTTAACATAAATGATCTGAACGACTTAACGTGATCTTGAATAATCTTCATGATAGGTCATTGTATTCGTCTTTAAATACTCTATCACAGTGGAAGTCAACCCCCTATCGCCCAGTAGTGAGAGTTCCAGCTTTCATGGTGAGCGATAGAACCAAGTTGACTACCACTGATTTCATCAACTAAATAATATTTCACCAGACTTCATGCTTTTATGTATGCAAAGTATAAATAAAAAGATAGATTTAACTGCAGTAAGTTGTCTTATAAAGATTTATTACGCCAAACTTAACGAAAGTCCGCCATAAAGTACTTGGCAAGTAATTATTATTATTATATGCTTTAACTTGCTGTAACTCTGCTTTATAAATTACTATTACTATGGAACCGGAGGGCGGTTAGAAAATTTTACTACTAACAGAGATACAAAAGTGAGCAGTAGGTATAAAAAGGTTGACTACCCCTGCTCTATCAGATGTAAATAAAACATCATACCGTTCCATTTAAAAAATCAGGTCAGAACATCGGATAATCAGCCCCTCGATATCAAAATAGGTTGGTCTGAGGCATTTTCCTATACCTCCAAAAACAAGCAAGTTATTCAAGTGTCCTGTTTTAAATGCCTCACTCGGTATACACGCTGTTTCACTTAACTCTTGCAGTGAAAATATCTTGGTTGCAGTGAAAATATCATGATACAGAAAAGATGTTCAGTGACAAATTGAATGGTACAAAAGAGCGAATACTCTGATTACAAAATTTCTTTTTGAGTGATTTCTTTAAGAGTGGTCAAGGTCACCGATGTTTTTTTTAAATGCTTCGACATATTTTCATTACAGCAATATTGAAACTCATAAAAAAATGAATTCAATGGTATGAAATATATTAACTTTTGCATGACATTGAACGGAAAAAAAACACCAAATGTGTACCAGTAGTTTGAATACTTTTTCGAAAGCGGTAAATAAGTGAATCGAAATGAGGCAGTTCAATCAGGTCTCTATTTTATTAAAAATTAGTACCATTAACTTCAATACATTTCTGGAGTCGGCGAATGATCGGATTTTTTACATTGTTGAGGACCTGTGGAGTAAATTTGCTATATGCACGTTCCGCTTTCACATGTTTTCTCACGTGGGAGTATTACTGTAAACTTCATTTTTTAAGTGTCCCCATACAGAAAAAATGATGTCGCATGAGATATGTGACAATCGAGCTGACCAACAAATTCTGTTTACAAACATTTGGAAGTATTACATAGCACGGTATTCCAATAAAATTGAAATTTACTCTTCGAAAAAGTATTCAAATTACTACTACACATCTCCTGTTTTATCTCGTTCAATGTCACATGAAGGTCAATATATTCCATACCGTTCAATTTATTTTTTCATGAACTACAATATTGCGGTAATGAAAATATGTCGATTAATTTAAAATAATATCGGTGAGCTTAACTATTCTTTAAGAGATCACTCAAAAAGAAGTTTTGCTAATCAGGGTATTCGCCCTATTGTACCATTCAATTTGTCACGGAACATCTTTTCCGTATCATGAAAGACAAATGAAATATTTTAACAGCATGTTTATGTATTAGTGGGTTAAGATGGTGGTTAAGTTATTTAGTATTTTTAATTATTGTTCTTATTTCATTGTATTTTGTGTCTTGCATTTGTTTACATGTCATACATTAGTCCTCCACCGATATTTGTAGATCCAGACTGGTCGAATGGATTACAAAGGTATCAAGTGGCATACACTAACACATTTAGTAAACCACCTTGGTTTGACTACGTTGCAGAAGAATATGCTGCGTGTAGGGAAACAGTTGGAATCAGCGACTATTCATCCTTCACAAAGATTGATTTATGGGTAATAAATAAATAAATAAATAAATAAATAAATAATAATAATAATAATAATATAATTTCATCATTCGGGTTGGGATGTTGAGCACATAAGTAAATAAATAATAATAATAACAACAACAGCGCAAGTATGCGGTACGGCCGATTGATGATTTGTAACGATACAATGTGCCGAAACAGCAAGACAATCTGTTATCGACCCCTTCTTTAAAGTATGAGGCTTACATTTAGCCAGCAAGGATGACCCTTCCTCATCAAGGACTCACTATCGACTAGCTAGCAGCCATACTCATTTATAAATAATACAAAAATATCACGTGGATGGCCTGTGAAGGTGGTCACAATAGTAGCTTATGTCCAGCTTCTTTTTTAACGAATATATGTACTGTACTGTTTGGACAACCCCTAGTACACCACACTAATACCAGTTTGTTGATCCAGCAACTGAGTTAAACGAAGTTAAAGTGATAATGATAAAAACTACTAAATTTAATAACACATAATACTATGAGCTAAGAATTAAATGATAATAAATATGTAATTCAACATGTATACGACAAGAAAAATTAATTCTATTTTATAGAAAACAGTGTAAACTGAAGGCTGCCCCACTGAGCCTTCTCGATGAAGCACTACATAATGTACTGTCGTGCATTAGGTGCGTATAAAATTTCAGTCACGTTGTGCATGACGTGTATACATGCTTGAAGCTCAGTGGTGGATGCCTCACCATATTTTTCATAAAGGAGAATTAATTTTCCACAGTGTACATATATCATCAATATAATGCAACGAAAATTTTGTAAAATATTTTTAAAATAGATCTTTTCATTCTAGTCCAATGGTGCAGAAGTTGTGGATACTCTTCAGTATCTCTGCTCAAATAACGTTGATGTACCCGTAGGAAGTATCATTCACACTGGTATGCAAAATTCTCGTGGAGGATATGAAAATGATTGCAGTTTAGCCCGCATCGCTCCAAACCAGTAGGTCTGCATGGTACAGTAAGGTATATCAGGTAATTTGTAATAGCAGACGCTAAATCTATTTTTTCGTCACAGTTATATGATGATAGCCCCAACTATTCAGCAAACTCGTTGTAAAACATGGATAAGTCGACACCTGCCAACGGATGGCTCCGTAGCAATGTCGGACGTAACATCAGCATACACTGCAATCTGCATAATGGGCCCGGCCACCAGAAAATTACTCAGCGAATTAACAGATGCGGACTTAAGTCCGAAGATCTTCCCTTTCTTTACCTTTAAAGTAATGTATGATACATTTCACAAATGTGGCTCCGCTGAATCCATTCCGCTGAATATTGGATTATATTTTGTAACAGGAATTGGATGTGGGTTTAGCTAATGGAATTCGGGCAATGAACTTAACTCATACTGGTGAACTTGGCTATGTTTTATATATACCAAATGAGGTAATTAATGCGACATAAAATAAGTGATCACTTAATAGTGCTGTGTGTGTACTTTTTAGTTTGCATTACACGTCTATACAAGTCTGATTAACGCTGGACTTAAGTACGGTATTAAGCACGCCGGATATTATGCCACCAGAGCATTAAGAGTCGAAAAGTTTTATGCATTCTGGGGTCAAGATTTAGACACTCACACCACACCTTTAGAATGTGGGAGGGCATGGAGAGTGAAATTTGATGTAAGCTAAGTGTAAATAATGTACTTAGTACTATGAATCGGGACTAATTTCTTTTCCAACATTCAGAAGGGTATTAATTTCATCGGTAGAGATGCTCTCCTCCAACAACGGGAACGAGGAGTGAAACGAAAATATGTTCAACTCCTCTTAAATGACCATGATGTCGAATTAGATACTTGGTGTTGGGGTGGTGAGCCTATTTATAGAAATGGCAAGTATTGCGGGATGACAACTACTACGGGATATGGATATACATTTAAAAAGCAGGTCTGTTTTTGTCTAACAATTGGTCTCACAAGTAACTCCGTAGTTTATATATATCATTTATTAGTTTTAAGTAGTAAGTTTATGAACTGTCTTACAATTATTTATTGTATTTAAACAGTGAGTATACAATATTAAAAAATATTAAATTTTTAGGTTTGTCTGGGTTTTGTGCAGAATTTTAATTCAAAAGGAGAACCACGAGAAGTTACAAATGAGTATATACTATCAGGTGACTATGAAGTGGATATAGCAGGTTTAAGATTCCATGCAAAATGTCATTTGCATAGTCCAAACTTACCCACGAAGTTCCCTGACACAGAAAGAGATGCCTATCATGCCACACGTGATCAACAACATTTATAATATATTATTTAAAGACACACAAAGACACATGCAGCTTATGACATATGAGGGACAGGGGAATAACAGTTGTCACTTTAATACATTTTTGTATACCTGATTAAATAAAGTGTGCATGTATATTGACAAAACTTAATCCACCTTTATAAAAAAATGTTACATGACAGGAAGATTTCCCCCTATGCCCTCCCCACAAGATGTACAGGGTGTTTCCAAACGAACCCGTCAAACTACGTTAATACATTGTTGAGTAGGAACAGACAAAAATCTTATATAAACATAGGTCCAAAAGTGTTTTGCTCCAAAACTTCCATCATGGCCCAGTCCATTTTATTATGCGCAGAACAAGCACAATCTTTCGTTGAACAGATTCTATATTATGCCGTGCGATTTTGATTAGGTGCGCGTGTCGTGTAGACGTACAGTGATGAGCACAACTGTACTAATAAGTATGGATTCATAAAGAAAATTCATAAAGAAATATACAAAAAAGAAATACAACAGGTATATTGCTTACAATGTAGGCTATTTGAGGTGGATTTTTAAAATTGTGAATATTTCTTTATTTTCCTGCAATGAGAAATATTCATTGATACAGTTTTGCACAATACTTTTTGGAATAAGTATTTTTATCTTCAAGTATAATACTTTTTAATACTTCCGCCACAATTCTTTAGCTTTAATTACTGCTTGAATATATTTTGGCATACTATGTTAATCATTGGCAAAAATCCAGATAAATATTGTCCGATTGATCCTTGATTCGCTCCTGGAGTTCAGAAATCGATATTGGTAGTGTTTCATAGGACTCCTGTACTTTTTTTTTTTAAATGGCCATAAGTTCTCAATTGGGTTAAGATCGGGGCTTTGTGCGGGTCACCCTAAAACTGAAAATTTTCTTGGCTTTAACCAATTTTGAACACTTTTCTGTGTTTTGGATCTCTATCTTGTTGAAATATGTATGACCATTTCCTCTGGAAAGGACATATTCTCAATATCATCTAATAAATTGTGCTCTAAAATGTTAATATATTATATATGTACCGATTCACTATCCCTTCGACTCGGTGCAAGGGACCAACACCGAATGCAGTCACGCACGCCCAAACCCTTTTTCTTACGTGAAGGAAATCTTCTAAAGATCCTGCCAAACCCGGGGGGGGGGGGGGTATGAGGGGGTCCATTGCCCCCCTCACTTTCCCTCAAATAGGGAGTGGAGCCGAGGGCCGCGTCCCCTCATGGTTGTCCTCACATCCGATATACAACAGCGCGTCCCTCGGCGGGAGGACGGCGAAGGTGGGTAACGGAGGGAGCTATGCTCACCTGGGCCACGTTCCAACTATCGCTGGAGAGGGGTCTCGATGGCCCCGGTGGCACGTGCCCCCGATTTTGTTTCGGGGTTCGAGAGGTCGTCTTTCCACATCTCTAACACGTGCAGCCGAGTTTGGCTCCGCGGAGCTCCCGCAATTGCATGTACACATCTGTGTACTTCACGTCTGTGTACAAACTCCCGGTCAACAAACCCGCTAGGGCCGAGGCCGCTTTCTCGGACACTGTCCTATACTCCCGTATAATCCGGACTGCAACAGCTTTTCGATACAATGCATTAAGCGAACGATACGAAGCTCCTCCAGCATGGAGGCCGCCCAGACGGGGGCGCAGTTGATAATGACGACAAGAATGGTGCCCGCGTAAAGCCGGTAGCCCGGCCGCCAAAGTTGGGGAACAGTCGGCCAAGGGCCGAAGCTACTCCCATGGCCGTGGGGCTAAGACGGTCAAAGTGACCGACAAAATTCCACCGACCATCCAGCTGGAGACCCAGATGTTGCCTCTGGGCCCCCACCACGACGAGCTCCTGTCCATCCACAAAAACGTGGGCCTCAGGTGGCTTATCCCGAGACTTGGCGTTGAAGAACAGCGCTTCCATTTGCTTAATTGCGCACGCCCAAACCCTTCTTTTTTTTAACGTGAGGGAAATCTTCGAAAGATCACACCATCCCCGGGGAGGGAATGGGGGGTATGTGGGATTTTTACCCACTAAAACCCTCACGGGTGGCCTTCCTCATGTGCATGCTGGGGGCCCCCGAGAACTGCGGAAGAATTACGTCCGGGGACCCCCGCACCTGTACCTTACCCAAGGGGGAGGGGATCCTCGCCCTCCTACCCGTTATACGGGCACCTGTCCTCGATAAGGAGGGGGCCATTGCCCCCCTCACCCGTCTCCAAATAGGGAGCGGAGCCAAGGGCCGCGGCCTTGCGCGGTGAACACCGACACCTGTGGCCGAAGCCCCAAAACGTCTCGCGACGGGAGGGCAGCGGAGGTGGGTTCACGGAGGGTGATATACCCCCCCGCGAGGTCCCACCACCGGCCCTCCGGACGCGCACGCCCAAACCGTTTTTTTTTTTTACGCACAGGTAATCTTCATGGACACCCTGGAGTGGCATCTCCAGGGTAGTGTCGGCATCCTACCGACTAAAACCTCTGAGGTGTTCCTTACACTGTACCTGTCTGAGGAGGTACGGGAACGTGTGAGACACTCTTCCACATCTCCCCAGTGCACTCTAACCCACTCTACTGATGTAGGGATGGGACTTCCTACTCTCTTTGTAAGGCCACCCGGAACAGAGGGTGGCCCTTCTATCTAAATACCCCGTGATCGCAGTTCGATAACCCTGCACTTGCCCAGGGAGGGGGCCTGCAACTTCCAGGGTTCCTCCCGGTACTTATACTACGAACGTTGAAGGTCACCTATACGTCACCATCAACGACGCATCTCCTAATGCTGTTTCTATACTACTTAAATCTGAGTAAAGCTATGTACAGCTAAATATACAACTCGCATCGCCAATTTTTTTATATATTAACTGTCCTAACAAGGAAAGTACCCGAGGTGTACCTCACCGATTTTTTTCCCTTTGCGATATGTTGTAGTACATCAAAAACTATTCGACACGTATTTTTTTGTACGTGCCCATATCCGTGCCCGTACCCAGTTTAAGGGGTGAAAACTGCCCCTAAAGAGTACCGCCAAAAACAATTTTTTGCTGTTTTCTACACAATTAAGTACAATTTTTTCAAAAAACCACTGGGAGATTATTACACATTAGTAGACAATACTATACATAATATTTTGACAAATGGGGGTCGCAACCCTTATTTTTATTTGAGGAAAAACGTAATGTTTCGGAAGATTTTTTTGTGTAAAACTTCGAGATTAACACCAATTACAATGAAAATTGTACAGTTATAAAGAAAATAAGAAATAGCAGTTGACCACTTTCGGCGTTTTTAAAAACAACCACCTTTTAGGGGGTAAATTATCCTTAAATTACATTATCGTATTTATTCACGGAAAAAAAAATTTTAGCTAATTCTTCGAGAAATTTGTTTCTCAATAAAACTGTTTATCACTAATTCAATAGTACAACCAATAACGCAGTGATATTTACCCTTTTAATAAACATATTATCTTGAAAACAATTCCGAAAGGCACAACTGGTAAATTTCCACCGTTAGATGCTTCAGAATGTAGAAAAATTATGTAAAACACTTTTCGGACAGCGTAATATTAATGAATGAAGATTTAAATTTGCACTTCAGGAATAACATTATCAAACTGCAATATTTAGTTCATAATCTGCTATCTTCTCCAAGATACATAAATTTATTTAAATACTTATGGTATAAAAGCGGTTACATTGATGATAAACCAGATGTATTCGACAACCCCGTTGATTTTAGTTTCGGGGATAAATGCCATGTTCAGTGCGATATTGAGGGATGTTCTAATGTTATAATTATAAGGTACTCATGGTGTAAGAAGTCTTTATGTTTGAACAATTTTTTTCACGATTACCAGTATTGTACGGATTATCAAAACTAACAACTACCGAGATTACTGTATAATGATTAGAGATTAAAAATTATAATAAGAAATTTATTTGGAACCAAATATACTTATTGAAAACTTATAAGATAATGTATGTCATTAACCCTTTGCACTCCTATGTCGAGTGTGACTCGACATCAGTTTTTATCTCAGGAGCTCCTTTGTCGAGTCCCACTCGACATTATTTCATGTCCAAATAAATAGATGTCGCGCACACGTTATCGACGCTCTTACCGACCTGGTTTATTATTATTACTATTATTAAGAACGAGAAAACTTACCTAACTTACATCAACCTGCTCAGACTTTGAAAACTGTATAACCGTCACCCTCTAAATATTTACAATGAGTGAAAGGTGCGAAATAAATAAGGACTTTGACAGTACTGATAGTGATGACTATATGCAAGAAATAGATCTTGAGTACAATATACTCGACGAAGAGGATAATACAAATGATCTTGCTAGTGGTATCGCAAAGGTCAATATAAGTCAAAATTCCGATACAGACTCGGAAACATATTTCCATCGTCGGCGTAAACGAGTGAGGAAACTTCCTAACAGTAGTAAGGATAGAAATTTCAGCAATAATCAAACTGGAAACGTAATACCAAACTGGAATGATGTAACACATAATGATAGTTACATTTGTGATTACAATTTTTCTGTCGGACCGAGAAATGTTGGACCAAGAATCCCGTCGTCATGTACTACGCCTATTGAATATTTCAAGCTCTTCTTTACTGAAGAATTGATTAGAAAAATTGTTGACGAGACAAATGCATACGCAGGAAAAATAATATCGGAAAGAGTGATAAGGCCATTTTCACTTTGGAATGATTGGAAAGATATCACTGAATCTGAAATGAACAAGTTTCTGGGAGTGATAATAAACATGGGACTTGTAATATTACCAGATATGCAGTCATATTGGTCTCGAGCGTTCAACAGAAGAATTCCATTTTTTGCCAAAATGTTCAAAAGAAAAAGGTTTTTCCAAATTTTTTGGTCTCTTCATCTGGAAACAATATCAACATTAGATCGAAGCATAAAGACGAGAAGAAGGAAAATAAGTAACTATTTGAGTTACCTAAATTCAAAATTTATGGAATATTTTGTTCCTGGTCAAAACATATCTGTTGATGAATCAACAGTAGCTTTCAAAGGGAAAATTTCCTTTATTACCTATAGCCCGAAAAGCCTACGAAATGGGGCTTACGTGTTTATGTTCTTTCGGATTCTGCCAGCAGTTATATTTAATCGTTCATCCCATACTACGGAAAAATTACAACTGACGAGCTAATACACCCAGAGCTTCAATTCACAAGCAGAATTGTATTACAACTCTACCAAAATTTATTGGAACATATACCTGAGGCCCAGGGATATCACATGTTCACGGACAGGTTCTATACAAGTCCTGCATTGGCAACAGAGTTGCACAAAAAGAAATGTTACCATACTGGAACAATAATGCCTAATAGAAAGGGATTACCGCCTCAAATCAAAAAACCAAAGTTAGTAATTGGAGGGAAATTGGCATTTAGACAGAACAAAACTTTAGTACTAGCATGGAGAGATAAAAGAATAATCACTATGCTTAGTACAAAATTGAGATCTACATCTCACAATGTCACTAGAAGGGCTAGACATTCAGGTAATCGCAGAGAAATAAAAGAACCGGAAGTAATCACAGATTATAATAAAAATATGGGTGGTGTCGATGTGGCGAACCAATACGCGACATCTTATTGTTTTTTACGTCGAGCACTCAAGTGGTGGAGGAAATATTTCTTTTGGGGATTAGAAATCTCCATAGTAAATGCGTATATTTTATATAAAGAAAATACAAAAAACCAAGGAACAAAACCTATGGCCCACAAAAAATTTCGCGAAAAGATTTTATCGATTATTACTCTTGGTTGTCGTGCTCCAAATATGAAATTGGGGAGGCCTGGAACATATGATAAACACGATCGCTTAGATGGAAAGCCTCATTTCATCTTCGCACATCCCGAAGGAAAACACAAAGACTGTACAGTTTGCTCAAATAGAAAAATACCTGGAGGAAGAAGAGAAACCACCTATTTTTGGGAAACGTGCGAAAGAAAACCAGGATTGCATCCTGGAAATTGTTTCAAAAGATATCATACGCTTGAAAATTTCAAAATACGACAATAGTGTAAATAAAACTGGTATTTAAGTGAATTTGTTTCTGCCTTTATTTATTTAAAATGCCTTATTTTTTAGTTAAAGTAAATTTCAAATAAAACACTTAAAAGCGTTGGGAGCTGCTGGTAACGAAATTGAAATAAAATTCGGAGTGCAAAGGGTTAATAACCAGGAAAATTGAAAAATGGCGGTTCCGCGTAGTATCACGCCTAAAACTAAAGAATTCTTACCTCCAATTCGGAGATTTTCTACAATTTGTAACAAATAGACTTGAAAATCTCGATCTGAAATTCTGTCGCGGAATACGGAAGTTCAAACATTCACTGTGGAAGGTAAGTTCGGAACTGACTATGTATGAGGGGTAGTTAACCCCCCTTAAAAGGGTAAAAATCACCGCGTTTTTGGTTGTACTATTGAATTAGTGATAAACAGTTTTATTGAGAAACAAATTTCTCGAAGAATTAGCTAAAATTTTTTTTCCATGAATAAATACGATAATGTAAGTTAAGGATAATTTACCCCCTAAAAGGTGGTTGTTTTTAAAAACGCCGAAAGTGGTTAACTGCTATTTCTTATTCTCTTTATAGCTGTACAATTTTCATTGTAATTGGTGTAACTCTCGAAGTTTTACACAAAAAAATGTTCCAAAACATTACGTTTTTCCTCAAATAAAAATAAGGATTGCGACCCCTATTTGTCAAAATATTATGTATAGTATTGTCTACTAATGTGTAATAATCTCTCACTGGTTTTTTCAAAAAATTGTACATAATTGTGAAGAAAACAACAAAAAATGGTTTTTGGCGGTGCTCTTTAGGGGCAGTTTTCACCCCTTAAACTGGCTTATGGGCACGTACAAAAAAATACGTGTCTAATAGTTTTTGACGTACTACAACATATCTCAAAAGGAAAAAAATCGGTGAGGTACACCTCGGGTACTTTCCTTGTAAGTCTCCTTCTGGAGCAAATTTTCGAGAGGTGTCGGGTCCTCTCCCTATCTCTCTCAGCTTCCTCTTTTGCGCGCATGACATTTTCACAGAAGAGACTAAAAGCTTCCCACGCCTGTTCTCTCACCACAATCTTCCCGATTATGTTTCACAAAGAGAGATTCCTGCAGCCTAATGCTCGTCTCAACTCCTCTCTTTCAGGAGTCCATGCCAAACAGTCCTCTCTCGTGTGCTTCACCGTGTCCTCCATCGCCCCACAGTGATGGCAAATGGTGGTCGCTTCCCTTTTAATTTTATACAGGTATGTCCCAAAGCATCCATGTCCTATTATCATTTGAGTCAATCTAAAACTTATTCCCCCAAAAATTTGGTAAGAGCCGCCAAAGGCGACAGTGCCTTACCAGTTATGTGTGCTCCATCCTTGTCTAGGAGAGTGCTAAACTTCTCTCCTTTCATACTACACGCACGCCCAAATTCTTTTTCTTTTTTACGACGGGAAAATTTTCGAAAAGATGTGGGATTCTTACCCACTAAAAACTCGACGGTTGGCCTTCCTCAATGCGTTAGGGGATTGCCTGGGAATTAAATATATAATATTACATCCAGGCAGCCCCCAGCATTATAAATCTAACCCGGAGGGGGGGGGGCATTCAGAGGCAAAAATTGCCGACGAATACCCCCCCCCCCCCTCAGCTCATGATTGATCTCCTTCCCTGGTGAGGAGGGGCCAACGCCCCCTCACCTGCCCCCAAATAGGGAGCGGAGCTGAGGGCCATGTCCCCGCGTGATACTTCCCATCCCCCGGGCCGATGGTCTGGCTCAAAAACACACCAAACGGGGGTTACGGGAAGGGGAGATATCCTCCCCCATTGGTCCCCACTGGTGCCAAAAGGACGCTACCACCTGAGTCTACCACCAAAATATATCCTGGGGAAGGTCGACGGGGGGGCATTATTTCCCCCTGCCGGCCCCCTCCAGGGCCACCTCCATATTCTCCGCCCTAGCCGGAGCCTTGGGTTTTGAGGAAGTCGCTGCCCTCCCTCCCGTCTTCCCCCGTTTGGGGGGTTGCACTTTGGACCCCCCAAACGGTGGTTGGCCGGCCTCCCAAGGTCTGCGCAAAGTGCGCAGTTCACTTGAGAGGCACAGTCCCGGGCCTTATGCCCCGCCACACCACACCTGTAGCAGCGGTCCCGCCTATCGGAGCCGCTGCTACTGTTAGCCAATACGTGCCCCTTCTCGAGGCACTTAAAACACTGGAGGGGCCTAGCCTCTAGCATTTCCACCCTCGTTCTTGTCCAGCCAATGGACAAGGACCCCAACTTCGCGACCTTGACGGACGCACTAAGAGGGCACCTGACCCAGAGGGTCCCAAGACCCCTGGGTGCTGCCCGTATTATACCCGCAGTGACAACGGTGGGGTCACAGCTCCCAACGCGTGCCACCGCGGATATCGTCTCCTCCGCTGTGACGGAGGGATCCAAACCACGGAGCCTAAGCTCCCCCATTTTTACGGGATGGGCCACTTTGACCCCCTCCATGTTCTTAAGGGCATCCTTCATTTTGAAGGCAAGTACATCTGCCTTCGTTGCCCTTTCCTCACCGGGGATCTCCAATAGAAGGGCCCCGGTATAAGCCCGTTTGACCTTCAGGCTGTTGATACCAACCTCCTGAAGGTCAATCGCGGCCCTAACAGTGCGGACTGCGTCCGCGTATTTGCCCTCAGGACATGCGAGGGCAATTGCTGTCGTCTTTGGCTGCCTTTTTATGGCAGCTTTCATCGGTTTGGCAGCCGATGCTGCCTTCCTTATTGCCTGCCGAGGGACATTGGCCTCGGAGGCAGCCGCTTTCTGCGCCCTCTTGGCCTTCCTGCGAACCACCTGCGTCCACGGTTGAGTGGGGGCAGGTGGGGCAGGGGACGAGGGCGTCGCCCTTAAAAGGGCAGGTTTCTGGGCCCGAGGCCCCGAAGACGCGCTTAGAGGGGCGGGTTCCCGGCCCGAAGACGCCCCCAGAGGGGCAAGTTCTGAGCCCGAAGGCCCCGAAGACGCCCTTAGAAGGGCGGGTTTTGGAGTGAAAGGCGCCCTAAAAAGGGCGGATTCCCGGGCCTGTAGCCCACTTTGCGAAGCAGTGCTTGCCCCTTTCTTCTTCTTCTCCTTCTGCTCCAGTTGTGGAGCAGGAGAAGAAGACCGCTCCCGACACTGCCCTCTGATAGGTGATCGCCACGTCCTCGCCGTCGGCGATGGGGATCGCGATGGGGGAGGATGTGAACTCCTTCTTGGTGGCGATGGTGTTGCCACTCTTGGAGGACGGGAAAGCCTCTCCTCCCGCATCCACTTCACCATCTGTTGGAGGCGCCGATTGTCCTCGCGAAGGGAAGTGACTTCCCTCCGGAGAGCCTCCAAACTCGAACTGTGCCCAGTTTTCTGGGCACGGACCGTCAGGGTGGTGGTGGCCGCCTTCAGGAAGGTGACTGCGTCGTTCATCTTCCGGACTAGGTCACCCATTACATTGTTGGAGCATGAAGCCACCTTTTTAATTGTGGCCACTTGCGCCAACATATCGGCAGACAGGTCAAGAGTAGGGGCCTCTGAGATTTCGTCAAGGACCCTGTCCTCCGCCCGTCGCTGTTTCGCCGAAGGGGGAGGGATCGCCTCCGCCTCCCTTTTCTGCTTCGCGCGGGCCTCCTTCTCCAATTTGCGAGCAAGGAGGCCAACACCCAGGCTCGTTGTCGGTGGTCTGCCCATCTTCCGTTTGGCGGGAAGGAGGCCGGAGACGGACACGGAAGAGGTGACCGCTAAAGACTGAATAACCCTTCAGCCATTCATCCCATCGGCGCGCGTCATACCTTAGGATTGGGGTGATTTTTTATGGAGGTTTTCTACCTCGCGATCTAGGCGATGAAGCCAAGATCCCCGGGCCCTCAGAACGACAACGTACCAATGCCACGCCCTGCACTGGTTGTTGAAGCCGCCTGAGTGCTTACAGTATTGGGAGACGGATAGCGCTCATCCGCCCCCGGTTCAGGTACCCCGGGTTCGCTAGACCCGTACTGATAGAGCAAGTCTACCAGTTCCTGGGGTTTGGACTCTCTTAGTTCGCCGTCCCCCCGAAGGGTTTCGGCTTAAGCCTCCACACCACGACAAGGTGGAGCCCACGCGGAGGACGCCCAAACCCACTCTAACGGCGACTCTTACAATTTGGCCATCCTGACAATGTGATATCCTTGAACACGTACAATAAGTTCTGAACTAACCATTAAAAGTTACGTCCACAATCAAATAAGTTTGACAACTCACTTGTTATTAGAAATTTGATCGAACTGCACCAAAGTTGCGCCGAATTTCACCAGAGAATTCGATGCGAAGACGAGCTGAATGCAAAAATGAAACGGGTGCCACTTTTACGTCCAACTCGACGACTTCATAGCATTGTTACACAGGGTAGACAACATAAAACTAGGTGACTTTTTTGAATTTGAAAGTATTTAGTAACAAAAATCGAAATCGGATAATAGCCTAAAATAAAGGAAACTTAGAATATATAATTTTTTTATATACTCAGTTTTTATTCTTATAGATTTTTATTATGTATTATACCAGATAACACACAAAGTTGGAAGAAAAAGTCTTCTCCTTGGAGGGAATGAAAAAATCACTGAAAATCTGTGCGACAAAATGATGGCACACGTTTGAAAAATTGTGGTTATTAAATTAAAAAAAAAATAATATTTTGTACTTCCTCCTTTATTTTCCAGGACTGCTAACATACGATTTGGAAGTGATCTACAAAGTTTTTTTATGTGTTTTCGAGATGTTGTTCCCCATTTTTCCTCAATACAGTTTTTTAAGTCTGCAAGACGTTCAAATTGCCTTTCGCTTCCGCAAACCGCTCTTGCCAAATGTGCCCAACAATTTTCAATTATATGGAGATCAGCTGGCATCGCTGGCCACTCCAAAATATTAATATTACTTTGATTAAAATATTCTTTTATGAACTTCGCTGTGGGTACACCTGCATTATCTTGCTGGAATATAAATTTTTCGCTAGCTATCTTCTAGCTAAATTTGTTTATTTGTTCACTTATTAGATCTATTGTATATCTTTTACTATTTAAATTTCCTTTTACAAAATTGATTTCTGTCCTTCCTTTGTATTCGATTCCGGGCCAGATCATTAAGTTCCCACCACCCATCTGTCGTTTACATAAAATCTTCTTTTCTTTCCGCAAATCATGGAAATAATGTGAGAATCCATCCGGCCCGTCCAAATTAAATCTTTTTTCATTGGTAAAAACACATGACGCCATTTTTTCCTCCGATGAATATGATCCTTTGTGAACTGTAAAAGTGGTTTTATTTTAATTTCTTCCGCTTCAAATGCGGGTATTGTTTAATAACGCATTGCACATTACGTACAAGAGTCTGTACTCCAGCTATTTCAGCAATTCGCCTTGCTGTTTCAAATGAATTCGATGCTTCTCTTAGAAAAGAACGTCTTGCACGACAATTTACTGCTCTTAATCACCCTGTACTCTTTTTTTTGCCATATTCTTCAGGATTTTTTATTAAATTATAAATAACTTTACGGCTCCGATGAACAACTTGCGAAATTTTAGAAATAGAATACTTTTCTTTCCATAATATTAGAATCGTTTGTTTTTCACCCTTGGATAATGAATTTCCACTTCCCATGATATAATTTTGGGGCTTCGATGACAAATGATAATGTTATAATTACTGTACAATGTAATACTCTTTGAGCTTCATACGTTAGCGATTAGTGTGAACTAGCGAATGAAAATTCCAAACCTCTGTTATTATTTTGTCACGGTCATGACTCTTTATGTTTATGTTTTGATCAGAAGCTTTAACATCTGATGTACTGCGATACTTAGAATACCTACAGAAACTCTTCAAAGTCAACATACAATGACTCCCAGAAATATTCGGACACCAGTGTATGGCTAGCTTTATGATTTAATATTGTAGTTATTAAAAAAGCAATCGTCTTCGTTCCTTTTTCCAATAACAAGTCATTTATTGACGTTAATAAAGATATATACATAATTGAAGAAACTTACATACATTATATAATAGCAATATACAAACGAAATAATACCGCATTTTCGGGTCACAGAAATATTCGGACACTTAGTGCGTTTCGCGATTCCATACTTCTCAAGAAGTGGTATTTTAAAGAATGGTAAGCGTTTGTTTACAAACATAGCCTTGGTGGTCGATGCCGTGTTAACATTATTTAGTAGCAACCCTAGCTTTTGTCAAGATGAGTCGCAAAGGGAAAAATACGTCGTTTGATATACGCCAGCTCGTAATATTCCACCGCGAAAAGGGAAAATCATATCGCGAAATAAGTTCCTTACTTGGCGTGAGTAAGAGTACTGTGGCGGACATAGTCCGAAGATTCAACAGTGAGGATCGTATCGAATTTGTCCCACAAACTGGTCGCCCACCTATTTTAAATGCGAGAGAAAAAAGGAGAATCGTGCGAAAAGTTAAAGACAATCCGCGTTTAAGTGCACCACGAATAGCTAGTGAGGTGTTAGAAGAAACTAACAAACAGGTTTCAGCTGAAACAGTTCGCCGCACGTTGAGAGAACATAACTTTCATGGTAGGGTTGCTAGGAAGAAACCCTACATTAATGAGGCAAACAGAAGAAAACGAATAAACTTCGCAAAGGAGTTTATTGCTAAAGAAAATGTATGGTGGGAAAACGTTATGTTTGCTGATGAGAGCAAATTTAATGTTTATGACTCCGATGGAAGGTGTATGGTGTGGCGTAAGCCGAATACAGAGTTTCGGGTTAACAATACGCGAGGAACGGTGAAACACGGAGGAGGAAGTGTAATGGTCTGGGGATGCATTTCGACTTCCGGCGTCGGCAATTTAGTTTTTATCGATGGCATTATGGATAAGAATGCTTATTTGAACTTATTAAAGACAATTTGAAACAAAGTGCAGACAAAATGGGCATTGTGGAAAATTTTAAGTTTTATCAGGATAATGATCCGAAGCACAAGTCGCGCATTGTGCAAGAATTTTTATTATATAATTGTCCGAAAGTCCTGCATCCACCTCCACAGTCACCAGACCTTAATCCCATAGAAAACTTATGGGATGAGTTGAACCGAAGAATTCGCAGGACGCCCATTCGTTCCAAAGAAGAACTTAAAACTAGGCTTCAAGAGGAATGGGCATCTATATCAACAAAATATTTGAAAAATATAATTTGTAATATGCAGAGTCGTTTAAGACATGTTATAAAGCAAAATGGTTTTGCAACAAAATATTAATTTTAGAAATGTAATAATAAATTTTGATTGAAAGACATTATTTCTTATAGTGTCCGAATATTTTTGTGACCCGAAAATGCGGTATTATTTCGTTTGTTTATTGCTATTATATAATGTATGTAAGTTTTTTAAATTATGTATTCTGTATTCTGTATTCTGTATTTATTATAGTGCCCTTGCGGGGTACACTAGGGACTCCCGCTCCCTTTACAATTCCTTATCTTATTCGCTTCTTAATCTACTTGTTATTAATTCTATTCTCATGATTTTATCGCTCCTCTCCTCCTTCCTTCCTCTCTCTCCCTCCTTCCCTCGCCCCTTCCCTTCTTCTTATCCATTCCTTCATCCATCCCTCCCCCTTGCCTTCCCCGTCCAGAATCCTTTTGATTTTCTCCCCTATACCCTCCTCTTCCCTCTTTTCCCCCTTTTCCATTCCTCTTCCACATCCCTCTAGCACGTGCTCCCACCCCTCTTCATCCCAACCACATATCCTACATTTCCTCTTTTCTTCCTTTTCCCAGTACCTCCCTTCCCCCATTTCATTCCCCAGCCTAAACCTAATTATCCTTCTCCATTTTTCTTCCTTCCACCCTCTCTCTAGATAACCCGGTATCCCCTCTGTTGTTACCTCTTTATACCATTTATTGTATCTCGACTCCCTTATTCTTTCTCTTCTTTCCCTTCTCTGCTTCCCTTTTTCCCTCCTTTCTATTTCTCCATAATCTATTTCTCCTTTTTCCCTCTTTTCCTCTATTTCTCCTATCTCCATCCCCGATTCTTTTATGAACGCTTCCCTTTCCTCTTCCCATCCTTTGCTCTTCCCTCCTCCTTTTCTACTCCTCCTCACCACCAACTCCCAGCACTTCCTAGCCCATTCGCTACCTCCTCCTCTTCTCAACCTTTCTTCGTATCCCCATGCCCTTCTTCCTGCTCTAATTTTTAGCTTATCCCTTTTTAACTCTTCTCTTATCATGTATCCTGGTGTTACCCAGTCAATTCCCATTGTCCACCTCAAGTACCTTTCCTCCATTGTTTCCATTTTTTTACGTTCCCTTCATCCCCATATTTCCACCCCGTAACTCATGACTGTCCAAATTAGCGTGTCGAACAGCCACACCCTTCTCTTCCAATCTTTTCCGAACATCCTTTTGCCTAGTCCCCATACCTGTCGCATCACTCTTCCCGTCTTTTTCACTCTGTCCTCTATATGCCCTTCTTGCCTCCCATTTCTTTGCAGCACATATCCTAAGTATCTAAATTCTTTTACTTCTTCTATTTTTTCCCTACCCCATCTCCATTCTATCTTTCTGTCCTTTCCTCCTCCTCTCCTAAATCTCATTACCTTCGTCTTCCCTATGTTCACTTCCAGACCTTTCTCCTTTACGTATTCTTTTAAAACCCTTAACATAGCCTTCATGCTATCCTCCTCCTCTGCAATTAGGACTATGTCGTCTGCATAAGCTAAAGTATGTATTTTTCCCACCCCTTCTATTCTTACCCCTCCTCCTGCCTTCGCTATCTTTTCCTCTATATCAGCTATCAGGCAATTGAACAGCATTGGGCTTAACGGGCACCCTTGTCTCACACCTCTTCCAGTCCAGAATTTTTCACCAAGGCTATCTCCCACCCTTACTCTATTTATATATGTTGTCTATTGTTCCCCTTCCCTTCCTGAACCCCGTCTGCCCTTCCGGTAGTATCCCTTTTTGCTCTATTTCCTTCTGCAATCTTTCCGCCAGTATCGCTGCATATATCTTATACATTGCCGACATTACTGTTACACCTCTGTAGTCCTTCACGTCTTTTCCCTCTCCTTTTTTCTTTATTGGCACTATTATTCCCTCCTTCCATTCTTCTGGCCAGCCTTCCCCATCCCATATCTTCTTACATATTTTCCACATTCCTTCTTTTACCCCCTCCCCTGCATATTTCCAACTTTCACCTTGTATTCCATCTACCCCTGTTGCCTTTCCTGTTTTCAGCTTCTTCACTGCTTCTTCGAATTCGCTCCTTTCTAGTTCCTTTTCTCCTTCCCATTTTTTTCCTTTTATTCTTTTTCCTCCTGTTATTATCCTCTCTTCCATTCCTCCTAGAGTTTCCTTGAAATATTCGCTCCATTCCTCTATCTTTATCTCTTTACAAATACCACCTTTTCTCTTTTTTCCTTTTTTCAAAATCTCCCATACCTCTCTGTCTGTCCTTGCTTTCCCTACCTCTCTCATAAAATTTTCTCGTTCCTCTTCCTTCTTTCTTTCACACATCTCTTTGTACTCTTTTTTTCTCCTTCTGTACTCTTCCTCCTTTCCTTGCCCTCTTCTCCATTCCCTTAATCCCTTTTTCACCTCTGCTCTCATTTCTTTGCAATCTTGGTCCCACCATCCCTTTTTCCTCCTAACCTTCTTTTCGTTTCCTCCTTCTTCCTCTTCCTTCATTCCTTCCTCTACCCTCTTCTTTAATTCCCTCCATATGTCCTCTACTTTTTCCCCTTCCACTTCTTCCATTGTTCTTTCTTTATGTTTCTCTATCCTTTCTCTATTCCATTCCTGTCTTCTCCCTCCTTTTACCTTCTTTTCTTTTTTCTCCGTTTCTTCTCTCCTTTCTCCTTTTATGCTCACTACCAGTGGGTGGTGGTCCGACTCTACTTGCTCGCCCACTACCATTTCTTCTATATCTTCCAGCGTCTCTCCCCCCACCATCACATAATCGATTACCGTATTTCCTCTTCCTCCTGTATATGTAAATTCTCCTTGTTCATCTCCTTTTATTCTTCCATTTAACACCTCCCATCCTAGCTCTCCTATTCTATTTCTTAGCTTCTTCCCTTGCTCGTTCATTTTCTTATCCTTTGACCTTCTCCCTTTCCCTTCTCCTGTTTCCCACTCTCTCCCCTCTTCCTCTTCTTCTTCCCCCATCCTTGCGTTGAAGTCCCCTCCTATTATACTCTTACTTCTCTCTCCCTCCTTTTCCTCCATCCACTCTCTTAGGTGTTCCATTTTTTTTTTTTTTCCTTGTTTATGTAGACTCCTATTACTTTCCATACTTCCTTTCCCATCCTTATCATCCCTTTTATTATTCCCTCTTCCTCTTCATCTGCTTTATTCCATTCTCCTGTTGCTATTTCCTTTCTTGCGCCCATCAACATCCCTCCTATTGCTCGTCCTTTCTTATTTATTTTTTTCGCTCCTTGCCTGATCTAAACATACCCCTTTGGTAGCTCCCTCTCTATTTCCTCCTTTTTCTTTTCTTCCATCCACGTCTCCATCATCACTATTACGTCCCATTCCTTGATGTCTTCCCAGAAACCTTCTCCTTTACCTTTTATCCCTGCCACATTCCAGAAACCTATTTTGTACCCCTCTCCCTTTCTCCTCTTACTCTTTGGCTTCCCTCTTCCTCTCTTTCTTTCCCTTTCCTCCACCTCTCCCTCTTTGCTTATCTTGTTCTCGTTTTCCCTTTCCTTCCTCCTCTCTTTTCCTTCCCTCTCTAGTTTTTTAACTTCTCCTCTTTTTCATCCCACTTCCACCATCTTCCTTCTATGCATATCCTCCCGTATTTCACTTCTACTTTTTTCCCTTCCTTCCTATGTTCCCATGCTATTTGTTTTATCTTCCATCTCATCCTTCTCTCTTTTTGCGTTAGGTCATCCAATATTCCTTCCTTTCCTTCTCTTATGTTTCTTTTCCCTATCATTACCTTTCTTTTATCCTCTATACCTCCTAATCTTACCCACATCATATCTTTTCTTATCCCCCTCACCTTTTCCACCTTCACTTTTTCTTTTACTTTCTTTTCTAGCCATTCTTCCATTTCCTTTTCCGTCATTTTTTGTTTCCCTTCCCAATTCCTGATGATTATATTTTTTCTCCTATTCTCTCTATCTTGTAATTCTTCTTTCCATTCCATCCTTTCCATCATCTCCTTTATTTCCTGTATCTTTCCTTCTCCCGCTCCTTGCTCTCTCTCTCCTTTTACGTTTTCTATTCTCTTTTCCACCTCCGTCACTCTTACTTCTAGCTCTTCTATTTTCTCTATCTTCTCTGCCTTCTTTTCCATTTTATCTAGCCTCTCTTTCCATTCCTCCTTTTCTTTTCTCCATCTTTCTTCTCTTTCTTCCATTTCTCTCCTGATTTTCCCTATCTCTTCCCTGAGCGTCTTACTGCTCTCTTTTCCTACCTCTACTATCAGTTCCTTTATTTCTCTTTTCATTGCCTCTATCATCTTCTCCACCTCTCCCTTTCCGCTACTTCCTTCCTTTATTGGCGACCTTTCTATTATCCTACTCTTTCTGAATATTATCTCCGCTCTCTCTGCTTCTTTCCCCTTTTCTTCCTCTTCCTCTTCTCTGTCCCTTTTTCTCCCTCCTTCCATGAAATCCTCTATCTTTCCTAAGCTCCCGCTTCTTTCTCTCATCCAGCTATCTACCTTTTTTGGCCTTCCCCTCATCTTTTTCTCTTCTGCCTTCTCCTTTTCCATTCCTCTTCCTTCCCCCTCCTCTCCTTTCTTCTTCTCGAGCCCTTCCATTTTGCTCTACTTTATCAGCCTCCTCTGTCCTCCTGCTGTGGCTTCCTATTTCTCCTGTAGGTGTCTCTTCTTTCCGCTTATCCTGCTTGCTTGCTCTCTTTCCCTCCCTTTCTTCTAACCTCCAAAATTTCTGTTCTCCTTCCGTTTCCCTTCCTCTTTTCTTACACCTTCCTTTCCTCTGCCTTTACCACTCCTACTTCGCCACCTCACCACCTTTCTTCTCACCCTTACTTTCCACCCTTAACTTCTTCCTTCACCTTATTCTCCTTAACTTTCTCTCACGCTCACTTCTACACGTCCTTTTACCTTGCCGTTATACCGGAAGTCCCTTTTTAAATTATGTATATATCTTTATTAACGGCAATAAATGACTTGTTATTGGAAAAAGGAACGAAGGCGATTGCTTTTTTAATAACCACAATATTAAATCATAAAGCTAGCCATACACTGGTGTCCGAATATTTCTGGGAGTCACTGTACATAGTAGAAGAAAATTTAGTTTTGAAATATAAATGAGAAATAGCAATATTTGAGATCTTTTTGTCGCGGAGTGTACATACAGTCGGTCACGGAAATATTCGGACACCATGTTTTAGTTGAATAACTTTTTAAGGAATGAATATATCGGGAAACAATTTTTACTGATGTTAGTTTAAACAGTTTGCTAGTTGAGCTATTTCAGCGATTTTCGAAATTTTAAAAAATTACAATATTACAATGAAATTTGTAAAGTGCACTTTTGTCAAATTTTTTTATAACTCCTGTGAGAAACATCTGGAATATACATTTTGTAGAGTACATCGTGTTATGCGTGTCCTGAAAATCTCATTCAATTTGATCGACGCACTGAGGAGCTACGGCTTCTTAAAATGGCTTATTTTCGCTTGATTTTGCGAAAATTGTGATATTTCAAGCAAAACTACCGGTTTTGAAAAGCTGTAGCTCCTCGGTGCGTTGATCAAATTGAATGAGATTTATGGGACATGCATAACACGATGCACTCTACAAAATGTATATTCCACATTTGTGTAACAGGGGCTATAAAAAATTTGACAAAAGTGCACTTTACAAATTTCATTATAATTTTGTAATTTTTGAAAATTTCGAAAATCGCTGAAATAGGTCAACTAGCAAACTGTTTAAACTAACATCACTAAAAATTGTTTCCCGATATATTCATTCCCTTCATTTCCCAAAGTTATTCAACTAAAACTTGGTGTCCGAATATTTTCGTGACCGACTGTATATACCATACATACCTACAGTGCCGGACAAAATGATAGGACGATCGATGTATTTGTATATTTCATATAACATAATAGGATATGTGTACATTTCACGAACCCTATATATTAGATGCACCCTCCAATGCATCCATGTAGAATTGCAAGGTTGTGTCTTGTACACAAAAGGAGTTAAAAAAAGAAATGTAAACATGGGCTGACCTTGCTCGGTCAAAATGATAGGACACGTGTAATATTTTCCATCATTATGCACTCTGGCAGTAGTCTGTCAGCAGTGACTGGAAGTAGACGTGTACATTTTTCATTTATGCAGAACCATTAATGTTAATGTGCCATTAATGTTAAAATGGGTCGAGGAAAACAATTAGATAAAAGTGAAATCGACCGAATCTTGTTATTGCGGTCACAAAATCAAACTGTCACAAAAATTGCAAAGTTATTAAACAGAAGCCGTCACGTTGTGTATAACTTTCTTGAAACTCCGAAAATCTACGGAAAAAGGAAAAGTACTGGCAGAGCTCGTGTTACAACAGAACGCGAAAGACGGGCTATTTTACGCACAGCTTCCAATTATAAGGGAACTGCAAGAAGAATCGCTGAAGAAGCAGGTGTTTTAGCTAATGTAAGAACTGTTCGACGTATTCTACAAAGTAGTAAACATATTAAACGAAAAAAACTGAAAAGAAAACCCCCTCTAAGCGAGCAACACAAGGAAGCTCGTTTAAAGTTTGCTCGCGATCATGTTTAATGGAAAAAGAAGTGGAGAAATGTGATATTTAGCGACAAAAAAAAATTTAATTTGGATGGTCCTGATGGCTGGATTTACTATTTTCACGATCTAAGGAAAGAAGAACAATATTTAAGCCGTCGACAAATGGGTGGTTGTAGTGTTATGGTGTGAGCCGGCATTGGATACCAAGGAAAAACTGACGTCAATTTTTTATCCGGCCGTGTAAACAGCGAAAAATATATTGAATTAATAGATGATTAGTTACCTAAGCACGCGACTCGTATTGCAGGCACAACGTAAATTTTTCAGCAGGATAATGCTGCAATCCATACCACAAGACGTGTTAAAGCTTATTTTTGCTCTAAAAATGTAACGTGTCTCGAGTGGCCGGCCCGATCACCCGACCTTAATGTTATTGAAATTGTGTGAGCACAGCTTTCAAGAAGCGTTTATGGGAATGGAAGACAATACAACAATGTCGTGGAATTAAAACAAAGTATTCTTACAGACAGGAATCTTTTACAACAAAAACGTATTGAAAAACTGTTTGAATCAATTCCTAATCGCTTATTAGATGCTATACAACGGAAAGGTGGTTTCACTACATATTAATTTAAAATTTTAAAAAATATTACAGTTCAAAGAATTGCACTTTTGTTATAATGTTCTATCATTTTGTCCGACTAAAATCAATACATGTATATATTATTTTCTCTAATTTCTTTCATGTACAAGATACAAACTTGCAATTCTATGTGTATACTTTGTACGTCGTATTTAATATGAAGGGTGAATAAAATGTGTACATATCCTATTATGTTATATGAAATATACAAATATATCAAACGTCCTATCATTTTTTCCTGCACTGTATCTATGGTATTGTGGTCTACGGTCAGCACGCTAGTTTAATGGCGCTACCTACGTTCATCAAGCAAGCACTTTCTAGTTCCAAACAGTTCCAAATAAGTCGTGAAACTTATCGATCCAACTTATTTAATTGTCAACACAAGGCTTTATCGGTTCAATTTATTTAATCGGGGACACTTATAGATATAATTGCAACAGTGCACATGGACTGACAGTACAGGTATAGAGTCAGAATAATATAGGGAATATTCTTTTAGTCCTTCAATGATATTGTGCTTTATTGGACATATTAGAAAATAAAATAAAATTCCCTTCATATACTGGTGTCATACACACGTCTATGGTGACACAAACAATTGCATACTAACGATAAATATGCCATGAGGGTGAAATAATTGTGCTTTTTTGAACTGTGAGGATATTTACTGATATATCACATGACTTTCCTGTATGTCGAAGACTTTAGAATGTCGTCTGATACACCTGCTTGTAACCACGTACACATTACATCATCAGGTTATAATTCATACAATAATTCGCCTTTTGCAATTTGGCAAACCTGAAAAGTCGAGTCAGCACTCGAGATATCATATCTTCCCATGCACGCACATGTAGGTATGACTTTCTTACCTAAAGTATGTATGTGTGCACGCGTATGCTGCACATATCTAAAAGTTCTCTAAAATGATCGCATTGCTTCGAATCGGCAGCAAGAGTCCACGGTACGGAATTTCGACGTTGCGTTTTTTCTCCAGCTTCTCGACCATGAAGGTAATTTTCAGGTCTTCTTTAGACATAATTTTGTAATATACCTTTCTTTGCAAGATTTCATTGGCGTTATATATCTTAATCCTTACGATCTTCAATAGCGCGCTGAACCGAATATTTTAATATTTTAATGTATGCGAAATCGCCCTTCTGAATATATTTCATTGTTATGTTCAATATTACGCAATAAATATATTTTATTATTATCCATGCATTTTATAGTGTTTATAAGAAATAGTAACGATGTATAATGTCTTCTTTTACTCGATACAGAGATCCATAAACCTGAATCGGTTAAGGCACATATTTTTAAACTGGGGAATTTTTTTTTGCGCTTGGCTTACATTGATTAGAGAAAATAACGTACGATCCATTTGGAACTACGTAGGTTTATAAATTTAAGAATTTCCAGAGAAATAATTTTATAAAATGTCTTTACTAATACATACCTAAAAATTGAAAATACAATGGTTAATAAAGTTAAAGATCCAGCATGTCTAGTTAACCATATCTGATATGAAATCTGTGGTTAGGATACATCGTTTAAAGTGTAAGTGTAATGTTTGTTGAATTTTAACAGAAAGGACTGGTTCTTGGAGTATACGAGACGGAAGACGAAGAAAATATTTTGCTGACAGCTACAGGAACCCAGTATGATGAACTGATCAATGGAAAACTAATGAAAAATATTGCCTTGTAAGTTTATAGTTTTCCACAAATTTCGACATATTTTAATGCATTCATTTATGGCAACCATGTTATGTGTTTATGTTGTTAATAAATTGTTATGGATATTAGTTGAGAATATGAATATAAATCAAGTTGGACCTAAATTAATTATAGTATACATTCTTATAATGTTGTTTACTGTCTTCGTTCTACACAAAGAATATAAAGCTTTTTAAATAATTTATTATTTTTGTATGAAAAGTAATAAAAGCAACTATCTTACACATATAATTTTCATAGGCACGTGAAAAATATATTTTTCTTTTGTCTTCTTGTAGTAGTATGGAACTTGTAAATGATAAAGGGTGTCAACATTTTATTCATACTTCCAACCTGAAACAATTGTTATAATGCTGCCTGAGCTTTACATGCTAAGTGCTTTTCCTTTTTCATATCAAGGAATTTCAATGTTTTCTTTGTTAAAACTTTTGGGATCATTTAACATTTGGATCCTTATGAGCTCACTAGCATTATTTTGATTGTTTCAGGACAAACTAGACTGCAATGGTATTGTACACATGATAAGAAGTATAGTCTGCGCAGAAGAATCTGAAAATAAAAAAGCTGTGCGGATATATAATTACATCTAGGAAAAAATAGAGTTGATCCATTGGAATGAAGTTGGATAATATATATGATATACATTTCATATGATGGAAATGCAAAGGAATTTGAAGATATAAGGGCGACATAATAATTTATAGTAAGATTAAGGAGATCTGAAGAGGAATGTCGACTATTCGTGATGGATCTATTGGAAATGGTCCTGGTGCAGGAAGCAGTTCAGGGATTAATGAATGTTCCAGTCAAAATTTTAAGCGTCATCACCATTCTGCAAATACAGTTTGTGGCATTAGTAGTGTATTTGAGGACAAAAATAATGATTATCAGTGTCCAATTTGTTTTGAAGTAATCAATGAGGCACATATTACACGATGTGGGCACACGTTTTGTTATCGTTGCATTCTCAAATCTTTGGAAGTCCATGGACGCTGTCCAAAGTGTAGTTTCATATTGGGACAACAAGATATATTCCCAAACTTTCTTTTAAATGAATTGGTTTCCAAGTATAAAACCCGAGTTAGAGGACTGACAGAGCTAGGAATCTCATATGATGGAAGAAACAGAGTTGTGGGTACTGATTCAACTTTACCACCATGTGATGGCCTCCGAGATATTGTAGCTGCTGAAAGTGCCAACCTTACTTTACCTGATGTTAATGTAATGTTAGAGGTGTTAACACAGCGAAAGCATTTGTTAGAGGCTGAAACATGTGCAGCACAGAACAAACTCTTACACGAATTTTTGAAACATTTATTACAACAAAAAGAAGAACAAAGAAATCAATTGCAGAAGGAAGTATCACTAATCAAACGGGATATGGAAGAAGTAGAAAGTATTCTGAGAGATGTTCAGAGTAAGTGTCCGCGAGTAGAGGATATTAGGAAATCAAGCGAAAATGATACAGCTCAAGTATCCGCCATCAAAAGAGAAATGATCGGACTTATAGATATAATTGACTCGAACATGGTAAAACCTACTGATAAAACTAATACTACAGCAAATGGCAGTTCTGTTCATCAAACGGAAACTCAAAAACAAATCGATTATGCAGCTGCTTCGACATTGGCCATTCGCAGAAAAAGAATGCATGCCCATTTTGATGACTTCGTTCAATGTTATTTTGATTCTCGTGCGAAGGAGCTTTTACTTGGTCAAAAGCCAGGATCGCAATCTGAGTCTGGACTTGGTACAAGTTCAGGCCTCGATATTTTTCGAGAGAATCTAGTTAAGTTTTCGCGGTACAACTCCTTGCGTCCATTAGCCACCTTAAATTATTCTTCTGATATCTTTAATAATTCTACTATTGTTTCTAGCATAGAATTCGATAAAGACAATGAATTTTTTGCGATAGCTGGTGTAACAAAACGTATTAAAGTGTTTGACTACGGCGCTGTGATAAGAGATACCGTTGACATTCATTACCCGTGTGTAGAAATGATTTCGAGTTCCAAAATATCCTGTGTCTCGTGGAATTCTTTTCATAAAGGTATGTTAGCTTCGTCAGATTACGAAGGCACCGTAACCGTTTGGGACGCTGGCACGGGTCACAGATCCAAAGCTTTCCAGGAACATGAAAAAAGATGTTGGTCCGTGGATTTTAATGACGTAGATACCAGGTTGATTGCATCTGGATCGGATGATGCGAGAGTCAAATTATGGTCACTAAATACTGATCATTCTGTTGCATCATTAGAAGCTAAAGCGAATGTCTGTTGTGTAAAATTCAATCCACGTAGTTCATGCCATTTAGCCTTTGGATCCGCGGATCATTGTGTTCATTATTATGATTTACGGAATATGAAAGAAGCTCTGTGCATTTTTAAGGGTCATCGAAAGGCTGTATCTTACGTTAAATTCATTAATAAAGAGGAGATAGTCTCAGCAAGTACAGATTCACAATTGAAGATGTGGAATATTAACAATCCGCATTGTCTACGGTCTTTTGTTGGACACGTGAATGAAAAGAACTTTGTAGGTTTAGCCACTGATGGAGATTATGTGGCTTGCGGTTCTGAGAATAATGCTCTTTATGTGTATTACAAAGGTCTAACGAAACAATTATTCTCTTATAAATTTGATGCTGTAAGAAGCATATTAGAGCTACAAGAAAGAAGAGAAGAGGATCTCAACGAATTTGTATCCGCTGTTTGCTGGCGACAAATGTCCAATGTCGTAGTGGCTGCGAATTCCCAAGGAATCATCAAGATATTAGAACTAGTTTAAAATAAAACTATTACCTTTAGACGGGTACGGTAATAAAGTATCAGTTCACAATGTCACGTGTTTTCGAAGAACCCGTATTAGTGCTCAGTGTGTACAACGACATACAGATCATTAATTCTAAATGTTACAAAAAATGATTATAGTAGATATAAAATATACATCCACGGATGATATTTGTAATGTATAAAATGTGTGCGTAATCAATAGTTTTATTTAAGCGACATTACACAGGTATGCAATTTAGATATAGCTATAATACACGAATATAGGTTCCGCATGTTTCTTTCTGATCAACGTAGACATGTACCTCGTAAATTTTGTGTGAATTATTCCTGTTAAAGAAGTCTACTATGAAGTAGTATACAATTAAATAGAATGGATAGAAATGAGCAGGAATATGTTAAATCAAATTGACGCTTTTTTATTTTTCAACAGCCGTTATCTAATTCTGATTATTGCTTGTATTGTATCAGATTTACTTGCTAGAGTTTTCTTATTACGCTTGCATATGAATTTATACTTTAATTTAGGTATAAAAAGGTATTGACTGAATTTATTAATAATGATGGCTAGCAGCAATGCAAATACAAATGATATAGTCCTATAGACATATAATGAGTTACTTCTGTATTACTGCCAAAATCAGTTACTTGATGTACAAAAAACGGTTTTCATGATGACTTCCCTAACTTTTTGCGATGCTCATATATTGATCTTCCGTGATTAGTTAGATTTCTATTGTACTTTAGCAAAATGGGAATATCTAAAAAGACCGTAATATTACTAATCTTATCGATATTAAATTTATGAATGTTATCATTTCAGGTAGTCTGTAGTTGTAACAATAATCGTTGAATATATGTAAAGAATTTTCATTTTGTCCTTAGTGACGATGGTTGATAAAATTTAATGATAATACAATACTATTTACTGATATTTTCAAAAAGAAAGGCCTAACAAATTGAATTCGAAATAAAAACGTAAAAACTGAATAACATATACCATCGCAAGCAATAAAAGTACTAAATAAGAATAATTGACAGTAAAAAAGGAAGTAAACATGAAATGAGAATCATTAAATAAATTTTAATAATATATGGCATATCATTTGGAGCATGCACTGGGTGGGTAAAAATGTACTGGTAATGTAAAATTTTTTGTGCATATAAGAATAATAGCAATTTTTGTATAATTGTAATTTAAAATAGATTTCAATTAACAAAATGATCTATGTCAATTAATATATAATTTATCACCACTCAATTTTCTCTTCTCGCAGAAGTTTATTGTTAGAAGAGAATATGGTAATAATTTCATACTAAGTTGTGTACGTACATATGTGTATATGTGAGTATCAAATTTCTACTTATAAACGTAAAAAATTCCTAATGAATACAATTGATGCTCCAAATAAAGTTTTATGTTTATCTTTGTCAGACAAAGAAATGATAGAAATGATAACATTTGAACTCAATGTTTAATATACGCATTACTAATGTAGAATAGCCAGCTGTTCTAATGTAGATTATAAACAACGTTATTAAATGTATTCTATTTAGATCTTGTCTATCAACTGTCTAATTATGAATGGAATATTACTTAGACTGTCGTCATGAATAAATAAGGTATATGTAAAGAAATAGTATATTTTTAGATTGTATTTTAAAATGGAAAACAATAACATGTACATATATACCCAAATATCTAGATACTATTGTACCAATAAATTTGTGAACTTGTGTCCCACGTACTTACGTATATGCAAATATTATTTACGTCCTTCATGTACGTTTTACTTTATACTATAAAATGCTTATGTATTTCATTTACAATTACAATCACTCATTCTATCCAGAGCTGGACCAAAGATTCCAAAGGGTGCTACTAGAGTGTTTTGGGGCCTGGACGAAACTGAGTATGTGGGGGTCGCAGTTGTGGGACTTGGAAAACCTAATCAGACTATCAATGTGTTCGAGGAAATTCACGAAGGAAAGGAAAATATCCGTTCCGCAGCAGCAGGTACTTGTCGTGTCATTCTAAAATTTAGTGTTTTGTTTTTATTAATGATAAAAGATTGTCTATGTTACGTGCCACTATCATAAACAATAGAACGCGATGAAAATGGAAAACGGGTGTTACGATGTGAACTAATTTTCACATTGTGATCTATTCACTTTTATTGATTACAGTTACCACTTATACTACAGTATATAACAGGCAGAAATAAGAGTAAAAATTATTTAATAATTGCAGTCAGAGAGATAATTATTGAACTACAAATGTTACGGTGATCGTTCGGATATATAAATCTAGTGATTTGTGCTAAATAATTTCTGTAATAAAGACAGTGGCAGCTGATTATACAGCTAATCATGTTTATCACGTACATAAATACCCAAATACTTTAGTTCTAACAGTAACACTTTTTGTTGTGAAAATTATCGTGTAAAGAAAGTATATAATATTCCTCTATCAGCTGGTTGCCGTGCTTTGGACAGTGTCAATATAAAGGATATAGAATTGGACTGTTTGGGCGATGCAGAGGCGGCAGCCGAGGGAGCTGGTCTTTCTGCATGGCTTTACCAAGAATTTAAAGCAAAAGATAAACAGAAAACGTTACCAAAGATTTCTTTATACGGCCAACAAGGAATGTAAGTATTGGGTCTATCTTGTTCTTCATGTAGTATAATCAGTTACTGATCTATATCCAGGTGTTTCACGGACGCCGTGTTGCCCATCAGAAGATAACTTGGACCGCCATTATCCCGGCGAACTTCTGGGTTGCCAATTCTACGAAACATACATGTATAACATAAATGTCGATATAGACAATCTATCGGTGTCACCTACCCTTACTGTTTTGATGTCGTATGTATTAGCTATCGCTATGTGAATTCATATTAAATACAAGTGACAAAGATAGGTGACAGACAGCGAGAACTTGTGTGTATCGAAACTTATGTTATATGCACGTGTACCTGTTATGATCAGGAAACCACTTGTTCGTGGGTTTGATGATGGTCCATTTTGCACTCTAATAGGTGCCCTAGCTCTCACAGAACACCTGAGTATATACATAATTGTATCCGCGATATGTCATACAATTTTTTTAACGAAGTACACAAGAGGCTTCAAAGAAACATTTACAAATTTTTGAACATACATAATTATGTATAATATTCATTCAAATGAGCAGAAATATCTGAGTAAACACATATTACAAAATTCCTTTTTATTGAAATTGGGACAGTGTTTTGGGATTTTCTCTGACATTCTTGGAAAATTCCGACATTTCACGACAAATATTTTCAGATCATCATTGTAATTTTTGCTAATTATTGGTACCCGATGTATGCATTAAAGTTTTAAATTGTTTCAGAAAAATAATTGAGGGGATTAAGATGTTGAGATTTAAAACCCAAATTAACTAATTCTTGCGATTTCAGCCATTATTGACGAACATTCCTGTTCTAGTGTTATGTGCTATTACAGTACTGCCTTTCATATTGTACCGATTTTTACATCTAACTTTGTCCCCGAGTTATCCCCACCACTTCCTGGAATGGTCTGAAGCAAGCGAGATTCCGCGTAGGGTCGCGAGCCAGCGAGCGTGGGTAATGTAAGCAACAAGACGGAAAAATGATTTTCTTTCTTTTTTTTTTATTTAACCCTCGTATGACGGACAGGAGTGACCACGTATATCTATGTGGTGTATTTACGTCCTTTCACGTTTCTCACTAGACATCTGTACATGGAAACTTTATATCATTTGCATTGATTTATTTATCTCATTTCTGTTTTCACCATAACAACATTTTTATTTTATAACATAGCTATTACAAAATAATATAGTATTAATAAAGTAATACTAGCAATTTATATATTACTAAAAATACTGAAATAATGAAATAGACAAAAAACTAAACAATACTAGACTACTCATAATAATGACAATTACATAAACGTGAAGAAATACTTCCGATTGCTTATTACGATTGTTTCTCGTATACTGAACCGGACACCACCTCTACAACTATCGTATTACACTTTTAGTAGTGGTAGTGGTTACACAGTACACGGTCCGTTCCAAACGGGTTACCACTGACCCAGCCATCGTCATGCGAGTGTTAATTATCGTGGAAGGATGATTTCCGAATTACTAAGGTTTTTGCGATTAAAATGATATCAAACGCGACTATATTTGAATCTTTCACATACTCGTTTATATTTCTCCTCTTTTCTTGAAGTTTTGGTCTCTCCTCTTCGAAACAGAAGATTCCTCTTTCTTGAAATTATGCAAATGTAGTCATGTTTGGTATTGTTTTAATCGCAAAAGCCTGAACAGTTCGGATATAATACTTCAGTGAAGATGAAATAAAAAATTTAAAAAATTATTTTTCCTTTTTCTGATAACTCATCGACGTTTACATTCTCGGCGCTCGCCGGCTTGGAACTCCGCTCGTTTGGGCTAATTACCGAAACGACTATCTCCCTCTCACATTGTTCTCGCTCGGATCCGATCGCTGAACAAAGTAAGAGACAATACTGTGCTTGATAATTTTGCCATTATCGTATATTAGTAGCGATACTAGCTAAAGAGAGGTGAACTCTCGCACAGAACTAAAGATCTTTTCGCAACCAGTCCTCGACTATAGCCTATATCTTAAGAAGTATTTGTGGTTTTCACACTACAGTGGAAGCCGTTTAATTGGGACACGTTGGGCGAAGTCAATTTGTCCCAATCAAACGGCTGTTTCGATTAAGCGATTTTTATTTTTACAATATGATCATTATAAAATTTTAAAGAACTATGGTACATTTGGAACTTTGGTAATCCGTAAGTTCAAATTGTGTTCAGCACTCATTAGGAAGTTTTGTCGCTTTCAAAGTAACGATCAAGAGTTTGCTGCCGTATTTTCCTAATGCTCTGCTGCCGTATAAAATCTGCACAAACGTCTAGTGAGTCCATGGGACTTCGTGCCGATTCTTTTTTCTCTGTGGCGGCATCAATAAAACGAAATGTCTACTACGGCGCAGGAAAAGAAAACAAACGGGTAGCCACCCAAACGCACGTGCACGCCGCTCCTTTATACATTACCGCCGATTATTAACCTTTCTGTCCCAATAAACCGACATGCTGTTTCTAATAAGCGAAGTAAACTACAGTGTTTTGATACGTTTGTTTCTGTTTTTCGCCTTTTGTCTCAAATAAGCGGCTGTTCCTATTATCCGGCGTCTCTAATAAGCGGCTCCCACTGTATTAATCAACATTACATGTTATAAAAGTTTCCAATCTTCTCTTCAGGCATCCGATATATTTGTATCGGCACTTTCCTAACAATAAGCATGATTACATAGTATTCGAATAAATTAAATAAAATAGTTTATTTATAATAGAGTTTTTGGTATCGACAAAGTATCAAAGGTCCCATTGTTTAAAATATCTGGTTATGTATGTCACGTAAACGTTATCTGCAGGACGGAGTGGCACATTGGCAGTGTCAAAGCTCAAGCGCAGAATTGGGCTCGTCACCTGGCAGATCGACCGGCAAATATGATGACGCCGACGATTTTCGCACAAGAAGTTGTTTCGGTTCTTACTGAGCTCGGTGTGGACGTCAAAAGTCATGATAAAACGTGGGCGGAAGAGAAAGGAATGGGATCATTTCTCAGTGTATCTCGTGGAAGCAATGAACCACTCAAATTTCTTGAAATCAATTACAATGGCGCCGGTGATAACAGTCAACCCATTGTTCTAGTTGGTAAAGGCGTAACATTCGATGCTGGGGGTATTAGCTTAAAGGTAAAATTAGTCGTAAAACTGATAATGTACAGGTGTTTTATTAATAATTACCGAAAAACATGTCCAGTACTGTGTACTTCATAATTATATCAGAAATGAATATTACATTTCCTACTGATATCTAGTAATTCTGTTTAACAAATTGCGAAATGTAATAATCTTCTTTCATGAATTAGTAGTTAATGCATACACTTATGCTAGAGCTATCAATAATGGTTGCACATTTTATGTACATTGAACCTATTACACGACTATGTTACATTAAAGTATTGTATCCGGAGATTTTAGTATTTGGGTTGTGTGTCATTTGCAAGTATTATAAAATTCTTAGTAACATTTACACTATAAGGCTGGACGGATATTTTACGTCACACGTATAATAGCAATTCTCCATTTCATCTCGTACTCAATGTTGCCGTTTTATTTATCTCATTGCCAGTCCGAGAAAAGACACAGCACGAAGGGCTGAGGACGAAACAACTTTGTTTGAAATAAGAAAAACGACACGTTCGATTAATTTGGATATAATCGGAAGTAACTGGACTTTGCACTGTTGTATTTCGTTTAGACTAAAATGTTAATATTTCATAAAATACATTTTGTTTCTTAGATTATTTTTGTCGTTACTGTGTTGCACGGTTAGAGCACGAATATTCGGGGTGAATTTTGTGTAGGATATCATGTAGCTCAATTTGGTTAACATTTTATTACTTATTTCCACAACTAGATAATGCTAAAACCCATTGATGACTCAATGGGTTAGAGTGAGTTATCTTGTAGTTGACACTAGAAGATTTATACGATCATGTGAAGTCGTTGAAAAGTTGACATAATAACAAAGATAAAAAAGGAAGAAACGCAACAAAGTTGAGCCTATGTTAATATCCCACAGAAAACTCACTCTTCACAAGATATATTAAATGTATATTACAGTTCCTAAACAATTGTACAATAAAATAATGAGAAAGTGTATGATTAGTCAGCAGCGCAAATGGACGAGATGCGCGGGGATATGGGTGGTGCAGCATGTGTAGTTGCCTCCATAAAAGCTGCGGCCGAATTGAAGTTGAAATTGAATATCGTCGGTCTCATACCTTTAACGGAGAATTTACCATCGGGATCTGCGACCAAACCTGGAGATTTAGTAACAGCCATGAATGGGAAAACCATCATTGTAGACAACACTGACGCGGAAGGTAGACTGATTCTTGCCGATGCACTCTGCTACGCTCATGAATTCAATCCACGGTATAGTTTTCTACAATGTTTTTAAGTAAATAAATCGATCCCAACAGTGTGATGGATGTTAATATTTTGCTGTCCATAGCTTTATCTTGGACATCGCCACTTTAACTGGTGCAATAAATATAGCTTTGGGTAGTGCCGCAACGGGCGTTTTCACTAATGACAACGAATTATATGATACCTTGAGAAACGCTGGTATTCTCAGTGGTGATCGGGTATGGAGAATGCCACTCTGGCAGCACTTTAACGACAAGATGACAAGTAAGAAATTTGTAGTTTTTGTGATTACGCTGTGCAAACTAATAATCAATGTAACATTTGCTTTGCATATATTTCTTATCTTTAAGTTACCAAGAATGTATGTCGCATTACAGTGAGTTATTTATTCTCTTATCGTATATTAGCAGTTTGAAAGAGTCAGGTAACATTCTACGCAGACTAGAAGACTCACACATCGCATTTGCTATTGAAACTAGCTTTGATTTAACAATAGAGTTTATTTATTGTATTAAAGGGAATGGAAAAAATTCATAGAAGATGAAAAACCCGAAATATGATCTTTAATTAGTGTAGAATTTAGATAGGGTTTTTCCTGACTTTTTCTTCATCTTATTTTCTTTCTTTTTTCGCGTCCAAAATTAGGTACCTAGATGTGCTGAGGAAGTAGCATTTCTGTTTGGAAAGGATAAAAGTTTCTAATAATTTAAAAGAATTGAAAGCGTCTGTACAATAGTATTATGTCAAACGTAAACAAATAGTTGATAAATGTATTCTTATTCTTAACCTATATACTGCACTATATTATACAGAAAAGTAAAATTTGGCTGTTTGTTGATTTTTATTTTACGATAATCTGAAGTGAGTTCGGACCGGACTCTTATATATTAGATGTTTATATTATATAAAGAGATACTTTGTGTATCAATATTACTGTTACTTTAGTACGCGAAATGCGCAGTATTAAATTGCGAAGTGTTCTCCAAATTTAGTTGCCACAAAATTTAGTTTAATAACATTATTAATATTTTGTTGTAGAAGCAGTTAAAGCAGCCGACTTAAACAATGTAGCTAAAGGAAAAGGCGGTGGTTCATGTTCGGCCGCTGGTTTTCTCCGAGAATTCATCAAAAATGAAACACCATGGGCACACTTAGATATCGCAGGAGTAATAGGCCCTGGGAATAGTGAATTGCCATATTTGTCAGCCGGAATGACTGGACGCCCAACACGCACTATTATTCAATTCTTACAGCAAATGTCCTAAGTGGCGTATTGTCCAGCTATTTGAAATTTAATTGATCCAAGTTTTTTATTTTTATACAATAGTACCATAAACGCAAGCCCTGGAAAGAGAATCAGAAAATTGATCAAAATTTTAACACATCGTTAAGCCTTAGCTGAGTAATGCCACAAATGCAACTCAGAGAATTTTTAATAGATTCCAATATGAAAAAATTACATACTGAGTGTTGTGCATGTTATTTTATTTCTCTCTTTAAATGTCCCCTAATTTAATATTCAACTATACAAGACAAGTTTATTTGAATTAGATCTTAATTTCCGTCGACGCTCCTTACAATGGTATTTCAACAATTCCAACAATACAACCTGCAACGAGTGTTAGTATTTTTTTTGTTACCCTTACAGTCAAGTATTTTAATGTTTATGATTGGTGTATTTAATTATAATCAAGGAACGCTTTGTGTAATTGGAAACGCAATAGGCATATCAATATCAAGGTATTTTTATACCATTGTTTTTGTCCTGGATAATATCGAATATTAGAAATTTCAAGTTCTATAGAGTTAGAAGCGAATAATAATCACATTTCTTAATTTTATTGGATGGATAGACAGAAACTGTCATGGTTTCGATAATACACAGTGTATGATAGTAGTATCGTACACGGAAAAAATTTGATTCTGCATTCGGAAATATGGAATGAGGGAGGAAGGGTTTTCGCTATTAGTAAGAGAAGGTCGCTGAATTCGGGATCTCGGTTTTGTTTAAATTTTGTATGGATGTAGTACTTCTTCGCTTAAATAAGTTCCAAACATCGGTCAACCAAACCCTCAAGAATTTACGAGAAAAATGAGTTTGAATAGTCACACATTCCTTATGTGGATTTGTGTTACGTCATTTAGCATAATAATACCATGATTCAGGCGATAAAACATAATTATGACAAGATTAGAATGGGTGAAGTTCAAATACTCGTTACATTGATTTTTTTTATACTTTTACAGTTTTCTCTTTATTTGTAAATAAAAATGAGCGATAAAATATATTGTATATCAGCATTGAACATTTAGTAATATATTTTGTGGTAATGCAAAGTATTTTTTAAACTTTTGCGCGCAGAAAATGAAAAAAAATGATTCACCATTATAGTACATTATACGCAGAATGATATTTATAGGTATGTGTATATATCATAGAAATATGTATAGAAATATGTATCATAGAAATAGGTAAGTGTGTATATCATAGAAAAAAGCACAATAGGTAAAAAGAACACTTGAATCCCAATCATTTTATAGTCCCGTCATGATAATATACTTCTAAGGTTGAGCTACGATAGTACTGCCCTAAACGGCATAAGACAAGTGAATATTCATACTCATTTTCATTGTGAATTTTTGTGAGGTTCGTGCAATGAATGGCTTTAGGAATTTACTCTACCGGTACTACACCCACACAAAATTTGGACCAACTCAGCCACCCGAAAGATGCATTCTCCTCTTCTAAGTTTAGATTCCGTACACATATAACAAACACAGGGTGACAAATTGTATGTGCAACCAGTCAGAATCACGGAGCATTCCATAGTACCTCATGGCGAAAAGTCAGTGCGGGAAGGTTTGTCCTCACGCCATGATTTTTGTAAAGCAGGAACAATTTCCGTCAATAATAAATATCTATATTTCATTAATGTAAAAATGCACCTGTGAAGCATGTTTCGATTTTAATAAAATTACCAAACAACGTATACAATAATCACAGATACTTACTCATATTCTATTTCGAATACTGCTGAATAGGTCACTATATTATTTAAAAAAATTCATAGCAATTTTTCTAAAGTGAATGTTTCAAAATTTTTCTTTTTTACAGATATAAAGTGTTTCTTGAAATTTCATCACAGCACAGTACAGATTATACAGAATCGCCAATTAACCACATAGTAACGACAAAGTGTTGCTTCGGTCCGTAATCTAAATCTTCTATTTGTAAGGTTTGCAAAAGATAATTTACAATTGCCTTAGTAATTTTTGTATTTGTTGTTTTAATAATTTTGTAATTTTAGTTATAACTGTTAATATTATTCTATACAATACAATACTATACAATACAATTCAATACCGTTATATTTCGTGTAAAGTTTTCATGCACGTTGCTTTGTTTTAATTCAATCATGTTATTTGGCTTTATCACGAATTTTAATTCAAAATAGTACTACTGCAAAAAACTACACAGTTGTACAACAATCGAGTCATTAAATTGCAAATACGGTGAACCAAAAGTTCAATTATTCTAACGTAGAGGCGTACAACGTAATTGGTATACACGTTCGTCTAATTCAACAGCCTAACATTTCATCTTTTGAAACTATATTACGGAACGTTTTTATGAACATATTAGCAATCGTAAAAGGATTGCAGAATATTGATGATGTAATAAACGGCTTAAAAACATATTTTAAGAAATAGGATTTTAAATGTATTAGAAAGAACCCTTTTATTCGAAGATGAAAATAAAAATCACGAAGGGACATGGTGTCTCATAATTGTAAAACGCATCCCATAAAATCACATAACTTTGCTAATTTATTCTTCATCCTTTTACTCAACTTTGTAAAATGTGTAAGTATAACAACATGTGCTTTCACTATTTTTCGTCTATATACATACATCTAATATAATACTAATCAATACACTAAGAATAAAACATGCATATAATCCTATATACAATTGAAGTGTATGATATCTTGCTTACGTGATTTCGTTGCGTTCTTTTTCCTATGAAGTCAAGTTGATTTTGAATGATTGTATATTTGTTTAGGGTATAACCGCATTACCAAAGGCATTACATAATGAAGATTTTAAAATCACGACTAGTATTCAAAAAGCAACAGGACACAAAGAATGTATAACGTTTGACCGTTCAGAAAAGTCATGGAAGATATATCATATCGATAAGAATATCGTAAAAACTGGTATTATTTGTTGGATTTCCATATAAGCTCTATTTCAAGGAATTTGATCTTACTTTGCCAAACTAATGATGTAAACTATAGTTTTATGTTTACAACAGGTGTGCAATAGCTTTAATATCTTTTACTAATGTTTGTAAATTCCTGTATTATAAAATGTTAAGACACTTACTACGAATTGAATAGCTACAAATGTTCCTTATATAAAGATAGAAAATTATATATGAAAAGTAGCACTAAAAAGTATTGTGGCAAAAAGCAAAGCTACCGAAACTTTTTCTCTCCTTTTCTTAAAGTTATTAAAATCATAAATACTTTTTTTTAAACGGGGCAACATTCTTTTTGTGTCATCATTGAAAGTGAGATGATTTCAGGTATTTTTACAATATAATCTGCACTAAAAAATACGGAATTAAATGTAAACACTGTGTACTAAATAATGAGAAATGTGCAAGAATTTTATTGGAGTTACTGTGATATTTCTTATTAATACTGCGCTGGGCATTCAGTAAATTGTGTAGAATGGTGGTTAATCAGCTCACAATTTGTGCTGCACCAAAAGCCTAACGTGGATCTATCACACAGGGCACTCCCCATGCATAATCATGCAAATCAGTCAGATATGTTTCTGTTACAAAAATTTATCATTTTTACCTCTCGAAACGACCTCAATATTGTTCTGTAAATTTTATCATATTTTCATTTCGAAAGAAAATAACAGATATTCTATTTTGCCACACCGCAATGGTGATAATTATTTTGAAATGTCAGAAAATTATAGACAAGCTTTAAAATATATATCTTAAGCTTATTCTAAGTGAGTGACGAAGTATTAAATTACCGCATAATTTGGTAAGATCATCAACCCCGTGATTAATCAAACATGTTTCAAACACCAAATATTCTGATCGATAACAATTATTAATATTAGTCCGTATTTATGTTAATTACACCAATTTTTCATTCGAACGTATCAACGTATTGTATGTCAAAGATTAAATCATTCTAATAATAATGTACCAAGAAGGTAGTTTTCAAGTCTCACAAGAAACGAAGCATTTGAACCCGTACGTGATAAGCGAGTGCAAAATGACAAGATAATTCGATCAAAATATCTGTGCTAGAGTACCGATTGACAGCGCCGATTCAGATATTTTTCTTCGTACAAAACATCTGCATTCTTTCGTGTCTTCCGTATTTTTTTCTGACAACGCATTTCCACATAGAAACCATTGTCTCTGTCGCAGTAAAACAAGATATTATTTACTATGTCTGTAGGATCACGTACAAGACGGTGGAGGCTGCTGTTGTTGCGAGGGAAGGGGCGCTGCCGCTGTGGCATGAGCTACGGCGGCAGCAGCAGCATAGGACGATGGATCTGAGGGATCGAGAAGAGGCGGCGGGGGCTGCAGAGCATTGCCGGCAGCACCGCGACCTCTTCCTCTACCTCTTCCGCGACCACGGCCCCGGCCCCTCCCCCTTCCGCGTCAACTCCGCCTCTCTGGCATTCCTATATTGCTGGTTGTCTTTTCCAAAAAAGCCAGTGGACCTTGCAGAGCACTGCTACCGACACCGCTGACAGCAAACCCAGTGCCTCTGCCGCCAGCAACTCCAACACTACCTTGCCCCATAAACATGCCTGGTTGACCAACTGATACTGCTACTCCCTGTAGACCCGCTGGCGGTGGAGGTCCTGCGCCTTGTTGTACCTGGAACACCACGTTGTCTCGTGTAGAATAATGATATTTCAAATTAGCAGTACTTAATAACAATGCAGTTTAGTAACTGCATTATATCTTTAGAGATATAACTGTCGTACGTAATTAAAACACATTTCCCTTTGTACAATATATGGATTGTAATATATGTATAAATTGATGTAGGACGCAGAAGCCATTAAATACACGACAACAGGTAGGTACGTAGGCGCGTTAAACATGTTTTAAGATAGTTTATTATTTTATGTGGAATGTATTGTTTTAATAAAAAAAAAGGAATAACTAAAAGTAATTGAAAAATATATGATTTGATAGCCGCTAAACGATATCAGAATATGAATACGACTACATTTCAATTCAGCAATTTTTGCAGTTATTTAGAACAATTTCAGGAAACGCATCTCAACATGTTTCGAGATTGAAAGCAGTAAATTTGAACAATAGTATTAGCCTCGCCGTTTTCTTCGGCATTTTCCAAGATAATCCCAAAATGTGTGACGTTATTGAGGCATGTTATTCTGTTTTTTCATTATCTAAATTTTTGTACTTTAACGAATTTTTGATATACAGGGTGTGTTCCACAATTGGATTGGATTATGGCTTGTTTGGTTATATATATATATATGTATGGTTATATATATAAATAAAAAAAAGTTTTAACATTTTGTTGACAGATCAACACTTCTTATTTCCCTTAGCGACATACTGCGCTCTTTAGTCACGTCCAGTTTTGGAAATGCTTTGTCGGCCTGTAGAAAAAATAATTCATAGTAATTAAAAATAAGTAATTACATTTTAGAATGTTACTATGCGTCACTTGCGAAGAATGCGCAGAGGCCTGCGTAGAGTTAGGAAAAAATTGAATGGTAAAAGTTGCGGTTTCACTTTTTTCGTGTACAAGACAGTACTCTTAAAATGTGCAAATGTACCTTTATTTTAATAGAACTTCATATTCTTCTAATGTAGATCGGCTTTTTGAAACTTTTCGCGTATACAAGTATTAGAGTACAATGTCAAACAAAATTATACTTCAAGGTATATTTCAAATTTTTGTCCCAAGGGTAAAGTTTACTTGCTGTTCGTGTTCGTTTGTTTTGATACAAGATTTAAGAGAACAAATTGGATTACATTGCTCAAACATAAATAGCAACTCTGGCGTTTTCACAACAAAATGTTGTGAACAACATAAAGAAATATACATGTGGGGCTTACTATGATCTGTCAGCGAGACATTCGAACAACCTACATACACCATACATCAAGAAGTATTTTTTTTTAAATTATACCGTAATATTTTTATAGTTGGAATGTTCTGAAAAGCTGATTTACTTAAAAAACCACCAGTTTCATTAAAAAAAAGTTGTATTTTGCAGGTACACCAGTGCACTCATAAAAGTGAATTCAACCTATCCATTTAAAGTGACACATCCAATGAACACAATTGGTATTTTTTTTATAAATTATCTACTTACCCATTCTTTTTTATGAATATGTATAAAAGTTATTAAATTTTTGTTGCTTTATTTTTTAACATTTTATGTAATTGCCAAAAAGGAAGAAACATTTAGTACATAAATGATTTTCTAGTTTGTTGCACAGTTTATGCATCATTTGCAACTTATCGACAAAAAAAGTGTATACCAAAAATCTGCGGCTTTTAGTAGACGATAAAGCGCAATAACTGAGCGATTCGAAAGTATTAAGTTATGTAGATAACGAGAAGATAAACTTCTTAATGAAAGTCTTTAAAATCGAGTTCAAAATTAATATTAATATGTTGAATAAGTATGTTCAGTAAAATAAGTGCTAAAGTTGTCATGGTCATGTGTAGATTTGTATAAATCTATTAATAAAAATTAAAGTAAATAAATATTACGTCAAATCGACTTTTACTAACATCTTATAAATAAGTGGCCATTATGAAAGTAGTAAAGTATGTCTACTAATTAATGACATTATACATTATCAGTTTAGAAAATAAAAATCTATATCAGCCAATGATCAAATAATTTCTGCTGGATGTAATCATTAAGACAATTATTCATATATTAATGACATATAACGTTTATTGTTGTACTAAACAGTAATTTCAAAAACAGCTGTTTCTCCTTTTAAAGGTATAGGATGTACAATGTAATCCATATACCACTGTTGCAACCCAAATTACATTATACACATGCAAATACTTAGACAAATAGATGCGCAATGAATGTAAGAAAAGTTCTTCACTTAAAAAGCACATAGGACTACAGGAATGAAGATAGGAAGGCGAGGTAATGAAAGAAAGCACAATGTTTACCGTGAACAGAGATTTATTCTCGAATATCTACTTTGAAGTAGAGATAACATGATAAAATGTATTGGATACCACATACATACTACCATACTATCAGTGAAAGCGTATTTTATGTAACAATTACTTCCATGGCATCTACTATCTAAGTATCTAAAAAATGTATATCAACTACATTTCTCATAACAAACTATGTAGCAAAGCAATTGAAGTTTGAGTTGTATGAATGATGCATAACACATTTTGAACTATATAAATCCAGTTGGTGATGCGTTATACCTTCAGAGAAGGTATAAAATGCATGCATGCATGATTACATGCAAAATTGTGAATTATACAAAAAGACAGTCTTATGGGTGCAAAAAGTTTTAATAAAAATTTCTAAGTTATGTTAAAAAACTTAAGAGCATATGATACTTCAGAAACGAACGTTAAAAGAAGATATTATAATACATATCTACTGTATTTCTTATAAACAATGCATATAACTATACACCATTAAAGTACATGCTGCTTTAAAACATATAAAAGGGTGTATAGGCTTTCTTGATAAATAGATATACTTTATGATAGCTCTTATGTTTTAATGTTGGCTTTTTTATTATTTATTATTGATAAAAATTATGACATATTTTGGCTAGATATTTGTACATAACTTTCATACTTTCAATTTTGGCACCTTCTACATAAGTAAACTTACGTTTCATACATTTCTAAATAGTGTATGATTTGATACTTCTATATCGCAGATAATTGTAAAAGTACTTTTAGTTTGTTTAATTATATAATATACTTCCACAAAGAGAAAATGCATAAGGCACTGATTATATGTATATACATTAGTAAAACTTGCCTCTGGTGTAGTAATATTAACAAGTATATAGCATAATACTCCTTTCAAAAATTGAAACAAATTTTTGGATCATAATATACTTAATGACTATGTCTTGTTTGTACATCATAAATTTATAACAGTTTTGTTCATGTACATATATATGCAAGTTTTGTAATAATATATATGCATACATTTGTACATGTACAAATGTACTCCATAAATCCACAACAACCTACACAAAACATAATCACATCATATAATGTCATTAACTATAGTGAAAAGGTTACTTCATAGAGTTGTGTGATACAAAATTAATCATTACATCAAAATAAACATTTTCTGAACTTGCAAAAGATGTAGACTGTAATTTTTTGTTATGAAATATATATACTTGGAAGACAGTATACTGGTAAGTTAAAATAATCTAATATGACTATGAAAGCACATAGTTTTTTTCTCGGACTTGATTTAAATTTACTGTCTTCTTGAAACAGGAGCTTTTACTTTGGTTGTAACGACATTACTTAAATACCTGTTGTTGATGTAGCTGCTGTTGCATTTGATGTTGCTGAAGGTGCTGTAATTGTTGTTGCTGTTGAAGTTGTTGTTGCTGCTGTTGTAACAGTTGTTGCTGTTGTTGTATTGTTGCACCCCCACTAGTATTTCCAGTCTGTGGTGCTTGACCGCCTTGGGTACCATTTTGCAAACCTATGAATTATGTGAATAAAAGTTTCATGAAACAGGTCTTGCATTGTGTATAAATATGTTAAAATGATTATTACAAATGTTCACTAAGTATTATTACAAACTTTATATCTATAAGTTTATAAATGAATAAGTGCTGAAGTATTTGTGTAAACAAAAGGTCATAGACTTTGAAAATAGTTTTATGAACTGTTGATATAACTTTGGCTTTTTTCCTTACTATTTGGTACTGGTCCTTGAACTGGGGATTTTGCCCATCCCTGTAAATCTGCTAAGAGATTTTGCCACACTGCAATTTTTTCATAATGTCTTTTTATCAGTTCTTCTTTCCGTGTCAATTCTTGTCTAAGATCATTAATATCTTCTTTAACAACTAGTTCAGGTTTTAATGCAGACAGTAAAAATCTCTTCTGCAAAAAATAGGCTTCTACTTGTCGTGCTAAATCTATAAATCTCAAGGTGACTTGTTCCATCTCACAACGAGCTTCATCTTTATCCACTGTCAAACCACCACATACTCCAATTCCACTGTTTCCTAAACCCTCATCTTTTGTTAATATGCTCAAACATTGCTGAAAATGGGAAGTTCATACTATTTAATATAAAATGCATCGACTTACAAACATATAATGGTTACAAGTACTACATGTATATTAATATAGGTTAAATTGCACGAATATTTTTAGTAAACAGTAAACTCTAGAAATATTATAACATAAATAAAATAGTATGAATAGTAAATTCACCTGAAAGGCTTCCTCGAATTCATCTACTAGATTACCATTACCATTTGTTGATGTCGCCATAATAATCGTTTATTTCAAGGTACATAAAGGTTCATTGTTTCACTTATGTACAGTCACAGTGAACCGTAACATCCACAGTAAATCCGTATTTCTACTTAACTAGGAGTTGCATCACTTATTTTTGCAGATGTTAATTAATAAAATACTACATCCAATTACATCACTGATCTCTTTAAAACTATATTCACTAGCACCTGTGAAACACGGGACCTCTGCACAGTAGGATTGAAGTCGCGGATTGGCGCGGATGACGCCTTTATGTATTTCAGCGGTGGTCAGGGTACTAATTTTGAATAACTAGCAATAACGGGCACATATATTACAAAAGTGAATACATTTGTGCATTTATTTAAAAATTCTTCGAGTATCTTGAATCCGAACGCGTGTTTTTTTAATTATATCTCTAAAACAATAAATCGCAAAACAACTGTTTTGTTATCATCAGGAAATATTTTGCTATAAAGATCTTTTGATGCATACGGAGAACACGTTCTATACACGTCGTTTTCTTACGTAATAGAAGCTTAGACCATATAGAAGACTGTATAAACTAAGTTTGCCGGTGCAACATAATTCTAATAAAAAGAAAAATACCGTGTAAAACTGATACGGTATATGAAACGACAATTATAAACGTTCAAAAAATAATCCAATTTCATGAAAATAAATGAACCTACGAACCGATTTTGCTAGTCCATAAGTATCCTTAAGCAGATAAATGCGTATACATTGTCACAGACGTGGACTCTTTGATTTTCTTTTTAAAAAGAAATCTGAATTCTTTATTCACTTTCTATTCGATACAAATTTTTACAATTTAATTTGACTTGATTTGATGTCTACAAAGAGATTCACAATTATGTCAAAGCTCAAGGTGTCACCAAGATGTAACGTATGTCGTAATGGATTATGACGTGTGACGCGTGTGTGTCCAAATGCTGTCGCGGGGGCCTTATATATTGTACTTTTAAGATGTTTATATTTTGCACGTTCGGAAGATTTTTGCCGCTCTCACCGATATGCTACTACATATACGCTGCCGGGAAATTTCTATCTGTTACATTTCTCCCTCCCCCTCTTAATTTTGGTCTCCAAATTTTTTTGTGAATTAAATTCTAGACTCTTGTGTGGGATAGTGATAGAGTTTTCTCCTAGTTGGTGCTAATGTGGTGATTTCAACTTCTCGTTCCCCTTCTTCACTGTCGTTTAGCGGGTTATTTTGGAAGGGTATCTGCGGGTGTGCTTTAAATTCTCCTCTGTCTATTGCGTGACTGTTAGGTCCGAAAGTACAATGATCAAAAATATATTGTTTTTGACAAGCGAAGCAGTTTTTCAAAACATTTTTTATAAGGGTTAAAACTTTTAATTTATAGAGAAAATAAAGACTAACTATTCCTAAGGATGTATATCCCATGTATTCTAGTGTTTTATAAGCTTTCTCGGGCCATGTTAAAGTTCTTTGCTTTAGAGCTAACTGCTCGATCTGTTCGTCTATTTCGTCCATGGTGGTTCCTAGCAATTTCAAATTTTCTGAGGATATTATTCTTTCGTTCAAGGAATCATTGTCAATCTGGATGTGTTGTATGGGAATACTGTGTTTGTTGAGAATATTTAGATATAATGTTTCATTGCATGGTTTCACGGTTATACTTTGAGCTGTTAGGTTTTGAGCTAAATTACTAGGTTTCAAAGTTATTTCTGGTGTTAATGCTACGCATGTAGGGTCTAATGTTAATTTGGATGGAGTTTTGATTTCAACGGTCTGAGGATTCTTTTGGGTACAGAGTATTTGAAGAGTTTCGGATCTTGAAGTCGGTATTACTAACCATTCCTTTTCAGAACTTAACTGAATATAAAGGGTGTTTTCTAATTTAATGTATTTGGGTTTGCAGTCCTGATAATTCTTTTTATATACTAACGATAATATGCAATATTTGCTTTTTTCTATTAAGTAGTCTGGATGGTGTCTTTTTAGAATATTGGTCTGTCCAATCTTTTTGATTTCTAAATACTATTTTAATGGGACTGGTAAGAATTTAGTTCTGTCTTGATCGACCAATGTTAATATTACTTAAATCTATTAATTCTCTATAAAATGTTTCTTTCAATGGTACGGGAAATTCTTGTATATGTGACGTATTTCTTAGTGCATTAAAGATTAACTCGGGTTTTAATATCTCGGGATGAGTGATACCATGTTTTCCGTCTATAATAGCATTCGTGAGTTGAACAATTTCGAACTTTAAATCTTCATATATTACTATATATTCGTATAAAAGTTCACCAATATCCTGATTTAACTTTATCATTTCTGTAACGTTTCCAATTATTTTGAAATTATTATTTATAGTATGGTATTGCTCATGTAAAGTTTCGAATATTCCTACTTTAGACTTTAATTGGTTCAGGAGGAATGTTGTTTGGTTTCTTACAAAATGAGCGATTTTAAGATTATCATCTCTTAACTTATCTATCTCCGCGTTGTAGTACTCGGCGTCCGAAGTTGCCATGGTCCCGAAGAGTAATTTGACTCCTTCGCCGACGAAATTAAATAGTCCTCTTTTGATTCTCCCTTCATATCCAATTAGGTGGTAAAACGTTTTCAGATATTTTTTTCAATTATTTTTCTCGAAGTACCTGGCCCTTTATTCGCTTTTCATTTGCGCATATTTTCATAGGTTTTCCTTGTAGACATAGATCTTGGAGGTTTTGAAGTTGCTGTAAAAGTAAATCAATTTGTGGTTGGATGTGTTTGAATTCAATTCCAACTATTAGATTTCAGGTTTCGTGATATAATTTCGTCTTTCCCAGATCTTCTATGTAAACTGTTGTTTCTGCTGGAATTGGTTCGATCTTAATCCATTTGTCATGAAGGCCCTGGGACAGGACTTGGGTCACGAGACTGAGCGCTAAGATATTCTTCATCAGTTTCCTCATCTGTAACATATGGTTTAGTATCAATTTTAGAATATGTTACTGACTTTTCACCTCTTTTAGCAATTATGCTTTGATCATTGGGTATTTTAACAATTTTATATGGTCCGTCCCATGGGGTCTTGAATTTGGATGACCCAGGTTGCTTTCATTTTACAAGTACTTTTTGTCCTATTTTGTAAGGAATTAATTTTTGACGCTTCCTCTTAGTTCGTTCTTGAGTCTTCTTCTGTGCTTGTTCTATTCTAATTCTTACTTTTTCTTATATTGTTTATCTGTGTCTTCGATAGTCTTCTTGTCTTTCTTGTTCTGAAATTTCTTCTACTTCAGTTGTGACGGGTATGTGTGGTTTATATCCGAAGGCACATTCAAACGGAGAAATTTTCGTCGTTTCATTCCTCATTGAGTTGTACGAAATACTAGCGTTGATTAAAGCGCTTGACCATTCTTCCTTTTCGTTGATAAAGCTTCTTATGTAGTTTAGAATTTCTTGATGAGCTCTTTTGTTTTTTCCATTAGATTGTGGATGGTAAACTGCAGTAGTAGAGAATCTTACTTTAAAATCGTTATGTAGCTTTTCACAGAAGTAGCCGGAAAATTCAATTCCGTTGTCCGTTAGTATTTCCTTGGGCAATCCAAATATTTTAACGTGATTTTCCCAAAAAGCTTCGAAGACTTCTTTTGAATTTTTAGTCTTCATAGGTACTAAGGTAAGGTATCTCGTCAAATAGTCTTGTATGACGAGGATATATTTATACCTTTTTGATGGTGGAAAAGGTCCCATAGTATCAAGGGATATCTTCTCATTAGGACTGTTTGGGATGTCAGGGATTCCTGGTGTTGGTCTATTCGCTTCTGTTTTTATTTTTTCTTATTGACAGGTTTACATGTCTTTAGACAATCTTCGACATCTTTGGTCATTCCTTTCCAGTTGTATTTAGTCCGGATATTCTCTAAGGTCTTCTGTTTTCCTGTGTGTCCTCCTACATATACATGATTCGTGAACTTCTCTTATGATTTTCCATTTTTCCTCTTGTGTTTCCGGTTCTTTGAAATTGTTTATAAATATAGTGAGAGGTTTTCCTTGGTTCTTTTTAGCATGTATGTATTTAATCATTTCTATTATGGAGCTTCTGATGTGAGGTTGTTTAATTCTTATAATTAGTTCTCCTATTTTTTAATTAGTTAGAGGTTCTCCTCGGAGTACTTCCTCTTTTTCAGCAGCAGTTATTATTTTGAGGTCCTGATTAGGCCTCAATTTTGTATGTATATATTTGATCATTTCTTTAATCTCCTTTAATTTCCTTTCATCTTGAATGTCCAAAATTATTTTCTTTTTTCCCTTCATATTACTTCGAAGGTCTATGAAGAGAATTTCTAAGTCTTTTGTCTCTCCAAAGTACAGTCCTTTGTTCCTGTGGGTTTCTTTATCTGTCACATAAAGTTCTTTACCTTCTTCTTCTATGTTTTCATTTCTCTCTTCTTCAATCATTTTTTCAGACGCTTCATAATTATCTTTCTCGTTTGTATATTCTCGATATTCAGGTATGACGTCTGGGATGTATTCGTCCCATTCATTCGACTCTTCCTCCATCAAGTTGATTCTTGACAGAGCGTCGACGTTTGCATTCTTCGTTCCCTTTTTATAGACAATTTCATAGTCGTATTCTTCTAGTTTTAATCCCCATCTCATTAGTCGGGAATTTGGGTCTTCCACATTCATTAGCTATTGTAGTGGTTTATGATCTGTTACTACTTTGAATTTTCTTCTGAAAAGATATGGCCTGTATTGCTCAGTTCCCCAATCAATGGCTAATAATTCCTTTTCGGTAGTAGAATAATTTTTTTCCGCTTTGTTGAAGGTTCTTGAGGCAAAAGATATTGGTTTGTCTTTTCCTATTTCTCCTTATGATAAAATTGCTCCTATTGCTTCGTTGCTAGCATCTGTGGTAAAAATAAATGGTTTGCTAGAATCTGGGTACCGGAGTATAGGTGGTTTAGTGATGAGAGTTTTTAATTCTTGAAATGTGTTTTCTTCTTTCTCTTCCCATGTGCATTTAACGTCATCTTTCAGTAGATTTGTCAATGATTTAGAACGTTTGGCAAAATCTTGAATAAAATTTCGATAGTAACCAATCAGTCCTAAAAATCTCTTGACGTCCTTTTTGTTTTGGGGTCTCGGGTATTCAATAATTTTCTTAATGTTTTCAGGGTTCGGCTTTATTCCCTTTTCCGAGATGATATGTCCAAGATAAGCAAGTTCAGGTTTTTGGAATTCACACTTGTCTGGCTGAAAACGTAATCCAACATCTCGAAGTCTTTGAAATAAGATTTGGATATTTTTGTTGTGCTTTTTTAAATCTTCTCCATATACTATGATGTCATCCATACAGGGTGTTTCTGTGACATTGGTCCAAACTTAAGGAGCGCATAGATGGAGTAAAAATAAGCAACTTTTAATAATATACCTGTGGTCTCTGATGATTATTGGCGAAGATATAACCGTTTGAATATCCGCCTACAGGTATGCAATATGTAGACAACGTGACCCATATTCGGCTGCCGACAGCTGTCCGATGCGGTCGGCGGCACGGCGATCGTCATCGGCTCAGTGCCGTGTACATGGGACACAGCTGACAACCTTTTTCGTCTTTATTTTTCGAGCCGAGGAAGTGTTAAAATTTTCCGAACTACTTTAAATCACCGAACTATTGGGAAACAAATTACCTATTAAAAAAGTCCAAACGACTAAAATATTCGAACACTCATAAAATTTCGAGTTACTTGTGGATAAATATTCAGTTGGGAAAGTTTACATATTCCAATAGATTTCCAACTTTTTAGTTAATAGTAAATATTCAAATTATTGGTGACGACGAAAATATCCGAATTATTGCTAACGACGTTTCCTGCACTAGAAAATAATCTTTCACTTGGTAAATGGAAAATAATTATTTCGAGGAAGTTTATTGCTAATAATGCTACTAAGAAACGACCACACTACTAATTTGAATATTTACACGTACGAAATATCGACGACATTCGAGACGGACGTAGACCCAATCGCACGATTTTGAATAGGTGCGATTATAGGAACAATGGGGAGATTATGGGAAGTCTCCCGAAAAAGGAAAAGCGTCATTGTTCATACGCGTGCTGTACATACAGACGTGCTTATCGAAAGAATAAAGTATTCTCAATCCCTGGTTATTCAGCTATTTCATTTTACGCGCCTACAATTTCTCATCTTTTCCGCAATTTCCCGCCCATTTCCTTACATACATATTGAATATTTATCTTCAAGTAACTCGAAAACTTACGAGAGCTTGAATAATCGAATTATTTAGACTTTTTTTGTGACCTACTTTTTTCAATTAAATTTTACACGATTTATAAATTTCGATTACGCACACATCCCTAGACACACAGTGCACAAAATTGTAATCACGATGATTGTTCAATACGTCGGCCTCCCACGGTCATACACAATTCGCACCGTTCGACGATTGAACTGCGGACACAATCACTCCGAAAGATTGCAATGAAACTCACTGCACGATGTCTTAACTGCGTTAGCGAACAGAATCGAATGCCGAAAAGAACGGGGCAACGGATTATATTCCAAAACAAACTTGCATTTGTATTGGTGTCTCGTCTCCTCGTCGACGCGTGCTACGTTGGAAAACAAGCGATAATCTCATATTCACACCATCATAGTCAATTGCCCCTCCAGTAATCTTCAGTATTTTCCAACCGTCGAGAACGTGCGGTCTGTTCCTCATTGGTCGCGAATTTTGAAATCTTCCAAGTGACGATGGAAGCATACAGTTTTGCCGAGATGGCAGACATGCACCTCACTTATGGTGCTGCCGACGGCAATGCGCGAGTAGCCGAGCAGATGTATCGCGAACGTTTTCCTGCTCGGCGACACCCGGATCACCGGCTATTTACGCGGATCGCGCAACGTTTACGCGATACGGGATCATTCTCTCACGAAGCACCTTCCGGCGCGACAAGGTGCCGGCGTACAGAGGATTTTGAACATGCCGTTTTACGCCGTATTGAGAATGATCCGTCGATTAGTACGCGATTGATTGCCCGCGAACTGAACACTAACCACGTGAATGTTTGGCGTGTGTTAAAAGAGGAAGGTATGCACCCCTTCCATTTTCGAAAAGTGCAAGGACTTCGTCCGTGTGACCATAACGCGCGTGTGGACTTTACAAGTGGATTTTTGAACAAGTGTCGCGCGGACGGTGAGTTTTTACGCGGTGTACTTTTCACGGACGAAGCCTGTTTTACGCGAAACGGTTTTTTTAACAGCTCCAACAGCCACATTTGGGACGTGGAAAATCCGCACGCGACAATCGTTGCGTCGAATCAAGATCGATTCGCCGTAAACATCTGGGCGGGCATAATTGACAATTATTTAATTAGACCGTATTTGTTGCCCCCCCGCCTAGATGGGCACATTTTCAGTCGATTTCTCGAACACACTTTGCCCGATTTATTGGAAAATGTGCCACTGTCCGTGCGGAGAAAAATGTGGCTGCAATTGGACGGTGCACCGGCACACGTCACACGCACATCTCGTGGGTATTTAGACCGAAAATACCCTGGCCGATGGATCGGGAGAGGGGGCCCTGTTACCTGACCAGCGCGTTCGCCGGATTTAACGCCGTTGGACTTTTTTTTGTGGGGCCACGTAAGGTCCCTCGTGTATGAAACCCCGGTACGGACAGTGGAGGATCTCATTGCTCGTATCATAGCTGCGTGCAATGAGGTCCAAGACATGCCGGGCGTTTTTGAACGCGTACGAGAATCGATCGTCCGACGGTACGAAACGTGCGTGAATGTCGGCGGCGGACACGTGGAACAACTACTATAACTCGTGAAGTGAATTGTGCGGGAACGAGGCGGAAGCAGCAGAAGCAGAAGCTACTTTCACGACGGCTACAGGACAGGATGGTCCAGGAGGCGGAAGCGGCAGAAGCAGAAGCTACTTCCACGACGGCTGCAGGACAGGATGGTCCAGGAGGCGGAAGCGGCAGAAGCAGAAGCTACTTCCACGACGGCTGCAGGACAGGATGGTCCAGGAGGCGGAAGCGGCAGAAGCAGAAGCTACTTCCACGACGGCTGCAGGACGGGGCGGTCCAGGAGGCGGAAGCGGCAGAAGTAGAAGCCGGCACGCGGTTTTGCAGGTGGGTCTTTGGCGTGCAGGGGGAGAGGGCCCGACGACATCGAACAGGCGGAAGAAGTGGAGTGCTTTAGCACATACTCCGGCAGGAGGTAAAGCGGCCCTGAACCTCCCATGGGGAGGACGTAGGGAAATGCCGCGAATAATGAGTGGAGACTGTTACACAGTAATGGTCGTTGCTCAGCCCCACCTGGGCAATCACCGCAAGGTGAAACCGGGTAAGGTGCAGTGGCAGTGGAGGTAAAAACAAAAAAAAATTTTGTGTGGAACAGTTTTCGTGCAGTGCAGTGAATTTCAGTGAAGTTTCAATGAACTTTTAGTGCAGTGTGTGAACGGGGTAATCCGCACGCCGTAGCGCTGCGCTACGACACTGATCGCCGTGCCGCCGACCGCATCCGACAGCTGTCGGCAGCCGAATATGGGTCACGTTGTCTACATATTGCATACCTGTAGGCGGATATTCAAACGGTTATATCTTCGCCAATAATCATCAGAGACCACAGGTATATTATTAAAAGTTGCTTATTTTTACTCCATCTATGCGCTCCTTAAGTTTGGACCAATGTCACAGAAACACCCTGTATATCTCCCCTGGCAAACCATGCCTGCTGAAAACTTGTGACACTAACACCTGTGCAATCGTTTTAGCCTGATGATTTTCTACGGGAATGACTTCTGGCCACTTGGTGAAATAGTCCATAATTACTATTAGGAATCTATTTTCATTGATTGTCTTCGGATATGGACCCAGTATATCCAGACCTATTCATTCAAATGGAGTACCAACATTATAAATACGAAGTTTCCCATGTCCATTCTGTTTTGGCCCTTTCTTGGCCGTACAGACATCACAAGCTCGGCACCAATCTTCCACGTCCTGTCTACATCCGGCCCAAAAGAAATTCCTTCTTAACCTGGCCAGTGTCTTGTTTGTGCCAAAGTGTCCAGAGGTCGAAGAGTCATGGTTCAGTCTTGTTCAGTGGAACCACGAGTAGAAAAATATCTTTTCGCCCGTCTCTGGATTCCCATTTTCTGAGCAACAGCCCGTTCTTCACCTGTAGCGACTCCCAAATACGCCAATAATATCTGGCCTTTGGACCCATAATAGACACCTCTTCCTTCAGTGGACGGTGATCGTGCCTTTTAGCTTCTATTATAAACTTCAAAGTCTGATCCTCCATTTGTAAGTCCTGCCATTTTCTTTCCTGATCCTTGTTATCGAAACGGATCCTTTTACAAGTGGCCTCCTCTATAGTTATTCCCTGTTGGTTTCCAGCTTTAACGCAGGATCTGCAATCACCACAAGGTTTACGAGATAGCGCATCTGCGTTACCATGCAACTTACCGCACCTATGCACAATCTGGAATTCATATTGCCCTAACTCTTCTAACCAACGGGCCATTTGACCCTCAGGATTTTTAAAGGAAAGAAGCCAGCGTAACGAACTATGATCCGAACGAATAATGAATCTTTTACCATAAAGGTAATGATGAAAATGACGTACAGCTCCAACCACAGCCAATAATTCTTTCCTCGTAGCACAATAATTCCTCTCTGGCTTATTCAACACCTTGCTGTAGTACGCCACAACTTTCTCTTGCCCAGCAAAATTTTGCGAGAGAACAGCACCTACACCGTAATTCGAAGCATCTGTATCTAAAATGAATTCTTTCTCCTCATCGGGAAAAACCAGAATTGGTGAAGAAACTAACTCTTGCTTTAGCCTATTAAATGCCTCTTGAGTATCTGAAGTCCATTGGAAATCTTTACCCTCCTCTGTTAACTTATGCAGCGGCTTAGTAATTTGTGCGAAACCTTTCACAAATCTTCTATAATACGAGCATAAACCCAAGAAACTCCTCACTTGTTTACGATTTTTTGGAACCGGCCAATTTTGAACAGCTAACACTCTCTTTGGATCTGTGCCAATTCCTTCGGTAGAAACGACATGATCTAAATAGGCTATTTTTGTTTGGAAGAATGTTCATTTCTTCGGATTCATTAACAACCTAGCCTCACGAAAACGTTGAAAAACTTGTTTCAAATTTCCCAACTCGTCTGCAAAATCTTTCCCATAAAGTATTACATCATCTAAATACACTAAACAAATCTTCCACAGGAGTTGCGACAAAACCCTATCCATTAACCTTTCAAACGTAGGTGGAGCATTGCATAGCCCGAAAGGCATGACGGTGAACTGATACAGTCCATTTCCTACTGCGAATGCAGATTTTTCACTATCTTCCTCTGCTAAGGGTATTTGCCAATACCCACTCTGCAAATCTATGGTTGAAAACCATGAAGAACCTGATATAGCATCAAGAATTTCATCTATTCTTGGTAAGGGATACGAATCCTTTTTCGTAATACTATTCAACTTGCGATAGTCTATACAAAATCTTGTTGAACCATCCTTTTTCTTTACTAGAACGATTGGAGATGCCCAAGGACTCGAAGACTCCTCTATTACACCTTGTTTCAACATCTTCTGAACTATTTCGTCAGCTTCCCTAAGCTTATGCATGGGCATGCGCCGCGGTTTTTGTTTGATAGGAGGATGATCCCCTGTATGAATATGATGATTCACTAACTGGCACTGCCCAATTTGTTGAGAATCTTTTGCGAAGACATCCTGAAATTCCACTAATAAACTTCGAAATTCTTCCCGTTGTGAAGAATTCAACCCTATGACACTTCTTTCGTATAAGTTCTCCAGGAATTTTGGAAACTCATTAATCTCAGAAGAAATTTGCCTATTTCTCCATTGTTGACTTAGATTCCTGTAAATTGAGAACCATCTTTAAGTTCTAATATGCCCTTTTCTAAATCTAGACGCTTCGCCACCTTTTCGAGAAGATCTACCCCCAGAATGCAGCTGTCATCAATATCAGCTACGTATGCTTCTTGACCTAACCTCGTTTGACCGAAAAGGAAATCGAACTGCTTCTTTCCCTTAATAATCCCTGTTAATTCTTTCCCATCTACACCGACTATCGTTCTACTATCTCCAGCAATTCCTAATTTTTCAAACCCATCCATTCCATCTTTTCGTACAAGAGTGACAGAGGATCCGGTGTCTATAAGACAAATCGATGGTTTTCCATGTTTTCCATCAACAGATCCTTCCACATAGAGCCCTGAGTCTGAAAATTCAGGTGACAATCCTGAAACTATTTTGTACATTCTTTTAAAATTTTGTTCACAAACATCTTTAACTTTTCTCAAAACTGAAGTAACATTTTTCGCAACAAGACAACAACTTAACAAAATTAACTGTATTATTACTTTAAGAACATCCCCAGAGCTATATATGGAAGATTTCACTTTTCCAACTCTGGAGGCTGCAACTTCTCGGTTTAAATTTTTCTCCTTCAAATTAAACCCTGCTTGTTTTTTGCTTTCCTATTATCCCTTCTCTTAAATTTGTTCTCATTTCCTTGCCTACATTGGAACTGAGTATGTCCTTCCTTTCCACATTTCCAACACGTCATTTTCCTTTCTTTCGCGTTATTAGAATTATAATCGACTCGTTTAGCCGAAGCATCACCGTTACGGTCACACTACGTTCCTCGATTTACAAACCTCTTTGAATAATTCGATTGATCAAATCGCAAACCTTCTTGTCTCTCCGCAGTCCTCTCCATGCAAAAGTTTTCGATTTCATCAATCTCCATCGCACGAGCCACTACGTCTTCAAATTTTTGTAAATTAGAAATATAAAGTTGTCTTTTAATGCTCACATTACGTATCGCACTGATAAATTGAGAGATTGAACATTTTTCGCGAATTTCTATCGGGCATTCTGGTAAGGCTTGCAACGCCAACTTTTCCATTTCATTAGCTAACTCCGGCAAACTTTGCCCTGGCTTTTGACAACAGTTTTGAAATTGTACAAAACTGACTGTCGATGACCTCTCTTTCGAAAAACGTCTTTTCAAAACTGCATATAATTTGTCATAATCTAATCGTTGCTCGTCCTCCAGAGTCGTTAAGACCGAGTGAGCGCGTCCCTCCAGAGCATTTAACAATGCTGCAGCCTTAACAAAATTTTCCCATCTATTGACTCGAGCAATCGATTGGAACTGGGCTATAAATTCATCCCAGTTTTCTCCATTAAACTTAGAAGGTGTTAACAAATATCCTATATTTGGGGAGCTGCTTGAGCTATTGACATTAAAATGCTCGTTGCAGGACACACTCGCATTATTTAAAATGGCATTAATATTTTTTTCCAATTCAGCTAATTTAGCCTTATTTATGTTATCCATTTCTTCTAAACGTCTCACAAGACCCTCTTCCCGCCGGCGAACAGCGGAGACCCCGACAAAACATCTCCTGCCCTCGGTGCAAGCCGTTCTCCAAACGCTCCACCATGGCACAGAAAGAAGTAGTAGGATCACCATCACCCGACGCCGACTCAGGACCTTTCCTTCCTTCTGGCAACAGCGGCTCTTCAAAGTCTGTCAAATTTTCCCTTCTTTCCTCTGCTGCATTCATCGACCGTGTCACCCTTTTGCTTATCCCACTTCTATCACTAATGTTACGCGCGGGTCCGCGAGGCATCGCAAAAGAGTAAATTACAATATTTTAGAAGAAGCGAATAGTTTATTTACAAACACGTCTGGCGTGTACCAAAGCCGGGCTCGAACTGTCATTCAAACAAACAGCAAACTGGTATCCACAATAACTCCTTAGTAACGATATCAACAAGCTTCCTTCATTCTGTACTTCATCCTTGCGAACTTCAAGTATGATACGAATATCATACTTGACAGCCGTAACAATACAATAAATTCTCTCTTACTAACGTAAGAACGTCTCGGGATTCAGTATCTATATTTTGTGGAAATTCAACAAATTGCTCTACTTGATCTTTAGATTTCTTTCCAAAATGAATTTCATAAGGTGATAATCCTGTACTACTGTGTACTGTAATATTAATAATCTGTTCAATTGTACCAATATATTGCGCCCAAGATTCATGATTATTTGTACAAAATATACGAAAAAATTGACTTATCTCTCTCATTGCTCTTTCTGTAGGATTGCTTTGAAGATGCCTAATACTTGAAAATTTAACTGCAATTCTTTCTCTCTCTCTAAAACATTTCTCCATGCATGTGACGTAAATTGAGTCCCATGATCAGATAAAATGGCCTGGGGACATCCAAGTTCAGGAACATAATCTCTTAAAACTCTATTTAATATAGTTCTAGTTGTTGCCTTTTTGTTGGATACAATTTTACGTATTTAGAAAAAACATCTTATATTACAAATATATATTGCACACCTCCCCTCGAAATTGGCAATGGGCCATACAAATCTATAGTTACCAATTCACTTGGATTATTTGCCTTTACAAACTGATATTCTCCCGCCATTTTATAAGTTAAGTATTTCATTTTTTGACATAGATCACACGAATACACAAATTTCTTAACATCTCTATTCATCTTAGATCAATAATAATATCTCTTCATGTAAGTAATAGTTTTAAAATAACCAGGATATCCTAGCTTATTACGCATTAACTCCATAATTGTTCTAACAGAATTTTCAGGAACGACTACCTTCCAATATTTTAACGACATATCATACTGAAACAATATATCATTATACACACAAAATCTATCATGTAGTACTTCTTTTTTAACCTTATCAATGATTGGTATCAACTCTTTATCCTCTTTTTGGCATTCAATTAATTCTTGCAATGTTTTCCGACAGTACATCTCCATTATATTTAATTGTCTCATTAGATGTATCGATGATGAGATTTTTTTAGTCGGTATAGGAAGGAGTTTGTTAATCTTTGCAATTACAAGATCATTTGATCGGCGTTCTATAAATTTACCATAAGGGTTGCGGCTAAAGAAATTAGCTATAATATTATCCTTTCCTTTGCAATATTTCACGTCAAATGAGTATTGTTGTAATCCAAGACTCCACCGAATAAGACGCTGACTTTGATATTCTGTGCGATTCAAAAATGTTAAGCCCTTATGATCGGTTATAATATCAAATTTATGATCGATCAAGTAACTTCTCAACTTAGTAAGCGCATAAATTATCGCCAATAATTCCTTTTCGGTAGTTGTATAGTTGATTTCCGCCGACGAGAGGCATCGACTAACTAAAGTAATGACATAATGATTGCTTTCAGAATCAGTTTAATATAAAACACCACTAATACCGTGATCTGACGCATCAGTCTGCAATTTAAATCTGAGATTAGGATTAATGTGATGAAGCATTATGCTATTAGATAAACTATTTTTTAAATTCTTGTAGGCGATAGCATGTTTCTCAGTCCAGTGCCAATGACTTTTTGCACTTAAAAGATCGCGAAAAGCATCCACCAAACGCGCATGTGCAATACTATGGCGTCTATAATAATTACATAAACCTAGAAAACTTTGTAATTGTTTTTTATGTTTAGGCTCTTAAAAATAGCGGATTATATCCAATTTATCAGTATCTGGACATAAACCATGTACTGACAATTCAAATCCTAAAAATTTTACGGATTTCCTACAAAATTGTGATTTATTTAGATTTAACGTAAAATTATGCTCCATTAATTTCTTAAAAATTGCATCCAAATGCTTACGATGTTGACGGAAGGTACTCGAGGCAATTAACAAATCATTGATATAACATGTTAAAAATTTGTCGAACAAATCACCTAATGTCATCGAGAGAACTCGTATAAAACCACTTCCCTCTGTTTTTAAGCCAAATGGTATTCGGGCAAATTGGTACATTTTAGAGTTATATAAAAACGCTGTATATTTTCGAGACTGTTTTTCTAGAGCGATTTGCCAATAACCATTGGCTAAATCAGTAGTAGAAATAAATTTTACATCATGATAAGATTGCACGATTTCATCTATTAATGGTGATGCCTCATGATCATCTTCAATATTTTCATTTAAGTAACGGGCATCAAGGCATATTCTTATTCTACCATCCTTTTTTGCTACTATACGAATAGGATTACAATATGGGCTTATAGATCTTTCGGTAATCCCTTCATCTAACATTCTAGCAATTTCTTTGTCCACTAAAGGTCTCAGTTTAATTGGTACAGGATACGATCTGCGGACTACTTTTTGTGCATTTAATAATCTTATTTTATGCTCATAACAACCAGCCGAACCTTTCTTATAACAAAATAACCTCTTATATTTTAAAAGTAACTCAGTTAACGCCTTCCGCTCCAACATCGTAAGGTTACCCGCAATCTATCGTACCGACTGGGCGAACCCAAAATCCTCTGTTCCATTTATTAAGGGATTTGCTTGACAATATTCTAGTTGAGACGATAACTGGTTATCAATATCAAGATCTACGTCTGAGTCATCTAATGAGTTAAAGTTATTACATTCGTCAACTTTAGAAATTTGACTTATATTGGTAATCATATTATTAACCTTTTCATTTCCTTGATTACAATATTTGACATTGCTTGCACTACCAGATTCATTAAAAACTATGGAGAAACCTTCAAGATATTCTTCCTCATCATTCGAAATATATATACCATCATTCACGTTTAACTCTGAATTATTATTATTCTCTTTACGACTATTATCTTCATGAAATTTCTGATGAAAAAATATAATTTGTAAATACATAGTATTATACCGTACATTGGGTCTTACATTCTGCTCAGCTAGTCGATTGTACGATAAGGTTTCCTTGGGAATCGGAATACTATTAATTGTTACTTCTTTTTTATCATAATTTAGAATAACCTTATTTGCCATTCACCAATCATTACCAAGGATAAGTTCTAAAACTAATTTCGGAATTACCAAAAATGCAGTCGTAGTGTGAGTACAAATTAAAGAAACATCTAACAAGACTTGACGCTTTACTCTCGTAGATTTTTTGCCAATAGCTGGTAGGACCATTACATTCGATACTGGTAGTTCGTTAACTGAAAAATACTTTTTAATATACTCATAAAAATCCTGAGAAATACATGTTACCTGACTTCCAGTATCTATTAAAGCTAAAACAGGAATTCCGTGTATATAGACTATTATGTGCAAACAAGATGGAGTAGCGTTATTATAAGCCTGAACATTATCGGTATGATTATTATCCATTATATCATCCAAGAGGTCCTCTGTTACATTTCATGGATTTACAGTATCGCGCCGGACACACACAGCACACAGCACACAGGATACTTCCTGCTAGTTTAAAGAGGTTCCTGTTGGAGTCATATTAGGCGGAGGAATACGGATATTTGGCATTTGAATCTCTGTCGAACTACAATGTTCATTACGTCTATCACATGTTCGACTGCCATTATTATTATTATATAATGGATTCACAGATGACCTTTGAGCAAATTTACTTGAAATGTGCTTACTCGTGTGCCTATTTCCTGTCCATTTGAAAGTTCGACTATGCATGGATTGTGTTGTGAGGTAAACCCCACGATATTAGTTTTATGACGAAGGAACGAAACAAATGGATCACAAAGTAACCCCTTAGGTTAACTAAGAATGTTTATTTGGTTAACAGAAAGTATGGCAAGTATAATTGCGGCACTGGTACAACGTAATACTTAGACGCGTGGTTCCCTCAATTATTTTTCCGGTAAATCTGACTCGGCTTGGTTCGGCAACCCTCGGGTTGTCCTCATATATATATACATATATATATGAGCAGAGATTTGCTTGCTTTACAGATTGAATACGGGGAACATGAGTTTGATAATGAGGCGATGGATTACTATTATTTTGATTAAATCGAGAATTATACGTCCTTCTTTTTTCTCTATTGGATTCTTCTTTTATCATGTCCAAATGCGATAAAGCTTGAACAACTTGTGAAGGATTCGAATAATCTAGAGCTGCTAACGACCCTCTGTTTTCCATGGGTAATTGTTGAACAATAGTATAATTTACTTCATATGTGGATAATGGTGGACTAAAATATTGTGCCTCTTTAACTTGTCTTATGTAATAATCTTGGAAAGATCCCCAACCTTCATCATATTGTCTACCAAACCATTGAGATTTTAGAAAGACATGTTTAGGAATTGAGAAAAATTCTGCAAGAGATTTAGTTTTAAAATCAGTAAAATTGTCTGTTAAACTAACACACATCTTTGGTACCAACAATACTTTATAATATTTAAGTAACTTCAATAATAATCTCTCTCTTAACTGAACACATTATACCTCTTACATACATGAATCTAACTCTCACCCTCGTTCTAGAGGTCGACACACGTACCCGAGCATAATATATGCATATAGTCTAACATTGTCAAAGTTATTGGAATCAAATCAAATTTTAGCAATTCCATCCAGTGCTGTTTCTAAAATTAATAACTTGTGCTCGCGAAGAATTTATTTAGCCAAAAAATATTGTTCTAATTTAGATGTTACGACTTGGATCGTAGTGATGGGTGTTGTTTAAAATAAATGGTTACTCGACTCGTATTTGTTGGTAACGTTTAGATTGTTTATTAACCTTGATAGCTTGGAATGGCCAGAGAGCTGATGGTTAGTGAACTGTGGTATATGAATGAAGAGTGCTTGTCGTAATTAACCTAACTAAACTAAAACTTACTAACAACTAACTAACTAACTAAATAATAAGTGAAGACCAGGCCTCTGCATCTCGTAGTTTGTCGGTGGGCCCCTTACTGACTAGAACCGTTAGGGGCTCTGGGGATCATTCCAACCGGTTATATATATAGTTAATAATACTTTATAAATGCACCGTTTTCTTTAAGCAATATGATACATCAGTGTAGTTTCTTATAAACTTGTTTTACATATAATATAATGAAAATTATATAGATAAACTTGTATTATATACAATGCTATATTAAGGACAATCTTATTTCAAATAATTGAATAAGCTTTTTATCTTAAAATAGTGAACAGAAATATAATTTTTTATTTTACAATATTACAGTTGATTATTAACATAGAATGTTATAAAAATTCAACTATATTTATATTGTTGTATACTGCATTGTCATTATTCCATGATTATGACAATGATAAACTATCAAGCTTCAAAATAATATGAATAATAAAATGGCCCAAAAATGATTATAAAATCATCATTTACTCGTACTACCACTGTTGGAATACCGGGATAATGAACACAGTCCGGAGTTTATCGATGAAAATGGGTTTTATTCAACGTAAACTATAAAACACGGATATGGTCCTAATCTCGCGATAGTACAACAGAGTTCTGCAGAGTGCTGGACAGTACGAAGGTCTGAACGTTACAGTGGCAAAAATCGTTCTCTCTTTCGGTGTATTTCGGGGTAGTATATATGTACGGTCAAAACGGTGGAGGAAGTGGAAATAGTAACATAAAAAAAAAGGGAAAGCTATTTGTGCAGCTGCAAATGAGTAATGCTCTTATCGAAGGGTTCGTGCAAGAATGCGGGACGGTCGAAAAGCGGCAGTCCTATCAATAAACTAAGAGTTATAAACTATTGGACCCTAAGACCCGAGATGCGATAACGGAGCGAACGTCTTCAAGTTTGCTTTAGGATAGGGTAGGTATCCAACACCACGTACAGTCTCATTTGGTCCTAAGATATCGCGCTGTCTCAGTATCTCGTGAGGAAAAAAATGTTTCGCACATATCGGTTGCTTAGGAGAAAAACAATCCGGTTTTAGCGTTTTTTGTCATAATTTCATAATTTCTTTATCTTTAGGCACATGAAACAAATGGAACTTTTCGGGATTGCTTTGATATCCCAATGTGCAACCCCACGCTATGCACTTTAATATCTTTTATAGTTCGTTTTTTAATTTAATATTAAAACACTCACAATTTTATTATGAATGAAATATAGATAATATAAATATAATTATAATAATATATAAATATGAATATATCGAAATAGTGACAAGTAGTTTTAAGAGAAAAACGGACTTTGCTATAAGCAAACATAAGCATATAAAATCAAAATTGTTATACGATTACTTGTTGGTTATGAATGCGATGTGAAGAGGACGAAACGTACCGCTCCGGTTGGAATGACCCTCAGCGCACCTAGCGGATTCTAGTCACTAAGGGGACCACTTCTTTATACAGTGTTATATGGGAAGATGCGGAGGCCTGGTGAAGACTAAGAGATGACTGGAGATGACTGAGAGTGTTTAGGATTGTATTTCGAAGGAAAACTCGGGACACTTTGGAAAAGTGAGGGTGGGAGATGGTTGTGGTGGTGGTTGGAAGTGGTGGGGATGGGCCTTACGGGTTTCGGTAGTCCTTTCTATGTAGTAGTAATAATAATAATAGTTGTAGAGGGGTTGCGTCCGTGTGTTATATCCGAGGATAATAAAATCACTAGGGCTAGGAACCTAGTAATATTTTTCTTTTAAGGTTTCCTAAATCATGGAATTATCTAGGAACATAGAGACATTAGTACAGTACGACTATATTAACTTTTAAATCGCTAACATTCTCTTTAAACTAGCATTTTTCCTTTTTACATTGGATTTACTATTTCAGTACTAAATTTATCACTTCGTGCCACGATCAGAATACCACGCAATGAAAACGAAATTAAATAATCTTATGAAGGATCGACGAGCGTACTTTCTCACGTTCCTCGATCCTCTACTTGACATGCCCTCTCAACAACGCAATCTTCTCACATAAATAGGCAGATCACATTTCTCGCCTCGGCCAAAAATCAAATGAATTATCGAAGGGTAAACTTCCTCTCAAGTGGCGAGGAATGTGACTGCACCGAAATTCCACGAACTCTTGAAGCTCCACCCACGAGCCCCACCACGACACACTAGTTCACCACGCTGCAATTCAATTCAAAAAGTAAAGAAGTCACAGTTCAAATCTAGCTTTCATACGGTTAAAACCTATCTCTCGTCCAGTTCGGACCTATTTGCTATTTCTTTTCCAAGTCGTTTTTTTTATTTTACTAATTCGTGTGTCCTGGCACCCAGTGGGCTGAGCTTCGAAGAACGAAACTTCTTATCGACAAGAATTACTTCATACAACCAATGTAAGTCTATTTCAATTATTCTACGTTTATATATATTATACCTGTACTCTACGCCACGAGCGAGCATTTGTAAAATGTTCTAAATCATACCGACTCATCACCAATTTGTACTACTGCTTGTAACATTTCATTTTATCACAATATATGTACGTATTTAACCGTTCGTTGGAATCCTCATTTTCTTTGGGAAAACCTACATAAATCATATCATCTTCCAAACTCGCTTCCCCTCGACGGACAACAAGTAAATTCTTTTCTTTTTCATATTTCCCAAAAGTATATTTGTAATAACCGCGCATCCCTTACAACGAAACGCGCGCACGTTCATTCTGTACATCTCCCTAGGCGCTCACGCGAATCTAGAGACTATCTGGTTATAACAGAAGAATTAAGTCGCGGCGCATCCCGAGTAAATTCGCTTAACTGCTGTAGGTATCGCAGGGACTAGAGGAATTATATCGCACGTGCTTCTTGAATGTTGTCTTTATTCAGACTGTCTACGCTTCGCGCAGGAGTCTTTGTGTTGCTGCCCTAACCATGCCTAGGGAATTATCCCTAGCCTCATGGCTAGTGCACATTGGTGTGGGAACTAGTGTCCCCTACACTGCGTCTGACTCAAAAAGGCGACTATCCGTGGCACAGGTCGAAATTCTCTAGCGAGACCGCACCTGCCCGGACGTAACACGTGGGACGTAACATTAGATAAAAATTCCCTAGGATTAATTTTCAAATTATTATCAAATTTTGGCATTTTAATGTCAAGACCGTACGTAGGAGAATTATTAATGAACCAAATTAAAAGGTCAGCATTAACATTTTGTGAGAACATCGGATTAATATTATCCTTAAACTGTTGATTCTCACGCTGTTGTGTTCGAATTTCATTTTGTATTAATCTAATCCGTTCGCCTGTCGATACTTCGTCTAATCGATTCGCATCTTCGTCATTATTAACATTAACATTTCGATCATCCGGATTACGCCGCAATAAAATAATGTCGTTATGCAGTCTGTCTCTTCCTTCTCGTAATTGTTGATTTTCACCAGTTAAATTTTCATATTCATTCCTAGTCGCTAAAGGTGCAAATTCATGCAGCCGCTGAGAAGCTGGGACGCTGAAAAAACTTCCCATCTATGTACTTTTTTGGTTCATGGCAGAGATCGTAATTTTTTTCGCGCAAATGTTCCAATTTTCAAGTCTGCCGCTAGAAAGTTAAAATTGAACCAACTTCCTTGCGTCGTACCTATTTAACTGTTAATTTGAATGTAGTTGTCATATCATTAGTTGGATTTTATAAACAATCAAGGTGTCAGAGTTAACTGATGAAGATGATGATAAAGGTAAGAATGTATAATTTTTTTCATACGGCATGTTGAAATGATTCATTTTAAAATATTTTGTATGTTATGTTTGCCAAACTATTTTTTATATAATAATTTTTATATTAATTTCAGAATCCCGTGAAATGTGGCTATTGCAAATCAATATGTGAAGAAAGCTGAGCTCACGTTCACGGCTGTTTGAGAGATACAATGAATTTTATATCAATCCTGAAACGAAAGTGATGTGGGGCGCTGATGGTAAGTAACTTGAATATTTATGTAAGAATTGAACATAAAAATTTATTCTGAGTAAATGTTTGGTATTGGTGTTTTTAATATGGTAGAAGAAGGCGAAACTTTGAATGTTGATACGGAAAATGCTCCGAACAATCTCCAAACATCCAACAAAAACGATTCCGGTAACAAAGCCAACAAGAAAATTGATGCAAGTGCAAATGCAGTTCAAAAGAAGATAGATCAAGAAGAATAGTTAATTTTAGAGGTCATGAACCGACCAGCACTCTGGAATATAACTATTCCACTCAACCAACGTGGAAAAGTCTTAACAAAAAGATGTGGATTGAGGTGTCAGAAGCAAAATAAAAAAAATGCAAATGTATGGAACGACCGTCAACAAAAACCGCGTTCAAGCTTTTCAGCGTCTGCATGAAAAGGTACGAAGGGAAATTTGCGTCAGCGTCCAAGCTTCTGCGTCAGATTCACGACCGTAGATCAGAAATTATGTAGATGGAAAGTTTTTTCAGCGTCCCAGCTTCTCAGCGGCTGCATGAATTTGCACCTTAACGGAATGTTCGCAGTATTTACCGGCGATGAGGTAACGTTTTTTTGTGTCTGCGGTTGTCTCTCCCTAGGACGTTTAATATTTGTTTGTGATTCCAGCGAAATCAAATCTGCTTCGGTCGAAGGATTTGTCCTAGTCGGACTATGCTGAATCGTTGACATATTTAAATATTTGTAAATTCTTCAATCAAATTAAAATATAAACTTTTTGCGACTTTGATACAATCCTTGTTCAATAAATATTAAAATAAGTTGTACATTAACCACATGTCATATACAATACGTTAGATAAATAAATAAATTAATAGATACAAAAATTAACAAAGATTATAACTTAATAGAGAAATCGATAATTTACATTACGAGACTTCCTCACTTTCATGTCCCTATTTGGGCGCCAAATGTAACAGTCTTCTTTTATTTTACATATCGTCTTGATACATCCTGTCGTAGTTCTCCCTTATATCACAGTCCTTATCCCTTTTATTATATGGTGTTTGGCCGATCACAAGTCTGGTAAAAGTTATTAATTGGACCGTTGGACCGACTTCTCACATCGACTAATTTCGGACCGACTTTGATGATTACTGTTACTACTGTCGATTTCTACTGACTGATGCTTGAGCGAACCGGGTTATATATGTATCTTTCATCAAGATTACAACGACCTCTCATCGAGTTTATACATCATATTAGCTATATAACTGTTATAATCGTTACAGGGTCTTCCACCTCCATCTATAAACATGATAAGCAGAGGGATAAAAGGCGAAGGATCGACCTTGCCAAAAATAAACTCCCATATCTATGTTTAAAGTTTGAGAATACGCAACCAGCGAACTTTCTGGTGGACACAGGGTCCTCAACCTCCATAATAAAGAAATGTGTTATTGAAAATCCTCATACCATAGATTTTAGTACTAAACAGTATATTAGCACTGTCACTTCAAAATTGAAAACGATAGGTTTATGGAGAACCAGATTAAGAGGAAAAATAGTTTATTTTCATGTAGTCTCCTACAATATAATCTTAAAAGAAGGAGGAATTCTAGGGATTGACATTCTAGAACAATTCTATGTGATATTTGATATTGGCAGGAGGTCCATACACTTTGACGGACAATATTTTCCCCGTTCCAATTTAGACAGTGTCGATCTGACCGATAACACAGTTCAACCGGACACCGAAAAACTGTGTACGTTTAAAGCGAATGGAATCTTAAATGGAGAAGGAAAAATCTCTTCTAATGAGTGCGATTATTTGGTCACTGTTCGAAATGGAAAAATAAGACTGCCAATATCAAATAGAGAAAATTTTTCAGTAATACCTGATTGTAATGTACTACGAGTAAATTCAATTGAACCGGAAGATTTAAGAAGACCACAAGGACCACCCCTGACAAAACATCGAGAACATCTCCTCCGAGAAAATACTAGACTCTCCCATATTGAAGAAGGCAGAGATGAATTATGGGAACTAATTAAAGCATATCACGATATTTTCGTCTTCCCGGAAGACCCCTTACCATTAACTCAGCCGGCCAAACATGAAATTCACTTAACTGATAATGTACCGGTTCATGTGAAACAGTACAGATACCCACAGATTCACCAAGAGGAAATTCGCAGGCAAATAAAGGAAATGTTAGAAAAAGGAATCATCCGGGAAAGCAATTCGCCCTACAATTCACCCTTATGGATAGTACCTAAAAAAGTAGATGCATCAGGAAAAAAGAAATGGAGAATAGTTATTGACTACAGAAAATTAAATGAAAAAACAAAATTGGACGCCAATCTTTTGTCTAATATTAGATAGTCTTGAAAGAGCCACGTATTTTTCGACATTTGATCTGGCTTCCGGGTTTCATCAATTAGAAATGAAAGAAGAAGATAAACACAAAACAACATTTTCTACACTGTCTGGACATTATGAATATAACCGAATGCCTTTCGGATTAAAAAACGCACCGCCTACGTTTCAGAGAATGATGAACAACGGATTAAAAGGGCTAATCGGAAATACTTGTTTCGTATATACAGGGTGTTTCTGTGACATTGGTCCAAACTTAAGGAGCGCATAGATGGAGTAAAAATAAGCAACTTTTAATAATATACCTGTGGTCTCTCATGATTATTGGCGAAGATATAACCGTTTGAATATCCGCCTACAGGTATGCAATATGTAGACAACGTGACCCATATTCGGCTGCCGACAGCTGTCGGATGCGGTCGGCGGCACGGCGATCAGTGTCGTAGCGCAGCGCTACGGCGTGCGGATTACCCCGTTCACACACTGCACTAAAAGTTCATTGAAACTTCACTGAAATTCACTGCACTGCACGAAAACTGTTCCACACAAAATTTTTTTTTGTTTTTACCTCCACTGCCACTGCACCTTACCCGGTTTCACCTTGCGGTGATTGCCCAGGTGGGGCTGAACAACGACCATTACTGTGTAACAGTCTCCACTCATTATTCGCGGCATTTCCCTACGTCCTCCCCATTGGAGGTTCAGGGCCGCTTTACCTCCTGCCGGAGTATGTGCTAAAGCACTCCACTTCTTCCGCCTGTTCGATGTCGTCGGGCCCTCTCCCCCTGCACGCCAAAGACCCTCCTGCAAAACCGCGTGCCGGCTTCTACTTCTGCCGCTTCCGCCTCCTGGACCGCCCCGTCCTGCAGCCGTCGTGGAAGTAGCTTCTGCTTCTGCCGCTTCCGCCTCCTGGACCATCCTGTCCTGCAGCCGTCGTGGAAGTAGCTTCTGCTTCTGCCGCTTCCGCCTCCTGGACCATCCTGTCCTGCAGCCGTCGTGGAAGTAGCTTCTGCTTCTGCCGCTTCCGCCTCCTGGACCATCCTGTCCTGTAGCCGTCGTGGAAGTAGCTTCTGCTTCTGCTGCTTCCGCCTCGTTCCCGCACAATTCACTTCACGAGTTATAGTAGTTGTTCCACGTGTCCGCCGCCGACATTCAAGCACGTTTCGTACCGTCGGACGATCGATTCTCGTACGCGTTCAAAAACGCCCAGCATGTCTTGGACCTCATTGCACGCAGTTATGATACGAGCAATGAGATCCTCCACTGTCCGTACCGGGGTTTCATACACGAGGGACCTTACGTGGCCCCACAAAAAAAAGTCCAACGGCGTTAAATCCGGCGAACGCGCTGGTCAGGTAACGGGGCCCCCTCTCCCGATCCATCGGCCAGGGTATTTTTGGTCTAAATACCCACGAGATGTGCGTGTGACGTGTGCCGGTGCACCGTCCAATTGCAGCCACATTTTTCTCCGCACGGACAGTGGCACATTTTCCAATAAATCGGGCAAAGTGTGCTCGAGAAATCGACTGAAAATGTGCCCATCTAGGCGGGGGGGCAACAAATACGGTCTAATTAAATAATTGTCAATTATGCCCGCCCAGATGTTTACGGCGAATCGATCTTGATTCGACGCAACGATTGTCGCGTGCGGATTTTCCACGTCCCAAATGTGGCTGTTGGGGCTGTTAAAAAAACCGTTTCGCGTAAAACAGGCTTCGTCCGTGAAAAGTACACCGCGTAAAAACTCACCGTCCGCGCGACACTTGTTCAAAAATCCACTTGTAAAGTCCACACGCGCGTTATGGTCACACGGACGAAGTCCTTGCACTTTTCGAAAATGGAAGGGGTGCATACCTTCCTCTTTTAACACACGCCAAACATTGACGTGGTTAGTGTTCAGTTCGCGGGCAATCAATCGCGTACTGATCGACGGATCATTCTCAATACGGCGTAAAACGGCATGTTCAAAATCCTCTGTACGCCGGCACCTTGTCGCGCCGGAAGGTGCTTCGTGAGAGAATGATCCCGTATCGCGTAAACATTGCGTGATCCGCGTAAATAGCCGGTGATCCGGATGTCGCCGAGCAGGAAAACGTTCGCGATACATCTGCTCGGCTACTCGCGCATTGCCGTCGGCAGCACCATAAGTGAGGTGCATGTCTGCCATCTCGGCAAAACTGTATGCTTCCATCGTCACTTGGAAGATTTCAAAATTCGCGACCAACGAGGAACAGACCGCACGTTCTCGACGGTTGGAAAATACTGAAGATTACTGGAGGGGCAATTGACTATGATGGTGTGAATATGAGATTATCGCTTGTTTTCCGACGTAGCATGCGTCGACGAGGAGACGAGACACCAAACAAATGCAAGTTTGTTTTGGAATATAATCCGTTGCCCCGTTCTTTTCGGCATTCGATTCTGTTCGCTAACGCAGTTAAGACATCGTGCAGTGAGTTTCATTGCAATCTTTCGGAGTGATTGTGTCCGCAGTTCAATCGTCGAACGGTGCGAATTGTGTATGACCGTGGGAGGCCGACGTATTGAACAATCATCGTGATTACAATTTTGTGCAATGTGTGTCTAGGGATGTGTGCGTAATCGAAATTTATAAATCGTGTAAAATTTAATTGAAAAAAGTAGGTCACAAAAAAAGTCTAAATAATTCGATTATTCAAGCTCTCGTAAGTTTTCGAGTTACTTGAAGATAAATATTCAATATGTATGTAAGGAAATGGGCGGGAAATTGCGGAAAAGATGAGAAATTGTAGGCGCGTAAAATGAAATAGCTGAATAACCAGGGATTGAGAATACTTTATTCTTTCGATAAGCACGTCTGTATGTACAGCACGCGTATGAACAATGACGCTTTTCCTTTTTCGGGAGACTTCCCATAATCTCCCCATTGTTCCTATAATCGCACCTATTCAAAATCGTGCGATTGGGTCTACGTCCGTCTCGAATGTCGCCGATATTTCGTACGTGTAAATATTCAAATTAGTAGTGTGGTCGTTTCTTAGTAGCATTATTAGCAATAAACTTCCTCGAAATAATTATTTTCCATTTACCAAGTGAAAGATTATTTTCTAGTGCAGGAAACGTCGTTAGCAATAATTCGGATATTTTCGTCGTCACCAATAATTTGAAATATTTACTATTAACTAAAAAGTTGGAAATCTATTGGAATATGTAAACTTTCCCAACTGAATATTTATCCACAAGTAACTCGAAATTTTATGAGTGCTCGAATATTTTAGTCGTTTGGACTTTTTTAATAGGTAATTTGTTTCCCAATAGTTCGGTGATTTGAAGTAGTTCGGAAAATTTTAACACTTCCTCGGCTCGAAAAATAAAGACGAAAAAGGTTGTCAGCTGTGTCCCATGTACACGGCACTGACCCGATGACGATCGCCGTGCCGTCGACCGCATCGGACAGCTGTCGGCAGCCGAATCACGTTGTCTATATATTGCATACCTGTAGGCGGATATTCAAACGGTTATATCTTCGCCAATAATCATCAGAGACCACAGGTATATTATTAAAAGTTGCTTATTTTTACTCCATCTATGCGCTCCTTAAGTTTGGACCAATGTCACAGAAACACCCTGTATACTGATCAAGGGCGTTCTTTTGAATCGAAACTTTTCCAAGAAGTATTGAGGATACTTGGAATTAAGAAGACAAGAACCACCCCATTACATCCACAATCGGATGGATTAGTAGAAAGATTGAATCGCACTATTCATCAATACCTGTCGCTATTTATTTCCCAGCATCAAAAAGATTGGGATGATTGGATATCCCTGTTTCTGCTAGCCTATAGATCTGAAGAGCATGAAACTACTAAACAGACTCCAGCGAGGATGCTGTATGGTAGAGAATTATGTTTACCCTTAGAGCTTCTTCGAGGAGCTGTACCGGACCAACAAGTTTCTCCATTGGGTTATGTAGAAAAGCTCAAAAGAATCCTCACAGACGTCCATAATTCCGCAGGGAAGAAAATCATCGGGAGTTCGGAACGGATGAAAATTAGATACGACTCTACCTCTTCTTCGACGATGTTCGATGTGGGAGACCAGGTCTGGCTTTTCCAGCCACAAAGATTCAGAGGGAAATGTCCCAAATTACAGTCGGATTGGGAAGGCCCATATCTTATTATTAAGAAAATAAATGATGTCATCTACGGAATTCAACGGTCTGCAAGAGGGAAGCATAAGATTGTTCACATCAATCGACTGGCCCGGTACCAAGGTCCCAAAATACTCAGCTGGAGTAAGAACAGGTGTAACAAGAGGGATACTACCGAGAAGAATGGATAATGATTCGTTTACCTCTGATCTTCCGCTCATCCATCCATCATCCAACTGTTGTTCAAGTTACTGCTATTTTTGTTGCTGCCTTACTGTTTTGCTGTTCGAGTTAATGACATTTGTTAAAGAAGTTACTTTGTTACAAAACCTATAAAAGTGATGCGATCCTCTCGCCCAAGGTTTTTTGAAGTGGTTTTCCCTTGGGACTGTGAGTGAATACTGAGAGAATTATCGGTTTGGAAAAGACCACCATCACATACAAGATCAATACCTTCTCCAAATCCGAAGCATCCGAAGAACAAGATTAATACGGCCGGGACGTCCGTTTTTTAGAGAGGGAGGTAGTGTTACGGCTGTCAAGTATGATACGAAGTTCGCAAGGATGAAGTACAGAATGAAGGAAGCTTGTTGATATCGTTACTAAGGAGTTATTGAGGATACCAGTTTGCTGTTTGTTTGAATGAGAGTTGGAGCCCGGCTTCGGCACACGCCAGACGTGTTTGCAAATAAACTATTCGCTTCTTCTAAAATATTGTAATTTACTCTTTTGCGATGCCTCGCGGACCCGCGCGTAACAGTATAATTATAAGAGGAGGAAAAAATATCAAAAAGAAATATCCAAGATTCAGTTATCAGTAGGTGATAAAATTTTATTACGAGTTACATACCAGTCAAATGCTGGTAATAAAGTGAAACATAAATTTTTTCCTTTGTATCAAGGACCATACAGTATTGCTCGAGTTTTTTCTAACAATTCATTTGAGTTAAGTGATGATACCAAGAATGTAATTAAGTATAGGAATTTATAATAGATGTAATTTAAAGAAATACAATGAACCGAATTGAAATGTTAGCAGCTTATGTTTGTATAATGTTATGACGATTTTCTAATTTCAAAAATGTTATTGTAATTTAGAAAAGAGGGGACAATGTAACGATTATAACGGTTATACAGCTAATATGATGTATAAACTCGATGAGAGGTCATTGTAATCTTGATGAAAGATACATATATAACCCGGTTCGCTCAAGCATCAGTCAGTAGAAATCGACAATTGTAACAGTAATCATCAAAGTCAGTTCGAAATTAGTCGATGAGAGAAGTCGGTCCAACGGTCCAATTAATAACTTTTACTATTTTATTTTATTTTATTTATAACACCATATAATAAAAGGGATAAGGACTGCGATATAAGGGAGGACTACGACTGGATGTATCAAGACGATATGTAAAAAACAAGAAGACTGTTACAACCCTTTTGTGTAGTACGGTTCTCTCGAAAATTCCGATTTGAATTTTGCGTCGTTTGACTTTCTCGAAAATTTCGAATAGAATAATATTTCGAATTTGTTTTTGTTGCCACCGAATGTGGAAGAAGTTAGCGTAGACATTTTTGAAAAATAAAAAAATTTTTGTTGTGCTGAGTTGTGCCCGACTTGTGCCATCATGTGCCGTTCGAATTTTTTTTTTAACATTATAATTATAAAAGTTATGCCGACGTCAAAATTTTGAAAAGAAGTTACCGTGGACATTTTTGAAAAATGAAAAAATTTTTATTGTGCTGGGTTGTGCCCGATTTGTGCCGTCATGTGCCGTTCGTAGAATCTGATTATTTTGAATAACAAAAAAGTTACGGGGTTTTGAAACTTTATCTTCCTTAATTAATTAATTTTTTTTTTAATTTTGTTTGTGCTGAGTTGTGCTCAACTCGTGCTCTTATGTGCCGTTCGTAGAATTTGATTATTTTGAATAACAAAAAAATTACGGGGTTTTGAAACTTTATCTTCCTAATTAATTAATTTATCTTCCTTAAGATAAAGGAAGATTTGTCTTCCTAATTAATTAATTAAGGAAGGAATTAATTAATTAATTAATTTATCTTCCTTAAGATAAAGGAAGATAAAGTTTCAAAACCCCGTAACTTTTTTGCTATGCAAAATAATCAAATTCTACGAACGGCACATAAGAGCACGAGTTGAGCACAACTCAGCACAAACAAAATTAAAAAAAATTAATTAATTAAGGAAGATAAAGTTTCAAAACCCCATAACTTTTTTGTTATTCAAAATAATCAAATTCTACGAACGGCACATGACGGCACAAATCGGGCACAACCCAGTTTCAAAACCCCGTAACTTTTTTGTTATTCAAAATAATCAAATTCTACGAACGGCACATGACGGCACAAATCGGGCACAACTCAGCACAATAAAAATTTTTTTATTTTTCAAAAATGTCTACGCTAACTTCTTCCACATTGCCACCGATGATTTTCGAGTTTATTCGTTTGATCAGGCCGATAGGAATTTTCTTTCGGGAACTTTGTAAAGTTAATTGATGAGTTGTAGCCGGGACTGAAATTAGAGGACCTAATTGCAAGGAATCGGCAGTTTCTAATATCATGTCCGGGTTTTTTGCAGTTGGAACAAAAAGGTTTAAACGTTCTAGTTATTTTACTTGGTTTTTTATTTTGAAAATTAGGACGTTCATGCCGTTTCCTTAGCAAAGAATCTACCAATTCCTGCTCGTCTCTCTTTTTATTTTCTAACTCTATTTTTTGGGTTGCATTGATTGCTTCAGTTAGATCCTTCGGGTTAAAGGTTCTAACCGAAACATTCAATTCCTTTTGCAAATTACTAATATATTCGCTTAATCTTCTCTCCTTCTCTTGTTTAATTAGAATTTCTCGATGTGAACTAGGAATAGGTTGTTGGCATATGGATTTCATCATTTTATCATGAATTTCACAAAATCTTTGAGTATACGAATGGACATCCTCTTTAAATTTTTGTAAACACCTCATTCTTTGAGATTCACACAACTGATTGAAACAACATCTGTTTGTGATCCATACAATCTTCGCATTAAGATTTGCAATTCTTTGAACGAAAAGATATTATCCGATCTAATAAAATGAGCTGCTCTGCCCAATATTTTTTGTGCTAACACCATGTTTAGAAATAATCCATGATAGAAAGGTGGGAGATTTTTTAATGCTGCTTCGATTTGAATAAGGAAAGTTTCGGTCATATTATTACTTTCTCCATCAAAGTTTTAAATTGTAGACAAGAGATCTTTCAAAGGAAATAGAAGTTGAGAAGGTTTTGACGAATCCTCTAGAACAGATCTAACGTCATCAACTCTCTCGCTAACAGAATCACTACCACTAGAGGAATCGTTATTGGTTCTTTTATTTCGTGAGGGCGGTCTCTTTTCTAAAGTATTTATCTTTTTTTGGATCCTTCTTAATTAAAGAGAGAGGGTTTCCACATTTTTAACATCGCCTGTCAAGCCTGTTTCGATATCCACCTTTAAATTCAATTGGGTTTTACTCACCGTTTGAAAACTTAAGCCTGTCTACCACCATACGTAGGGGTTAGTGCTTTTGGACTGAGAATACCGGGTTTCTCTAAGGAGACTTCCGTATCTGACCGGTCTTTTCCTTGGGGTTTTTTGTATCCAAGGGGACTTTTCGAATCCCAGGGGATATTTCGTATCCTACCGCTGCCACCAAATAATGTCATAGACGAGGACTTTTTGATTTTCTTTTTAAACAGAAATCTTAATTCTTTATTCACTTTCTACTCGATACAACTTTTTACAATTTAATTTGACTTGATTTGATGTCTACAAAGTGATTCACAATGATGTCAAAGCTCAAGGTGTCACCAAGACGTAACGTGTGCCGTAATGGATTATGACGCGTGACGTGTGTGTGTCCAAATGCTGTCGCGGGGGCCTTATATACTTTTAAGATGCTTATATTTTGCACGTTCGGAAGATTCTCGCCACTCTCACTGATATACTACTACATATACGCTGTCGGGAAATTTCTATCTGTTATAACATATAATATTGTGATCATTTTTAAGGGTGTAACGTGGCTAAATTCTTTGCTCGTTATAAAAGTCCCCCCACTTCTTACAAAAGTCCCAAGGGGACCTGTGGAAGTACGAAACTACCCGAAGACTTCACGAGTTAAGTCCTGTGTCTACGATCAAATAAGTTGGACCCACAAGTTTGACAACTTATTTGGAAGTAGAAATTGCTCATATGATGACTCTACAGTGGCTACAAAAAGTATTGTAGGGGCGGGAATTTGCGCGTTACCTGGATGCCATTAAAAAACCCTAGGGTCAACATCACGTGCTCGCCAGACTTTTTAGTTAAAAACGTTAACGTAGATAGCCGGTATATGACAGGTAATAAAACATCTGTCTGCCAGAAGGGACTTTCCGGCGAATCTAGAGAAAGTACGCTTTTACACATCTGGTTCCAAGGTAAGGTCCTTCCACGACCAAGTTGACGTCAAGTCGAGACGGCACCACGTAGCTCTGCCGAGGTAACGAAGTACGAAAAAACGAAGAACGATTAACGATTAACGTATAGTAAAATAACGAGTAATTACACGACAATGAACGATTCTACATGTATAAGTAATCTATCATTATATAGTTAATAAATATAGTTATTACGAATCACCCGCTTTGCTTGAAATACTTGACTTCGCCCTGGTCAGGAAACTTCCTCATAAAAAATCCCACAGTATTTGTACATCTGTTTTTTCGGAATAATTTTTAAAAAAATGAACATATTGACGTGAAATTTGAACTGAAACTAGCCCAAACAATTTACTTCTTTACGTATTTCAGCAATTTTCGAAATATTCAAATATTAAAAAATTACGACTTATGTGGCGCCCTGTACATTTTATAAATTTTTTTATAGGCCCTGTCTCGAAAAACTGAGATGTACAATGCATTTCGTACAGTACGTCACCTCATACATGAGCCGTTTATTTTGAAAGTGGCCTAAGTCCATTTATACTTAAGTTGAGATATTTAAGGGTTTGTGTTTCAATGCAATTAAAAATATACGTATAGGATACCAATGAGTCATACTGCTCAAGTGTATCTAAAGGAGTTAAATTTACAGACCCTATTAGAATAATGGCAATTATCTTGAAAATTTCATTCAATTCGGAGAACGCGCGAAGAAGTTATGACTTTTCAAAGTTGCTTATTTTGGTTCAAAACATAAAAATTCTGCTAAAACTACATGAAAGTAGGCAAGTTTAAAAAATCGTAACTTCGTTGCGTGTTCTCCGAGGTGAATGAAATTTAGAGGATTTATATGAGGTGACGTACTGTATGAAATGTACATCTCAGTTTTTCGAGACAGGGCCTATAAAAAAGTTATAAAATGTATAAAACAGTTATAAAATATAAAAAGTTATAAAAAATTATAAAAGTTATAAAATGTAAATGTACATGTACAGTTATATGTTACATGTGACACATGTACAGTTATAAAATGTACAGTACATAAGTCGTAATTTTTTAATATTTGAATATTTCAAAAATCGCTGATACACGTAAAGAAGTAAATTGTTTAGGCTAGCTTCAATTCAAATTTTACGTCGATGTGTTCATTTTTTAAAAAGTTATTCCGAAAAAACAGGTATACAAATATTTTTTGTAACCACTGTAGGTAGCGGCACTTAAGGGGTAATACCACTGTAACAGCCTTAAAATAAGCGTATTTTCACGAATTTTTTTTTTTTTGATGGAAGGAAAGGTAAAGGACAAAAATAGTCGAGGATGTTAGTAAACATATGTCGGAGATTACGTTTTCTCGTACCTTGTTGCCGTATACCGGCTCTCATTTGATTATCAAAGTTAAGCAACATTAGGTACGGTTAGTACTTGGATGAGTGACCGTTTGAGGAGGCCGTTAAGAAGTACTGGCTAACGAACTTTTATTAACGGTCAGAGCTATGATCTGTCAGTTGTGCGCTCGCTCGTGATGGATTGAAGGGCATTCCTTCTCGAGACGTCGCCCGCGCCGGTAGTGCGCACTGATTGATCCCAACCTTTGCAAATGGCAAACTCCGATAACGGTCGTTCGAACCCCATACCGGTTGATTCCCCGACACATATATTCAAGTATTAAATAAAAAATTATCATCGATGAATATTAAAAAATGACGACGCCGAAGCCATTCTTGGGAGGCGTGTTGAAGTTGACGCGCTCTGTGGCACGCGGTGTAACATGCAAATTTAAATCTGGGAAAAAAAGAAAAAATACATTTAATCTACATGGTTATAGCTAGTGAAACACGTACAGGATTTTAAAAATATTGATTTTTGCGTGATTGGCGAGTATTTGAAGTAGAACGTTTGATTTTCGTTTCCTCAAAGATTTTGTGCTAGAGCGTGCGTCTTTTGCCGCCTCTGTCAAAGACAACTCGGCGTGCTTGATTCACTTTTTTTTTGGCTTGGTATACTTTGTGGTCACTCATTGTAACTTACAAGCACTACATGCAAAAACGGTGATTTCAAGTAAGAGAATTAATCCTTTCTGTACATGTACTGACGCTATTGTGGGATTTTTTGATCTGACAATCAAATCCCTGACGAGTCCTCAAAAGCTTGTGAACTTGTCACAGGATTTCAACTGCAATTGCCCAGAGCCTTGGAAGATCGTGTTTTTTATAGCAACAACACCTCCGCAGTCACCGATCGTGGGAGGGATCAGATGTCTAAAAGCGCATTTTTTCCAAATCCGCGAGAAAGTCCCTTCTGGCAGATAGATGTTTTATTGCCGGTCGCGTACCGGTCATCTAATTAAATGTTTTACCTAAAAGTAAAAAGCCTGGAGCGCATCCAGATCTACTCGTAAATTCCTGCCCCTACAATAACGTACTTTTGTATGGAAATGCATCTGACTGTTCAGGAACACAATAGGCTATCCCCTCCTAGCAGGTATTTATTTGACGCAGGTAGTAGTTTTGGTGCAGTCCGACGCGCTTAGAGCGGAGCTCGAAATTTCAAGAAACAAATTTCTTTCAGGTATTAAACTTCTTGCCGCATAATCTAGAAGATTCGACGCATCTTTTAAGCCAAACAAATCGGTTTTCTGAAAAATTTACATTGGTGTTACCCCTTAAGTAGCGTGTGTAGTGGTTTCAACTACGTGTTTGTTAATAATTGATATAAAATTTTAATATTGACCCAGATCAGACCTACAGTATTAAACGATAGGCCTCTGTATAATATGGACTCTTTTAAGAATTAATTTTATATACAGAGTGTCCCGTAACTGGTGGTACAACCAAGCAGTGGATGATATCACATGAAAAGCTGAGTCGAAAATATAGAATAAAATTTTTTTATACAAGGCTTTGTTTCCGAGAAAAATGAGTTTGATAATTTGTCGAGTATGCGTGCACTCGGCTTACTTGCGGCTCAGCGGAGGTGTAATTTCATAAGGATGAGAAAAGAATAAAAGCGATAGAAGTGATATTATTATACTGACAATGTTTGTAAACATATCTAGAAATACAGAGGCAATCTTTGAGATGTCCAGACGTGAGGCAGTGGAATCCGTTGAGCCGCAAGTAAGTTGAGTGCACGCGTACTCGATAAATTTTCAAACTCATTTTTCTTGAAAAAAAAATGTATGGAAAAATTGTATTCTATGTTTTCGACCCAGTTTTTCATGTAGAATCATCCACTGCTCGGATGTACCACCAGTTACGGGACACTCTCTATATTTAACAATAATAACTCTCTTATATGCTCCTTATATAGGCGGTTAACACAAAACTCTTTTTCGATTGTACAGGGTATTTCCATGAAGTGCTGCCAAACTTAAGAAGCGTATAAATGAGGTAAAAACAAGCAACTTTTGTTAACATACCTATGGTCTCCGGTCACTATTGTCGAAGGAAGGCCGTTTGAATATCCGCCTACGTGTAGGCAACGTTGGCTGCCGACAGCTGTCCGATGCGGTCAACGCTCGGCGATACGTCATTGGCTCAGTGCCGTATGCATGCGACACAGCTGACTAAACCTTTTTCCTCATTATTTTTTCGAGGCGAGGAAGTGTTAAAATTTTCCGAACTACTTTCAATCACCGAATTATTACGAAAAAAATTACCTATTAAAAAAGTCCAATGGACAAAAATGTTCGAGAACTCATAAAATTTCGAGTTACTTGTGGATAAATTTTCAGCTCGGAAAGTTTACATATTCCAATAGATTTCCAGCTTTCGAGTTATTCGTAAATATCCGAATTATTGGTGACGACGATTCCTGCACTAGAAAATAATTTTTCACTTCGTAAATGGAAAGTAATTATTTCGATGAAGTTTATTGCTAATAATGCTAACTTATAAACGTCCACACTAATAATTCGAATATTTATATGTCGAATATTTATCTCCAAGTATCTCGAAAACTTACGAGTGCTCAAATATTCGAATCGCTTGGACTCTTTTAATGGCTTACTTTATTCAACTCAAACAATCGAACCAAATAAATTCCGAATACGTGCACATTCTTAAACACCAATTGCACTGAATGCACTGCACAAAATTGTACTTATGACAATTGTTCAATACGTCGGCACCCGACGGTCACACACGTTTCGCACCGTTACACGATTGAACTGTGGACATGAATGACTCCTAATGATCGCAATGAAACTCACAATAAAATTCAGTACACTGCACTAAAAGTACCACACAAAACTTTGTTTTTTTTTTACCTTTACCTCCACTGCCACTGCACCTCGCCCGGATTCACCTTGCAGTGATTGCCCAGGTGGGGCTGAGCAACGGCCATTACTGCGTAACAGCCTCCACTCATTACTCGCGGCATTTCCCTACGTCTTCCCCATGGGAGGTCCAGGGCCGCTTTATCTCCTGCCGGAGTATGTGCTAAAACATACCATTTCTTCCGCCTGGTCGTCATCGTCGTTGTCGTCGTCTCCCTCTGCACGCCAACGTCCCTCGTGTATGGCCACGTGCTACGGTGGTGGATTCTACTTTTGCAGCTTCCGCCTCCTGGAACCTCCCGTCCTGCAGGTTCTCCTTCCGCAGATTCCGCCTCCTGGAACATCCCGTCCTGCAGTTTCTACTTCCGCAGCTTCCACCTCCTAGAACATCTCGTCCTGCAGCGTCTGCTTCAGCAGTTTCCGCCTCATCCTTGGCTCGAACTTCGCCAGTGACGAGAGTTGTCACAACGAACTTTTCTTCGGCACTCAGCACGGAACCACATAAAACTCGGTCGAACGTGTCAAAAATTCTCAGTATTACAAATACTGTTCGATATGTCGACCTCCGACTTCCACGCATATTTGGCACCACGAATGGAAGAACCGCGAACGCGTTCAAAAATCCTTGGCATATTTTGGACCTCATTGCATGCAACTATAACGCGACCAATGAGGTCCTCCGTTGTTTCAACTGGGGTTTTATACACTAAAGTGCGGACGTGTTCCCACAGAAAAAAGTCTAGTGGTGTTAGATCGGGTGAACGCGTAGGCCAAGTAACGGGGCCGCCTCTACCGATCTATCGGCTAGGGTATTTTTCATTCAAATACCTACGCGAAGTGCGGATAATGTGTGCTGGTGCTCCATCTAACTGCAGCCACATTTTACCCCACACGGACAGTGGCACATTTTCCAATAAATTCGGCAAAGTGATCGAGTACTGATCGACGGATTACCATCAACGCGACTTAAAACGGCGTTTTCAAAGTTCACGGTACGCCGGGACCTTGTCGATCCGCGTGAAAAGCTGACGGTTCGGATAGCGACGAGCAGGAAACCGTTCGCGATACATCTGCTCGGCCAAACGTGTATTACTGTCAGCAGCACCATGAATAAGGTGCATATCTGCCATTTCGGCAACAGAGTACGTCTCCATTTCCAAACACTAATTATAAAACTCGCGTCCGACGAAAGAGACTGCACAGTTTCGGCTGTTAAAGAACACTGAGATTTACTGGAAGGCAGCTCGTATTCTGCTACACATTGTTTTACACCGTCACATTAGAGTGCCATATAGCACACTATCAAATAACTATGATGGTGTGAATCACCTATCCGCTTCCGACGCGGCACGCGTCGACGAGGAGACCGTAAGTTCGGGCACAATACAAATGCAAGTTTGTTTTGAAATATGATCCGTTGCCCCGTTCTTTCCGACATTCATTTCTCTTCGCTAACGCGGTTAAGACATCGTGCAGCGAGTTTCATTGCAATCTTTCAGAGCCATTCGGTTCCGCAGTTCAATCGCGTAACGATGCGAAACGTGTATGACCATCAGGGGCCGACGAATTGAACAATTGTCATAAGTACAGTTTTGTGCAGTGTATTCCGTGCAATTGGTGTTTAAGAATGTGCGTGTATTCGGAATTTATTTGGTTCGATTGTTTGAGTTGAATAAAGTAAGCCATTAAAAAATGTCAAGCGATTCGAATATTCGAGCCCTTGTAAGTTTTCGAGTTATTTGGAGATAAATATTAGACATGTAAATATTCGAATTATTAGTGTGGCGGTTTATAAGTTAGCATTATTAGCAATAAACTTCATCGAAGTAATTACTTTCCATTTACGAAGTGAAAAATTATTTTCTAGTGCAGGAATCGTCGTCACCCATAATTCGGATATTTACGAATAACTCGAAAGTTGGAAATCTATTGGAATGTGTAAACTTTCCGAACTGAACATTTATCCACAAGTAACTCGAAATTTTATGAGTTATCGAATATTTTTGTCGATTGGACTTTTTTAATAGTGTGGATTTTTATTCCAATAGAAATAATTTTACAATTTCGAGCGTATATATAATCGCGCAAGAGTCCGCAATGTCTTTGTGTGTCTGAGCACGGTACCCGACTGACTTCCCCGAGTCGGGGTCGCAAAGCGTAACAACATGTTCGTGTACCGAGACGCGATATTCTTACGCACACAAATACCATCTGCCCGTTGGAAGGTCGTCACACCGTTAATTTAAATTCAAATCCTACATTCGGCCATCCTGGTTTGACATTCAGCCCGAATGTTGTCGTTCTCTTAATTAAAATCCGAATCGTCTTCGTCACTATTCGAACAGACCCAAGGTTTCATGTATTCGGCGGTTGTCAGAGTCTGACGCGGACCTTCATGCTCTCCAACTTTGCAGACTGCATATCGACCGCGTCGTAGGACCCTCGTGATCCGATAGGGCCCCAAAAATTTATCGCTAAACTTCGTCCCAGGCTGCAGTTGCGTCCTTTTAATCGCGACCAGCTCACCTTCCTCGTATTTTCGGGCCTCCTTCCGCCGTGCGTTAAACCCTTTCCGATTATTCTCCTGCACCTTCGCGATCGCGCTCTTGGCTTGCCGTCGTAACTCGTCGCGGTTCTCCTGATATACCTCGGCGAGCTCCCTATCTAAAAACTCTCGGATCTCCAGACAGTTTTTCAGCCGCACGTGAGTCCCGAAAAGCAATTGGAACGGGGACATTCCAATGCTTCGACAGTGGGTCGCATTAAAATATTGCTGCGCGATTCCGAGGTATTTGTACCAATCCCCAGGGTTAGGTGCAGCGAGCTTCGTAAGTAAAGGTATAAGCGTACGGTTCATCCGCTCGACCTGCCCATTCGCACGAGGCAAGCCAGTCGTAATCAGCACGTGCTGTATATTTTCACTCTTACAATAATCGGCGAAATCATGAGCGGTAAACGCAGAACCACGGTCCGATACGATTCTCTCTGGGTTACCGAATACCGCCGCTTGTTTTTTAAGACGGTCCAAAACCTCTGCTGTTCTGGTCGTTTTCGTCGCATACAACCAGACGAATTTCGAGAATCCATCAATTACGACGAATATATGCGCGTATCTTTTTTTTGTACAGTGTAACGGGCCGAGATGGTCAATATGATAAGTACAAAGCGGGACGTCTCCTTTGTTGATGGAATTCAACCACCCCTCTTGTTTCCGTTCGGCTAAAATACACGGAACGCAACTACTGACGATCTTATTCACTTTTTCGCGCATGCCGCTGAACCAATACTCCCTCCTCAAAAGCGCCTCTGTCTTACCGGCCGCGAAATGGCCCTTTTCATGTGCTGACCGTACAATTTGCGATTGCATTATACGGGGCACCACCAAGTGCGGCTCGCCGACTTCATCATACCTGTACAAGATACCCCCCTTTACCTAATATTCCTTCCCACCTTCCTTGTCGATTTTCCGCACTATCTGGACGATTTCGGTGTCCTCATACTGTGCCCTACGCAATCGCTCCAAAAGGCCGTCTTCGTTTTCGCTAACCAGCAAACAAAAGGGAAGAGGGTTTCGACTCAGTGCATCTACGTGTGGTAGGCTTTTCCCGGAACGACGTTCTATAATGTAGTCGAATTCCTCCAACAGCAGAGCCCACCTCGCTACTCGCACGCACAAATCTTTTTTATTGAGGGTCGCCACGAACGCTTGGCAGTCGGTCACTATCTTAAAATGAATCCCTAATAAATAGACACGGAATTTTTTCAAGGCCTTCACGACCGCTAAAGTTTCTAACTCGTAGCTAGTGTAACGCTCTTCGGCCGGTGTCGTTTTACCGCTCGCATAATAAATAGGATGCATTTTGCCGCCTTCGCTATCGCGTTGCATCAAGATGGCACCATAACCATACATGCTCGCGTCTGTATGCAGTTCGGTCTCCGCTTTTTCGTTGTACAATCTTAACACTGGCCTTTTACTGAGCGACAATTTTAGCCGATGAAAAGCTTCTTGCTCTCTCGTACCGAAATCGAACTTCACATTGTCCCGAAGCAAGTTTGACAAAGGTCTCGCGATGATAGAATAATTCGGTATGAACTTCCTAAAATAGCCGGTCAATCCGAGAAAGCTTTGGACCTGCTTAACCGCAGTAGGTCGTGGAAAATTCATTACGGCTCGAGTTTTTTGCTCCGAGGGCCGGACAGACCCGTTTTGTACGATATACCCTAAATATTCCACTTTCGTTCGTAGGAGTTGGCATTTTTTCCAGTTGATAACTAACCCGTATTCACTAGCGACCTTCAACACGATTTTCAGAGCCTCTAACGCGCCTGTAGTCCTTCGAAGGGATAATAAAATCGTCCATGTATATTACAACAATTTTCTTGCACACTAGTTCCCGGTAAATAGAAAAAATGAATCTTTGAAAGACGGCGGGGGAATTACAAAGGCAGTGTATTTACGACTGTCTTCTTCTATTTCAACATGAAAAAACCCGTTAGTTAAATCCAACGTCGTATAGACGGTAGCTCCTGCCAACGAATCAAGGTGATCTTCTGCCAGCGGAAGTGGAAAGCGGTCTTTAATTATTTTTTTATTAATCAGACGGAAATCTACGCATAATATAACGGATCCGTCCTTTTTGCGTACTAGCACAATCGGGCTAGCATACTCCGAATGAGATGGTTGTATAATCCCGTCGCGTAACCACTCCTCGACCTGATTATTTACTAACTGTCTCTCCGATGGTGACAGTCGTCGCGGTCTCTGGTAAACAGGGATTTCGTCGCGCATGATAACCTTCATTTTGATTTCGCCTTCCCGGACTTTATTAGGCTTATACTCATTAACTATTCTATTAAGTTCGACTTTAATTTCGCGATCCACGATATGCGACACATCGATAGTGTTTATCTCGCGGATATCGTCTATTAACATTAGATCGTTTTGTTCGGGACAGTGCGTCGTAAGTCGCGATATTAGAACTTTCCCTTCTCTTAGTCGAACATCGACGGTGTCTAAAAAATCTTTGCCAATTAAGAACTCATACGGCATTACCTCGTTGGGAACCACGTGTACCGTTATGTCATATGACTCACCGTCTACATAAACAGTACCATCGAACTTGCCCAAAGTTCTGTTGTCATTTCGCTCGCCTATACCGCGAAATACCACGCGCGTGCCCCCCAACGGTGGACCTCCGATTTCGAAGTATCGCTCCGCACGCAACAAACAAATGTCGCTCCCCGAATCGACTAGTGCTTTAAAACGCTGTCCGTTCAATTTAATATCCTTAAAAAACTTTGCGCGCGCAACTGTAACTGGTGTATCCGCACTATTCACAGCGTTCGTTTCGGCATTTGTCGCGACACTTGCAGTTTTCGGACATCTTGCTGCTACATGCCCGTATTCACCACATCGGTAGCACCCCACGCTCCTGCTCCTCGACGGACAAAACGCACTTATGTGCCCTAACTGGTCACAACCAATACACCGTTTTGGCTGTCGTGGAGGACCACTGATGTTCGCTCGCTGCGCCGCGTCTCGTCTGACAATGGGTTGCATCGTTGGCCGCAAAGTGACTCTTTCAAAAGCCTCCAACAAGGATGTCGTCGTGCCAAATCGCTGGATTCTCGCCTGGTCCCTCAGCAACGGATCCGGAATGCCCTCGATTATGTACTCGATGATTTCGTCGTTGGGCACGGAAACACGATTCGCCAGAATCAATTTGTCGTGCAAATAATCGCCGAATACTTCGCCCCTTTTCCAGATACGTTCCTCGAACTGCTATCTCACGGCGATTTTTGCCGGTGAGAGAACATCGCCTTTAAACTCGCGAGTAAATCGTCGATTGGTTTGACTAAATTATCGGCCATCGAGTGAAACCAATCCAACGCCTTCCCCTTGAGACGAGCCCCAACAAGGACACGGGTCATACCTTCGTCGAGGTCGTCCGTTGTTCGGAGCAGCCTCACTTGCTTCTCCCATATATCATAAGATTCGCTGTGTCCATCATAAAAACTGAGCAGCTCGGCCACTGTGGTGATGGCGATCTTCGGTGCTCCATCTCGAGCCATTGCCGATCGATTGTCACTCGTTGTCGGTGTACTAGGTGCACCCCGGCGTAAAAATTCAATCTCGGCACGAGCTAATTCGAGCTCGCGCTGCGCCAAACTCTCTTTCCCTTCTGCACAGGTCCAATTCTCGCTGCATAAGCGTCGTCGCGTCTCCCGTAACTTCGGCCCTCTGGTCGCAATCTTCTCGTCGGCTGTTCTCGTCGCTGTCGAAGGTCATAACCGGGTCACCACGTTGACTTCCCTCGCTCGCGCTCTCGCCGTTTGCAACGGTCATCCATGCTCCCGATGGATCGGCCGCCATTATCCTCGCTATCAACCCCGATTTTGTTCCGCTAGTGGCTAATCCTTGAGCCTTTAATTTTTCTCTGAGTTCGGGTACCGTAAATTCGTATACGCTTCTCGTCATCGCGATCGCCTTTTCCATACTCCCCTTGTCTCTCTCTCTTGTCACGTGAATACAATCTGCTACGCTACTTTCTGCTCTGCTATTTTGCCTTCTTTTCTACGGTCTTACTACCTACCGGGTGTGTTTTAGACAACCAGGAGATTCTCGATTGGTTCTGTACACATTGAGATATTCTCCTTGTTTACGCCCACTTGAACCATTGAGATTTTCCGATCAAGAAATATCGATTTTTCCTTGACCGTTAATTTAATTCGGTCACTCCTGAGATCTTGGGATCTGTTCTAACTCGAGTCGTTGGCTGGCTACTAACTGCCCCCACTATTACCTGTGGCTGGATCTCGCCCGGATATTGTACTATACGGATCGCTTCTATCAACATCATTAACAGACGCTCGCATCACGAACATACTGCTATTATCTAACCTCACTTCATATGAGTACCATGATGCCATCGGTCAACTGCGGCTTCTGTCATCGCTTTGTAGGCACTGAAGCGCTACTATCTCTTTGCACTGATACTACTCATGGATTTCATAAGCTATGTGTCATGCGACATCTGGGACTGCGTTCGATAGAAGAAATCCCTCTTCGTGGTACACTCGGGTGTTTTTTGCGTTCTCGCTCTTCGAACTCTTCATCCTCTCAGGCCCCTTCTAACCTCACTATCCATCCCTCTACCACCGCACCTACGTCCGAATCGGAGGAGAATCACAATACTCTCACTACGTTGGCGAACAAATGGTTGGAGCAGATGTCGGACTTTCGAGCTGAATTCTGTTCATCACTCAGTGGCCTGACGGGCAGGATTGACCGCTTCAATACCTTATCACAGGCGGTGGACTCTGTTCGTCAGGACATTGCGAATTGCCGTACTGATATTGCTGGTGTTATGTCTCAGCTTGCGAACTTTGACTGCAGATTATCTTCACTTTAGGAAGCCGTATCCTCAACTGCTCGCGAATGTGGTGAACTGAAATCTTCAGTGGCAGAGACAGTGCAGAGAATTGATAATCTTCAAACAAGAGTAGATGATAGACTCCGGGTGATTGATAACGAGCTTTGTGACCTCAGAAATAATCCTTCTGCTACTACCTCTGATAGTAATGCCTTAGCTGGTCTTTCTCGTCGCCTGTGTGCTCTTGAGCATAATCAACATGCTGCCTGTGTAGTTATCAGTGGTCTCCCGGAACTCGCCAATTACCCTGACCGTTCTTTAGCCTTACTTCTTGCTGCCAAATTAAGTATTAAATGCAGTCCCTCGGATGTCTTGGATTGCGACCGCATTAAATCGACTGCTTCTGCCAACACGAACAGGCCTCGGTCCTTATTCGTTAAACTCTCTTCTCGGCATCTTCGTAATTCTCTTTTATCGGCTAAACGTTCTAAAGGTCCTTTTCGACGATTTGACTTGGAAATAGAAACAGACAAAACAGATACTAATAATTACTTGATATTTATTAATGAATATATGCCGGCTGAAACTTATGAACTGCTGAAAGTTACCAAAACGGCTGCTAAGGAGCGTGGTTATAAATTCGTCTGGTCTGCTAATGGCATAATTAAAGTTAGGAAGGATGGTAACTCCCCTACTATTGACATCTTATGTTCTCTGGACATCAATTCTAAACTTAAGTGACTAACCACCCTATCCTTACCTGTCTCTTCTTCAACTTGTCATTCCTACGACTTAAAATTGTTTCACGTTAATGCTCAGTCTCTGCTCCCTCACTTCATTGACTTTCGGCAACTAGTTCTCTCTCAGAGCCCCGACATTGTACTAGTATCTGAATCCTGGCTTAAACCTCATATTGCAGACTCCATTATCTTCATCTATGGTTACAATCTGGTCCGCTGTGATCGTATTGGCCCTCAAGGGGGTGGAGTTTGCATGTATATTAAGAACAGTCTCAACTATAAAGCTGTTGCTTCATCATTTTCGGACGACTATCGTCGTCAGCCAGAATACTTGTTTATCAAGGTTAAAGTTTCTGCCTCCAGTAGTATACTTGTGGGTGTAGTGTATAGACCGCCTAAGGTCGGCTTCACATCTCAATTTGAGTCAGTATTCACATCTGTCTGTCACGATTTTCCTTATAAGATCATTATGGGTGATTGGAATGTTGATCTTAACTCTCAACGCCCACATACTGAATACTTGCAACGACTATTTCACTCACTTTCTCTTCATATTGTACCCTTTTCACCCACCCATCACACTGCGTTCTCGTCTACATGGATCGACCTCTGCGTGGTTGACGATCCTCTTTTAGTAACTTCTTCTGATCAATGGGCAGTTCCTTTTCTCTCCCAGCACGACTTAATTACCATTAATTATAAGACCTTGCTCACTCCTAGGGCTCCTGCCCGTACTATCGTTAAACGCATCTGGAATAGGCTGGATGATTCGTCTTTTGATACTTTCTTGGACGAACTTGATTGGAGCTCCATACCTCTCGATGTCTCTGTCAATAGCTTGGTTGAATCACTTTCCTCTAACCTCGATTGTGCATTGAACTTCATTGCACCTCTTCGTGTTATTCATATTAAAAAACCTCCGATTCCTTGGCTTACTCCTTACATTTTGTCGCTTATGAAAGCCAGAAATAAAGCACGCATCTATTTATGTCGGAACAGAAATGAAGCGTCGTTGGCGAGGTATAAAGAACTTAGATCCCAGGTTAAACTTGCACTAGAGGCTGCACGAACCAATTACTTTTCTAAACTTACTGCTGAATGTAAAGACCCTCGTGTCATCTGGCAAGTTCTCCGTCGAGCTGGCGCGATTCCTTCTTCTTCTAGTTCTTCATGTCCTGTGTCCCCTGATACTCTTAATACATATTTTTGCTCTGTTTTTGGTCAATTGTCCTCTATGTTCCCTCCTATTTTAGACATTTCACTTCCATTTGATGACTCACAACTTTTCTTCTCTGATTTCAGTACTGCTACCCTAATCGAGCTTCTCAAATTTCGTCCCACACATGTAGCTGGTTATGATGGTTACTCCGGTTCATTTTTTCGTCGTTGTTCACCTCACATTTTTCCTGTCCTTTTACATATCTTTAATACCTCACTCCGTACGTCTACTTTTCCCACTGTCTGAAAACGAGCAATTATTACTCCGATTCCTAAAGTTCGTAATCCATCTTCGCCTTCTGATTACAGGCCGATCTCAATTCTTCCGAATCTTTCCAAAATTTTGGAACATTTCGTCCTGAAAGATATACGAAAATATTTAGACCGCACTGGATTCCGCGACCCAACTCAATTTGGTTTTACTCCGGGAGGCTCTACTCAAGCTGCTTTAACAAGAGTAGTTGATGACGTGAGGCGTGCTATGGACAGCCGAATGCTCACTGTTCTTGTTTTATTTGATTTCTCCAAAGCCTTCGATCGAGTCGACCATGAAATTCTTCTAAATAAACTGTATCGACTTAAATTTTCTCGATCTGTGCTTCGATGGTTTTGGTCATATCTCTCCGGTCGTACTCAGACTACTAAAACCTCTTTGGGTATGTCCTCGTGGGCTCCAGTGACTTCGGGAGTGCCTCAGGGCTCTATACTGAATCCTCTTTTGTTTACATTATACTTCGCTGACGTCTCCTCTGCCATCAAACACTGTAAACATGTTAAGTATGCTGATGATTTACAAATGTACTTGCATTGTTCACCCGCTGACTTAAACCACTGCGTTGATTTGACTAATGAAGATATCAATCGTATCTGTCTCTGGGCCAAGGACAACAAATTTCTTCTGAATTCTTCCAAAACTAAAACGATGATTCTTGGCTCCGTCAGATATGTCAATTCCTTGAACTTAAGCAGTGTCTCTTCGGTAGTGGTGGATGGTGCTCCAATCAACTACGTCTCCTCCGTCATTGATTTAGGTATACACATTACCCCTTCATTAAACTAGCGTGAGCAAGTCTCTTACATTTGCAATCGCATCTCGAGAGCTTTATACCAACTTCGTCTGGGACGGAATTTCCTGTCTCTTCATCTTAAGAAGATTTTAATTTCGTCACTTATCTTCCCTTTAATTGATTACTGCTCAATTATTCTTTTAGATATTCCGGAGGTAAACAACTTACGTCTACAGCGTGCACTTAACGCCTGTGTCCGATTTGTGATGGGTGTCCGGAAATCGGAACATATTTCCCCCTTCTATAAAAAATTGAGGTGGCTCAAAGTGAGGGAGTGAAGACTGTACCTTTTGGGTTCTTTCATTTTTCGCTGTTTGCACCTAGGCTCCAGATCTCCCTTTCATGCTGCGTTCACCTTTAAGTCGGCTCTCCTTACTGTTAATTCTCGTCTAACTTGTGTTAATAGATATGATCTCGTTGTTCCTGCCTGTAGAACTGTCGCGTTTGACCAGTCTACTATAGTTGGAGGCATAAGATTTTGGAATTCTCTGCCTGTCTCTCTGCGAGCTGCCTCCTCGCTTGGAAGCTTTAAGGTTCATTTGTTCCTTTACTTACTAAGTAACCAATCCTGATGTACCTGATCTTCTACCTTCTCATATTTTGTACTCACTTTCTCCAGTTACTCTGTGTTGTTAGCTCTAAGTTTTTTTTACTTCTAAGTTCTAAGTTTTATTTGCTGTATATTTTGTCCATAAGGAGTGCTTTGACTCCTGGAATAAAACTTTTTTTCTCTCTCTCTCTCTCTCTCTCCGTTTCTTCACCCCCGTTTTCTCCTGGCTGGCCAGAAGTTCACACTTACACTCCCGTTTAAACTTGTTGCACTTTATCCTTCCAAACGCGCGATCCAATACTTGCGCTCGATCCCGGACGAGTCCCCAAAATGTGGATTTTTATTCCAATAGAAATAATTTTACAATTTCGAGCGTATATATAATCGCGCAAGAGTCCGCAATGTCTTTGTGTGTCTGAGCACGGTACCCGACTGACTTCCCCGAGTCGGGGTCGCAAAGCGTAACAACATGTTCATGTACCGAGACGCGATATTCTTACGCACACAAATACCATCCGCCCGTTGGAAGGTCGTCACACCGTTAATTTAAATTCGAATCCTACAATAGGTAATTCTTTTTAATAGGTAAATTTAACAAATTTTTTAACAGGTAATTTTTTAATAATTCGGTGATTTAAAGTAGTTCGGAAAATTTTAACACTTCCACGGCTCGAAAAAATAATGAGGAAAAAGATTTAGTCAGCTGTGTCGCATGCATACGGCACTGAGCCGATGCATGCACGTTGCCTACACGTAGGCGAATATTCACCGGCTGTACCTTCGACAATAATGACCGGAGACCATAGGTATGTTAACAAAAGTTGCTTGTTCTTACCTCATTTCTACGCTCCTTAAGTTTGGCATCACTTCATAGAAACATCCTGTGTAATAGTAACTTTACTTCAGAGTTGGTTTTATCGCCATATCGGTAAAGTAGTTATCTACTGTGACGTTGCATCGGGCACGTCCCAAAATAGGCTCATTCGCCCTCTTTATCGCCGGGTGTTCATACCGCTCGCGCGATATACGTCCGCAACATTATTAATTTGGTACCGCAAGAAGCGTATTCGGGTGCGATCTTGTGTGGATAGGGAACCGTCTCGCCCATAGGAGGAGAGAAGAGCCGATCAACCCCTGTATCCCCGAATAAAGCCTCTACGAACTCGTAGCGACGGGACCGCGGAATTATCGCCGGCCCAATCGGGCAATTATCGGTCACCCGCGGGCCCCAAGGTAATGCTAGGGTTGAGAGGGGTAGTACGAGAGGCCACGAGATTCCCGAAACCGGGACGAAAATTTCCGTATCGACCACAGTGTAGATCAGACGTAACTTTCGCATTGACCATAGTCAAAATCTGTCGCATACTCTCGCTTTGTCGGTAGTCCGAATCAGACAAGATTCTCGCTTTTCGAGTATTTCACCGAGGGTGAGTCGTACTTTTTGGGGACTTACTATCTAAGGGCCAAGGAGACCATTTTCCGCCAAAGGGAGGAATACTCACGGACGGCCTGTAGCCGGTCGAGAATCAGGACCGTTACGTTTGTGGGGAGCCTTCCAAGGGATATTGGCAATCATCCTCCACACAGGGAGAAGACGACGAGGCGGTGAGCGTAGGGTTCTACATATCTTTCTCGATATTGTGAAGGTACGCAACTTGGCCCCAGCGAGCAGAATTCGTCCTCTTTCTTTTTACCGGGGGCGAAAGGCCTCAACAGTCAAATCTCGTATCGCCACACGGACGACTCGTTACAAGCCTGGTTGCGGAACCCCGAACGCGCCCTTAGCTTCTTAATTGCGGTTCGGTAACGTCATTGTCAGGGTACGAGCAAATATTAATTATCGGAAATATTAGGTCGATTGCGAACGGTCAATAGCATTAATCGTGCCCGATATAGTATTGCGAACGTTGCCGTTATTCCTGTTTCCCGTCCGGAGGCTGATCTGGTAGTTTATTAATCGTTAATAAATTGTATTATATTTAACCTATCCACTAAGTTCGAGAACATTTTTGTCGCCTGGCCATTTCACTTTCCTTGTAAACCCCGCCACTCTACCGTATTCTTAGCAAGGCTGAGCTGCCGGAGCAAAAGCTTCTCGCTGGAACTGGGAATTAGTTTTCTTTTTATTCGACGCGCATTCGCGTCTGGCGCCCAACAAAATTCAAATTTTCCCGTATTCCCGCTAATCATTCACATCGTATCGTATCGTCCCGTCCCGTGGAAAGCGACGCGGAACATATAACAGAGCGCAGTGGCCGCGTATACCGTTATACTACTATAGTACTCTCCCAGAGCGTTGAATATTTTTCAAGACATGAATCTTATTTTCGCCTTGAGTCTTTGATATGTCCTTAATGACATTTGGCCAGCTGCTGATGTGGGTGCTGTCATTTGCGATGGAGGCAATACGGACGAATCGTTTTCAAAAAGTGCTGGCTTCAATCTCTTTAGTGATATTGTTGTTGGTTCAGGTTCTCATCGTTGATATCTTCACTTTTCATTAAAATCATGGCAGGTCCTCCTAGGGCAAAATACTCCGGAGGTAAAATAGCGTTCCATTCGGATCTCCGGGAAACGACTGCCCTGGGGAGGCTTGTCGATTCATCTATTTCGACGGCGAGGAGAAGCGCGCGTGTCGCCGTCACGCAGCCGTGCACCCGCTCGGTCACGGGGGCGAGAGCAGCCGCTCGTATCTCACAACCTCGCCCCACCGTACCTGAGGGTGCCTCCGGCCAGATGCATGACGAGGTACGGATCCAAGGTCGCGGCCGTCTATATCGATTTAAGTAAGGATAGGGTTCTGCTTGTCTTATGGTTGAGCGCCAATTAGTCTCGCGAAATAGCTCCGCAGTCGCGACGGTAAAAATAGCTCCAGCCCCCTCCCCCCCCCCTCATGGTCCCCCGCGGCGCGACCAGTACCGTGGGAATTAGAATAATGCAGCTCAATATGAGGCGTGCAATGGTAGTTTCGGCAGAGGTGTGTTCGCTCGTCGGTGAAAAGCGACTATTACAGGAGTCATACGTCTGGAAGCAAAACCAGAGTCACACCTTGTATGGACTGGAATGAGAGTGGCCGGCGTACGCTCGCAACATCCGTGGGCTACGATAGCGGTCTGTAATCTTCTTTTTCAGATGGTTTTCGTCTCGCAGCTGAGTACAGTGCACTGTGTTTGTGCGGCTCCCGGCCTCTCGTTCTATATCGTATCCCATAACTTCCAGTGGAGCGACGACATTGAGAGGCACCACAGCCATTTCGAGATAGTGCTCCGTACGCTGAGGGGGCAGAGACTCCAAATTGCATTAGATGCCAACGCTTGGGTGGTCCTCTCTCTGGGGTCCTCAGTGTACCTATGAGAGGTCGACCAGATTGGAACACCTCATCCGTGTGTTTGGTTTAGTGATTGTGAACGACGCTGGCCAACCACCCACCTTCTGGACGACAAGGGGTTCGTCATACATCGATGTAACCCTGGCGTCACCCTCCATAAGTAAATTCACCGACGAGCGGACGGTGAGGCGCGATTGGACGACCAGCGATCACAACGCTGTAGAAATGTCACGTACTGGGATGACGAAGAGATACCAAAAACAACGATTGGGGCCTATGTCATTCTCTTGCAGATAATTTACTCTAGGTTGTCCCCGGGATCGCGTTGAGTGCCTCGTTTTAGTCAATCTCTTACAGAGATTTTACGCGGGATGAGGCTCAAAATTTCAGTGGGCTACTATGGTTTGACTGATAAACCGATTGTACTTGATAATCAATTTAGAAGAAAAAAGGGTCCTATAGAAATAAAAATCTTAATGACTAATGGTTTGGATAGTCTGGTTGGTCTACTGTTCCTTTCATGGGGTTACTCCAAAAAAAACGTTTTGACCGAGCAGATGATCTGCTACCATTGATCGATTGGGATGAGCATACGCTCTAGTCTCATCAATGCTCGTTTTATTTTGTTCGATAGTACTCAGAGTTCCTTATCCTGTATCTACAGCTTAATTAGATGACGGAGGGTGGGACTTTTTAAATTTGACCAACGAACTAATCAAACTGTGAATAGTTCGGTTAGAATCGCCCACCGTCCGTCAGGTTTCGGTGTCAGATGGGTTGTATTAATATGAAATGAGGACACAAGTTGTTGGATAATTTTAAATCAAGGTCTATTGATAAAAAAAAATAAATTGGTAATATGTCTAAACAAATACAAGAATTGATACTCACAATTTCTTATGATGGCGTCGACAATGATACTTTGGGTTACAACAATAATTCGGTATTACGACTTTTTTAAATAGTTGAAGAGGTTCTTAAGAGATGACTTTTCGGTACGACCGATTGTGAAGCACTGACTCTGCGGCTTGTGCCTTACCGCTCTCGAAACTGCGCGAAAAACGGAAAAATGTCAACGTCAGCATCTGGACGCTCGAAGTTTTCGCAACGTTAACATCATTGTCTGAACGCTCGACGCTTTCAAAAATGTTAACATCAGCGTTTGGATGCTCGGTGTTGGTTTTCTACGTCGTCTTAAAAACCTCTTTGAATGACTCACAATATCATTTCATTTATTCCCCGTCTTAATGTTAAATCCTTATGAAATATTAATTTATCCTTGATTTTAATTAGATACTACTATTATTGCCACTACGTACTATTATAAATAGTGTTAGTGAGTGCGAGCGCACCCATATACACATGGATGAGGACACAAGCACATGACAGAAGTGAGGCTGAGAGTGCCGAAAGTCACCGAAAGTGGCAGAGTGGTCAGTTCAACCTTCTTCGGGCCGACCGGGACCGCTTGGCTGAGATCCTGACCGACCTCTCGGGGTCCAGACTCGAGTTCCTCAAACTGACGTCTGCGGAAAAGGTCGAGAGGATGGCGTAGACACTTACAAAAGTCCTCACGGACGCCTGCAAAGCCGATGCCACGAAAGCGTAGATTCAGGAAGTCCAACCCGTGGTGGTCACCGAGCAGAAATATAATAAGAAGGTAGGAATGCCAGGCTCGAAAGCGGACGAAACTTCGTCACGTCGTACGGGAACTCGAAGCCCGAAGTTTCGTATATAAGCACCAGGCAAATTAGCTTCGACTGGAGGAGGTGCTGAGCACGCTCCGGCGTGGCGAGGGTTTCACAACGAATGTGAAACAAACGGCCAAGTACCTGCTCGGTGCGCACATTCCAGATGACCTAGGGGAAGAGGATACCTCTGTTCAGAGGAGTTTTCCTCAGTTTTCGAGGGAAGAAGTTACCGTCGTTATAAAGTCGCTTAAGAGCGACAAGGCCACTGGACGATCGATGTCTGTGTCCTAAAAAGGGCATTCGCAATAATTCACCGTCAGTTGGTGCGACTCTTCAACGGGTGCTTTCAGTGGGGTATCTTTCCCTCCGCGTGGAAACAGGGCTCCTTACGCGTCCTTCTGAAGGGCGAGGACAAAGACGAGAAGGACCCGAAGTCCTATAGGCCTGTTTGTCTACTCCCCGTAGTAGGGAAAAGTCTTGAAAAGCTTCTCAAGGTACGACTCTCCAAGACGTCTCTGGCGCCTGGGAAGATCTCCGACCGACAATTCGGCTTCCTTTCCGGAAAGTCGGCCGAGAATGCGATTGTCGAGTGTTACGACTTGGATTGTAGTGATGGGTGTTTTTGGAATAATTAGTTAAAACTTGTACTTGTAGATCAGTTTTTGATTGTTTATTGAACTTGGTAACGTGAGATGGCCAGAGAACGGATTAATAGTGTAACTGTGGTGTATGAATGAATAGTGAGTTCTGATTAAACTAACTAAAACTAAACTAAAACTTACAAACTCCTAACCTATGGCTAACTACGACTATCTAAAGACTTAGTGAAAACTGAGGGTGTTTAGGTTTGTAGTCCCGAAGGAAATCTCGGGACTCTTCGGAAAAGTGAGGGTGGGAGGTGGTTGTGGTGGTGGTTGGATGTGGTGGTGATGGGCCTTATAGGTTTTGGTAGTTGTCTCTGTGTGCAGATAATAATAATAATAACAGCAACAACGACAACGACAACGACAACGACAATAACAATAATGATAATAATAATAATTGTAGAGGGGTGGCGTCCGTGAGACGTAACACGAGCTTCGTCAAATGGTCGATGTCTCTGAAAAGAGGTATAGAGAATAGAGAAAAGAGGTACTGCTCTTCGACAATGTGTGGTGGTCCTTAGTTGTTCACTCGCTGCGTAAACGAGACTTTCCGAAGAACGTTTTTGAAGTGCTTTAGAGTTATTTCGACAATCGGAGGGTTATGATGTCGTGGGGTTTCAGAGAGGTATCCAAACAGGTTACGAGGGGATGCACTTAGGGCTCCGTCCTTGGTCCGGTCTGCTGGAACCTCATGTTCGACGAACTCCTAAGGACCCTCGAGTCCTTAATAGGGAGAAACTTTGTCGCCTACGCAGAGAGAGAGAGAGAGAGCCGTCGACATAATCCTCGAATGGTGCAATTCGGCCAAATTCCAAATCTCAGAGCGGCAGAAGGAGGCTATCCTCCTCAGAAGCAACTGGGTTAGAAGGCTCCCAATAGGTAGACGGGGAGGAGCGCGCCCTGATCGTAAAAGGAGTATGAGGTACCTCGGTGTCCATTTTGATAGGCGCATGGGTGTTAGAACCCATTGCCAATACTTAAGCGACAAGGTCGGGTCGCTCTTTGCGAAATTAGGAACTCTAGTTGGTTCTCAGTGGGACCTACGGTTCAGGGCGCTGTCCACCATCTATAGGGGCGTCTTGTTGCCGACGGTGACTTATGCCGCCGCAGGATGGGCCGACCTGATGACGGGGGGCGACCTGAAGGTCCTGCGGACCTTGCAGCGGCAGGCGTTCATAGCGGTGACGTCCGCTTACAGGACGGCATCATATGAGTCGCTTTACGTCGTTGTGGGTGCTATCCTTATTGATCTCCTGCTAAGAACACGTAGGGTGATGTATTGTTTAAGAGTAGGGAAAGATTTCAAGATAGGGAACAAAATAATTAGGTGGGCAGATGAACACGCTGTGAATAGCGTCAAGGATGAGGCGATCAACATGTGGCAGGCCAGATGGTCCTCTTCGTTTACAGGCCGTACCACGTACGTCATCTTTAAAGACATCTGGGAGCGTTCGAATTTGAGTTGGGTGAGGCACTCTCACCATTGCACACAGATGCGCACGGATGACGGTGAGTTTGGGGCACGCCTCGCGTCCTTAGGGCTCACTGATGGCCGCGACTGACTGTGTGGTGCGGAGGACACCGCTGTGCATCACCTCCTCCATTTTCGATCCTCAGAGGCTTCCTTTGCAGGATTTCATCGGAGAACTGGAATGGCCAGCGGCGGCGCGCCCGTTGATGTCGTCGCCCGAGGCCTTCTCTGTCTTCTCCGGATTTTGTAAGGTTTCTCTTTGGCTAAAGGGTCGTGGCAACGCTCGACGTTAGGGTGTTACTTCTATTAGCTGTTGTTACGATTTCTCAGCTAGCAGGAGTAGGAACTGCTGGGATGTGTGTGCGGTCCCGTTAACTTTTTGGCCAACCACGTGTCTGAATGATCTATTTTCTCTCCGGTGTAGGTCTAGGTCTTGGAGGAAGCGTGAATACGCACGCCTCCACCAACACAAACATTCCCCTATACCTACTCACACATCCGCCACCCCATCCCATTCCTCATCAGGTGTCCCAATCTTTACGCGGCGGGTGTCCGGGTCGGCACATTGTGAGCGGGCTTCCCTGAGGTTCGCCGTGGGTGCGACGGCGATGGGACCCCACCAGATCCATCGTCAGCGTAGCGAAACCGCTCATGTGGTATCAGCTTTGCCAACGCTTGTGGGATTTTTCCAAGATCGCCTCAAAAGCGGGTGTAGCTACCCGGCTACACTATACCCAGTGGGTAGAAGAACGTTGCGTATGCCTATAAAGGCGAGGTCGCATGGGGTACACCACTTCCGAGTGGTGGCCTGTTACACTAAATGATATTGTTGTTGGTATTACTTTTACATTTAGTTTGAAGACTTTCTCATCAATACGTTGAATGATCTCATATGATCCTCCGTATGGTGGCTCCAATAACTTCTTCACTGCATCAACTCTTATAAATGTTATAAATGTTATACATGTTGTTAGATAAAGCAATTTACTTCTCATTTCTGTAATTTTTTATTTATATTTACGTGTTAACTTCTCGACTGGCACGTACTGTCACAGACGTTGAATCGGCATTCCGAAAGATGCTGTCCGCGTAAAAATCTAAGCTATAAGTAAGAGACTGCAACCATTGTAAAGCGTCACTTCCTTTTTAGAATAGTACCAGTCGCCGTGTATATTACTGACCAGAGTTCCAATTGACCTGGGAGTAAACCCTTAAATTTTTATCATATTTTGTAAAAGTCTTATGTTTATCTATCACAATTAGTAAAGTTCCTGTAAATTGTGCCTTCACCTAAGGAAACAAATGAACTGTTTTTTTTTTTTTAATATAAGATGTTCGTGACATAAAACTGGTGCCAAATGTGGGATACTCCTTCGTTCGCCACCCGAAGAGGATAATGTGGCTGATCTAAGGACCAATTGGAATATCCCGTAATACCACGGAATCGTAATATCACGTAATACCACCGTAGGATCTACGGAAGACGAGTCTTGAAACTGTGAATACGTCCCAGTTTACTAAATATCGAAACGTACTAGTAGACGTTCCAGACCGTAGCTGTTATGAATTTAGACTAAAGGTTCAAAATTAGATCGAATGAGTGATTCTGGTGACAGTAACAAGGCAATTGTATACAGCCTATAGTCAATATTTTATTGAGTGTTAAACAATTAAGAAAAATGTAATGACATGATACAATTGAGTGTAATCTTGAGTCTTACTGTTACCATGCGTGAGGAGTGCTCTGAGTGTGTGTGTGAATAAATGCACCTGATTGAATTGATCTAATGTAGAGTACTTGAAATTACTATGTTCGCACACACACCCTCACAACTTCTCTTGAGTCTGACTGAATAATACAAATTGTAATGAGTACCGTGAGAGCCGGTTAATAACCGTGATGATTTTCCTACAATGAGTGGTAAAAGATGACCTGAACCGTTTAGTGTAATGGCTGTGTATAGTACGTGGTTGTAGAATGAATTTTCCTATTAATTTCCGTAGCCAATTTGATGATTGCCTCCTTTGTGTAATGAGTGAGTAGTGCCAGTGAGTAGAATGCTTGTAACGTACAAAATAATATGTTTCCGTTGCCTGATACGATAATTTCCAAAAACCACTGGTGAACAGAGCTGTTGCCTGATCTGACCCAAGTTACATAATGGCTGAATAAGTTGAACAGAACAACGAGCGTTACTAAAGCGGAAAAGAAAGTCGTCACGTGATCTTGCCAATCATTGTGAGTGGTTGAGACGCTGGACTAATGAGTTTGACATTCGGTGCTGATTAGCCCAGCTGTCACGTGTCACGCTTGTGGCGCTTCGATGATTTGTTCTTATTCTTAGAGCGGAAGATGCTACCGCACTCCTAATTGAATTAACGGAATATTGAACAGTACCCTTCAGCCTTTGAAGAAATCAGAAAAAAAATTTTGCAAAGAAATCTTTGCAAAAATGTTGAGCGGAGAGCTGAACCTTACTAAACTACGTACTGCTATTTAGAGATGGGATCAAGGTCAATATATACTTACGAATCCGAGTCAATTTCAATAACCAAATTTCATTTCATGGGTTTCGATTACTACTTGAAAGCAGTAAGCAGTTTCAATGATTATGTTTGAAAAGTATTCATTTTGTACAAACTGATATCGCATCTCGTATTGAGTACTTACAAGTTTCGAAGAGGTACTTATAAGTACTTCGATGCTAAAAGGAGTCGAATCTTTTACAAGTAGTACCCGAATCTGGGAAATCAGAACTAGTGGATTTTGAGCACTTTATTTAGTGAATTCGTAACTATTTAAGAATAGTATTTCGTTTACAATACTTGGTTTTAGTCTATTTCTTTTCTTATTCATGATATTTTCTGCTTTTGAAAATACCCTTTCTGAAGGTACAGAAGTGGCTATTATACAAAGATATTCTCTTGCAAATTTTGATAAAATGGGGTACTTCAACGAATTTTCACGCCAAAATAATAAGGAGTCTTCTTACCGATTTAAATATTGGGACTTTAGATAATTTTCCACTTCTAAAACAGCAATTGATGAGCTAGGTACCGTATTATTTGTAGTTGCTATTTCATTGTCAAAGGAGGACCAAATTGATAACTCGTTATTTTCCTGATTTATGGACATCTGTTTTTGTAAACTATTACATGTTGTAGATGGATTATCGTTCTTAATATAATTAGTGGCTATATCAGTCAAGGCATCCCGTGCTCGAGGGATAGATTCAGTTTTAGAAAAAGCTAATGTTTTGAATCGCGGATCTAATAGTGCAGTTAACATATACAAATGATTGTTCTCGACATCATCTAAATAATGTTCAATATAATATATTAGTTTTTGCCGCAAAGTATATTCCAAACTGCAATCAGTGGTAGAAGCATATAAAAAATATTCATCTGTTTTGTAACTGCTATTATTTTGGATAAATTTACGTTTTTTTCGCTACTAATTTCTTGTGTAATTAAAAAAAATATAGGTAATGACGGTTAAATAATACTAAGAGCCTCCCACTCTAAGTCTGTTAACCATTCAGAATTGGATTTTACTGATGCTAAAGTAAAAATTATAGCCCCTTTCTGTTCTGTTAATCTCTCGAACAAGAGATATGTAAAATTCCATCGCGTTTCTACGTCTACAATCAATTTATGATTAGGTACATTAATTAATGTTCAGAGGCCGTTTCAATTTTACATGTAGTTTATTTGAGTACAGAAAATATTACAAAAAAAATATATATATGTAATGAGCACAGTCAGAGGTCTTCTCAAAATTTTAAGGTTTTACTATTTTTACTTTTTAAACTGCTTTTAACTTTTACTACTCGACTATCGAAATCTAATCTATCTTCAATGATTAACTTATTCTAGTTCTTACCCTACCGCCAATACAGCGCGCTCTGTCGATTGAGACATTTACTTTACATCTTCTCCTGTCTCAATCTTAACTTCAGTTCATTAGTTTGCGTTTACATTTTTTGAAATTGAAAGATCCTTGGATTTTCGTAAAAATATCTGCTATTTGTTCTTCAGACGAGCAGTAACGAATTGTCATATTATTGAGTTTTACCTGTTCATGAATAAAATGGAAACGAACATCTATATGCTTCGATCTCTTACTCATCACTCCGGTTTTTACTAAATTAATAGTGCTTTGATTGTCTACATTCAATGTAACAACAATTTCTTTGTTTAACAGTTCAGTCAGCAATCCTTTTAAATATAAAACTACTTTGCAACAATCAGCAGCAGCAATATATTCTGCTTCAGTTGTCGACAGGGCTACTATAGGTTGCTTTCTCGAGCACCACGCAATCGGTCCGTTACAGTAGTATATCACATATCCCGTAGTACTCTTCCTATCCGCAGCATCGCTTGCAAAATCTGAATCGCAATACGCTAACAATTCATTTTCTTCAGCATTGTTATCAAAATTTAGTCCCAGATCTTTCGTTCCTTTAATACATCTAAAAATTCTTTTAATTCGATTAATTTTTTATGTAGTGCAAGTCTCTGTTACGGATCTACTGCAAACGTTCACTGCGTACGATAAATCAGGTCTAGTCCTGTTAGCTAAGTATAGGAAACTACCTACTGCTTCCCAATATGGATATGTATCAACAATCCGATAATTAACACGCTCATCATCTTTTACTATAGGAGTATCCATAGACTTACACTGCGTCATGTTAAATTGATTTAAAATTTTTTCTGAATACTTTACCTGTGTTAGTTTTAATTTTCCTTCTAATCGATTTATTTCAATCCCAAGATATGTAGTCGGTTCAGTATTCATAGTTATTTCAAATTTTTCCTTAAGTTTTTCAGTCAAGTACAAAATTTCAGAATTGTCCTTTCCAATTATTAAACCATCATCGACGTAAATGGTTAGAAACAAGGAATTTGATTCATTCTTAAAAACACAATGTTCCGATTTCAATGGTTTCAAACCCAGTTCTTTCAAACAATTTGTGAATTTAACATTCCAGTTGAGTGGTGCTTGTTTTAGGCCATATAACGATTTTTGCAATTTACAGATTTGATTTTTGATATTATATCCTTCAGGTGGATACATGTACACATCTTCACTCAGCTCACCATATAAAAATGCCGTTTTAACATCGAAAGTAACTATTTCATAGGAGCGTTTCATAGCTAATGCCAGCAAAATTCTCAATGCAATTATATTCACCACCGGACTAAACGTTTCATTATAATCTATTCCATACTTTTCTTCGTACCCTCTGATCACAAGTCGTGCTTTATAAGTTCCATCATCTTTAATTTTAAACACCCATCTCGAAGTCAGTGGCTTTTTACTTCCAGCTTCTTTCTGTTCGACTAATTTCCACACTTCATTCCTAGCGAGTGATTTTTTTTCATTGTCTATTGCTATTTTCCATTTAGTTTTGTCAGGAGTGCTTCTAAATACGTGAGCAAAGCGTATGGATCGGGATACCTCTTCGGTGGTTTCTTCGGTCTTGCAGACCTTCTCAAGCTTTCTTCTTTGTCTTCAGCCGCTTCATCCTCTTCTTCTGCATCAGTGAATTCTTCTTCGTCTGTTCCTGATGTTACATTTATTGTATCATTGATTTCTTCTTCTCCTAATGTACATTCTTCTACTTCTGATGTATCCGATTCGGTTCCATTTTCTTCTGTATTTACTACCAATCTTTTTGACTTTGTCTTTTCAACAGTTTGGCTATTTTCTTCTCCATTTCCTTTAAATTTTACATCTCTTGTGATAATAATTTTTCTTCTTTCAGGGTCCCATATCCTATATCCATTTTGTGCGTATCCGACGAAGACTCCTGATTTACTTCTCGGATCGAGTGTCCTCTGTTGTCCTAATATTTTAACATGAGCTTCTGCTCCAAATTTCTGTAGGTTCGACAGTTGTGGTTTCTGGTTTGTTAATTTCTCGATTGGCGTTACATTCAAACACTCTGTCGGACTTCGGTTTATCAGATATGCAGCTGTACGAGCAGCTTCTCCCCACATATTTTTAGGCATATTTGCATCGTACAACATAGCTCTGATTCTTTCCACCAGTGTCCGATTCATTTTCTCAGCAGTTCCGTTCAATTGAGGCGTGTGTGCAGTTGTGTAGTCAAATACAATTCCTTTCTCAAATGCCCAATTTTTCAAGTTTTCATTTACAAACTCTCTCCCGTTATCACACCTTATTTTTACTGCTCGCGCATTTAAATCCCTTTCCATTTTATTAATATAGTATTTCACGATGTTCGCTGCTTCACTTTTGTGTTCTAAGAGATAAACTTCTACATAATGAGTGTAGTCATCTATCAGTGTCATAAAATAACGTTTATTATCCCATGACGTGGGGTTTACAGGGCCACAAATGTCAGTGTGTATTATTTGCAGTACTCTGTCAGCTTTGGTTCGTGAGTTTCCGAAAGGTATTCTAGTTTGTTTTGCTTTCATACATATTTCACAGTCTTTTAACTTTTTTAGTTCTTCTGATTTGAAGAACATGCCTTCTGATAAGTTCAGTAATTTCTTCATACCTGTTACGCTTAGATGTCGCAGTTTTTTGTGCCAATCCTCCACAGTATTTACATCCTTTGTTATGACATATGCTTGTTCTTCCTTTCTTGTATAATTCAAGTTTACTTCGTAGAGACCAGTTGCTGTTTTATTCCCTTGCAATACTTGCGTGTTATCGACAAATATTTTTACTTGATCTTTAGTAAATAGAACATTACCTCCGTTTTCCGTTATTGCGGTCACAGACAACAAATTCCGAGCCAGGTTAGGAGCGTACAGAACTTCTGTTAATTTACATCTATCTATTTCCAGTATTCTAACCTTTTGCACTTTAAGTGCTTCTTTTTTCTTTGCTGTTCCTACGTCTATGTTCACAGGTTTTATGTTGTACAGGCAATCTTGAGAAAAGCACATATGGGATGTAGTACCAGAATCAACCACCCAACTTTCTTTCTTATAGTTTCCACTTGTTGCCAGAAAAGATACAGCAGCATATGACTTAGCTTTATCTGTTTTATTCCTAAAAAAAACAATCCTTTTCTAAATGGTTAGTCTTCTTACATATGGAACACATTGTTTTATTGCTTCTACCATTGTTCGATCCAGTTTTCTTTGGACAAAATCTTGACACATGTCCCATTTTATTGCACTCAAAGCATTTTATTGCATTTTTGGTAGCTCCTTTTTTACAGAATTTAGCAATATGGCCTTTGCCATTGCACTTGTAGCACTTCTTCTCCTCAGTCTTAAATGCGGTAACACCTGTATCATCCTTTTCTTCTTTGTATCTTTTTTCTTCCTGCAGAAGTCTTGCAATTAGATTTTCTATGGTTTTATCCTCTTTTGATGTAGACTCCCAAGCCGTGATGAAATATTTAAACTGATCAGACAACATACTCAAAATTTTACTCATTAGCATGTTGTCTATCACAGTTTCATTCAAAGTTTTCAATTTGCAGACAAGGTTTCTTAATTTAGATATCTGTGCAGCCAGATCCACCGATTCATCATATTTGAATGTATAAAATTCATTCATCAACTTACATCTCTGTTGATCCGAATCTCTTTCAAAGATCATACACAATTTGCTCCACATTTCCTTTGCATTCTCACACTTCATTATGTGAAGCAGTTGTTTTTTATCCAATGTAGATACAATAACTTTTCTTACTTGAGAGTCTTTCTTAATCCAGTTTTTGTCTGCCTTCTGTTCCTCTTGTGATAATATATCTAACAGGTCGTAAGTTTCCAACACCAATTGCACTTGGAATTTCCATATTTCAAAATCTTCTGACACAGAGAGTTTCTGTATGTAGCTCAAATCTTCCGACAGTATCGAATTAGTCATTTTGGTACTTTATGTTCGCACGTGCTCTGGGCCCATAACCTGTTCAGAGGCCGTTTCAATTTTACATGTAGTTTATTTGAGTACAGAAAATATTACAAAAAAAATATATATGTAATGAGCACAGTCAGAGGTCTTTCTCAAAATTTTAAGGTTTTACTATTTTTACTTTTTAAACTGCTTTTAACTTTTACTACTCGACTATCGAAACCTAATCTATCTTCAACGATTAACTTATTCTAGTTCTTACCCTACCGCCAATTCAGCGCGCTCTGTCGATTGAGACGTTTACTTTACAATTAAATCTTGCGTTTCTCGCAATTTATCCATCGCTACGGTACTGTGTTTGAAATATGAGACTAGTCGTCGACATTTTTCACGAATACGGCATATATCAGGTACACCGTCGATGGATTTTTTTACTATTAAATTTATTATGTGTGCAAAACGTGGGACGTTTGTTTTTGACGGTTCAAGTAACCTAATTGCAGCTTTCATATTGGCTGCATTATCGGTGGTGACAGCTATTACTTTCTTTTCTATTTTCCAGTCGCGAAGTATGTTCTGTAAAGTGTCTGCAATAATTTTGCTCGTATGACTACCGACAATTTTTTCCGTTTGTAATGTGTATGTTTTTAATTTGAAGTTATCAGTGATAAAATGGCACGTGACAGTCAAGAAGTTTTCTGTATTTATGTTTGTCCACAGATCCGTTGTAATGCACATTTTCTGTGCATTGGCCAATTCATGTCCCACGTTATTCTTGACATCTTTATATTTATTAGTTATCCATGTTTTTAATAACTTCCCACTTGGTAATTGATATTTTGGATCTAAAAATTGTATTAATGCAGTAAATGCCGAATCTTCCACAATAGATAAGGGTTGTAGATCAGTTGTAATTAAATCGATTATTAATGAATCGATTTTCTTTTTTCTCACGTTATTCTCTGAAAGAAATACAATCCTTATAAATTAAAAACCTTTTCTGTTTATAATACAATTAAAATTTAATAATTAACATTGTAAAAATGAAACTACCGTCACAAGGACACGAGTTTTGTGCAAGTGTACTGCAATGTGCACGATCCTCTACAACATTATGCACTTTCAAGTGTTTAATTAAATTAGTCGTATACTTATCATATTTAATTTTCTTACTACACGCATTGCATGTCACGTATGAATTTATTGGATCAGAATAGTATTGCCAAACCCAAGGCCGTTTAGACATATTTGTAGCGAATAATGCGTATATCACTCACACGTTGGAATGCTAGGATAACAACTGACAAGTTGTACTTATCTATCAGTACGATGAGTTCGATACCGATTACTGATTATGTTTATGTCTTACAGAATACAACATTTCTAATGGATCTTAGAAACTTCATATCGGTCACTTAATTGTCGCACATTCATCGATTGAAAAGAGAGGAGGGGGAGTAGTGATAGTTATTATTGATAATGAAAGCTGCAATTAGATTACAGGATATATGAAAATCCAATTGATTATGAAATTATAGTTATACATGTAGACTTAAATTATGCATTAAACGATAGCATAATTTCCGGTACGATATTCATCAAAGTTTCGAATCTGTTCGACTAAGATTTGAATATACTTGCAAGTATTAGTTCCGTTTATCAAAGTACTTGTAAAAGTTTCGAAACTATTTAACATAGGTTCGAGTATACTTACGAATACTATTTCTATTTTTCAAAGTACTTATAGAGAATTCGAATTCAATGAATCAAACTTCGAACCTGTTTGCGAGGTACTTGATCCCATCCCTACTGCTATTAAGGGGTAACACCACTGTAAATTTTTCAGAAAACCGATTTATTTTTTATTGGCTTCAAAGATGCGTCGAACTTTCTAGATTATGAGGCAAGAAGTTTAATACCTGTAAGAAATTTGTTTCTGAATATTTCGAGCTCCGCCTTAAGCGCGCCGGACTCCACCGAAGCGACTACCTGCGTTAAATACATACCTGCTAGGAGGGTACAGCCTGTTGTCTTACCTTTTCAATTCTGACCCCCCTAATACACTAACAGATATCGTTAGAAAGTGTTTTTGATCAGTCAAAAGCATTTCCATACAAAAGTATGTTATTGTAGGGGCGGGAATTTACGCGTAGATCTGGATGCGCTCCAGGCTTTTTACTTTTAGGTAAAACATTTAATTCGATGGCCGGTACGCGACCGGCAATAAAACATCTACTTTCACGACTACACGACTTTCTCGCGGATTTGGAAAAAATGCGCTTTTAAACGTGTGGTTCCTCCCACGATCGGTGGCTGCGGAGGTGTTGTTGCTATAAAAAACACGATCTTCCAAGGCTCTGGGCAATTGCAGTTGACATCCTGTAACAAGTTCACAAGCTTTTGGGGACTCGTCAGGGATTTGATATTCAGATCAAAAAATCCCACAATAGCGTCAGTACATGTACAGAAAGGATTAATTCTCTTACTTGAAATCACGGTTTTTGTGTGTAGTGTTTGTAAATTACAATGAGTGACCATAAAGTGTACCAAGCAAAAAAAAAAGTGAAAAAGCAAAAGTGAATCAAGCACGCCGAGTTGTCTTTGACAGAGGCGGCAAAAGACGCGCGCTCTAGCACAAAATCTTTGAGGAAAGAGAACGGGGAAGAACATTTGAACACGGAAGGGCAACTTTATGGTCCTGGGATAGCAGATTAATGGTAAAAAATTTTAAACAGCCAAATTTTTAATTTCTTCATGTCTATAACACATTTCAAAACTTCGAACGCGTTTTTCTCGAATCATGATTTTTCCAAACGGCACGCAGCATAACTCGAACAATTTTCATTCTATTCATTCGAATTTTTAACCATATCTTAAAAATGACATTTTGAAGTGAAACACGTACGGGATTTTTGATAAGTTAATTTGAACAGTTTTTATGAACAAATGATCGCCTTTCTTTTTGTCGAAAATCAAACGTTCTACTTAAAATACTCGCCAATCACACAAAAATCAATATTTTTAAAATCCGGTACGTGTTTCACTAGCTATAACCATGCAGATTAAGTGTATTTTTCTTTTTTCCCAGATTTAAATTTGCATCAGCTACACTGCTTGCCGCAAAGCGCATCAACTTCAACACGCCTCACAAGAATGGCTTCGGCGTCGTCATTTTTTAATATTCATCGATGATGATTTTTTATGTAATACTTGAATATATGTTTAATAATATCCTCGAATATTTTTATCCTATTATCTTTTCTTCTATCAAAAAAAAATTTCGTGAAAATACGCTTATTTTAAGGCTGTTACAGTGGTGTTACCCCTTAAAGAAATCGATTATGCGAGAAGTCACAGAAATGGGCATTCCGGAATATTAAATACAGTAGAACTCCATTTATATGAATTTGTCGAGAGACAAATTGTTCACATAACTAGGCTGTTCACATAATAGGAGCTCAGTTGTTTCTCTCCCACCATTTTTGTGGCTTTTCGTTCAAATAACCGGAGTTCACATTCACATAACTCGATTACATGATTTTGCAAATTATAAAGAATTCAAGTCTTATGAACTTGGAAATCATGTATGGGAAGAATAATTTAGTAAAGTTCAGTGAATTTATTTATTTAAATAATACACATAACAGAAACCGTATTTTTTATCATTAATAGAATAATAAAGGTATCATATCGTATCGTATCTTGTCTTAAAACCGGGCGCTCAGTCTCAATGGTTCATTGTGCCCGAGCCCTAACGGGCAATGCTCAATGTGTGGCATTCGGGGTTAATCCTGAACATTTCCGCTTGTGTAGCTGTAGTGAGGTACCCTAGCGAGTTAGCGATTCTCACTTTGGGGCCCTTACTCCAGACACCTATTCCCATGCCTATCCCCGTCTTGGACCCATCTGTATACCAGACGAGTCCTTTAGGTGATAGGAGTATCTCCCTATTATCTGTCCAGTCCTCCCTATTTGGGAAGATAATCTGGTAATTGTTCGCAAGGTTCAGGCTCTAGGCATACCCGTCCCATCCCCATTTTGTCAGCCCGCTTAGGGGCTCATCACTGAGGAAGGTCGCGTGCCCCCACCTGGAGTTGTTCTTCCATGCCCCCTAGTGTGTAAACGGAAGGCCGCTTTACCTGCTTCTGCCTTTACCGCTATGTGCAGCGGTTCCAGGTGCAGGAGAGCCCCATGGATATGGTCAGTGTCGTTCGCACGGCTCCCGTTATCCCTAGGTTCACCAGTCTATAGATTTTATCTAATGTCCGTCTGTTGGCGGACTTCGCAAGTGCGGGCCACCATACCAGTGAGGCATAGGAGAACTGTGGTTTGAGAATGGCAGTGTATATCTACTTAACCATTCTAGGTTTCAGTTCCCAAATGTTGTTGAACATCCTTCTGCATGCCCAGAACGTGGCAATCGCCTTCTGAGTCTGCTTCGTGATGTGGCTCCTCCATGAAAGTTTTCTATCCATGGTCACTCCTAGATATTTTACTTTCCTGGAGGTCTTAAGCTTATCGCCGTATATCGAGAGGGTCCTGAGAGTAGGATCCCTTTTCCTCGTAAAAAGCAACAGTTTCGTCTTTGTTGGATTAACCATCAAAGATTGCTTGTTGCACCATCTTTCTATGAGGTTCAGGGCACCTTGCAGCCTGTCCCTCATAGCTGACAGGTTACTTCCTTTGATGTATATAACAACATCACCGGCGTAACCCTGTACTCCTACGCCTTCCTCTTTGAGCTCTGCCAAGAGTCCATCCACTACCAGGGTCCATAGGAGAGGGGATAATACCCCTCCCTGCGAACAGCCTCGGTATACTCGTGCTCTGGCATTAGACCCACCGAGGTTGGCTGTTATTTGTCTATGTCGTAGCATACAGTGGATCCAGCGTATGAGGGATTCCTCCACGCTGAATTCTCTGGCAGCCGCGCATATGGCCTTGAAGCAGGTGTTATCAAACGCCTCTTCAATGTCTAAGAATGCACACAATACCGAGTGTTTACAGTCGAGTGAGCCCTCTATTTCCCCAACGAGGGAGTGGAAAGCCGTCTCTACTGACTAACCGGCTTGGTATGCACGTTGTGTTGTTTGTAGCGTCCTTGTTATAAGGGATCCATCTCTTATGTACCTATCAACCAGTCGATCTAATGTTTTTAACAGGAGAGATGTGAGGCTGATAGGTCTGAACGCTTTGGCTATGTCATAGCGGTTCTTACCTGGTTTAGGTAGAAAAACTACCTTGACCTTCCACCACGCCTTGGGTATGTACTCGAGCGCTATACATGATGTGTCGAGGGTAAGTAAGTGCTTCATAATGACACTGCTACCCGCCCTTAGAGAGATCGGGTAAATTCCATCCACCCCTGGGCTCTTGTAGCTTGTGAAGAATCCAATTGCCCAGGTGATTCTTTGTGGGATTATTAGCCTAGATGCGGGCTTCCAATCTTTTAGTTCCACTCTCCCCATGAAAAGCCCGGAGCCTGTCTGAGCTTGTTCAAACCGTGTGGAGCCCGGGAAGTGAACCTCTATGAGGTGTTGTAAGATTTCCTCATGGTCGGCGGCAATAGTGCCGTCTTGACGTTTGAGTTCTTCTATCCTTATCGTTTGGTCAAGGGTGAAGACTTTTCGGAGTCTGGCTACTAGTGGTAGTGCCTCGACCTCCTCACAGAATCTTCTTCAGGCCAACATTTTTGCTTTCCTAATGGCCTTTTTGTATGTCTTCTGAGCCACCATATATGTGTCCCAGTCGACGTCCTCATTCTTTTTCAATGCTTTATTTAGAAGCTTTCTGGGTTTTGACCGGAGCTTATTTAGCTCCTTATTCCACCAAGCGACCTTTTTCGTAGACTTCCTCCTTCTTAGGGGGCATGCCGCCTCGTACGACTGGTTGATTGCGGTCTGCAGTCTATTTGCTTCCCTATCAATCATACCTGTCGTGCCCAGCCTCTCTGCAGCCCTTGTGAGCCTCTTCGTGAGTTCCTCTCTGTAGAGTGCCCAGTCAGTCGCCCTAAGGTTCCGATAGAAGCCCGACGGCTCCGAGTCAGCATCTGTCCTCATGTTAAAGTTTATCTGGCGGTAGTCGGAGAGTGTGTCTTCTCCACTTACCTGCCAGTCTTGTATCTGCTGAGCGATTTTTGAGTTGTACAGCGTTAAGTCGATGACCTCCTGTCTATGTGAGGTCACGAAAGTACGGTTGATCCCCTTATTTAGAATCGTTAAGTCCGTGGTGAACAGGTATTCGAGTAACTTGATCCCTCTTCTATTTATGTCACTGCTGCCCCAGATAATATGGTGTGCATTCGCGTCGCATCCAATCAAAAGGTTCAGCTTCGTTGTGTTGCAGCAGTCTACCAGTGCTCTGAGTTCCTTCGACGGGGGTGGATCCTCAGAGTCATATGATAGATACGCCGAACATACCACTAATTCCGTGGTCTTTCCCTTTTTGCCTAGCCTCACTGAAGCTGTCGCTATGTCTCTTGAGCAGAATCTGCTCAGTTTTAATGGGTTGTGCTTATTATCTACGAATAGACATGCCCTAGGTTTAGTGTCTGGGGCCGCACAGATAATTAAGCTATTGCCCGGGTTTATTCCTTTTACCGTGCCCTTAAAAAGCCAGGGTTCTTGTATAAAGGATATGTCTGTTTGCTCCATTGCAATGCTGCGACTATGAACCGCCGCAGCCGTGATGCAATGTTGCAGATTTATCTGCGTGCATCGCACCGTGCCAGCAGCCATAGTGACTGTGGGTATCGGGCGGCCACGTGTACTTGGGAGTTTGAGGTTAGCTTGCGCTGGCCCCTCACCCGACGTCGGCCCTGGTAGTCTGTCTGTTGGGGTCTCCAGGTCCTTCATCAGCTTATCTTTCAGGACCCCCTCGATGGTCCTCTGCGTCCCACGTTGGGCTCCAGCTAGGCCGGCCTTACTTACTGTGGTAGCCGTTGTCGGCCTGCCTCTCGTACGCTTGGCCTCATTTCCTCCTGTGGGTTTGGATACCTGGGTCCTCGTTGGGGGCCCCGTTTCCATAACCTTAATCGTTGTTAAGGTCCCCTCCATTGGTTGGTCGGTCCTCACGCCTGCTTCCGCCGTTTCTTCTCCTTTCGGTGCCTCTGCCTGTGTCTTTGTAGAGGGTCGTGTGGTCCCTACAGCTCTGGCGAGGACCTCTCTAAAGAGGACTCTCCCCAATCCGAGGTGGGCCATGAAGCCCCTCTCCTTCAGTTTTTCGAAGGAGGATGGGTCTACTCCTAGGACCACGTGTACAGCACGCTGTCTATTCTTTCTGTCCCACACCCTCCATCGTGTCGTCTCAAGTCCGCTGTTTTGTCGCTCCAGCCTTTTTAGGAGAATTTCGGTCTCCGCTTTCTCCATCGGGCCAGGAATGACTAGCGTCATTTTCCTGAGCCTTGGCAAGTGCTCCCTCTCCAACACTTGGAGTGAGACCCCATACCAAGGACTGAGTTTCGTGACAGTGGTTTCTAACCACTGCTTTGCTCCCTCATCCGAGCAAGTGATCCACAAGACCCCCTGGTCGCATCTGTACTCGTCGAAACGAGGAAATTCCATCGCCACGACGAGGTCAACCATAACCAGGTCTCCCTGTTCCCGGCTCAGGGTGGTCCCTGGATAGGCTGTTGGTGCTACCACCACCTTCCTATCACCTAAAGCCGCATCTCTGAAGCTAACGGGCTTTGGGAAGCCCCTGCTCTTCTTGGTTGCTTTATTCCCTTCAGATGGTGTACTGTCTGAGGGTCTGGACTTTTTCAGACCCTTTCCCCCAGATGTTCTCTCCTGTGCGCTTCCATGTCGACCTGTCGGTTCGGGCTGCCCAGCTACTGAGCCTCCCTCCACAGCAGTTGCGTGCTCTGTTGGCCTAAGCCTCTGTTGTTCTTCCTGGGTAGGCCTGCGCAGCCAATCTGGTCTTGCGAGCTCTCTTTTTTGCTGCTCCGCTGCGGAGCGCCTTGTTGATTAGCCGTGGAAGAATGGAGGGTGTCAATATGTTAGAAGGGATTCGTTATCAAAATCTTCATTATCTACTTCCATTTCTGTTTCTTCTCTTTCCTGCAGCTCTTGTTCTCGCGATTTTTCATTTGTTTCCGTTATTTTTGCAATTATTTCATCCTTGTTTAGTATGTAATACTGTGTACACACTGCGCGACTGAAACACAGATCCACCTCAAATCGTTTATCCGCTATTCGCTACAAACCGTACCAACATTCTGCAAGCGATAGCATTCGCTGAGACCTCGGAATCACAACATGTGACTCGCGAAAGAATGGTGCGTCAGCTAGAACCTAGAAACGATTGAAGAAATTTTTCGCGTAATAACGCAAATGATCGAGAGCAACGATATCGATCAAATGATAGACGGTCAAGCATATCATGTAACTACTGTAAGAGAACAGGTCACTTAGAACAAGATTGTCGTACTAAGGGATATCATGTGAAACGAAATAGATAAACGCAGAGTTTTCACCAAAGCTCATTTCCCAAAAAACCACCAGGGAACGTTCGGACAATACAGAACGACACGGAAGAACAGGGAGAATATACACCATTGGAAGAGGTAGTAGAATAATCAAACCGCAATTTTATGAAATGCTAAAACCGACTTCGTTCTCAATAGACACGAGTGCTTCCATTAGTTTAATCAAACGGAAATTTCTTTCCCCAAAAACTCTGATAGCAAAAAATAGTTCAATAAGCATTAAGGGGGAAAGCCACTGTGATGATATAAAAAAATTGAATTTTTTTTTTTTACGTTTTCTTAATGATTATGGTCTTGAAAATATATAATTAAAGTATTATATTGAAATTCGAATAACTAACAGAGCTGTAGTAGTTTTTGTGGAGTTGCATGCAGTCGTTCGATCTTGACTGCACACCAGTATGTGCTAAAAATTTGTTGGGACAGGTTTTTGTCGTGGTAAATACATCATATAACACCGCTTCTGGTGGTTTTACCCAAAATAACAATGAGAGCTTCAAAGCTCTTATTTGGAAATTCGCACCAAAAACATCTTCAAGCGGCGCTGCAGTGGTCGAAATAGTTGGCTGCTTAGCTGTGTGTACATTCAATGAAGGCTACACAAACATACTAAAAGTAATGGAGAAATAAAAAATTAAAATTGGTGAAACAGCGGTGAAATATTGCAACGACGAGGACAAACGTCGAATATTTGCTGCCGATGTTAAAATGCTAGGAGCGACACGTGAGGCAGACTCACTAGAAAACACGCCCGAAACAAAGCAGAAAAAGCTGCTACAAAGGCGGAAGGTTTATTGTATGCACCCGGATTAGATGCACTTTGGTAAGCAACAAAATTTCATCGTTAACGTATAAATAATCAATTGTAAAACTTTTAAACGCGTTTTTCTCATAACTACATTTTCCAAACTCGGCAACAGCATAACTCAATAATTATTCATCCGATCAATTTGAAATTTTGAGAACATGTTTATAACAAAATTATCTTCAGTTGTACGTAGGATTTTTCCGATTGAACCATTACTTATTTCAGAAACCTTAAAAAACTGGCGGCTTTTCCCCTAAATTTATACATTTCTGTTCCAAAACTACACTATTTTGTTAAAAATAATTTTTTTTAAAAACGGCTACGTACAACTGAAACTACACTCATATCCTTTAAGAAAATATAAGAATTTTTCATATCAGAAATTCCGCTGGATCGATAGGTTGTCGCCCACGTAACCATGTTTTCGGTGCAAAGGATGGCAGTAAGGCGTATTGCAGCTAAAAAAAAGACATTTTTTTGGGATATATTTTTTGTATTCTAAAAATATGTATTTTTATGATGTAAAACAATTTTTTTGGTCAGATCATTGGGTCTTCATTTAAAAAAATTAACAAAAATAGTGTTTTCTGTATGTCACCACAGTGGCTTCCCCCCTTAAAGGCGCCTCACATGAGACCTTAAGCTCTTTATTCCATGCTTTAGTACATTATAAAAACCAAAGGCTATTTCTGACGAATTCCCTATCCAGGATGATGGAATTCGAGTACTTGATTTTCTAAAGGTATATAGCATCGATTGGACTATCAATTCTCGCAAAGAGAAGTTAATTTTAACAAGCGAAGAATACATACTACGATCATTTACACTCGCTCGCATTTCGCCAAAATCAGTACAATATGTTACAGTATGTACGAATGTCAGAAACGAAAACGCCTTAATTGAAGAATTAGACGCTTTAGTCGACATAAAAAACAATTCTGCCCAAGTAGCCATATTTAACACGTCTGACAATGAAATGTGCATACCAAATAAACCGTATGACTGCAGTAAATTAGAACTGCATACTCTTCCTACCATTCGACCGTCGGGAGACATCCTGGAACGTCTCCAATTACTCGAAGAAAACAGAAGGCTAGCTCACGTTAGTTCGTCCGAAGCAGCAAAAATCTGAGATATCGTCAGCAGTTAGCGACGTTCCTATATACAGTAAACAGTCCGCCAATTCATAAGGAAGGAATTGAAGAACAAATGAGAGACTCCAGTAAGTCAAAGGAATCATTCTGAATGATAAAAAGTGAATGATTTAAATTCAATCTGAATTCAAACTGAATGAAAAAACTCAGCAAGATACGTACCCTTTACCGAGTTTCAGAATGCCCCAGCTACGTTTCAGCGAATGATGAATGGAGCTCTCCGCGGTTTAATAATATTGAGGATATGGCGTGAAAGGATAATGTGTGCGCAGTTTAACTTTTACTTCAAAAGAATAATGTGCAAATATATATATTTCAACAACTCTAGTTTATCGTACTACAATATATTAACTCTTTGGTCAACTCTGTTTCTCGATGTTCTTTGATGTAACAACTTATTCTCTGACACGTGTTTTTACTTTCAGTCCTCTGAGACTCTCTCTGACATCAAACCTCTTTCTCAGTGTTGGATTAATTTCGGTCCGTGGAAGGATTTCCAGGTTTAATCAATTCAGTGCCACCTTTTTCTTTATAACAAATGTATTTAAGTCTACCCTCTATTGTGAACATACAATACTTGCGGGACCTTTTTACGAGAGGAAGCAGTACACACACACACCGCGGACCGTTAGAACATAAGCACGCGCGAAAAAGGAAACCGAAACATTTGCTAGGGAGGCGGGCGCTTCGAAACCTTATTTCATCACTCCCCCTTTCGAAGTGCTACCTTCCGAAATACTTATCCTCTATTTGCGTATTATTTTTCAAAAAAGAACCACCTTGACTTATAAACTAATCGCTTAAACCCATTAAGTATGCACATCTTTGCAATTTCATCTTTGGCAATGACTTAGTCATAACGTCCGCAATCATATCACCCGAGCTTACAAATTGCACATTTATTTCGCCCGCTTCTTGCATTTCTCTCGTATAGTGATACCTTATATCTATATGCTTGCTCTTACGATGAAACACGTTATTTTTGGCTACTTGCACAGCGCTTTGGTTATCGCAGTATACACTAATTTTTCCGAATGCTAGTTCGCTTAATCCTATGTATGACAACAGTCTTTTTAAGTAAATGGCTTCCTTAACTGCTTCTGAGAGTCCCATATATTCCGCCTCCATAGTAGACAAAGCAACAGATTTTTGTTTTTTGGACTCCCAACTCACAGGGCCATTTGCTAACTTAGTTACAAAACCAGATCGCGATCTTCTACCGTTTTCGTCAGCCGCCCAATCTGAATCAACGTAGACTTCAATTTGTTTATCGTCGGCCGAATATGTTATTCCGTGATTTATCGTCCCTTTTAAATATCGCAAAACATGTTTGGCTGCTTTCCAACAGTACGTTGTTGGATTCTCATTGAATTGGCTTAATACGTTTGCGGCAAAGGCTATATCGGGACGAGTCGCGTTTGATAAATATATAAGTGTTCCTACTAGTTCACGGTACGGTACATCCACGGAATGTTTTTCGTTAAGACTAATATGGTTAAATGTTTCGTTAGGGATTAGAGGAGTGCTCACAGGTTTACATTCCTCCATTCCAAATCTTTTCAGAGACTCTTCTATATACTTGCGTTGACTTAGTTTCATTCGACCGGTATCGCCGTCCCTTTGTACATGTATTCCTAAGATATTTGACACTTTTCCTAAATCATTTATCTTAAACTTATTCTTTAATTTTTGTTTCATTTTTGTCAACTCGTTTAAATCCCTAGATGCTATCAATATGTCATCCACATAAATAACTATTATGATATTTGCTCGATCTGTATATATACACGGATTTATTGGACATCTTTGTAAACCTATGCTTAATAAGTAATCGTTTAAGGTCTGATACCATTCTCGTCCAGCTTGCTTTAAACCGTATAAAGGTTTATTCAGTTTACACACTTTACTTTCGTTCCCAGGTTCTTCAAATAAGACTGGTTGTTGCATATAAATAGTATCCGTTAATTTCCCTTGAACATAAGCTGTAACTACATCCATGTGATGGACATGCATTTTCTTCTGTGCCGCACTAGCCAAAAGTATTCGTATGGATTCAAGTCTAGCTACTGGGGCGAATACTTCTTCATAGTCTATACCTTTCCTTTGTTCATTCCCTCGAGCAACTAGCCTAGCTTTAAATTTTTCAACTGTCCCATCTTGTTTATACTTTACCTTATACACCCATCTGCTCGTAAGTACTTTGGTATCTTTTGGTCTATCCACTAGTTCCCACGTGTCGTTTTGAATCAATGAATTGTATTCTGACTTCATAGCGTCCAGTCAGAATGGTCTTTCATCGCTTTTCATTGCCTCCGAGACTGTTCTTGGTTCTGGATGACGAATTTCTTCTGAGTTTGTTGAGTAATTATAAATTTTCTTCGGTCTGCCGGGTTTACCCGTTCGCAACAATTTAGGTCGTCCCTTTGTTCGTCTCATGCATGGTTCTGCATTTTCAGGGTTGCTCTCGTCATTCTGATCTTCCTCCTCTTGCAATTGGTCATCTGCCACTACGGTTTCTGTGCACCCATCCTCTTCTTCTTCTTGGGTAGTTTCACGGGTAGTGGTTGCATTGATGGGCTCATTTTCGGTTTGCGTGAGTTGATCTAATATAAGTAGGTTATTGTTTTCGTTCTCCGTCGTTCCAACCTCTTCATGGAAACGGACGTCTCTCCTTATAACTATGTTTTTCGTTCCTCGTTGCCATAAGCGATACGCTTTCGATTCTTGCGAATAGCCTACCAAAACGTACTCCTTTCCTTTTGGCAGGAATTTGTTCCCTTTCGCCCCTTTTTCCAACGCAATCACATTACTGCCAAAAATTCTCATATATCCGACGTACGGTTTCTGGCCTGTCCATTCTTCGAGAGGTGTTTTGTTTCCTAGTCTCTTTGTTGGACATCGATTTCGTATATATGCAGCTGTATTCACTGCTTCTGCCCATAAGTTTAGCGTTAAACCTGCTTGCGTGAGCATACTTCGTGCCATCTCTTCAATCGTCCTATTAGCTCGCTCAGCGACGCCGTTCTGTTGTGGTGTGTATACGGTCGACAGCTGTCTGATGATTCCTTCTCTTCTAAGAAAATCTGAAAATTTCCTTGACAAATATTCCTTAGCATTATCGGTACGTATCTTTTTAATAACGCGTCCTGTTTGTTTTTCGGCACGGATCTTATAGGTTTGGAAAGCTGACAATACCTCGGACTTATGCTTTAAAATTGCTATTTCCATATGTCTTGTTTTGTCGTCGATGAACGTTGCAAAATATCTTCCTCCCCCTAAAGAAGGTGTGTTAAATGGTCCACATATGTCGCTGTGAATAAGTCCTAATACTTCTTCTTCTTTGTTGGTAGATGCTTTAAATGGTAGCTGATGTATTTTACATTTATCGCATACCACACAGTTCGGTATATTTTGCGTCTGATGTTTAGGTATTTCGATTCCTTTCACCATATTTTCATTACATAACTTCTTCACGTCATTTATATTTAGGTGCCCTAGTCGTCGATGCCACCGAACGAGTTTGTCATCTTCTTCCCTTGCTTGCATCGCTTTAGGTTTGCTCGGTGTGTCAACTAAGTATAGTCCATTATGTTTTAGTGCTGTCAGTATAGTTGTTCCATCTTTACGCTGTACCTTAGCTGAATGATTATCAAAGAACACCTTGTAACCGTTCTCGGTAATGCTGGGTACAGATAATAAATTATTTCTGAAATCTGGAACCCACATTACATTTTTTAAGTTAATGCAGTTTACACCCTTATTTGTGGATTGTACGTTCATTTTAACGTTCCCTCTTCCCAAGGCACTTACGCTATTTTCTGTAGCAGTGTATATTCTGCTCTGTTGGCTTAAGTCTAACTTCTCAAATTTGTTCTCTTCATTACATACGTGTACGGTTGCTCCACTGTCTAGGCACCATGTTTCTGTGGTAGGAAGAGTTGCGTTTAGGGCGATTGTAGTCATTGCGTTCTCAGTATAGCTCTTTCTCATGGTCCCTGAGTTCCTCTGCATTGTCCTGTTCCTGCAAAATCTTGCGATGTGTCCTTCTTTTCCACACGCGTAACATTTTTCGTGGGCTCTTCTATTTTGTGTGTGTTCAGTCTTTTGTTTAGGATGATTATCCCTTGGTCCTTTCTTGTAGTCTATTGTTTTCTTGCTTGATAATAGGGCTTCCTCTCTGTCATGGCTCATGTTTCCATTGGTTTCCGTTCTCCTTATTTCTTCCTCTAATAATTTCACTTTTAACTCCTCCATCTTGGGCATAACTTCTCTTGATTCAATGGCAATACAGAATGTTTCGTATTCGCTAGGTAATGAGTTCAGTAACATTATTGGTAATACCTCATTTGGAAGTTTTATTCCCGACTCTTCTAGCTGTTCAGCTCTGTGTGTGAATTCATCAACGTATTGTGCTACACTTTGGTTTGCCTGTTTTTTCATCCTGTATAGTTGTTTAAATAAAACGCACTGCCTCATAGGTCCTTTGGATACATGTACTTGCCTGAGTGATTCCCATGCTTGCTTCGATGTCTGTGCATTTTTTATATGATTGTACTGATTCTTGTTCAGGCTTAATATGATTATATCTAACGCTTTTTCGTCCTTCAGCGTCCAGGTCGCCTCGTTTTGTTCCGTCTTTATAACGGACCCGTCTACATAGCCCCATACCTCGTTAAAGCGGAGGATGCTCTTTATCTGTATTTTCCAGGATTCGTAATTTGCACCGTCAAGCTTTTCGACTTGTTGTATGTTTGAAGGATTCATGTTTTATTCTTTGTTCCTCACAACGTGGCACGTGGTTATATTTAACCTCACTCGCACTTCATGTATCGTTAATTATAATATAGGACCTGGGCCCATAACCTGTTGGATTAATTTCGGTCCGTGGAAGGATTTCCAGGTTTAATCAATTCAGTGCCACCTTTTTCTTTATAACAAATGTATTTAAGTCTACCCTCTATTGTGAACATACAATACTTGCGGGACCTTTTTACGAGAGGAAGCAGTACACACACACACCGCGGACCGTTAGAACATAAGCACGCGCGAAAAAGGAAACCGAAACATTTGCTAGGGAGGCGGGCGCTTCGAAACCTTATTTCATCACTCAGTGTTACCAACCTGTTGAAATTATTTCTTCAACAAATAAACTAAACGTGTTGTGTCTACTTAGACGACATTATTGTCTACGGAAAAACTCTTGAAGAGCGTAACAAAAAGCTACGTACGCTGTTCCAGCGCTTTCATAACACAGACCTCTAGTTACAGCCAGATAAGTGCGAGTATCTTCATCCAGAACTGACCTACCTTGACCACATTATCTCCGCTGCAGAAACCAAACCCAGACAAGGTGAAGGCCGTAACCGAGATCCCAACATCGAAGGACCCCTAAGAAATAAAACGATTTCTAGGACTTTGTGGCTATTACAGAAAGTTCATTAAGGATTTTAGCAAAATTGCAAAGCCATTAACCATCCTTCTGAAAAAATCGAGCCAGTGGAAATGGGATAATCAACAGGAGACTGCATTTCAAACATTTAAAAATATCTTAATCAAGGAACCAATCCTGCAATTCCCGGATTTTCAACAGCCTTTTATACTAACTGCAGACGCCTCGAATATAGCTTGAATAAAGCCCGTCGGAAATGCTAAACCAGTAACGTACGCGTCACGGACTCGAAATAATGCAGAAATCAATTACTCCACAACAGAAAAGGAGCTACTAGCAATTGTCTGGGCATGCAAACATTTTAGACCATATTTATATGGAAGAAAGTTCAAAATAATAACTGATCATAAGTCGTTAATATGGCTTATGAACCACAAGAATCCAAACTCCTGATTAACGAAATGGCGACTCATATTAGAAGAATATGAATATGAAATCGAATACAAAAAAGAAAATGCCAATATTAATACCGACGCTCTATCACGCATATACCCATTAGAAAAATCTTCCTCGCCAGATATAATCGAACTCCTTCAGGAAGATAACAGAAGAAAAAAGAAGATAACAGATGCAACAGAAGAAATTGAAGCAGTAATGGAAGATGTACAACTACACGAAGATTACCTCCGCAAACACCGAAACATTCAGATTGACGGTACTGCATTATTCTCTCTCCAACTGGACTGTGAAGAAATAACAAGTGACATCATACCAAATCCTGAGAGGAAGATGTTTCTCAACACGACATTAAACATAACGCTACGCGACAGCACTATCAACACCGAACTCGAAAAGTTGCTACAGAACTCATCAATTGAATTTACTGAACTCCCTCTTATACACCTTAGTAATTCCTATCCTATAGATACATTTAAATTGAAAGGACTCGGAAATACATTAGACGAGATTGACAACCAAATTCGACTAATATCAAAACATAAAAGACCACGAGCTCTATACGAACAGACTATGGACGGACTAACATATGCCGGGTACACTGCATTAATCGCAGTATGTATAACTCGACCACTCTGACTTGAACCTTGAAGGCGGAACGCGAGTAAATATAAGAAGTAGTGGGGAGAAAGTCACGCCGTGTGTTTACCTTTTCTGCAGTGCCTATCATCTGATTTATGTCACTGGGTATCGAATCGCATAAGTCAAAATACCAAAATAAAAAGTCAATGCAAGGAACAGTCACTAATGATTGTCACTGGCCCCGATGCGTGATTGTCACTGGCACCCAATGACTCTCGACTCGCGCAGGCGCTCTAAAAGGTTCAAGTCAGAGTGGTCGAGCTATACTTATTTTCTATTTACATTTAAGTTGCATAAAGCGTTAGTTGTTAGTTAGTTGTTGACTTGTATGACTCGATCCTGTACCCAAACATTTACTAACTGCTTTCACCATACTCCAAACAACAGCGAATACACGGTACGATTTAACCCAGATGAGACAAAACCTTATTTCCCTGAAATAAAAATCCAACACGCTTCTATGAAATACTGATTTAAACATGCTCTCATGAAGTTTTGACTTTGCTATAAAAAATCGTATAGCAAAATATTAAATAAAAGAAGGGAAGGTGCCACAGACGTTAAATCGGCATTCCAAACCGTGTAAGAATCTAAGCAATATAAGCTACTCCAACCATTGTAAGCGGCTGTTCTTTTTTAGAACAGTATCAGTTGGTGTGTGTTACTGACCAGAGAGTTCCAATTGACCTGAGAGTAAAACCCTAAATCTTTAATATATTTTGTAAAAGTTTATCTATCATAATTAGTAAAGTTCCCGTAATTTGTGCCTTCATCTAGGGAAACAAATAAACTGTTTTTCTTAATAAAAGACGTTGTTCGTAACAGTACATAACTGGACATTTTACAGACAAGTAGGGGACCTTAGTTCTAATTTCTAAACACAGACGGTCTGTCCGCTAGATGGTACTGGTATATAAATATACATATATAGATTACTCTTCTAACCCGTGTAAACAGTACTTCATAGACAAATGCTTTTCTTCGAAAATGATGCAAGATTAGTATAGATCTGACTTTCCTCATATTAAGTCTGAGTTTTTCTAAAAATATACGTGGTTAATTAGTCGTAGTTACGTCAATAAAGAACTCATCAGGAAGTCGGAGTTAAATATCTGCTATACGGTCAGACTTCGTTTCCTGTAATATCATAGTATAATGATTTGTTCTCATCATCTACGTATATCTTTTTTAACTTCAAGGCTGTTGTTGATGAAGACAATAAATTTTGTAGCTGCTCATTTTCGGCTTGTGCATCTACTAAATCCTGGGTGGAAACTACGACGGGCAAATGTATAGTCTGTATCCTTAAAAGAGCATCAGCTATTATATTGTTACACGAGGATCCGCGAGGCATCGCAAAAAGTACGCGACCATAATACTTTCAGAAAAATAGATCTTTATTTGCATGCACCTTTAGCGTGTACCAAATCCGGGCTCGAACTTTCATATTAACAACAACAGATCGGTATCCATAACAAGTAGGTAAGTCACAAAAAATGTCCAAACGATTCGAATATTCCAATCCTCGTAAGCTTTCGAGTTACTTGGAGATAAATATTCAACATGTAAATATTCGAATTATTAGTGTGGACGTTTCTAAGTTAGTATTATTAGCAATAAACTTTCTCGAAATAATTACTTTCCATTTACGAAGTGAAAAATTATTTTCTAGTGCAGGAAACGTCGTCACCAATAATTCGGATATTTACGGATAACTCGAAAGTTGGAAATCTATTGGAATATGTAAACTTTCCGAGCTGAACATTTATCCACAAGTAACTCGAAATTTTATGAGTTCTCGAATATTTTTGTCGTTTGGACTTTTTTAACAGGTAATTTTTTTCCCAATAGTTCGCTGTTTTAAAGTAGTTCAGAAAATTTTAACACTTCCTCGGCTCGAAAAAATAATGAGGAAAAAGGTTTAGTCAGCTGTGTCGTATGCATACGGCACTGAGCTGATGACGTATGCCGTGGCGTTGATCGCATCGGGCAGCTGAATATGGGTCACGTTGCCTACAGACAGGCAGATATTCAATCGGCTTTAACTCCGACAATAATGATCAGAGACTACAGGTATATTAATAAAAGTTGCTTGTTTTCACTTCACCTATACGCTCCTTAAGTTTGGACCAATGTCACAGAAACACCCTGTATATTATAATCAATTATTTGTAGCTCAGCGCTGTTTATATCGCTAGTTAACCAGGTTTCATTAAGGATTAAAATGTCATACTGTGAATAAGAAATATTTTCATAAAGGAGTTGCAATTTCGTACGTAGACCTCTGACATTTTGAAAGTAGACGGACAATTCGGCAGGATGTCATTGAGCCGTGTGATTCTTGAGAGGCGAAGACTGTGAAATTGAGTAGCCAGGTTTCTGCTGCTGCATTATGAGATAGTTGAGGAGTTGCTCTACGGTTGAGGACGAGCCATCCAGATTTCCTTTGTGTCTTAGGATGTTAGAAAATTCCTCCATCGACGGTATGCGGCAAGGACGGGCGTCATCACTGACCTTGTAGTAGACGCGGCCGCGACGCATCCAAACGCGCTGGACGTTGTGAGCACGCGCAAGCTCCTCCAATAACGAACGCTCATTGATATAAATCCGAGTCGCGGGCCAGGAATCGTTGATGTTTGTTGCCAGCAGCTCCTTCTTAACCCTCTTCGCTGCACGCCAAGCATTTCGTGAGAATTTGGAGGTGAAATGCACGATGAGTGGCACAGAGGTAGGTGACATCTGCGATTTTTTCCGAATCTGGAAAGCTGTAACTACTTCCAACGCCGTAAATTGGATACTCAGTGCTGCCGCAATACACGAGGTAGTATCTAATATGCGTTCGTTCTTCACCGAGGGAAGACCCGTTATCACTATCTGAAGGTCACGTTTTGATGAGTCAAAACTGCGCTTTGGAGTGCTGTGTGAGGCAGAGGACGCCAATCTGTCATTTCCAGCTGCTTGAGTACCCTTAGAGACCTGGGATTCTAGGGCAGCTTGGCTCTTCTCGAGTGCAGCACAACATTCTTCAGTGCTATTCTGCTGTACAGAAAGGTCGTCAACTTGTCTGGTAAGGGCAGTGAGGGCAGATTGCATGGCCTCGACACTACTTAAGCACGAGTTGAGTTTATCCTTGATGAGATCAAGGTCATTTAGTTTGACTCGGATAGACGACAGGGTACCAGCTCGATCACAAAGATGGACGATGACCGGGGAGAAGTCTACATGTTAGTATTGGCAACAGAGGCCTAAGCGGTATGAACAGCAGAAGTGGACGGTAAGATATTGTTATTGGCCTCACAGCGAGTGCATACAAGCGAAGATGGTAAGAACTTCGCACAATTTTTACACTGCGGCATGTCGGTAATTAGTGGACAGCGTTATATAATTGATCGGCATATGTCACTGTTCGTCAATTTGAAACGTCAGTTTGAGGCCGAGCTGAACAACAAACGCACAACACAGAGGAGAGAGACACATCTACACAAACTTCAACGGCCAAAGATCAATGCAAATGAAAGATGTCACACCGACAGGTCCATTGCGCGGTCAATGCAACACCAAAAACAACTTCCAGCAACAGATGCAGGAGCAGGACACCCACAATAATTATGCTTCAAGTTGTATCAGAGGATAATAGATGAGAATTTCACATCACTACACTTGATAAGTATTTAAATGAGCGATAAATCCGATGTAAATGAGGAGCAGTCTTTCGTACGTGTTGCTAGGTAGGTCTACTAATTCAAACAGGAAAAAGAAAAAGCCCAATGGTTTCAACACGTTGTCTTCCAACTGTATCGTAGTGGTATCCGATGCATCTGCGTAGAGGGCAAAGATGGTATTTTCCTTAGGATGAACTAAAACTAGGCATCAGCGAGTTGTTTTTTTACGCATTTCAAAGGCTTCTTCTGCTTCCTTGCACCACATAATTTTGCGCTTATCCTTCTTTTTAGCCCCTATTAACCCTTTGCACTCGGTTGTCCCCTCTGAGGGGACAATGTAAGTCTAGCATATCACTCGGTTGTTCCCTCCGAAAAGACATGAAAGTTTATTAGCAATAACGAAGAATGAACATGTCCCATCGCAATTTTTTAAGAAATACGTGTTTTCCTGTAGTTTTCTATTAAAATGGCATAAAAAAACAAATCAAAATATGATCAAATTATCAAGATGCATGATAAATAAATCAACCGTTTTACACGTCGAATAAGAACGTGCGAAGTGCGTTCACGACGGACTATACACTTCTCTAATCCGTTGAGCAATATGTAGAATTAGTGGATTAGGCGTACAAAGGTACACGGGTATGGCTCAATGATATGGGGAAACTTGATAAGATAATAAAGAAATCCGAAAACTGAGAAAAGAAATTTACAAGAACTCAGTTCGTATTGAAGCGTCGAATAGTAAAGATCTCTGCAGTAATAAGACAGTGTTGTGATTTCGTAATTTACCATTAGTAATTTCCAAAACATTTCTTTATCCTTTCTTTTATTTTATAATCAAAATTTTGTTTATATGTAATAGGCATTGGCCCTACTTTGTAGTGGCGTGACTGCGCCGGATGCAGAACGTCGTGCGATGTTGTGACTAAGTCCCTGGGTGCAGGTGGGGGGTTTGGTAGTGACTGGACAAAGCAAATTAGGACAGTACCAATCCATGTAGCATTGGAAAGAAACCACGTGTTAAGACTATCCTTACATATAAAAATAGCAAAACGAACAAGCACCAGTGAGTCTCGTGAAGTAAGCAGTAGTGAAGACGAATTTCAGATAGACATTTATACAGACAGATTTAACAAAATAAATATTCAAGCAGAAGAAGACAATAGTAATGATGGTGATATTATCCAACCGACAAAAAAACGAAGAAATTTTATAGATAGTGATAGCGATACAAGTAGTGTAAAAGAAAACATCCCCGTAGAAGACGTATTAAGTGAAGAGTGGGTAGACGTTACTGAATCTACCGATTCTCCACAAATAATCGAGTTTGACATACAACACCAAACAGCCGGACCACAAATACCAAGTAATATAAAAGAACCCATAGATTACTTTACTTTATATTTTACAAATGAATTAATAGACAATATAATAAAAGAAACAAACTATTACGGCAACAAAAAAATAAGAAACAAATAATTATCACATAAATCAACTTGGCACAAGTGGCACGACGTTACCAAGCAAGAATTCCTAGCTTTTATCGCCGTTATTCTAAACATGGGATTGATTCACCTGCCAAATCTTCAAGAATATTGGTCTACTGATTCCATTAGCAGAATTCCTTTCTTTTCTAAGACTTTCAGTAGGGACAGATTTCTACAAATCTTTTGGATGCTTCATTTGAAGATAGATACACGAAGCGATAACACGATTAGAACTCGTATTCCAAAGGCCAGTAATTATTTAGAATATATAGATTCTAAATTTAGTCAATATTTCATACCAGAGAGAGCAATTTCTATCGATGAATCTGTGATAAAATTCAAAGGCAGAATATCATTTATAACATACAATCCAAATAAGCCGACCAAATGGGGTATACGCATATATGCACTGGCCGATGCAAAAACTGGATACTTATTTTCAATACTTCCATATTTTAGCAGCATAACATCCGAAAACATTTCCCGGCCAGACCTTCCTGTAAGCACAAGAATTCCATTGCATTTATATAAAGAGTTGATAGTTCCTGATGCACAAGGATACCATATGTACACGGCGGTGTGGATCTTTCTGATCAATACGCTTCCACGTAGTGTTTTCAACGGAAATCTTTGAAATGGTGGAGGAAATTATTTTTCTGGGGCTTGGAAATGTGCGTTATAAATTCCTTCATACTTTACCGAATCTCAGAAGAAAGAAAACAGCAAAAACCAATGACACACCACAAGTTTGTAAAAAGTCTTGTAAAGCAGTTGAGAGGTGATTTTCGAGAATCTCGAACACGTCCATCTACATCTTCGTCGGACAATAGACTGAATAATAAGCTACATATTCCAAATTTGGGAAAAAGAAAACGAGATTGTATTGTTTGTTCTGATAGGAAAACACCAGGTGGAAGGCGGCAAACAACATTTTATTGTGAAACATGCACAAATCAACCTGCTATGCATATTGGGAATTGCTTCAGAATTTATCATACTGTAGAAAATTATAAAAATAAATATTGATTTTTTTTTGTAAATATGTGTTCTTCAATATCCACAAACACATATAAACCAAATTTCATTACAATTCCTTACTAAGTTCTAAAATTGTACTGTTTAATATCACGTTTCCAGGGTGTACGTTTTCGCGAAAAAGTGGCGTCGAGTTGCTGGTAGGTAACGTCCGAAACGGTGCCGAGTTCAAAGGGTTAAATATGTGTGCAAAGGTGCCTGTGTTTGAGCTGCGATTTTACTGTACCTTCTACAGAAGTTAACAATTCCTAGAATTATCTTAACTCCTGCAAAGTTTCGGGTTTTCTATAATTATTGATGGCAGCTATTTTATTATTTAGGAGTCTAGATCCATCTGTACTAATCAAGTATCCTATAAGTCTCTCTCTCTATGAAGTAATGAAGTCTCACATAGACTAGACGTACACGAATAACTTTTTAGTGAATGAATATATCGGGAAACAATGTTTAGTGATGGTAGTTTAAACAGTTTGCTTGTTGACCAACAGTGTGATTGTTGTAATATCAGCAATTTCCAAATTTTCAAAAGTTACAAAATTACAATGAAATCTGTAAAGTGCACTTTTTCAACTTTTTTTATAGCCCCTGTTACAAAAATCTGAAATATACGTTTTGTAGAGTACATCGTGTTATGCATGTCCTGAAAATCTCATTCAATTTGATCAAAACAAAACCGGATAATAGCATAAAATGAGGGGAAATTAAAATATATAAGTTTTTTATAGCAACATGGAGGATAATAGTTGTTACGACTTGGATCGTAATGATGGGTGTAGAGGAGAATAGTTATTTGAAACTCGTGCTTGTAGATGACTTTTAACTGTTTATTAAACTTGGTAACGTGCAATGGCCAGAGAGCGGATGGTTGGTGAGACTGTAGTGTATGAATGAAGAGTGAGTTCTGCTTTTTAGGTTTTCTTACAGGAAAACTCGGGTTTCTTGGAGAGTGAGGGTGGGAGGTTTTAAGGGGTGGTGGTCGAAATGGAAGGGATAGGACTCATGGATGGGAAGAGGGGGAATTGGAATTGCTATCGGCCTGTGAATTTGTATATATGGTTTTGTTGGTCGAGGACATCATAATGATAATAATAATAATGATAATAATAATGATAATAATAATAATGATAATGATAATGATAATAATAATAATGAAAGTAGCAAGGGGTAGGCAATGGTGTGTTCCTAGTGTCATTGCTGTAGGTAACAGTGGTTAGACACTGGTTGCGTCCATGGGACGTAACACGCCCTCCCTTAGAAAAGAAAGATGTGGGCTCTTATTGGGCGCGCATCTTTCGTGATATTATTCGCTGTTAATAATTATTTGAATAAAAGGTTTTGGTTTGTTTCGGTATGAGTGTTACATTTTGTATATGTTGTGCGTCATTTTTTACCTCGCCAGATGTGGATGGTTGTACAATTGGTATAGGTTCGTCGTTTGGTGTTACGGTGTTGAACATTGCGTTAGGTACAGAGTTTATTTCCTTTTTACATAATAATCGCAGTTTCGATAGCGGGGCGTATCTTAATACTATTACGCTTACAATAATTATTGTTATTACGTAACTAGTCGAATACATTTTGGTTTCTACCATTTCAAAATTCCTGCTCATTCGTTTCTGTGTTTGTATATCTTCCGATTGTTTTATTATGTCCGTCAGTTTCGTACCTGTCTCCGCGAGATCTAATTCGTCAATGTGCGTTTCTTCATGAATTGCTGTTAATTGGAGCTCTGATATGTTAATTGGGTGGAGTGATGTCTGTATGGTAGAGATGTTTAGGTTTATAAGAGGAGTATATGAGGTGTTTAGTACTGAACGAAAGATTTGCGATGTTGTCAGAATGGTGGTAGGTGAATTGCCGGTGCAACTCGGTTTGATTGTGAGGATTCCCATCTTATTTAACGTTAAAGGGATTGTTTCTTCTTCTGGGCAGGATATGTGGATTTGTTCTGTTGTTGGTATGGAATATATCCATGTATTTGGTGTTCGTAACTGGATCCAGAAGGATGTTGTCATGGAGGCAAGGCGGATATCGTAGGTTTTTAGGTTGAGTTTCTGAGAGGTAATAAACAGGTTAATTTCGCACATGTCTTTTGTCTGTGAATGGAATAACGGCTGGGTACATTTACATAAGAATTTACCTAATGACTTTGTACAATGACTAAATTTAATTTAAATGACTAAACTAAATTTAAAAAAAAAGAACGTGAAAAACAGTCTATCCGCTGATAGAGCTACGTATGGCGCAGTGGGAACAATGTATGCAAACTTATTCTTATATGCGGTTTGCGCGGTGGGGATCGGTATTAAATGGTAGACAGAGAAGATGGTGCTAGTTGGTAGTGGTATCACTAAGATGTAAATTAACCTATTCTTAAAATAAACGATCTCTAATTTTGATATTTTGGTTAGTTCCTCTGCATAATCTACTTTCAGCGGAACAGGCATATTTACATTCGGATTATACATATGGATTTTTCGTAGGCTGTCCATTAGGTGTGTTGGTGATAAGATTTTTGGATGTATGCTACCGTGTTTCGCGAATAGAATGGCGTTTACAATATCCGATAGGTCTAGCTAATACATATTTAAGTACCTGTCAAATTCAACTAATAGGGCAATTATGTGTGTGTTCAATTCTTCGGTTTCCATTTCTCGTGATAGTGTCCCTGCGATATTTTGTATTTGGTAGTAGGATCTATTGGTGTCGACAAGTGTGGATGTTATGTTGTTGATTTTGTCTTGTATTTTGCCTAAGGATGATTTAACAACGTGTGTTTGATCTGATAGTACTTGTGCTAGGTGTTCTGTTGTGTTATACGCTTTGTCTATCTGGTTATTGTAATATTCGGCATCTTCTGAGTCTAGTGTTCCGAAAAGAATTTTTGAAATTTTCCCGATAAAATCAAACGGTGCCCTACGTTTCCTACTTAGTAATTGTTGGATCTCTTTTTCCCGAGATTGCAATGTTGAATGGCCTACCAGTTGTACTATTTCATTTTGGCTTTGCATAATGTTCGTAATTCTGGTCTGTAATAATTGTATTTGAGGGTGCGCTATACAATATACTGAAATAGAGTCGCATTTCCTTGAGATTTCGTTCAGATATTGTATTATAGTGTCGGTGCTGTTCATAAGTTCCGCTAGGTCCAAGAATGTTACCAATTTCCATTCCCTGTCGTAAATCAGCAAATTGTCCATTTTTTCGAAGTATATTCCCGGGTTTTCTGCGAATGGTTTATTCGTAATCGGTGTTTCATTTGGTTGGACCGCACCTACTGCTAATCCGATTCTGCAACATGCGCATGTTTCAATTTATTGCTATGTACAGTTTTTGTTTTTGTAGGGGTCAAATAAATTGTTACGTTTGTGTCGCTGAGTACTTCCTTAACAATGTACGGTCCAGAGTACTGATCGGATAGTTTGGTGGTTTTTTCGTTTAGTAGGAATACGGTTTCACCCGGTGTAAATGTCTGTGTGTTTATGTGACGTGCGTAGTGGCGTTTTGATTTGTATTTTGCGGTGTTTAGATTTTCTGTTGCTTTTTTTCGTGACTCTGCAATGCGGGCTGCCAAATCGGCGAGGAACATGTCGTAGGTTAATTCACCGTTTTTCGGGCATTCAAAAGAGGATGGAAGTCGTGCTTTAGTGCCAAGTATCAATTCGTGAGGCGCGAATTTTGTGCCTTCGTGTATTGACGTGTTGTATGAAAATATCGCGAATCGAACCCACTCGTCCCAATCTTTTTTTGTTGTTGTAAAATGTTTTAAATAATCAATTAATGACGAGTGGCTTCTCTCTAACAATCCGTTTGTTTGTGGGCGGAAGGGCGTTGTCTTTAGTTGCTTTATCTTAAATAATTTAGCCAGGTGTTTCATAGTTGAACTCACGACATTTGTACCCTGATGTGTTAATACTGATGCTGGTGATCCATATCGGCAGATAAATTGTTTGGCAAATGCGGATGCTACTGATTTTGTTGTCATGTTTTTACGTGGATATGCATCGCAAAACTTCGTCAAATTGCATTGGATGGTTACGATATATTTGTTTCCTGATTTTGTAGTTGGCAGAGGCCCTACAATATCCATTGCAACTTTTCCGAATGCGTCAGATGGTGTGTCAGTAATTGTCATTGGTTGTCTTGTTTTAATGTGTACTAACTTTTTCCTTTGGCAGCTGTCACATTTTTTAATGTAGTCCTCGATTTCACTTTTCATATTGTTCCAAAAATATTTTTCCCGGATTTTCGCGAATGTTTTAGTGTTACCTTTATGACCGCCTGCTGGTGTTTCGTGATTTTCCCTAATTACCTCCTGTCTATCTTCTATATTTGATGTCATTATTTCGTTGTGACAGATTTGTACGGAGATATCGGATGTTCGGAAGACGTACTTTATCATTTGTTTCACATAGTTGTGTTGGAGTTCATTGATTTTCAGGTCTTTTATTGGTATAGCTAAAGATTTTACTTTGTTTTTGTTGCATAAGGTTTTTAGAGTGGTAAATAACTCAAATAGTTGTTCCATTGTTATGATATCGTGTTTACTGTTTCTAACTACCATGCTGAAAATGTATTTATTTTTTGTTTGCGTGATTATTATATCCCCCAGCTTGATATTTTGATTACGCAGTTGGGTTTTGTTTATTAGTTTCTTTTCTATTAATTTATGTAATGTATCGTCGTGTTCGTCTAAGTTAACGGAGATAAAATGCGTGTAATTACTACTTGTCATAAAAATGCTATCTTTTGTTTTTGTTATGTTGGGTGTGACGATTGTTTCCGGAAATTTCTTTAAAAACGTTTTGTATCCGTTAGTGTCTTCGTTACAGTCTGTAGTTTCTTTCAATACTGCGCTTTCCTGTTCGTCTTCTTCTGATCGTTCGTTTATTTCGTCACTGTCTGTCATGTGGTCATCTGCAGTTTGTTCATTTAATTGGTCATTGTATTAATTGGTCTTGGTATTCATTGTTTAATTGGTCATGGTTATTGTATCATTTTATTTTCATTGTCCTTCGTTCGTTTGTCTACCTGCTTATTTATGGGTATTTTAGGCGAAATGGGGTAGTGTACGTCTGCTCTCGTCTCGGTTTTTTCGTATGTAAACGAGTCCTCGCTAATACTTAATCGACGGGTGTCCTCGTTTTCATTATGTATTTCCGGTGTTGTATGTTCGCCTTTGTCGCTATTCGTCTGTTGGTTCTCATTGAAGGTTTCGTTGTTAGTCTGATGTGCTTCCTCATCCTCTATTTCTGATTCTGTGTCTGTTTTTGTATTTATATCAGTCTCGGTTTCGTTATCGCTAGTTGTCATTTCGTTTAATTTTATATTGTCTTTTTCTTTTTGTCCGTATGGATATTTATGTACGCTTTTTGGTTTCCTTCATAGGTTATATGTTTTTGTATTCGATTCCGATGTTGTGTGGTTGTGTCTTTAAGTTGGTACGTTTTTTAGTAGTTGTGTCGTGTGGTCTTCTGATAAATTCGTATTTTTTATATGGGGTGTGTTACGACTTGGACCGTACTGATGGGTGTTGTTTAGAATAAATGGTTACTCGACTCGTATTTGTTGGTAACGTTTAGAGTGTTTATTAACCTTGGTAGCTTGGAATGGCCAGAGAGCGGATGGTTGGTGAAACTGTAGTGTATGAATGAAGAGTGCGTTCTTGTTAACCTAACTAAACTAAAACTTACTAACAACTAATCTACAAATAACTAAATACTAAGTGATGACTGAGAGATGACTGAGGGTGTTTAGGACTGTAGTCCCGAATGAAAACTCGGGACTCTTTGCAAAGTGAGGGTGGGAGATGGTTATGGTGGTGGTTGGAAGTGGTGGGGATGGGCCTTATGGGTTTCGGTAGTCCTCTCTATGTAGTAGTAATAATAATAATAATAATAATAGTTGTAGAGGGGTTGCGTCCGTGGGACGTAACAGGGTGTATTTGAAATTCTGTGGGGTAGTCTTCTTAGGTTGTATTTATGTTTTGTGTCTGAGTCTGAATCAGTTTCTGTGTTTAGGTCAGTTTCAGTATCGTCGTTCAGTTTCCTAATTTTCTTTGTCTTGTAATTAGCTGACGATTCTGTGTCGGTAGGACGTTGTCTATGTGGATACTTATGGACGCGTTTCATTTTCTTTTATGGATTGTATTTATGTGTTTGCGTATTAGAGTCTGACGTGGTATGCCGATATCGTTTGGTCGATACGTATTTCCCTTGTACTGTATGGTTGTCTGATAATTTCGCCTTTTTCGCATTGTGTGTGTTAGAAATTCTCTGTGGTAGTTTTCGTAAATTATATTTATGTTTTATGTCTGAATCTGTGTCGGTGGTTTGTCTGTGCCGTTTCAAACCGATTGGTAGTATGCTTGCTTTTTGTGGAGGAGGGTTTATAGAAAGTGCGTCTGCGTTCGCGTTGTTTTTTCCCGGTTTATAAACGATGATGTATGAATATTCTTCTAGTTTGAATCTCCACCGAAAGAGTCGCGATGAAGGGTCGCTTACGCTATTTCACCATACTAAAGGGCGGTGATCTGTTATTAGTGTGAATGTATTACCATATAGGTAGGATCGGAAATGTTGAACAGCGAAGAGAATTGCTAATAATTCCTTTTCGGTTACTGAGTAATTTAGTTCTGCTTTATTGAGTGTTCGCGAGGCATATGCTATTGGTAGGTCTTTTCCAACTTCTCCTTGGCTAAGTACGGCGCCTAGTGGATATTTTGAAGCGTTTGTGGCCAGGATAAAAGGTTTGCGTGGATCGGGATATTGTAGAATTGGAGGGGTACTTAACATGTCGCGCAATTTTTCGAACGCCATTTGTTGTTCATAGGACCAGATGAATGCAGTACGTTTCTTCAGTAATTTACTTAAGGGTCGCGCTATATTTGAGAAATCGGCAATGAATCGTCTGTAGTATCCTGCGAGGCCTAAGAATTGTTTAATCTGTTTTTCGTTTTGCGGTACTGGGTAATTCTGTATTGCTTCGAGCTTGTCGGGGTTAGGTTTGACTCCGTTTTCTGAAATTATATATCCTAGGTAAGCTACTTCGCGTCTTAGAAATTCGCATTTTTCTGGTTGTAATTTAAGTCCTGCTTCCTCCAATCGGTGCATCAATTTTTGAATTTTCTCTTCGTGTTCTTCGAGAGAGAGAGAGAGAGAGAGAGAGAGAGAGAGAGAGAGAGAGAGAGAAACAGCATTTATTTGCTCTGGCGCAAAACCCCGTACAGCATGAACAGTAGTGTACAGCAATAAGGCATTACGAAGCATTAAAATATAATTAAACAAGAAACAAGTAACAATGTAATGTTCGATGAGAAGTTAGGGTACAGTGTTACATTCAATAGAGAGGAGAAAGGATACAAGAGTTGCATGCAGCCTTCCCGAGGAGTATGATCACTAATCGCATTGGGGTCTCATCCTCCGCGTAATTGTTGATCGAAGAAAAAGAGGAAGACAGAGGTCTTGAGAGCAGCGGGAGATCTAGACTCACGGATACTTTCAGGCAGCATGTTCCATAGCCTAGTGAAGTGACATATGAAACTTTGAAAACCAAAGTTAGTCCGCGAGAGAGGAACCTCTAGATCGAGCTTAGCCAATCGTGTTCCACCCCTAAGGCGCACAGTAGAGTGATACCAAAAGCACGAGGCAAGGTATGTAGGAGTGCCAGTGCATAATATATTATAGACAAGACAGCAATACAGATAGCTCCTTCGATTGTCGAATTTCAGCCATTTTAGTTTGGTATAATAGGGGCTAACGTGGTCAAAGATAGCCAGTTTAAAAATAAACCGGATGCAAGCATCGACGGCTTTATGGATGCGTAAAGCGTAGAGGGCTCCAATATTCGAATAGACGGCAACACAATAAGGCAACACAACAACACGAGAGAGCGTGCATAAACTACGATATCATCTAAATAAACGAAAAGCTCATTTCCTTGTAAGCCTGACAGAATTTGGTCCATTAAGCGTTGAAAGGTTGCTGGCGCGTTTTTTAGTCCGAACGGCATTCGGCCGTAGTGGCCGTTTGTCGTTAAAAAAACTGTTTTGTGTGCGTCTAGTGGATTCATGCTAATTTGGTGAAATCCGGATGCTAGGTCGAATGTCGAAAAATATTTTGCGCTACCTAACTGATCTAAAATGTCGATTATGTTTGCTAATGGGTATGCATCTCCTATAGTCTTTTCATTTAGTTTGCGAAAGTCGATCACCATCCTCCATTTTTTGTTACCCGCGGAGTCTTGCTTTTTGGGGACTATCCAAACCGGGGCGTTGTATGGGGAGGTGGATGGTTTAATTATTTCTTCGTCGAGCAACTTGTCGACTTGTCTCTGTATTTCGTTTTTATGGATTATTGGGTATCTGTACAGTTTCACGTTTATCGGTTTTTCGTCCGTCGTTGGTATAGTGTGCGTTACGAGATTTGTCGCAATTAATTTATCGCCGGATAGATAAAAGAGGTGGTTGTACCGTTCCGTTAGTTGTAGGGTATGTGTTTGTTCTTCCTCGTTTAACTGTCCTAGGTTAAGTGTGCATGCAGCTGTGCGGTCCGTTGAGCATGTGCCTTTATTATAGGGTACAAGTGACCTGCGTTGGGTTTATTTTTTATGGTCGTCTTGGCCATGGGAATAGTTTGGTTTTGCTCGAATTTCACGTGTGCATGGTTTATCTTTTCTTCCGTGTTTAGAATGTTGGGCCTTGGGAAAATTTTAAGTTCTGTAAATTCTTTATCGAACGTATTTTCTCGCGAGTTATCTTTGTTTATTGGCTGCAGCTGCCCGAACCTCGGCTCGGAAGGGCTTACGTCCTGTTTACTGCTTGCAGGCCTGTGCGAATTTTTGGTTGACGATTCGTTTATCTCAGGACTGTGTTCCCGTGCCTGTTTACGCAACATGTTGAGACTCGGCCCATCGAGTAATCTTAATTTATTTAAAACGCCGTATTTCATCTCCTCGTCATTCTCGATTTCTACCGGTGTTACTTTTGCCGTTCGTGCTGGAATTGTTATTTCCTTTTCGTTTTTGAAAGGAATTGTTACGTTATTGCCGATCGTAAGTGTTTTGGTAATATACGAGAGTGTCGCCTGTTCTTTTCGTAGAAAATCCGCGCCTAATATTCCGTATTGTTTCATTGGGAAACTTTCTGGGACTACATGAAAACTACATGAATTATCGTTGATTGTAATGGGCACTTCTGCCAAAGTTTTTATAATTTGGTTCGTAATTCCTCTTAATTCGATTATACGATTTGTCGAAGTTGTTGCGAACGAAATTGTGTCTGCTTTTATTAAATTAACATCTGCTCCGGGGTCGTCTAAAAATGATAATTCTGGATACTTAAATTGTGGTGATTTTAAGTGGATGGTTGGTGTTAATCCGGATTGATTATTTACAGTTTTAATGGATGCCGAAAGTGTCTGTGTTCTGAACGCGTTTGTGTTTCGTCCTTCAAAGCGTTCGTTTGAAGCACGTGGTATTAGTTTAAATTTTTCGGAGCGTGTGATTCTTCGTTACAGTCAGTCCGTACGGGTTCTTGTATAATGTGTCTAATTCGCACCTCATTTCTATATTTGTTCCGACATTCCTCTATTGTATGACCCCTAATTTTGTAGTGATTACAGAATTTTTGGTTTCTTTTTAGCTGATTACAATCTTCGATTATGTGTCCTGGAATGTTGCAGTACCCGTATTGTTTTGGCGCAAATCTATGTGTGTTATTGAATCCTGCTGTTTGTGTGAATTGTGGTCTGTATGCGGTGTTTTCGCCATTATAATAACGTGAGTGTGTAAAAGGTTCGTTGTGTCTGTGTCCCCCTGGTTTTTGGATATACCTATCGTGAGATTGTTGTTGATGTGAGTGATGTAGGCGTCTGTGTTCCCTGTATGTATTTTGTGGGGTATAGTCGTGACGTCTGTTGTGATTAGTGTCTGTATCTATAGCAAATTTAATTCGTCTAGCCCGTATATGGTCCCAAGCGGTTTTTGCATCGCGAACTGCGTCTTCTAATGTTGTCGGATTGGAATACCCGACTTTATTTTCGAGTTCTGTGTCGCGTAGATCTTCGACGAAAGTACTCAGCGCGCTTTGTTGCAGTCCTCGAATCATGCCGACCGCGAATTTTTGTTCGTTGTTTTTTCTGATTGATTCTTTTGCGCGGTCCGTAATGCACTGTATGCGCCTGCCGAAATCTAAGGGGGATTCCCATGTTTCTTGTTTCGCGAACGCCAGTTCTGTTTGCCATTGAGATTGAGTTTGCCGCGGTATATATGCTCTTTTTATGTCGCTAATGACACTGTCGAAGTCGTGGCCTAAATACCCTAATCTAACATCAGCATCGCCACGAATTTTTGTTTTGATAATGCTGGTTAGAAATGAAAGTTCTGATGGGTCGATCAGCTCGCGGGCGCCTTCGCATGCACGAATGAACGTAGTCGCGGATACACTAGATCCGTTGAAAACGGGGATCGTTTCTGCCACGTCTTTCGCACTGTATAGGTTGTTTTGTTTCGGGGTCGTCATATTGTGTATTATGTGTTAATATTGTGTATTATGTATTATGTTAAGTTGGTTTCGTTTTCCTTAAAGAGTTATATGTACGGTTGTAAATTTGCGTGAGGTGCTGTGTTTTCCGACTTACAGGACGATGAGGAGCTGCATTTTTGTGGATCGGCTACGGTTGTGGGTAGTCGTCGGCGGCTGGGTGGTTTCCTTGTTTATTGTAGATTGTTGATTCCCAGGCGATGATCTCCCACGAACTCGGCGTTCTTGAATGGCGTACCTCGGCTGTTTCCTCGGGTGGGTCTGCTGCGGTCCTCGTTGAACGGTACGACTGCTAGGCACATGATTTCTTCAGCGCAAGCCTAGGTGTCCGTTTGGTATGAGGTGTACTCGGAGCCCACTGGATGGATGCCTTGTGTCTTTTTCAGCGTCGGTGGATTGTCTTCTCAGTTGTTACGTGTGGTAGTGCGTTTTTAACTTTCCTTTTTGGTCCTCCTCCGGAATACCGCTGCTACCAGTGTTACGACTTGGATCGTAGTGATGGGTGTAGTGGAGAATAGTTACTTGAAACTCGTGCTTGTAGATGACTTAACTGTTTATTAAACTTTGTAACGTGCAATGGCCAGAGAGCGGATGGTTGGTGAGACTGTAGTGTATGAATGAAGAGTGAGTTCTGCTTTTTAGGTTTTCTTATAGGAAAACTCGGGTTTCTTGGAAAGTGAAGGTGGGAGGTTTTAAGGGCGGGTAGTCGAAATGGAAAGGATGGGACTCATGGATGGGAAGAGGGGGAATTGGAATTGCTATCGGCCTGTGAATTTGTACATATGGTTTTGTTGGTCGAGGACATCAAAATGATAATAATAATAATGGTAATAACAATAATAGTGATAATAATAATAATAGTAATAATAATAATAATAATGATAATAATAATGATAATAATAATGATAATAGTAATAACGAAAGTAGTAAGGGGTAGGCAATGGTGTGTTCCTAGTGTTATTGCTGTAGGTAACAGTGGTTAGACACTGGTTGGGACCATGGGACGTAACATAATGCATATTTATTGCCTGGAATACGTGTTATTAGAATATAATGTACACATAAATGTTCTATATTGAAAACGGTGCATTTACTAAAACTCATATGCATGTTCATTGCAATTAATATTTACGCGATTACTCTTTTCAGACCAAGAACTTACACAATCACAAGCAAGAACGCTGGTAACAATATGTGAACAGTTTCCAAATTTATTTTTTATTAAGAGTCGCGAATACCACAACCGCATTAAAAGAAATAATACATTTATAGAGATGTCAAAACAATTGTAGCATATGACAGGGGTCACTCTGTTGACAAGCGCAGTAAAAAAATACATAACATAAGGACGTAATATTTGTATACTCATTGCCGTATTTGATTTCTTGTATTTGTTCGTAGAAATGACATCATTTCACTGTCAACATTCTACTTAAATATTACTGCGTGTCAGCACTGTGTAAAGTTAAGATGAAACATCAAGCTAGTTAAGTAACACTACCTATATTCATCAAATAAGCACTTTCTAGTTCCAAATAAGTTGTCAAACTTGTCGGTCTAACTTATTTGATTGTGGATACAGGGCTTTAGTGAATTGCGGTTCGAACCGATTTCTTTAAAATTATGACTGTTCTGTAAACATTAATGATCCGGGTTCAACCTCGCCACCTATTACGGACTAATATTAGAATATGATCATTTAAAGAAGCAGAGGTTGCTATTCTTCGCGATTAACGGGGGTCCGGGTATTTCCACGGAGGTCCAGAATGATCCCATTTGAAAAGACTGCTCTGAAGCGTCTGATTGAATCGTCTTCCACCCACCATCGAGTGAGCCAATCTGTAACTAACAGCCAGGGGTGCCAATAAACCATCGACCTGCTGGCCACTATATATATGTATTTATTCTCAATGAGAACAACTTTCTTTGGAAATTGCCGGGGGCAGAGCTCACAATCAAAAATCCACGAGGGGTTAAGAACAAAAACAATACGCAAGATACAAGATGGTCGAGAGAACCTCGACAAAATGCTCTGGAATTTGTTTTACATGACGACTAACCTTGGACTGTTGGCAAGGTAAACAGTGCATGCACCAACGAGAAATGTCACAATGCATGTCAGGTCATATACAGGGTGTTTCTATGACACTGGTCCAAACTCAGGGAGCGTATAGATGAAGTAAAAATAAGCAACTTTTAATAATATACCTGTGGTCTCTGATGATTATTATTGAAGTTACAGCCGTTTGAACATACGCATATCTATATGCAACGTGACCCACATTCAGCTTCCGGATGCGGCTAACGGTCCGAATACGTGCACATCTCTTAACACCAATGCACGTATTCGGAAATTATTTGGTTCGATTGTTTGCGTTGAATAAAGTAAGTCACAAAAAATGTCCAAACGATTCGAACATCCTCGTAAGTTTTCGAATTACTTGGAGATAAATATTCAACATGTAAATTTTCGAATTATTAGTGTGGTCGTTTCAAAGTTAGCATTATTAGCAATAAACTTCCTCGAAATAATTACTTTACATTAACCAAGTGAAAAATTATTTTCTATATAACTCGAAAATCTAATGAATAACTCGAAAGTTGGAAATCTATTGGAATATGTAAACTTTCCGAGCTGAACAGTTATTCACAAGCACCTCGAAATTTTATGAATTCTCGAATATTCTAGTCGTTTGGACTTTTTTAATAGGTAATTTGTTTCCCAATAGTTCGGTGATTTAAAGTAGTTCGGAAAATTTTAACACTCCCTCGGCTCGAAAAAATAAAGAGGAGAAAGGTTTAGTCAGCTGTGTCCCATGTATACGGCAATGAGCCGGTGACGATCGCCGTGCCATTGACCGCATGGGGCAGCTGAATGTGGGTCACGTTGCCTACAGATAGGCGTATGTTCAAACGGCTGTAACTTCAATAATAATCATCAGAGACCACAGGTGTATTATTAAAAGTTGCTTATTTTTACTTCATCTATACGCTCCTTGAGTTTGGATCTGTGTCATAGAAACACCCTGTATAGCGTTGCCGAACTAAACGGTCTGTGACTCTAGCGCTGGGATGGGTCGGACTACGGAACAAATTAAACACCGTTTCACGCAGACTTGTAGGAACATACGGACGAATGGCTTCACCGGAAATTTCGCAGAAAATTGCTGCATGGGAAGGACATACAAGAATGGATTTAAGTTTAAGCGGGTGATCGGAATCCTGACGAATTAGTGGCAGTTGCGAATCAATCTTCTGGTGCTCCCCCAGGCGGTCCAACTCAATTTTAACCGGAAAACTTCTCAAATCTACGCGACACAATGCGGCGGCGACGATGTTGTCGTTACCCGCACTGTGTTCAATGTAAGTCGTAAATTCTGCAATGAATGATAACTGCCGAAGCTGCCTGGGCGACGCCTTATCCGAGCGCTCTGCAAAAGTGTAGGTTTATGGTCGATAAGAATTTTAAAATTACGCCCTTCGACGAAGTAGCAGAAATACTTCACAGCTACGAAAATCGCCGTCAGCTGACGGTCATACGCGCTGTAATTAAGCGGGGGAGGCGAGAATTTTTTAGAAAATAACGTAAGAGGTTGCCAGGAGACCCCCGCAGAGCATTGCTCAAGGACAGCACCCGTACACGAATCGAATGCGTCGGAAATAACAAACAACGGATATTCGCGTTAAAACGAGGACGCACCAGTACAGCAGCCTTAGCAAGATCGACTTTGACATTGAAAAACGCTGCCAAGGATTCATCCGTCCAAAGAATCTCGCGCTTATCAATCTTACGCGAATCTTGAAGAAAAGCGTTAAGAGGTGCTTGGGAGGCTGCCATGTACGGAAGAAAAGTTAATCATTGCAAGAAAACGTAATTGAGCCACGGTCTGAGATTTAGGAAATTCGGTTATTGCAAAAACATGTTCCGGAATAGGACGAATGCCTTCAGAATTTACTAAGTAACCGAGAAATTTCAATTCCGTGGTGCTGAACACACACATATTAACGTTAATGTTTAAACGAAATTCTTGCAATCTTTGACAGACGATTCTCAAATGAGCTAGATGCTCTTCAAGGTAACTGGAAGCAATTAAAATGTCGTTTATATAGACGAATACAAAATCTAGATCACCCAACGCGTGGTTGATGTAACGATGGAAAAACTGGCTGGCATTCCGGAGACCAAAGGTCATGTAGTAAAATTCAAAGAAACCGAAGGGGGTAATTACAGCCGTTTTCTCAATGTTCTCAGAGGCCATTGGAATTTGGTTGTAAGCCCTTCGTAAGTCAAGCGCGGAGAAGATTGACTTTCCACTCAACATAACAGAAGAATCATGGAGATGGGGAGTAGGATACCTATCTGGTACCGTAACCGAATTAAGTTTTCTATAGTCGCCGCAGACCCGCCACGACCCATGTTTCTTCATGACCATATGGATGAGGCTGGCTTACCGATTAGAAGACGGACAACATATGCCAGCTTCGCATAAAGCCTTGAATTCGGCCTTAATAGCCTTTAATTTTTCCGGCGTTAAGCGCCGAGTCCTTTCAGCCACCGGAGAGCCGGTGGTAAAGTATGTGGTGCTGGACATTAGCCTTCTCGAGAAGGTATAACGGAGTGAAGCCTAGGATAACCGGGTATTCATCGACGATTTTCGCGCACGTGGATCCCGCATTATTCGCGCGAACCGTAAAAATAGACGTTGGTCTCAGTACCGCACGAGAGCGGATGTTGGTCACTGGGTCAATAATTCTGCGACCTTACAAATCAACTAAAAGCCCATAATGCGCAAGCAGCTCGGCTCCGTAAGTGTTGATGACCGAATCATTCGCCGCAAAAAATTTAAAACCGGAAGGTTTATCACGAATTTTGGCATCAGGCGGAAGTAATGACACATCAGCACCGGTGTCAATCAAAAAATATTGCCAAGAAAAATGGTCGTAGATCTCTATCTTCACAGACCGGTCCGACACTAGAAAGATTTATAAGTTTTTTGGTTGCTTGGCTCTCCAAGCAGCGTACTGCGAGCACCACTCTCGATACGTGTATGGTTTGTGCGGATACTTCCTGTGCGCGTCACAAAGGCCGGACAAATAAAATCTGGCAACAAAATCAGATACCGAATGTTTAACTTTGGTGATCGACAACTGTGTGGTCGATGTTTCCCCCCGGAGACGTCATGGCGCAGATTGTGCGCGCATGCCACACCGGTACACAAATGGTGCGAATAAAGCGCAATAGCGTCACGCCACTCAGAAAAAGGGCGATACCTTAAACCAGGGGATTGACGCACGTGGCGATGCAGGCCGGACCTTGATCAGCTGCCTGATGATGCCGATGAAAAGACACCGGTGACGATGCACCCGCCGAAGATAAAGTCAGGAGATGCAATCGCCCAGAATGCAGGCTGCAATCAGGGACTCATGGATGACGTAAGCGAGGGAGGCTCGACCTCAGATTACCTCTCGAAGTAGTTTCTTGGCCACAGGAATCCTCGTCCAGGCCCTCGGCCTCGAAGGAAAATGCTCAACAAAGAGCCCCGCAAACACGTGCTCGAACGGCAACGGTTATGCGCACTTTTCGACGATCACGCCGTGATCACCAATGTACATAACGGCCGGGGGGTGCCAATAAATCATTGTTAGAAATCTCTTTATTCCACCTTACTACGACACGCAAATAGCTGGCAGCTTTCTTCCATTACAGTTCTGGGGCCTTCTTTTTCAACAATAGCGCCCTCTATACAATCCATTTATAAATTTAACCAATCCAATACTTCCCCTCAAATTTAAAAATTAAAGCTTATATTAATCTTGGAAACCCAACATATTAACGCACTTTAAATGCTTTGAACCATATAAAGCTTTGGTCAAAACATCCACCACCATTTCTTCAGTACCTAAATGTTTTAATTTAACAGTGTTTTTCTTTAATACTTCTCTTATGAAATGATGTTTGATGGAGATATGTTTAGTTCCAGCATGGTACGTTGGATTTTTGCTCAGTTTCAAAGCACTAGCGATATCGTTAAAAATGAGGAGATCTCAATCCGTCTTTACACCTAATTCAGAAAGTACTGTCTCTAAGTATATAGCCTGTTTCGCTGCCTCTGTGATGACCATATATTATGCCTCGGTGGTTGATAGTGCAACTGTGCGTTGTTTTCTTGACTCGCATGAGATGGGTCCACCGTCAAAAGAAAAATATATAACCAGTGTACGAATGGCGATCGTTTTCATAGCTACCCCAATCAGCATCAGTATACCCTTTTAAGACTTTCTTATTCGATTGGTACTTTATGCAATAATTATCCGTTCCCTTAAGATATCTTAAAACCCTCTTTGCCGCTTCCCAGTGTTCCTGACCATAACAGTTATAGAACTGACTTAATACGCTTACAGTATGAGAAATATCAGGTCTAGTTGTAATCGCAAGATACATTAGGCTGCCTATTAATTCTCTATATGGAAAACGCTCGTTGTCTCGTTCTGAAATAGGTTCTCCTTTTGTCAGGATGATGCCTGGATCCATTGGAATTTTCACTGGATTTGCCTCAGTCATGTTAAACCTTTGGAGTAGTTCCTTAATGTGACTTCTTTTTCTACGGAAAGCTCTATTCCAAGACAGTAATTAACCACATGTTGATCCTTTATTGAGAAATGTCTCTGTAAATAATCTTTAAATTGCTCTATCTTATTGTTAGTCAGATCTTTGGAAATAATTAAAATATCATCAACATAAACAACAACCACAAATAAGGCTTCCCCTTTATTTTTATGATAAACGCAAGGATCAAAATCTGACGGTTTTAAATCAAATCCCTTTAATACTTTACTTAATTTTTCATACCACTGTCGGCCCGCCATTTTTTTTACGTCGAGAAAATCTCCCAGAAGATACCACCAACCCCCGGGGAGGGGCTGGTGGTTATGTGAGATTCTTACTCACTAAAAACTCGACGGTTGGCCTTCCTCAATGCGTTAGGGGACTGCCACGGAACTATAAAAAATTATAAAAACAATTATTAATATAAAAAAAATTATAAAAACAAAAAAAATTATAGAACTAACTCGGAGGGGGGGCATTCAAGGCAAAGATTGCCAATGAATACCCCCTTTCAGCCCATGATTGGACTCCTTCCCTGGTGAGGGGGGGGGGGGGCCAATGCCTCCTCACCTGCCCCCAAATAGCGAGCGGAACTGAGGGCCACGTCCCCGCGTGGTACTCCCCAGCCCCGGGCCGATGGTCTGGCCCAAATACGCACCAATCGGGGATTACGGAAAAGGAGATGACCTCCCCCCCGGTCCCCGATGGTGTCCAAAAAAGACGCAAATGCGTCCCCTCCCAACACTACGTCCTGGAGAAGGTCGACGGGGGGGATTATTACCCCTCCATCTTCTTCGCCACCTCTTTACCTCCCGTTTTCCCCCGTTTGGGGGGGGGGGGGTGCACTTGGGACCTCCCAAACGGTGGTTGACCGGCCTCCCAAGGTCTGCGCACAGTGCGCAGTTAACTTGGAAGGCGCAGTCCCGGGCCTTATGCTCCGCCACACCACACCAGTAGCAGTGGCCTCCTACAGTTGGCCACCACGTGCCCCTTATCGAGGTACTTAAAACACTGGAGGGGCCTAGCCTCCAGCATTTCTACCCTTGCTCTTGTCCAGCCAATGGACAAGGGCCCCGACTTCGCGACCTTGACGGCCGCACTAAGGGGGCACCTGACCCACAGGGTCCCAAGACCCCTGGGTGCTGCCCGTATTATACCCGCGGTGACAACGGTGGGGTCACAGCCCCCAACATGTGCCATCGCGGATATCGCCTCCTCCGCAATAACGGAGGGATCCAAACCCCGGAGCCTAAGCTCCCCTATTTTTACGGGGCGAACCACTTTGACCCCTCCATATTTTTCAGGGCGTCCTTCATCTTGAAGGCGAGAACATCCGCCTTCGTCGCCCTTTCCTCGCCGGGGATCTCCAGTAGGACGGCCCCGGTATAAGCCCGTTTAACCTTCAGGCTGTTGATGTCAACCTCCTGAAGGTCAATCGCGGCCCTCACAGTGCGGACTGTGTCCGCGTATGGATCAGGACATGTGAGGATTGTCGGCCCGCCTGCTTTAGCCCGTATATTGCCCTTCTTAACTTACAAACCTTATTTCCTAATCGCAATTGTATAAGCATTTCTGTGGCCTTCCCTTTTATTAGTGAGTTATTTCTATCAATTTCTATTAAGCTCGTTAACATTTCCTCTAATCTTTCCGGAATTTCCATGTAGATCTCTTCATCAAGAGGTCCATGTAAATAAGCTGCACTAACGTCAACGTGATGTATTTCCATTCCATATTGGGCTGCTAAGGCTGAAATAGAACGAATAGAAGTCCAACGAGCAATAGGGGCGAAAGTTTCACCAAAATCTATCCCCATTTTTTGACTAAATCCTTTGGCCACAATCCTAGCTTTTCGTTTGTTTACGCTCCCATCCGGCCCATATTTATTGGTTAGTATGACACGACTGCCAATTATACTCTTTTCGTTTGAACGATCCAGCAAGTCCCATAAGTCATTAAGTAGCATTGCATGAAGTTTCTGTATCATTGCCATTAACCTTTCGTTTGCATTTGTTCCGGTTATTGCCTGATTTACCAGAATTTCAGTGGCATAGACCACTGAATTTTCTGGTCGATCTTCCGGGGTATAAGAATATACCTTTCGTGGTCTACCGGGATTTTCTGTCCTTATGATTCTTGATCTTCCCCGACATCTTTTTATCCTTGTAGTGTCGTTGCCTTCGTCATTCATGCCTTCGTCAACATCAATGTCTTCGTCGACATCGATGTCTTCTTCGCTGTTGTTTTCATCTCTTCCTGCCTTACAATCAATTGTAACTTCATCCGATAATTCCAATTCTATATTATCCGTTTTTCTTTATTCTTTCGACCGATCTTCATTGGGATTTCTTCCATATCTTGTTTGTTACTGTCTATAAATGTCACATCTCTGCTGACAGTGACTTTATCGGTGTTTGTCTCTAGGAAACGGTATCCCTTTGAGTTTTCATCAAAACCAGTAAATCTTAATTCCTTTGCCTTCACGTCTAATTTCTTACGTAGCTCCTTTGGAATATGAGCATAAGCTCTCGTTCCGAATACTTGCATTTCCTTAAAATTAGGTTTAATATTGCACCATCTTTCCAAGGGAGTTGTTCCGGTGGCTTTGGTAAGTAATCTGTTCTGCAAGTAATTTGCAAAATTAACCGCCTCTCCCCAGTATTTATTTGTGTGTTTTGCTTCTATCAGCAAGCATCTCGCCATTTCAAGTAAGAATCGATTTTTTTGTAACTTGTAGTATATTGAGCTTTTATGCCTTCCTTAGAAAATAAATTCTTAATATCTTTATGTATATATTCAGTACCTCAATCCGATCTGAAAATCTTTGGTGTTTTGTTAAATTTGGTCTTAGCATATTGTATATAATCCCGTATACTCTGAGCCACTTCCGATTTGTGTTTTAGTAGATATTGTAACATGACAAACGAGTTGCCGTTACAATTTCCCACCTTACCGGCAGGACCCACGGTAGGTAGGCAGGTTCGCGGAAATTGCCGACCGTGGCCTCCGAATAATGCTGAACGCGCCTCCCGCGCTTATCCCCTTTTCGTATATTGGGGTGTACTCCAGCATTGCTATGTTTTAGGTGACGGCCTTCTGATCTATTTTAATGCGATGTGGCCGTCGGGCGATTAGGGAATTTATACACCCCCGGAAAATATAACTGCTTAACCATATGTGAGGGGAAATGTAATACCGACCTCCGGCAAACGGCCAGGGGAACATTAGCTGAAACGCGATCGGTGATCGGCGGAACCGAACCACCGCGGGAATAGACGACCCCTCCGCGGGCGAAAAACTAGTCCCTTTTCGGAGCCAATTAGCGCCCGATAGGCTCCTAAATCGCGCGAGGGGAAAAGGGAGCGGGGTACGGAACGATACCTCGCGAATCGCTACGCCAAGCGGAGCGGTCAGACTCTTCTTTGGGATAGCTCGCGTAGCAGTGCAATTAACCGTAATATTAGTCAGTGAAAATTGGGTGAAAACGGCCAGTAGCAGAATAGGATAACTCCTGATTCCAGTTCGGTGAGTTAAGCCCCGATGAAGATTGATGTAAAGGTCGGGGTATTCGCTGACAGGCCACCTTCCCGCCACGAGTTCTCAATAATTTCTTGTCGTGTTCTTTTCTTTTTCCTTTGTCGGATCAAGGAAATGTTTGCGACACGGGTCATGGTGATATTATAGATTTAAAACGGCGCTTTCTTCCTCGCGAACGCGGGAGGTTGGCTCAAATTCAGAGAACCCGAATCTGGCGGTTAATAAGATTAGAAATATCCCTTGGAATTTATTGTTTTTTTGGTTTTCCCCGTATTACTGAACCTTGGCAAGCTGGAGTATCCCCTAGAGGAAAAATAGTGAATCCGAATAAGGAAGAGTTCTTTTGTAGTAGTTTTTTTCTGTATGTACTTTCGGGAGGGTATCCGAAGTAGGGAATTCTACGATCAAGATAAATTGACGCGTCTGGTATGACGGGACAATTTAGTTCTTCCCGATAATGATATTTTGATCATTGTATTCCTTTCGGAGGAAAAAATAGTCGCGGTTTCTCTCATACATGTATCTTGCGTAGAATTAATAAATGTAAGCAGCCGAACGGACCACCGAACGGCCGTGGATTTAAACCCGAGACGTCGCGTACTTTATTCGCCCTATACTACCGTTATTCCCGCCGCCGTTCGTCCCCTAGAATTCGGAGCTCGAAACTTCCACCTCCTGCAAAAATTAAGCCCTCGGACCCCACCCCTCGCCGTCACCTACGGGGCTGATTAGCCGGACGGGCCGGCTATAGGAGAGACCCGCTGCTCTAGATAATTCCCCGGGAATTTTAGGAGACTTTTCTTCTCATTTTCGTATGCGGACGGAGTGGCACGGGGCCGTTACAATATATAACAGTATATCTGCTATAATCATCAATGAAAGTCAACAAGTAACGATTATGGCTAGGCGTCATTGTCTGCATCGGCCCGCAAACATTCGTATGTATCAGTTCCATAGTTCACCTGGATTGACTAATGGATTTGTGTGGAAACGTTTTTCTAGTCATTTTTCCCTTTAAACATGTTTTACGCACCTCCCTTATCCCACAGTCCTGTATAGAGAAACCTTCAATAATGCCCTTCGATACCATGTCCATAATAGCTCTGTGATCCCTGTGCCCTAATCTTTTGTGCCACATATGTTGACAATTTGGAAGATGTTGATTTATAGCTATGAAGGCTTTATATTTACCTTTTAATTTATACAGATTGCTATGTATTTTGGCATTAGCAATTGTCACATCATTGTTTGTTATGAAACAGTCTTGATCTGAGAAAGTTACTTTAAAACCTTTTTCGGTTAACCTTTTAACAGAAATAAAATTTTCCTTAAGGGTAGGAATGTATAGGACATCCTTTATGGTAATAACAATAGACTTTCCCCCGATGTTTGTGCACACAATTTCACCTTCGCCTATCCCTTTAATTTCAGCATTTGCGCCGTTCGCCAACCTTACATAGTCATTGTAGTCCTTAATCGTTTTAAAGAAGTCTATGTTGTTAGACATGTGACTGGTTGCTCCTGAATCAATGCACCAGTGGTCTTCCTTGTCTGAATTATGTTTCTGAAACACACATCATTATTGTGTGTATCCATAACTTGGCTAACTTTTTGTTTTGGGTTTCTTTCCTTCCATTTTTTATACTTGAAGCAATCCCTTTTTAAATGTCCTGCTTTATTGCAAAAGTAACATATAGATGAACCATTGGATTTTTCCTTTACTTCTTTACGCTTCATGTCTTGTGCCTGATTTTGGGAGACGTGCAGAGCCTTATCGTCAAATTCATGTACGCTATGCTTCGAATTTTCCCGTCTTGACGCTTCATCTATTAATTTGCCTCTTATTAGTTCTAGAGTGAGTTCACCTGTAGACCTAGTTTCTAATGCCATAATGAGCGTGTTACACGAGTCTGGTAAGCTACTTAAGAGCATTGCAATCACAAGTTTTTCTTTCAAGACTTCCTCTAGAGTGGCTAATTGGTTGACAAGATTCAATATACCATTAACATGCTCTTCCATATTGCCATTTTCTGTTAACTTAAAATTGCATAATTTCTTTAGTAAGTATACTTGATTACTTAGCGTTGCTTTCTCGTGATATTTCCGTAGAAAGTCCCAAGCTTCCTTTGCGTTAGAAGTGTCCTTAACGTGCCTCAATTGATTGTCTTCTACAAGCAAACCTATGGTCGCCCTAGCTTGTCCGTCCGCCCTTATCCACTTTTCGTCAGAATTTGCAGGCTTTTCTTTACTGACTGTGTGCCATAGATCCTCCTTAATTAGAAGTAACTCTACTTTATGCTTCCATATTTGGTAATTTGTATTGTTCAATTCTGTTACGAAAAAACGTGTTTCCGCCATTATTTTACGCCACGTGCCCTGGGCCCATAACCTGTTAGAAATCTCTTTATTCCGCCTTACTGCGGCACACAAATAGCTTTATTCTGTTACAGTTATAGGGCCTTCTTTTTTAACAGTAGCGCCCTCTATTCAATCCATTTATAAATTCAACCAATCCAATAACCTGTCGACCTGTTTGCCACTATATATATATTGTAAGCATTTCGTCGTATGAGAATATCGTTGGTTGTTGGATGTATTCTGGGATTTCGAACGGGCATACTCTATGATTGTAAACAGGACGCATGCGCTAGATTAGGCTAGATTAGGCTACATCAAGCTAGATCCTGCAAGATCCAGACAGCGCGAAAAGGAGTCAGTAGTCTCAATAGAGACTGAAAAGAAACTAGTGAATGGCGTGTGTTGCAAATATTATAGTAATGAAGCAATTCTTTCAAAAGTACAATAAAGCCCCAATTTCTGTCTTATAAATAGCTTACAGAAATTTTTATCAGAAATGGGATTTACGTATGGAAGTGTGGCTGGAGATACCGAGAGATTGATCTCCGTACCAAAATTACCACGTGTGGTCATAACGGTCTTTGTCAAAAGGAAAAGATATACCAAGGAAGAAAAATGAACCGCGAACAGATCCTTAAAGTGAATAAAACTGAGCTTGTAAAAGCTTTAAGTGATCGTGGTTTGGACACAGAAGGAGATGTCGCAGACCTAAGGGATCGTCTGATAGATGTCTGGGCAGGAGGGCAGGACATATCAGGAGTACCCATCGAGGACGGAAATCCAGTCGAGGCGGCGCCAGTGGCGGAGACAACAATCGAGAAGCTGAATTAAGGAACTTTGGTAGTGCTGTGTCTCTAGCCGAGGTGGCTGCGTTAACAGTGGAAAGCAATCGAACGCTGGTTCAATTACTGCTGCCCATCTTGCAGCTGGAAAACCCGAGTTCCAGAGGAAGCTCTGTCCACGACTACAGACATCCCATATATCCCATATCTCCTACATCCCATCGTTGGGACCAAGTAAAATTTATTGCGAAGCAAATTCCACCCTTTTCCGGAGCGGACACCGATAATGTAAGGAGGTGGACTCAACGAGTTGACCACGTAGCGATGCTGCATAACGTATCGGATCAGGAGACGTTATTAGCAGTCTCTAGTCAACTGAAAGGTTTGGCCGAGGAGTGGTATCAAAGGCAGACAATCGAAAATATAAGCTCCTGGCAAGTGGTAAGAAAAAATCTTATTGACTACTTCGACCGGAAAGAGACTTATGACACTACACTTGCTAAAAATAGTGAAAGAATATTGTGTAGCTACGACGAAAAATTTATTGATTACGCTAATGACAAATTAAAATTGATGTGTGTATTGGATTTATCGGAGGACGAGCAAATTGATTTGCTTGCGGCTGGAGTAAGGGATATGCATCTTCGTCCCTTGGTTATGGATACCAGAATTTCAAAGTTGCCTGATTTCTTAGACCATGTAAGAAAAATTACAGAAGATAAAGTAATGTCGAGGCCAGCTTCATGGTCTACGAAGAAGGCACCTTCCAAGTTGCCGACATCCCATATATCCAAAGTTTCATCGGATTACGTTTGCTATCGTTGCAAAAAGAGAGGTCACCGTGCACAGGAATGCAACAACAGGGAGAGTAATTGCTACAAGTGTCAACAGAAGGGTCACATAAGTGCTAACTGTCCATTGGGGGAGAAGGAGTCGTCGAAGCCTCTTAACCACATCGCCAGCAGCAGTTCGTCATCCCGCGGTGCATCGCATTATTCTCGTTTTGATAAGCCCGATTTTAATTCGTGCGTTAGGATTAGAAATAGTAACAATAACCAGCTTTTTCAATCATTGGTCGACACCGGTAATCCAGTTAATTTGTTAAAAATATCTGCTCTTGAGTTATATTTTGGAGGAGTTGCCATACATGAATTGGATGCATTTCAGGAATTTAAGGGGGTGAATAACTCTCCTGTTAAAACTATGGGCTATAGTAATACGAGAATAAACATTGAACAAATTCAATGTATGAACTTTACGGTTAGGTTTGTAATAGTACCTGATTCTACGATGGTATACGATGCAATCATGGGTAGAGAATTTTTGAACAACGGTTTAGTTAAATGTTCCTATTTCAAAGGGAAGCCTTCTTTTACTGTAATAACCGAAAACAGTTGCAATGCCGATTCAAGTTTTATTATAAGCATTAATGCTATTGAATATAGGGATAAGTTTGACTTAATTCTAGAATTGAAAAAATAGAAGATTTGCCTCTGATAGAAGTGAATCTGAAGGATCAGTCATTGTATGCTTACAGTCCTAGGCGCATGTCTCATACAGAACAGGTCGAATTAAGAAAAATAATAGATGACCTCTTAGATAGAAAAATGATAAGGCCTAGCATTTCGCCTTATTGTGCTCGCCTTGTTCTTGTGACTAAGAAAAACGGTCAAAAACTAATGTGTGTAGATTTGAGACCTCTTAATCAGAGGGTATACAAGCAAAAATGTACGTTTCCTATGATAGAAGATCACCTGAATAAATTACATGGTAAGACAATATTCACGAGTTTGGATCTGAAAGATGGATTTTTCAGATAAGTATTCATCCGGATCACACAAAATATTTTTCATGTCCAACCCCGCATGGTCAATTTGAGTTTGTGAAAATGCCTTTTGGGTATTCAGAGGCACCCGCTGAGTTTCAGAAGCTCATTTTAAAAATTTTTGACAATATGGTGAGGAACGGAAAAGTTTTGATTTATATAGATGATTTACTAATAGCTGCGAACACCATTGAAGAGAATTTGGATATTCTATATGAAATTTTGGTTTTGTTGGAGAAGTATGATCTAGAGTTAAACATTTCTAAATGTACCTTTTTGAAACGTAAGATTGAATATTTGGGGTATAACATTTCCAGTGAAGGAATTACACTCAATAATCGACATGTAGAAGCAATTAAGTGTTTCCCTCAACCTAGGAATGTTAGAGAGATTCAAAGTTTTTTGGGCTTGACCAACTATTTTCGCCGCTTCATAAAGGATTATGCAATAAAAGCAAAACCTCTTCAAGCTCTAATTAAAGAAGGCAAGACTTTTGAGTTTGCTGAAAATTATTTGGAATCTTTCAATAAATTAAAGAAGGAACTTTGCTCATTTCCCGTTTTCAGATTATATAATCCAGGAGCAGAAACCGAATTGCATACCCATGCATACCGAATTGCATGCAAATCTTACGGATTTGGAGCAATACTGTTACAACGACAGGTTAATGGTATTTTAGCTCCTGTTGCATATTTTAGCCAGTCCACCAATGATGTGAAGAAAAGATTTCATAGTTTTTATTTCTCTCATTTAAAATAGTAACTGACTGTGGTGCATTGGCCCATGCACTTAAAAAAATTGCACGCTTGAGCTTTATGTTGCAAAATTATGATTTTGTGATTGAACATCGTAATGGTAATAAAATGCAACGTGTAAATGCACTGAGCCGTATCGTTATGCTAATTGAGTCTCTTACAATTGTTAACATTGAGGACATAACATAATTGTTAGCATTGAGGACACCTTAATGTATTACGTGATCCTAAAATTACGTGATCCTAAAATTGAAGAAATAGCAGAGCAATTAGAATACAAAGAAAATGAAAGATTTCAATTGATAAACGGACTAGTCTATAGAAATTATAAGGAGGATGTACTATTTGTGGTACCAGATACCATGGTCAATAATATTATTAACCAGGGTTGAGAAGAAGTAAGAAATAAAATTTCTTTAAATAAAAAATAAATAAAAAGTAACTTCGTTACATTTTTCGGTAACGAGTAACGAATTTAACCGTTACTTTTATCGTTACTTTTTTTAATTTTTTGATTTATTTAAAGTATTGTTCTTACCATTACGCGTGACAAAATTTTAATCTTAACTGTAAAGCCATAAGTAAATCGGTCAATCGACATTCAAATATTCCTATTACATTGTTAAAATGCTTGAATGTGATTAGCCGACGTACTCACAGTATATAAACGCGCTATTGTGTTCCGTAATTTGATGCCAGTACTAAAAATCTATAGTGTACGTGACATATTTACTATCTTTTTATGCAGAATATTACAAAGAACCTACTTATATAAAAAAAGTAGATGGAATCAACTTGCAAATCTCCAAATTGTTTTTTATGTAGAAAAATTTGAAGAAGAGTTGCAACGATTTTTAAAATCAAATAACTATAATATCGAAATGTTAAACGACTACATATCCAAAAATCAGAAAATTGTTTATTAAATATAATACAGCTCTACCAAGCAGTGCGTCTGTGGAGAGAATGTTTAGCGTTGGTGGCTCTGTGTTAATACCACAAAGAGGGCGTTTACAAGATGAAACCAGGGAGCAACAAATTTGATTAAAAATTAATAAAAAATTTCGATAAAATTAAATATTGTTTATTTTGTAATAACCTAGTAATGATTTGTTCACAATTTTCCTTACGCAAAATAATTTATTTATTTATATTATAAAAAAGTAACGGAAATTGTAACGACTCGTTACTTTCTAATAACTGTAACGGTAACGAGTTACTTTTATAAAGTAACTTTCCCAACCCTGTTATTAATATAAATCATGACGCAATGGGACACGTTGGTTTAGACCAGTGATTCCCAAAGTGGGCGCCACCGCCTCCTGGTGGGTGCTGCAGCGATTCACACTTCGAGTGAATTCGAAGTCTTTTTAACTAAAAGAGACATCGTACATGTAAGAGGGGTTACTGCTTCCCCGTGGGCTAATGGACTAGTAGAAAGAAAAATTAGATTTCTCAAAAGTACTTTGGCGAAAACAAGTTCGGACCAAGAGGATTGGAAAGGTCAGTTAGAAACAGTGCAATATGTGATAAATAATACGCTTAATAAGAGCCTAAGTACTACCCCTAGCCAACTCCTTTTTGGTTGTGATCAGCGTACCAAAGCGGACGAAAACATTGTTAGACTTATTCAGAAATGGAGTGATACCATATGTGATTTTGCGGTACAAAGAGGTAGATTAAGAAAAGATGCCGAAGAAGTAAATCTTAAACTACAAGCATACCATAAGACTGCCTATGATAAGAGACATAAGAAACCTGCGAAATATCAACCGAGAGACTTGGTGATGATACGACATCTCCAATTTAAGAAGCGCGAAAGCAGAAAGTTGCAACCCAAGTTCAAAGGCCCGTATTTAGTAAAAGCGGTATTAAATAATAATCGATACGTAATAACCGATATTCCAGGTTTTAACGTAGGACAGCGTCCTTACAATAGCATTCTGTCATCTGATGAGCTCAAACCCTGGATAAAAATAGATGAAAAATCTATGGAACTTGTACCTTTGGAAGTATCGGATAATGAATCAAGCAATAGTTAATTAGCGTGTAAGAGAAAGTTGTATATTCGGTATATTTATATATTCATAATTATAAATTTAGCTATAAGATGCGAAAAGGTTAATAATTTACTTCGAAACGAAAATTGAAAAGCGTTGTGACATAAAAGTTATGTATTTGATTTTTTTTATTTTTTCATTTTATTTTATTACTTCGAAGCAGAAATGGCCCGAGGTCGAGCCATGGTAGTTAGGATGGCCGAGCTGTAAGCATTTCGTCTTATGAGAATGTCGTTGGTTGTTGGATGTATTCTAGGATTTTGAACGGGCATACTCTGTGATTGTAAACAGGGCGCATGCGCTAGATTAGGCTAGATCAAGCTAGATCATGCGAGATCCAGCAAGCGCGAAAAGGAGTGAGTAGTCTCAGTAGAGAGTGAAAAGAAACTAACGAATGTCGCAAATATTATAGTAATTAAGCAATTCTTTCAAAAGTACAATAAAGCCTCAATTTCTGTCTTATAAATAGCTTACAATATTTATTTTCAACAAAAATAACTTTCTTTGGAAATTGCCGGGGACAGAGCTCACAATCAAAATTCCACGAGGAGGCAAGAACAGAAACAATACGCAAGATACAAGATGTTCGAGAGAACCTCGAGCAGTCGAAACGGAACTTACAAAATTCACCGAGCGTCACCGTCGATATCAACCTCAGCGCATTCGAGCATGAGCGTAATCGCTACAATCTCGTGAGAGTTATAATTTATATATATACATCTCCATGACGGATATAGTCTTCAAACACACTTAAATTAAAACTCCGACAGTGGTCAACTGCTATTTCTTATTTTCTTTATAACTGTACAATTTTCATTGTAATTGGTGTAAATCTCTAAGTTTTACACAAAAAAATGTTCCCAAACATTACGTTTTTCCTCAAATGAAACTAAGGGTTGCGACCCCCATTTGTCAAAATATTATGTATACAGGGTGTTTCTATGAAGTGCTGCCAAACTTATGGAGCGTATAATTGAGGTAAAAACAAGTAACTTTTGTTCACATACCTATGGTGTCCGGTCATTATTGGCGAAGATACAGCCGTTTGAATATCCGCCTACAGGTAGGCAACATGACCCCCATTCAGCTGCCCGAAGCGGCCAACGCTCCGTGATACGTCCTTGGCTCAGTGCCGGATGCGGGCGACACAGCTGACTTTTTCCTCATTATTTTTTCGAGTCGAGGAAGTGTTAAAATTTTCCGAACTATTTTAAACCACCGAACTATTGAGAAAAAAATTACCTACTAAAAAAGTCCAAACGACAAAAATATTCGAGAACTCATAAAATTTCGAGTTACTTGTGAATAAATGTTCAGCTCGGAAAGTTTACATATTCCAATAGATTTCTAACTTTCGAGTTATTCGTAAATATCCGAATTATTGGTGACGACGTTTCCTGCACTAGAAAATAATTTTTCACTTCGTAAATGGAAAGTAATTATTTCGAGGAAGTTTATTGCTAATAATGCTAACTTAGAAACGTCCACACTAATAATTCGAATATTTACATGTCTAATATTTATCTCCAAGTAACTCGAAAACTTATGAGGGCTCGAATATTCGAATCGCTTGAAATTTTTTAATGGCTTACTTTATTCAGCTCAAACAGTCGAACCAAATAAATTCCGAATACGTGCACATTCGTAAACACTAATTGCACTGAATACACTGCACAAAACCGTACTTATGACAATTGTTCGATGTGTCGGCTCCCGACGGTCGAGAAAGTTGGAAATTTATTGGAATATGTAAACTTTCCGAGCTGAACATTTATCCACAATTAACTCGAAATTTTTTGAGTTCTCGAATATTTGTGTTGTTTGGAGTTTTTTATCCGGCACAGAGCCGAGGACGTATCGCGGAGCGTTGACCGCTTCGGGCAGCTGAATGTGGGTCATGTTACCTACCTGTAGGCGGATATTCAAACGGCTGTATCTTCGTCAATAATGACCGGACACCATAGGTATGTTAACCAAAGTTACTTGTTTTTACCTCAATTATACGCTCCTTAAGTTTGGCAGCACTTCATACAAACGCCCTGCAATATTGTCTACTAATGTGTAATAATCTCTCAGTGGTTCTTTAAAAAATTGTACCTAGTTGTGAAGAAAACAGCAAAAAATGGTTTTTGGCGCTGCTCTTTAGGGGCAGTTTTCACTCCTTAAACTGGCTTATGGGCACGTACAAAAAAATACGTGTCCAATAGTTTTTGATGCACTACAACATATCTCAAAAAGAAAAAAATCGGTGAGGTACACCTCGGGTACTTTCCTTGTCAGACTTGTCGACATCTTTGATTGATCTCACTGATCATGTCTGACCAGGACAACTAAGAGCTGCAAGCAGCTGCAGCTTCAATTGTCGATGTCGATGTCGATGTCGGCCAGCTAAGACCATCACCGTGCCAGAGCGGTCATCTCGCCAACCATTCAGGGGTATTATCGCGTAACGTCTCACCTAAGAAACTCTCATCAGAATTGACATTTAACCCTCGCATGCCGGACGGCTGCCGCCGGTGGCTGGGTCTCGCGTGACCCACGTAGAGATTACGCATTTCAAGCATCTGTACAAGGAAACTTTATTTCATTTGCATTGATTTATTTATCTCATTTCTGTTTTCGCCATAACAACTTTTTTGTTTTATAACATGGCTGTTACATTATAATATAGTAATAACAAAGTAATACTAACAATTTATATATTACTAAAAATACTGAAATAATGAAATAGACAAAAAAGAATCACGTAAACGTGAAGAAATACTTTCAACTGTTTATTACGATTGTTCCTCGTATACTGAACCGGACGCCACTTCTAGATGTATTGGATTACACTTTTAGTAGTGGTAGTGGTGACGCAGCACACGGTCCGTTCCAACCGGGTCACCGCTCACCCAGCCATCGTTGTGCGACTGTTAAGGTACTCTCACAACGCAGTCGACTCACCGTGTTGAAGGAAATTTCAGCCACGTTTCCTGATGATACTGAGTCTATCACTCAAGAGGAGCTGGACGATTTCAAGTCTCAAATCAACGACCACGTCAAGACCTTCAACAAAGAGCATGCCTATTGCGAGGTCGTATGGCCAGCTGCACTTATTGACCATTTATATTTTAAGACGAACGTCCATCTTGAAATGCAGAGAGTGCATTCCAACCTCAGGCGGATGGTAGCTCGTCGCAGAAGTGCAATTGCCAGCGCACCTGCCAAATCGACGTCATCTTCTGCCTCTTCACTGATCGCTCATCAAACGTCCAAGCTACCAGACATCTCATTGCCATCGTTCGCAAGGCGGTACACAGATTGGCCATCATTTGGAGAGTTATTTAAGTCATTGGTGGGGGACAATCAAGACATCTCACCAGTACAGAAAATGCACCATACGCGATCCTGTGTCACTGACGAGCCAGCCAAGGTCATATCTGAGCTTCCTGTTACAGGTGATTCATTTATGATCGCCTGGGACCTCCAGACCAATCGCTATAAGAACAAGCGATTGATCATCCATTCACATTTAGATCGGCTCTTCGGCAAGACACCTCCCATACAGCGATTGGCAGCTGATTTTAACGCCCTTCTCACCACCATGGACGAATCTCTCGGTGCTCTTCTACAAATCGCGGAGCCGCAGGACCTACGGGATTACTGCTTAGTCTACCATGCCACCAGAAGACTGGATAGTCTCACCAATAAACACTGGGAAATGTCCATCAACTCCAGCAAAGAATATCCTAACTTCCTTAATTTCTAACCTCTCGAGTGAGAGCACTCGAGTGCCTGGAAATGCAACTGGCATCTCAGAAGGGGACAACTCAGTAGATACCGACAAGGCGAGTGACCTCTCATCAAGCATCGTCGCAATCACCATCGCGCTCATCGTGGCATGTCCCAAATTCAGGGACATGGCCTTCAAGGAACGCATGGAGGTTGTAGATCGTCGCAGATTGTGGTTTAACTGTCTTGGGCGGCACAATCTGAGGTCAAACAACAGCAGGATCCACTGCAAAAAGTGTTCGTCACCTTATCACACCATGTTGCATGGTGTTCCGGCTCACCTTGTACAACCGACTCAACTCAGTTCATCGGGATCAAGATCAAAGGCTACTCAATAGAAAGTTGATGCAGTCCTCGAATGCAACTCACTTTGATTTCTCAACATCATCCACATTGCTGGCAACAACTGTTGCCATACTAAATTTATCTACCCACATTCAGCCCGTGCGTCTGCTCATCGCCTCAGGCGCTGAGCTCTCTTTTATCTCTCAGCAACTCATTCGACAACTCAACATCCGACGGCCCTACTCATCTACAGCAGTCATTGGCATCGGTGTGCAAAAGACTACGCAAACTAAAAGTAAAGCCATAATTACACTCTGCTCTCGTTACTCATCAGCGTCTGTTCAAATACGAGTACACATTCTCAACTCATTGACGACTACGTTGCCATCTTTCAAGACATCGCGTCAAAATTTTCTGCAACTCAGCGATCTTCAGCTTACTGATCCAGATTTTCTCACTCCAAGGCCAACTGATATCATCATCGGCGCGGATGCCTACGGGCAGGTCATTTTGCCCGATATTGTCACGCACTTATCGGACATGCCAATCGCACAGTCGTCAATATTTGGATGGTTCGTCCTAGGACCCATTGCGCTGGCGCGATATTATCACTAACATGTCATCATGTCAAAGTGCATCATCAGGACGATACATTACAACAACTGTTGACTAAATTCTGAACCTTGGAAGAAGTCACTGTGAGTCCATACCATCAACGCACTCCAGACGAACAGAAGTGCGAAGAGCAGTATTAGTCAACTTATTCCCGAGATCCGTTTGGAAGATACATCGTTCGTTTGCCGCTCTAGTCGGCAATCACTCAACTAGGAGACTCACTTAACACGGCTCATCGATGCATTCAACGACTTCTCAGAAGATTCAATCGAGACCATGAATATCAACAGTCGTATCTACGTTTCATGGTCGAGTATGAAGAACTCGGACATATGGTAAAGGCACCTACGCAGTCGAACTCAACATCTAGTATTAGATACTATTTGCCTCAACATGGAGTGATCAAACCGGAGAGCACTACCACCAAGCTCAGAGTAGTATTCAATGGCTCCAGCCCTACCACACCAGGACATTCTTTGAATGATATTCTGTACCCTGAAGAGAATCTGCTCTTAGACATTTCAGATGTGCTCTTCTGGATTCAACTATCTCGATACATCTTCATGACAGACATTACCAAGATGCATCGACAAATTAGAGTTCACCATGACGATTGGGACTTACAACGCATCCTTTGAGTCCATGTACAGCTTAACATCGTGCCGTATCAGCTCACCACATTTGCGTACGGAACCAAGGCTGCCCCGTACCTTACTGTACGGATCTTGCTTTAGCTAGCTGAGGATGAAGGACATCGCTTTGCACTAGCTATGCCACCTCTTAAATAAGGCAGGCATGTGGATGACATACTGAGGGGTGCTGATACAATCAGTCAGCTTACAGAAACAGCAGATCAGCTCAAGCAACTGTGCAATGTTGTAGGGTTCCCATTGGCGAAATGGCATTCTAACAGCCAAAAAGCATTGGCTGTCACCTCACCTACTGACAAGGGTTTCAAACTGTCCCTCGCCGATTTTGATGAGCTTTGGATATGTTGTAAAGGGGTTCGAAATAAGGGACACGTATATTTTTATACGTGCTCTATCGCGAGTTTAAGTACGAAATCAACCTCTGAAGGAAAACCTGCCCTTGCACGTTTGCGCGTATACCGGTTGAAGTGCGTATTCAAGCGAAACACGTTTCCAATAAAAGTTGTACGATTTCAACAGATCTACAAAACTGTCGCAAGAAAAGTTACAAAAATTTCTTATTTTTCAAAAATTTACACCCCACCACTTTTATTTTTAGGAATTGAGAAAAGGTCATAACAACAGAAAAGAAAGAGCATTTTGCAGTCGGGCAGGGCGACTCCTATCATCTTTAACCAACCGGACCGACCTGCAATCATGCCAAGGCCGCAGGATGAGGACGACAACGAGATCGATGATCTGCAGTGCAGCATCACAGGGTTAGCCACCTGGAACATCCCTTAAAAGCGTATCTGGATGTGGCCCGCGAAATATATGTACGGTTAAGGAGGATTAGTACAAAATTTTCCCAACACCTCCTACAAAATGGATGAGCGAAAATTTACCGATAGAATAATCGTGTTTCGGCCAATCTGGTGGGTTAATTATTTAATCCACCATTAAAATTAACAAATAAATTTCATTTAATGTCGTGTGTCGTGGCAGCAAATGACATTTCGGTGTAGTAAACTTTGTTACATTGGGGAAATGTCTTTGTTGATTGGTAAATATAAGATTGGTATGACACACACTGTGATATTCGTTTACGTCTAAGGTCATATTTTTGTAAAATTAAATAATTAACAAATGAAGTATTGAAGTTCGCTCCGAAATTGTTATAACGTTGAGTTTCTAATTACTATTTAAGAATTAGTCGAGATAGATATGATACGTAATGAAAGTACTTACCTTGGGCATTGAGATTATTTTATAATAATGTGAATCTTATTAATTACCGAAGAAAAACGATTTTTTGTACTTACCTGCTGGAATCTGCATCGTATAGATGTTCTCCATCCCGAGCGAAACCTGAAACAAAAGAAAAGAAAATATTAGTTACCATTGTTAAATATACATTGACAAGAACATGAATATTAATTGTAACGAATATTTATCGAAGCATCGTCCAAGTAAATTCATTTGGAACATTGGTCGATGCAATGCCATAAGTAGTTAATATTTTGTGATCTGATTCATACATTATACTTATTATCTGTACATTATATTTAAGCGAACGAATGCTCCCGCGATATAATGTATTAATGCAGCATGAGGTAACTAAGTGCAAATATTGTAAACGCATAAGATGCGTTAGTTGAGTGAATAAGATACCGACATGCGAATAAGTCTCGGCACAGACCAAGTATAGGGATAGACCATTCATGCAATGTATTTTCGTGTCACCTCATTGTGGGGCTCTAGAGCTCCATTACCATTTTTGTGTCACGCCCAACGTTATCGTCCGGACGCAGTATAAGATGTGAACGCTGTGCGTGGCAGGAATTAAAACTAAATTTTATAGTTTTTTACAATCGCGCATAACGTAAACACGCGCTTAATATTGGGTTGTCCGGAAAGTTCGTGCCATTTTTCTATAGGTGGCATAAGGACAGGTTTAAATATATTAAAATTATAAAAAACAAACAACATGTGTACATATTCTAAAAGATGGTACTTTCAGCATATTTGGAAAAAATTTTGGTTACAATACGTTAATTTTTGTGAGTTTTATACGCCTTTGAATATGGAAGCAAATAAGGTGTATTATAGGCATTTAATGCTTTTCTTTTACCGAAAAGGCAAAAATGCCACAGAAATGGCAAACAAGATACACGCTGTTTACGACGAAGGTGCTGTAGCTGAAAGAACTGTGCGGAAGTGGTTTGCTAGGTTTAAAGTTGGTAATTTCAACCTTGAAGATCAAGAACGCCCGAGTAGGCCCTCCACCGCAGGTGAAGATCAACTTAAAACACTGATCGAGAATAACCCTCGTTATACGACACGTAAATTAGTAGAAATGTTAGAAATATCAAAATACAATTTACATAAAAATCCATTGAATGCGTTGCGCTTCAATTTTCCTTCAAAATCGGCACGAACTGTCCGGACAACCCAATAGCATTAGCTTTCAATTGTTTTTCCTTCTCCACGGGAGTCCACTTTCAGTTTAGTAGATGTACAATTGGCCAAACGCGATATTACGCTGCGTTCATACCGAGACGGGGGCTAATGTGACGGAACCTTTATTTGGATTCGCTCGGAAAACGAGGTGGCCAAGTTCGGCTCACCGATATTTTCAATTTTTTTCTATATGTTGTCACAGACGAGGACTCAATAATTTTCTTTTTAAAAAAAAAATTCTTAGTTCTTTATTCACTTTTCCACTTAATACAATTTTACACAGTGATTCGAAATGTGCTATGACGCGTGACACGTAACTTACGAGTGTAACGTAATGTCGAGATATAAGGTGTGTCTACGCTGTCGCGGGGGTCCTTATATACCTTCAAGATGTTTATATTTTTATGTCCGGAAGGTTCTCGCCGCTCTCACAGACATACCACTACATATGCATGATCCGGAAGTTTCTATCTGTTACAATGTATAATTCTCTCCTTACAAAGGAAATTTACAAAGCCGTTTGACCCAACAAAATGGCATCTTTCCGCCGCTGTACACCTCTTGCGCTCTAATCAGTATGAGCAACTTTGTAATTTATTGATAAAATTCTTAATAGTTGGCATGGTTGGCACACAGGAGTGCATTTTGGGAATATTATTTTTATTATACAACTGTTCTCCCCCATTTCATTTGAAAACACGTCAACATCAACAGCGAAATTCGTTTGCCCCCTCCATGAATCAATTAGTTATACAAAATTTTCGATTTATCTACTTTTTGTTGTACAAAAGGTCCGAACGTATCTGACCTCTCCTGCAAACATGTAAATACAACCGATAATAGCCATCCCGATAAATTAATAGAATATTTTGCTGAATACAATCGCACTTATCTTTACTAGTTTAATTTAAAGTGTGTTACTCGCTCCGAACTTACAATTGTACAGTATTGTCTCTCACTTTATCCCGCGATCGGGTCCGAACGACGACAATGCAAGATGGTGATAGTCGATTTGGTAATTAGCCGAAACGAGCGGGGTTCCAAGCCGGCGAGCGCCGAAAATGTAAACACCGATGAGTCATCACAAGAAGACTATATATATACAATAAGACTATACTGTTAGAAACATATGTATTTAAGTATGTGTATATGAGCGTACGTACGACGTGTAGGCAGCCTGAGAGTAGGGATGGACCCGGTAAAGGTGGGAGAATAGGGAAGGAACAGGGAACGACGAGAGAATTTCAGTCTTACGTTACGCCTTTACGCTTACGCATAAATAGTCAAGAAGAATAATCCAGTTAATTAAGTTTCGTTTTTTTTTATTTTGGGAGTTCCATCTGCACTCACTCGAGAGTACCCCTCAATTCTCTAACAATACAAGAGATATAATCGTGTTTGATATCGTTTTAATCGCAAAAACCTGCGCAATTCGGATATAATACTTCCGCGAAGATTAAATAAAAAATAAAAAATATCATTTTTCTGTCTTCTGATGACTCTTCTTGTTGTTTACATTCCTAGCGCTCGCTGGTCCGCAACCCTACGCAAATCTCGCTCGCTTTGACCAATTCTAGGAAATGGTGGGAATACCGCGGGGACAAAGTCAGAGGTAAAAATCGGGACAATATGGGAGGCAATATTGTATTCTGTCTGTAGCATGTTTTGAAATAAAACTTTTTCTGTTTTAAAAATGCTTCATTTTTTAAATATTTAATTTTCTATTCATATTTACGAAAGCAAAACTATCAAAAATGAAAAAAAAAATTGGTCAAATGAGACTAGAAGAATTCCGGTCATTGCAGAGTTACATTCATGAGTCTTCGGCTTACAGCCTCAGCTACAATACTTTAAATGAAGTTTTGATGGAAATAATTATATAAGTAAGTATCGCGTCAGTATTCAACCCCGTTTTTCATAAAAATTGTTCAGAGCTAAGTCGAGTGGATTTGCAAATTTATTTTATATGGAGAGTACTACATACACAAAAAATTTGAAAAATATCGACCACCCGAATTTGGCGACTCCTACTTGTCAGATGGCCGTCGGGTTAAGGTTTTTGTTTTTACCTCAATTATACGCTCCTTAAGTTTGGCAGCACTTCATAGAAACACCCTGCATAGACCGTAGGAAGTTGGACAGAGGGATGCGTTCCAATTCGCGGATTGTAACTCGAGCAATGCATAAATATGTTATCGCGTATTTTGGGTGAGGAGACGCAGCGGATTACGAATGAGTGGTAGTTAAAATGTAAGGCGTTTAGATTTCAGGCGGTACGTGCTTAATCGGACGCATATTAGGTTGCGGTTGCGTCGCAGCGACGACTCGACAAACATCCGAGTATCGAAGAGCTACGTGCAACAAAAAGGGTGCCTAGGTTTGTTGTTTGTTTGTATGTTTTTTGTTGCGAGATCCTTTTTTTTGTTAGCATATTTTTATTTTTTTTTCTTTCTACTTTTATAGTTCTACAGAGATATGCCAGACATTGCCTATTGCAATGTCTGCCGTTAGAGACAAACCAGATCTCAGGAATGCAGCCGTACCCTTCTCCAGTTCTTTTGGATTTCTGGGAAAGGACCCTTAAGTGCAAATAGAGTTTTCACCAACCTTTTTATGTACGCTAGGACAGTCAGTCGACGTCTAGCTCCCGAACAGTTCAGTCACTAAATAAAACTCAGTTAAAAAATCATCCAGTTTGCATATCTCTTTGTAAGCGCAACCCAAACCTTTCGCGTTTGCAACATAAAATTGGTGGCAGCGGTGGGATACGCAGATACTTTTCCTTGAAACTGGTGAAGTGTGTAGACTTAATTATATACTAGTTGTGCTTAGTTGCTCTACGGAGAATAAGTCGCTGCGTTGGATCCCAAACAATACTACAAAGTGGACGGACAATCGTTAAACAACGAAAGTAAGTGGAAAACACACAGATCTAATAAACCAATTATTACGTCAGATACAAGCTCTGAACGCTCTTGTGACGTTATTGAAGAGAAAGTCTTTTTAACTGCACCAACGATGTCTCGAGCTCAATCACCAGCCCGTGAATCGTCAGGCAGCACTGACGAGGTGCTAAAGGCAATACTAGAAAGGTTAAAGAGAGTAGAAATAAGGCAGATGAATGCTCTAAAACCAAAGGTAGAGCCTAAACCGTCGAAATGGCAATTCTTCGCGAAAGCATCGACGTCAGGCGCAGGTAATGAAGACCCATCTTCAATTCGAGAAGAAGCCAGTGAAGACGAAGATGGAGACGCTTCATCCTCTTTCACATTGCGAGATGTACTGCCGTTAATTAGTTCTTTTAATGGCAGCAATGTGGAGAACTTCGTTAGGCAGATCGAAAGACAACGAACTGGACTGTCCGGGACCCATACTACGGCTAAAACTAGAGGGACTGAAGGACACTGAATGGCTCTTGGACACCGGTGCATCAATAAGCATCATAAAAGAAGACCGAATCGAAAACACAGAGCTAAGTTAATTTAAGGGAATTAACATCTTAAGCATTACTGGCGATGTTTTACCATCCAAATATTCCTTGAGTATTCCATATGAAGGTACTAAAAATCCTGTATATGTCATTGATAAAAATAATAATTTACCATATCAAAGAATAATTGGCATGGACTTTTTGAAACGGAATGTTTATGCAATTACCGACAGATATATTAAAATAGGCAGTATAGTTTTTAATCGTCGAAATGTACCCAAGGACGAGAAATCAGTTTTGGTGAATTTTGCAATCGGCTTTGGTGCACTTACAAAGACTGACTCTTCAGGAAATTTAATCCATCCTCCATCTTTACAAAAATTAGAAATCGAGTCTGTAGAAGAAAGCGCAGAAATATGCTTGAATCGACCTATACCAAATTTTCCAAACTTAAATCAACGTATAAATCTCTTAAAAGAAAATACTCGATTAGATCACATTTTAGACAGACCCGATGAATTATGGAATATTATTTCAGAATACCATGACATATTTACGTTACCAGGAGACGATTTACCGTTGACAGACATGACACAGCACAAAATATACACGACCGACGATGCACCTCCGATACATCAACAAGAAATTAAACGACAAATTAAAGAAATGCTAGGTAAAGCTATAATCAGAGAATCTAAATCACCTTACAACTCCCCACTGTGGATCGTACCGAAAAAAGCAGACGCTTCAGGTAAACAGAAGTGGAGGTTGGTAATAGATTTTAGAAAATTGAACGAAAAGACAATTGCAGACGATTTTCCCTTGCCTAACATCGATGAAATATTAGACCAGCTAGGTAATGCACAGTATTTTTCAGCATTTGATTTAGCTAGCGGCTTTCACCAAATTGGGTTAGATTCAAAAGACACAGAGAAAGCAGCATTTTCCACACAAAACGGACATTATGAATTCTTGCGTATGCCGTTCGGACTTAAAAATGCACCTCCGATATTCCAACGAATGATGAATCAGAGTTTACACGGATTCATAGGAAATAGTTGCTTTGTTTACATGGACGACATTATTGTTCACGGACGAACGTTTGAAGAACATAATGAAAATTTACTAAAACTTTTCGGAAGACTCAGACAATGTGGACTTAAATTCCGACCCGATAAATGTGAATATTTGCGACAAGAATTAGCTTACTTAGGACACATCATTTCAAAAGAAGGAGTAAAACCGAACCCCGAAAGAATAAAAAAGGTCGAAAATTATCCTGTACCGACGAACCCAAAGCATATTAAACAGTTTTTAGGACTAACAGGTTATTACAGAAAATTCATTAAAGACTTCAGTAAAATTGCCAAACCCTTGACTAAATTGCTACAAAAGGATCAACCATTTGATTGGAAAGAGCAACAGGAAAACGCTTTTAGAAATCTAATTAAGTCAGTTACTAGTTACCCAGTATTAGCATGTCCTGATTGGAATAAAGAATTTTTATTGACGACAGATGCTTTAAATGAAGCTATAGGCGCGGTTCTATCGCAAGGCGAAATAGGAAAAGATAGGCCATTGAGTTTCGCTTCTAGAACGTTAAACAAAGCTGAACAGAATTACAGCACCACCGAGAAAAAATTGCTCGCTATTGTTTGGGCAACAAAACACTACCAGCAATATTTATACGGTAGCAAATTTAGAATTATCATCGACCATAAGCCTTTAACATGGTTGATGAACGTAAAGGATCCATCTTCTCGGTTAATGAGATGGCGTTTGAAATTATTAGAGTATGATTATACGATAGAGTATAAGAAAGGAAAAATTAATTCAAACGTAGACGCCCTATCTCGACTTTACGTATTTAACGGAGAGACAGTAGAAGAGGATACAGATACCGACAACGAACGAAAAAATTCTGAGCTTATAGATAATCTTCCAAAGGAAACTAAAGCTTTACGTGTTATGCTATCGAAAACTCGTAAAGAAACCGGATTCATAAATATTGATTCTAGGCCGTTTAAAGATGAATGGTTACGTACTATTAGACCCATAACTGACGATAATTTCGACTGGAAATTAATAATTAAAGGCAATATCAAGAAAGATGCATTCACTCAATACCGGGAGAAATTAGCTAAAAGTCTAAACCCTAACGTTCAGATAGAATATACAGGGTGTTTCTATGACATTGGTCCAAACTTAAGGAGCGCATAGATGGAGTAAAAATAAGCAACTTTTAATAATATACCTGTGGTCTCTGATGATCATTGCCGAAGTTACAGCCGTTTGAATATCCGCCTACAGGTATGCAATATGTAGACAACGTGACTCATATTCGGCTGCCGACAGCTGCCCGATGCGGTCGACGGCGCGGCGATTGTCATCGGCTCAGTGCCGTGTACATGGGACACAGCTGACAACCTTTTTCGTCATTATTTTTCGAGTGGAGGAAGTGTTAAAATTTTCCGAACTACTTTAAATCACCGAACTATTGGGAAACAAATTAGCTATTAAAAAAGTCCAAACGACAAAAATATTCGAGAACTCATAAAATTTCGAGTTACTTGTGGATAAATCTTCAGCTCGGAAAGTTGACATATTCCAATAGATTTCCAACTTTCGAGTTATTCGTAAATATCCGAATTATTGGTGACGACGTTTCCTGCACTAGAAAATAATTTTTCACTTCGTAAATGAAAAGTAATTACTTCGAAGAAGTTTATTGCTAATAATGCTAACTTAGAAACGTCCACACTAATAATTCGAATATTTACATGTCGAATATTTATCTCCAAGTAACTCGAAAGCTTACGAGGGCTCGAATATTCGAATCGTTTGGACTTTTTTAATGGCTTACTTTATTTAACTCGAACAATCGAACCAAATAAATTCCGAATACGTGCACATTCTTAAACACTAATTGCACTGAATACACTGCAGAAAACCGTACTTATGACAATTGTTCAATATGTCGGCTCCCGACGGTCATAAACGTTTCACACCGTTACACGATTGGAACTGTGCACACGAACGAATCCGAAAGATTACAATGAAACTCGCTGCACGATGTCTTAACCGCGTTAGCGAACAGAAACAAATGTCGGAAAGAACGAGGCAACGGATCATATTTCAAAACAAACTTGCATTTGTATTGTGCCCGAACTTGCAGTCTCCTCGCCGGCGCGTGGCATGTTGGAAGCAAGCAGATGATTTCATATTCACACCATCATAGTTATTTGGTAGTGTAAAAGACTGTGTGGCAGCTACGATAGAGCAGTGTGTTTCATTGTAATCTTACGGATAGTCACTCATGTCCGCAGTTCCAATCGTGTAACGGTGCGAAACGTTTATGACCGTCGGGAGCCGACGTATTGAACAATTGTCATAAGTACGGTTTTGTGCAGTGTATTCAGTGCAATTGGTGTTTAAGAATGTGCACGTATTCGGAATTTATTTGGTTCGATTGTTCGAGTTGAATAAAGTAAGCCATTAAAAAACTTCAAGCGATTCGAATATTCGAGCCCTCGTAAGTTTTCGAGTTACTTGGAGATAAATATTAAACATGTAAATATTCGAATTATTAGTGTGGACGTTTCTTAGTTATCATTATTGGCAATAAACTTCCTCGAAATAATTACTTTCCACTTACCAAGTGAAAAATTATTTTCTAGTGCCGGAAACGTCGTCACCTATAATTCGGATATTTACGAATATCTCGATAGTTTGAAATCTATTGGAATATGTAAACTTTCCGAGGTGAACATTTATTCACAAGTAACTCGAAATTTTATGAGATCTCGAATATTTTAGTCGTTTGCAATTTTTTAATAGCTAATTTGTTTCCCAATAGTTCGGTGATTTAAAGTAGTTCGGAAAATTTTAACACTTCCTCCGCTCGAAAAATAATGACGAAGAAGGTTGTCAGCTGTGTCCCATGTACACGGCACTGAGCCAATGACGATCGCCGTGCCGTCGACCGCATCGGACAGCTGTCGGCAGCCGAATATGGGTCACGTTGTCTACATATTGCATACCTGTAGGCGGATATTCAAACGGCTGTAACTTCGGCAATAATCATCAGAGACCACAGGTATATTATTAAAAGTTGCTTATTTTTACTCCATCTATGCGCTTCTTAAGTTTGGACCAATGTCACAGAAACACCCTGTATAGTGTAGACAATAAAGTTATGATTAGAAATTTCAATTATTCATCCGGAGTTTCCACAAAGTTAATACCAAAATTGATGGGTCCTTACCATGTTGACCGTTTATTACGGAATGATCGTTACGTATTATATAGGACGTCGAAGGGGATTCAGTTGTCACAAATTCCTTATCACGGTACATGTAACATGTGACCGTGGACTCCGGGATAATGCTAATTAGAATCAGACAATATTATTGTAGGGATCAGCTCAAGTTTTATGATTTGAATGTATAATAGTATGAAATTAGAATGTAGTACGTATGTGATATCCGTATGGATACTTCGATGCCTTACGCTTTGCATCTTGTAGTTACCCTAAAACATCAACGTAGTACACGTATTTTCGTTTTCAACATTCGCATGTTACGTACGTTGTAAAACCACTTTCGAGTTAATCGTTCATTGACACTCGCAGCGGTAACAACTTTTGTATTAGAAATCTTTACATTTTTTATATATTTGAATAAAGCGGTATTGTCATTAATTATTCACACATCGTGAAGTTTCCCATGCGTATTTGAAATTGTATCTATATTCTGTTCAAGTCAACACGTGCTTTATACAGAGCGCATCTCCCCCTTTTTCCCATTCTACACGTATACTTCTGACTGGACACTCCATAGTCCTAGCCAAACCCGATGCCTGCTGGCATGGTCGCCAGCTCGTTTTAATTGGGAGAAGCGAGCAAAATCCACCTTGGGATACTCGGATGTCCGAGACGTCCGTTCCACTGTGGATGGCACGACTCTGCACCCTTCAGGATCCTAAGCAGATTCGCAGATCGTAGCGACATAGGCCGCAGCTAAGAATGACCATCCCCAAGACCGAGTAGAAAGAAGCGCGGAATGCAGCCTACCCTTTCCAATTTGAATAGGGCACTCCGGCAATCCACCGCAGAAGCCAGCCGATGTATGATGGAACACTTGCACGGCACTCGTTGGCACTTACTTTACCGTAATTGCTTCGAACTTTGTTCGCACAGGTTTTGTGCGAGCGGCAGGCTGGTACAGCCTTGTAAAAAGGCTCGGCAGTCAAGGCGTTGGTTGTCGGGATAGGGCGACCGAATAATTCTCCTACTCGATGTGTGAAAAATTGTTGGTAGAGTCTGCCACTTTTTATTGATTAAAATTACGAGACTACGTTGATCGCAAGACGAAAATAAGCAGGTTTCGAACGGAGTGATATACTAGCTGGTTCAGCGGTAGTAGTTGCGAGTAGACTGGTTGATCGGTACGGATTTTAAAATGATCTGTTAGCGAGAAGATGTCACAGAAAGTCGCTCTCGGAAGAAAGGAGTAAACATTGTTGACCGTTTAAACGCGATGCTTGTGTGGGTGTATGTGAATGAGGAGGCAACGATCTAACGGCAGTTCGACTGAATCGCGATTTCTGACATTAGCCAGACATATTCCGAAACAGACTCGAATAGAACTAAAATGTTTATTGTTTCTCGCGAATTGTAGCAGTAAGGTCTTAGAAATAATCAATATATTTTCGCACAACACAGAATAGAAAGATTTTATTACATTTATTTTCACAAATATTGTTGATTTGATAAACGTGATTTTATACACAATTTATTTTTGACTATTACAACTGATAACTCTATAACAGCGCGTACGTACTTACACTTAGTAAACTTTTCGCGATTAATTTCTTAGATGACACGTGTGTACCTCGTAAGATCCGAAATTTGGCTTCCTCAATCCCTTCTTGGTTGCTCGCTTATGTAGGGGTTGCAGGCTGCATAAAAAAGTTATACGCGTAAAAACAGATTATGGAAACGTAGGTTTTAAGTTTGAGAAATTTTAAGATCATTCATGGTTTTATATTTTCTCGCAGAAATGTCGTTAATGAAATGTAGCACTCCGAATTTCAAAATAACCATTAGTATCTTCCCTTTGTTGCTGTAATTTAGTTTATTGTTCGTGTTAAGCAAGTCTTAATTACGATAATCAAAATCCCGATTAAAAATTAACAAATTTCGTGGTTTCCCAATTTTTCGGAACCTAATTGTTATCGAGATATTCTTGTTTAAATGAATGTTCATTGTTGCGCAATAGACTTTCTTCGTGGTATTCATATTGGGATGCCGATCACCATTTAATACATTGAATTTGATTGCTATTGGTGACTTTGTTTTCCATCGGAACTCCCCCAATGTTAAAGCAAACCCCACGAGCGCATGTCGTAACACATTCCCTTTTGGGAATCGGGCAACCCAACACACGTGCCCCCCTCCTACCTTATCACAACGCTCAAACCCCGCCCAATATGACTAAAGGTACTTACTGGTATGCCTCCAAGATGGCTTCCTTTGTTTTCTACTATCCAGTTGTAGGCGTAGCTTTCGCCGTCTATCTACGTTAAGGCGTGCGAACGCTCTTGCTAGCTGCCGGCCGAACAACAGGGGGCAAGTCGAGGGTCCGGTCCCGAAAATCAACACCACAATCGCGATCCCAGAGCCCATCCTTGGCCATGTGACGGGAAAAGGGGCGACTGCAGGAGTCGGCAGCGGACAACACAAATGCATCGGGGCCCATATTCGCATGCTCTGAAAACCCACCCGCGGGGATGGCCCCAACATACCGCCCACTAATTTTATACCATAAAATTTTATGGCCAGTGAATAATCTAAAGAGAAATACATACACACATGTGAAGACAACGGTTCCAAACTCAAAAGAAAATAGATACCAAAGGACGGTATCAATTCACCTACAAACTAAGAATAACTAAAAACGCTTCCTAAAGCGTAGAAAACAAAGGACAAAAAGGAATTATTCCTTCGCCCGAAGGCCAAACAGAAAACAAAAGAAACAGAAAAAAAACTACAGGGATGAAATGGAAGGATTAGGATACAGAAGTAGGAGGGGGAGGGACCAAGGACGAAACAGGTCGCTTGTATTCCCCCGCAGGAGTGCCTAAAGTAACGACTCGAACAACGCCGTCCTTCCCAGGATGGATCTCAATGATTCGGGCCGTGGACCATTGTAAAACGAGACTTGCAGGAGACTTCCCCAGAACTAGATCCAATGGCTGCAAGTTAGGTATGGACTTGGTCCACTTAACACGTTGATGCGAGGTGCACATATATTCCGACGACCAACGGCGCCAAAAATCCTGCGTAATCCGTTGCACGAGTTGCCATCTGGACAACTGGTTTAGAGTCACATCCGTAAGAGGAACCTCGGGAACTACCACCATAGGCCCACCCACAAGAAATCGACCTGGAGTCAAAGCCTCAAATTCTCCTAGATCACTCGATAGTGGACACAAGGGCCTAGAATTTAAAATAGCCTCAATCTTGAAAACGATGGTGGATAACTCAAATACGAAAGATTGATTTGAGATAAGCCGCAGCAAGTGGGTTTTCACCGATTTTATGGCAACCTCCCAAAGCCCTCCAAAATTAGGACTTAGAGGCGGATTAAAATGCCACACAACTTGTCGTCGGGAAAGTTGATCTCTGACAAGAGGATCCTCCAAGGACAAGAGGAAATGGTGCACCTCCTTCAAACGCCTCGCCGCTCTAACAAAGTTTGTGCCCTGGTCATTATATAAGTTGAGACCTGCCCCACGTCGAGACATGAAACGATCCAATGCCCTATGTGAACAGCCTTAGTCGCCATGTATACAAACAAACTGAAGTATGCTTTCTCCAAGGAAGACTAACGAAGTTTCGAAGACCTTATGTTTATTGGATCAGCGAAGTCTACACCCACATGAACAAAGGGTCGTCCCGGAGGAGAGACTCTAACCTCAAGCAAATCTCCCATGAGTGGATTCCGAGATTGTGAACGAAACTTGAAGCACACAGGACACTCTTGAACGACCTTACAAATCAGGGATCGTCCTGGACCGATCTAGAACTCCCGCTGCAAGAGCGCTTGAAGAGTATCGGGCCCCACATGTAAATAGGACACATGATGGTGTTCCACAATCAGCCTGGTCAAATGACTTTTGGAAGGAAGATCGGGTGCTTGTGCGACCACGAAAAGGAAGCGTTTGAAAGGCGGCCGCCCACCCTCAAACACCCTGAGGAATCAATGAAAAGCGATAGTGACGTTATTGCTCGCCCCAGAGGTCGCTCCGCTACTAAATCCTTAATTTCCGCCAAGAAGATTTCTGACTGAACAACACAAACACATTTCAAAAGGGCTTCCCGAAGCTCAAGTAGACTGAAAGAGCCAAACCTCTTACGAACATTACCCTTACAATTGTAAGCCAATCTTCATACCCAAGCCATTCTCGACACAAGACAAGAAAGTCTGGAGAATTTTTCAAAGAAATTGATGAAGTCGTTGGAGACCTGTATGTGATGAGCTAGCAAGGCAACGTGTTTAACTTCAGGTAGGTCAGGAATAGTCTCGAACACTCCAGATGGGCCGGGCCAAGAATGCAAAGGGCCGTGAATCCAGGGTGGGCCCTGTAACCATAAGACAGAATCAAGAAGCTGCCGAGGAAGAGTTCCCCGCGAGGCAATGTCCGCAGGATTGTCCTGTGCAGCAGCGTGACTTCAATGCGACCGCGGGAAACTGCGAGTGATTTCCATAACACGGTGTGCGAGAAACGTTTTCAATAAATGTGATTCAAGACCTAACCACGACAAGACGATAGTGGAGTCAGTCCAAAGATAGAAGGATTGGGGAAGATGACGTGCAAGGCAAGGTTTAAGAGTTGTCAAAATCCGCATAAGGAAGAGCGTGGCACAAAGTTCCAATCGAGGTACCGTTTAAGGGGGGTTTCTGCTATGTTGGGCCGAAAAATACTCAATTTTCAGAAATTTTTACTGAGAAAAATAATAAATATAAAAAGCTGCAATTTAGAATATTTATTAAACAGTATACAGGGTGGTCCATGTAACGTATGCACCCTTATAACTTCTAAAATATGCGATGCACAAAAAAATGTTACATACAGAAATTACATGGTTTAAAAGGGTACACTATGTAGTGCATTAATTTTTTTTATAGGTGGTGGCGTTTCGGAGATGTGAAGGACAACTTTGTTTTTTTTTAAAATAGAATACTATATTTTTTATAACATAATACGGTAGAATATCGAATTTTGAGTAAAAAAGTGTTGACCTTTATTAGCACTAAACCTAATAGCTAACCAGTAATTTCACTTTATTACTTGAAAATTTTGTTCACGTAATGTTACGTGAAATAATACTTGATATCAAGTTGGAGATTCAACCTTATCATAGATTTCCGCTGGACGGCCATGTTTACGTGACAGTGTTGAATAAGGTTGAATCTCGAACTTGATATTACGTGAAGAAAATTTTCAAGAGTCTTCAAATCAAATTTTCAAGATGTCTACAAAGAGATTCACACTAGTAATACGTTAAGATACAATGATGTCAAAGCACAAAGTGTCACCAAGACGTAATGTGTCGAAATGTGTTGTTGCGCTGTCGCGAGGGGCCTTATATATCCGTAAGATGTTTATATTTTCGTGTCGGGAAGATTCTCGCTGCTCTCACTAATATACTACTACGTATACACTATTCGAAAGTTTCTGGCTGTTACAATATATAAAATGGAAAGTTATGAAACTTTCCATTTACTTACAACTTACAACTAATTTGTTATGCCAGGACCATAAAGTTGGCCTTCCTCACCTTCAAAAAATTCTTCTTGAGCCATCCGTTCCAGCCTTTGGGCCAATCTTACCTCTTTTGATGCCGCGGAATGCGTGGCCTTTGCTATTTGGATGCGCCTTGTATCCAGATTGTCGGTCATAATTTTGGCTTGAGGTCCAATTTTGATGCCTATTATCTCCATGATACGCAGTAGAGGCATGATACCTTTATTGAATGTACATGCAACAATAAAAGATGCTATTTCGATAATTTTTGCCGAGAAAAAAAATATGTTTTGGAGCAAAGCGCCAAAGGAGAGAGTTATAACTTTCGTTATTATTTTGCGTCTGTTCACCCAAACACCGCTTTAACAGATCATCTGACGACAAATCTGGGTATATTGGATGAAGAAGTTTCTGAACTTCAACTGAAAGTTGTTCCGGATGTATACAATCTTGTAATTTATCCTCTGCCTCTGCGCATCTCCACTTGCACCACGAGTCAATTCCGAGCGGACATTTTCCGTGCTTCGGCTCCGCATCTGTCGAGCATTTGTGATTAAAAGTTGCCCAAATAGCATTTTTCATAGCAGTAACAGAATCGGAATTTCTGATGATTGCCAAACCATAATAATCGGTCAATTCGCGAATCAATTTATCCGTCAGCTTGCCGCTACCTTTGCCACCAACTCCTTTCGTCTGCCGGATCTCAATCTTGACCCCATTCGCTTCTTTACGTGTCCTATGTACTCCATTTTTGTCACTATCAATTCATCCCCATACGGTTGTATTTTCAAAAGTGATTTAAAAGTTTTTGTATCGCCATCTCCTATGTAATTGGCGTATTTCACGCCGTGAAGCTCTTCGGATCGCGTGAACATTTCCATAACACTATCGACTTCCATTTTTCCAGAGTTTCCAGTGTGATTGATTGCACAATTTTCTTCGTGTGTTTCCCACCACTCATCAAATTCGCCAGTACTCTCTTTGTTTTTCCATTGATTACAGGCATGACAAAATTTTGATTTTACAATTACGTCTACAGTCTTATTAAAGATTTGAGGCTTTCGCGACCGTTGACATGATTATTCACTGTGGCTTCCGAGTTAGAGCCGCGTCTTGGGATATTACAATTATACCGACGTTTCGTCAACATTGCAGTTGACTTCTTCAGGGTCTGGTGACACTGATACTAGCGTGTCACCGGTATGGGAACTCCTTAAATACTCATGTGTGTCGTTCCGGATGACCACACTGACCAATCAAAGAGATTTTTTGGTTGATCAGCTGGTCAATTAAAAAACGGGAGGAGGGTGTTCCAGATTGGGTTGATGTTGTATCCTTTATCCAGGCTGAAGTTGTTGGGATACTGCATTATTTCTAGGAATTCTCTGTATTTCCGGGGGAAGTATCCAGAGGTCCTTGCTATTATTGTTGTTTGGTCAAACCGGATGGAGTGACCTGTTTCTAGATGGTGTTCCGCGATTGCGGACTGTAATTGTTTCAATCTGGTACACCTCTCATGTTCTTTGAGCCGTTTACTTACGCTCCTCCCGGTTTCGCCGATATATACTTGTCCACATGAGCATGGGATCTTGTGACCTTGTGACTTGATGACTGGAGTGGAGGGCTGGGGTCTTTGGAAGACGTAAGAACGTTGGCTATTTTCGTTGGTGGTATGAAAATAGTATCCACTTTGTACTTTCTCAAAACTCGGCTGATGTGATCTGTGGTTCCCTTGAGATAAGGTAGGAAAGCGCGAGCAGTGAAGGTTTCTGTTTCAGGCTCAGTTGTAGGTTCCCTGGTGTGATGTCTAGATTGTATTTTCCTAATTGTGTGGTTGATCAAGCGTTTAGGAAAACCATTTCTTTGTAGACTAATAGTTAGGTGTTTAAGTTCTGTATCCAGGTGTTCTGGGTCTGATACCGTTACCGCTCTGTGGACTAAGGAACTAACCACTGATTGTTTTTGGGCTGGGTGGTGGTGTGAGGAAGCATGTAGGTACCTGTCTGTGTGTGTCGGTTTTCTGTACACTTGATGTCCCAGCGTACCATCTGGTTTCCGGGTGACCATGACGTCTAGAAAGGGGATTTTGGAGTCTACTTCCACCTCCATAGTAAATTTAATGTTTGGGTGTAGTGAGTTAATAAATTCTAGGAATAGCTTTAGTTTGTCGAGTCCGTGTTTCCAAATCACGAAGGTATCATCGACATATCTAAACCAGGTCGTTGGTTTGAGTGGTGCTTCTTCTAGAATTCTGTTCTCTAGATGTTCCATAAAGATGTTAGCTACAACCGGTGAAATGGGTGAGCCCATTGCTGCGCCTGTGGTTTGTTCATAAATTTCTTCTTGGAAGGTGAAGTAGGTGGACTTAAGGCAGTGGTCAATTAGAGGGAGGAGGCTGTCCGGGAAGGAGCTGTGGTTTTTGATAATCTGTAAGGTTTCCTGGGTGGGGACATTTGTGAATAAGGATTCTACATCGAAGCTGACCAAGATCTCATTAGAATGTAATTTGATGGTACTGACCTTCTGTACGAAATGTCTGGAATTCTCTATGTATGTTTGTGTTTATCCGGTTAATGTTTTGAGTTGTCTGGCTAGGAATTTTGCAAGGTAGTATGTGGGGGTGTTTATGGCACTGACAATTGGTCGTAGGGGTATGTTGTTTTTATGAATTTTTGGGAGACCGTAGAGTTTGGGAGGTTGTGGGTCCTTGGTTATTAGGGTTTTTTGGATGTCCTGTGGCAGTCCTGTGCTTTTTATCAGACTTGTTGTGGTTCTTTGTATCCGGGAGGTTGGGTCTTTCCGTAGTTTTTTGTAGGTGTTGCATTCTAGTAGTTCGTGCATTTTGTTTGTGTATGTAATTTTGTCTATTACTACCGTTCCGTTGCCTTTATCAGCCGGGATTACTAGGATGTTGGGGTTATTTCTCAGGTCTTTGAGGGCTTTCTTTTCCTCCCTAGTGATGTTTTGGCATGGAGGCTTGGCTGTTCTGAGTGCGTTGACTGTTTCCCTTCTTATCTCGTTTGCCTGGTTCGCGGGTAGTTTGAAGATGGCATTTTCTACTTGGCTAATGATTTCCTTTGTAGGAATAGTCTTAGGGGTAATCGCATAGTTAGGGCCTTTGGCTAGAACGGAAATAACGTCTGTTGATAAGGCTTGGTTAGTGAGGTTGATTACTGTTTCTGTCATGGGTTCAGTTGTCTTTTTTGGTGTGATGAGCTTGTTGAACTTGCTGATTTGTTTCTCGGTTCTCAGGTCGTGTGTTCGGGTGGATTGTTCCAAGGAGATGCGATCAATTGTGTTCCATATGTTATGGTTGATTTTGTGTGCGAGAAAAAGGTGGAGTTGGAAAAGTTTTCTAGAGGTCTGGTCGAAGAGATTTTTTGGTTGATCAGCTGGTCAATTAAAAAAAACGAAACGTCGGCATAATTCTAATATCCCAAGACGCGGCTCTAACTCGGAAGCCAGAGTGAATAGTCTACAATCTTATTGGAATATTTTCCAATTAGAATCACTACGCCAAATAAAGACGAAAATCCTCTTCGGCTCCAATTTCCATCACCAGAGATGCTCAAATGACATGGCTCATTTCTCGTTGCACGATTTTTTTCTACTTCTTCCTTTGTAGCCTTTCCAAGAAGTACTTCGCTTGTAGCTTTTGCAGCCGTCCACATATTTTGCAAGTAGGAATTATATGTAAAGATGGACAATCCTTGTCCCAAATCCATCATGCCGCAGAAAGCATTTATGGCCTGCAATCCGACTCCTAGCAGGCGCATTACAAAAACAATTCGTCTATGTATTTCGTATGATTTGTTTGAAATTTTCGGACAGGAGTCGATTTCGGTGTGGTCACAATCACACACGACACAAGTCTTGAATTCCAATCCTTGTTCGCCTTTCACATAAAACTTTACGTTATTTTCACATTCCTTGCGCTTTACTAGACCACTAAGTGTTGAAAAAACGGATATAAAATTTATAATGCGGTACCCGTACATAGGATCAACAGTGATTTCGGTATTACGCGAACTCTTTAGTTTTTCCGCCGACGTACTTGCGTGTGACACCTCGTTTTCACTAGTATACCGATTACCACGGAATCGTCGTTTTTCGACATTATGTCCAGGGCGATTATCTTCCCCATGGAATTTCTTTGCTTTGAACATTTTTCGCTACAACTTTCGTTACTCGTTCGTTACTTTGCAAATACTGTGTTACTTTTAACGTTTACGTTCGTACTGAAGACCCTTCACAAGCTAATGTCTGCTTCCCGAATGCACTTTGCACATACATATGTATGTATACTGAGAATGTAAACATTTCCGAGGAACGCACAGACAAAACAAACCCATAACTATCGAGAGAGAACGCGACAGTAACCCGAACTCCGATACCCCGTGTATCACTTCGCACAACCCAAATGCTCCCAATTTTATATCTACGCGCGGCTGCCTTAGACAGTTTATATCTTTCCGAATTTTATAAATTTCAATTTCAAACTTCGTAAATGTATTCTTAAGACTTGAATCTTTTTGATAATGCAAAAAAATGTCCGAGTTTTTCCCCCAACAAAGCAAAAACCCCCCTTAAGCAAGCGAACCTTGACCTCCCCCTGACTATTAACTGTCCTGACGTAAATAACACACCCATAGGCACGCTCAGAAGCGTCTGCGAAACCTAAAATTTGGCATTCAGTTGAATGTAAAACTGGAATAAAACGAGGAATGGAAAACTCACAAATAAGAGGTAATTCAGAAATCAAATTTTCCCAAAGAGAAGCAATATTATTTGGAATGGGCTGATCCCTCTCTAATTTCAGCTGACACAACTGTTGCATAATACACTTGGCATAAACAATAACAGGTGAAATCCAACCTAAAGGATCAAAAATCCTAGCAATGTCTGACAAAATCGAACGTTTAGTGTAGGATTTAAACTCATGGTTTACAGTATAGGCGAACACGTCTAACTTCGGATCCCAATGAATTCCTAAAATCTTATGAATCACGTCAGAATCAGCAATTAATGGAAAAGAGTTTATGGGCGCGATCTGAGATAACGAAGATATAAAAGTGGAGCTGTTACTTAACCACTTTTGTAGCGGGAAACCCCCAGCAGCACACAGATCAGTGAGGTCTCTTTGCAACTGTAAAGCCTCGTGCTCAGTATTCCCACCGAAAACAATATTATCTACATAAATGTCCTTCTGGAGAATCACAGCTGCCTGAGGAAACTTTGGGCTCTTGATCCTTGCATGCTCCTTCAATGTTCTCAACGCCAAGAAGGGTGCACAGCCCATCCCATAAGTGACAGTCTTCAGAGCAAAAGTCTCCGCAGGAAGGTCCTCCGAACGCCTCCATACTATGTGCTGATAAGGATGGTCATCCGGATGTACCAGGATATGACGATACATCTTAGAAATGTCTGCCGTGAAGGCAACTCTATGTAACCTAAAATTACAAACAATGTCTGGCAACGACTTATGGAGTTTGGGACCCGTCAATAAACACTCATTGGGGGAGACGTTACCCACCTGTTTGGCTGATGCGTCGAACACCACACGAATTTACGTAGTGGTACTGTCCGGTTTGAATACGGCATGATGCGGAATTGTATACTTAGATGTCTCCAATGTAAGATCCATATGACCTAAGTCTAAGTATTCCTGTAGGAAGTTGTTATAGGGTTGACCAAGTGTTGGTTGCTTAACGAAGCGACGCTGCTGTGAGTAAAGACGATTAACAGCAAGTTGACAACTCTCAGTAGGTTCCAAGTCACCTCTGAAAGGGAGACGAACGAATATATCTACCTATAGAGTCTCGGGAATACGTGGAACGAAAATGTTCTTCACAACGTACATCCTCTGGATATCGCACCTTCTCAATTACAGGCTCTTCTACTTCCCAGAATTGCTTCAACGTCGACCCAAGATCAGTAACACAAAAAGACAAAAATTCGCCGAAGCAGGCGGCGTCGTCCAAGGAGCTTATTAAAACATAGCCGAATGTAGTGGCCAAAGCAGCTGGTTTCGAACCTGTATAAGGTTGATAGGATATCAGAGCCCGAGCAAAAACTTCATTTCCTAACAATCCCTCAATCGGGCCTGAAATATCGAACAACGAGTCAGCTAATTCTAAGTTGTTGAACTTCCAACGAATGTCTGAACAAATCGTAGTGGACGTAATATTCGACGTTAGGGTGGTTAATACCTCCGGTTGAAAGGGGATTTCCAATTTTGGATTACACCGTGGTGAGATGGAAGACTTAATAACACCTTTGGACAAAACACCAGGGCCTGAACCAATTCCAGCAACTGTTACATTCGATTTACTAGGCTAAAATCCCAATCTGGCAGCAAAAGACTGACAAGGAAATTACCCGAAGTGTACCTCACCGATATTTTCCTTTTGAGATATGTTGTAGTACAGTAAGACGTTCAGTACACAGACGTGTAGTACAGTAAGACGTAAGAAGTACAGTATACGTTCCAATAAGTTTCAGCGCTAAACGAAACAGCGTTAAACGAGGCAACTTGACACGTACATATGTAAATATGTAATGGGGATCAGTGAAAAAGAACAGAGAATAAGAAAATTTATCAGTTCTTATATGATATTAAATATACTTATATCAAATATACTTATTAAAAACTTATAAGGTAATGTATGTCATTAATAACCAGGAAAATTGATCACGCCTAAAACTAGAGAATTCTTACCTCAAATTCGGAGATGTTCTACAATCTGAATCACGATCTGAAATTCTGTTGCGGAATACGGAAGTTCAAACAATCACTGTGTAAGGTAAGTTCGTAACTGACTATGTACGAGGGGTAGTTAACCCCCCTTAAAAGGGTAAAAATCACCGCGTTTTTAGTTGTACTATTGAATTAGTGATAAACAGTTTTATAGAGAACGAAATTTCTCGCAGAATTAGCTAAATTTTTTTTTTCCATGAATAAATACGGTAATGTAAGTTCAGGGTAATTTACCCCCTAAAAGGTGGTTGTTTTTAAAAACGCCGAAAGTGGTCAATTGCTATTTCTTATTTTCTTTATACCTGTACAATTTTTATTGTAATTGGTGTAAATCTCGAAGTTTTACACAAAAAAATGTTCCTAAACATTACGTTTTTCCTCAAATGAAAGTAAGGGTTGCGACCCCCATTTGTCAAAATATTATTTATAGTATTGTCTACTAATGTGTAATAATCTTCCAGTGGTTTTTTGAAAGAACTGTACCTAGTTGTGAAGAAAACAGCAAAAAATGGTTTTTGGCGGTGAGATTTAGGGGCAGATTTCACCGCTTAAACTGGCTTATGGGTACGTACAAAAAAATACGTGTCTAATAGTTTTGATGTACTACAACATATCTCAAAAGGAAACAAATCGGTGAGGTACACCTCGGGTACTTTCCTTGTGAATCGATGACGTCATCGTGACGTAGACGACATCTCATAGCTGTCAGCAGCTAAATGTGGGTATGGGGTATTCAAACGGCTGTAACTTCGACAATAATGATCGCAGACCATAGGTATATTAATAAAAGTTGCTTGTTTTCATTTCATTTATACGCTCCTTAAGTTTGGATATACCGGGTGTTTCACCTAACTTGACCACCTTAAATACATATATCGCTTATTTTGTATGGTAGAAAAAATGTCGAGAGGAGAAAAATATTCTGTTCGAAGGGGCCAATACGGTGATGGGCCGAATTTTTTTCTCAAAGTCATTTTTTCGAGATTTTAAGGTCATCATATTTTTTTTAAATGGGACTACATATTTTCACTACGCCAGTCTTATAGCCTATAAAAAAGCAAATCCAACGAGGTGCAACATGTTGAAGGTCACGTGACCTTTAGGGAGAAAATCATGAAATGTTTGCCATTAACATTATTACGCATTCAGGGACGACAAATGAAGAAAATTCAATTTCATTGGAAGAGTCTTACGTTAAATCTTATTTTAGAAGATGTTCAAAATGTACACCATGGACCTCGATACATTTTTGGAGGCGGTAAATAAATTCCTCCCGTACATTTTCAAGTTGTTCTGCAGTAATTGATCTACATTCATGTAGAACCCTTTGTCGCATGTTTTCTGCTGTTGTAGGAACATCATTGTAAACTTTACTTTTTAGGTATCCCCACAGAAATAAATCAAGTGGCGTAAAATCCGGCGATCGAGCTGGCCAAAAAATTCTTGCACCACGTCCTATCCAACGATCGGGAAAAATTCTGTCTAAAACATTGCGTATGAACGAGTGCATTATGAGCTGGACAGCCATCATGCTGGTACCACATCATTGTCCGACTTTGACTCTTCCAATGACTCTTCCAATGAAATTGAAATTCCTTCATTTACCGTCCATGAACGCGTAATAATGTTAATGGCAAACATTTCATGATTTTCTCCCTAAAGATCACGTGAAGGTCAACATGTCGCACCTCGATGGATTAGGTTTTTTATAGGCTATAAGACTAGCGTAGTGAAAATATGTGGTCCCATTTAAAAAAAATATGATGACCTTGAAATCTCGAAAAAAATGACCTTGTAAAAAAAAATTCGGCCCATCACCGTATTGGCCCCTTCGAACAGAATATTTTTCTCCTCTTGACATTTTTTGTATCATACAAAATAAGCGATATATGTATTTAAGGTGGTCAAGTTAGGTGAAACACCCGGTATATTGTTAAGGATATATATTGGATATATATTGTTACAAACGAGGACACTATCTTTTTCTTGTTAAAAAAGGAAACAACTTTTATTTGTCTGTGTTGCACTTCTTGGGCTTTGATACAGATTGATCGACTGACGAGCGATAATTCTGTCTGTTCTGTCTATCTGTACGTAAGTGTCGCTGCAGTGTCGCGTGGGCTCTTTATATGGTCGGAGTGTTTATGGTTTTACATTTACTACTACATACACGTTGTTTTAGAAGATTCTAGCGGTTCTCGCTGTCACAATATGTAGTATATCGAATTTTCCCTTCATCGTTATCTTAAATAATTTTCTTACTTTCTTCTTTTCTTACTTCTTATTTTCATATTTTCGTATACGTATTCGTAATTACGTAATAAATACGTATACGTATTCGTAAAACGTATTTTCTTACTTCTAACGTATAATGAGTTCTAATTTAAACTACTCATCTATCTATAAAGAAACCAATATTCGTCATAACTTATTTCAGTAACTAAATTATTATACTGATTACAGTCCAAATTCTATTTAATTAATTACTCGTGTTTTCAATTCAATACATTGTCATTAATTACTAAATATTTCCAATTTTTCTCCCACGTATAGCTTAAATTGAACAAAACTTATTGAAGTCCTTAGGTCTAATCTTATCTTAATGTAAGTATAGATATTTTCCTTATATAATGATATGGTGGTTATTTCTTTAACTTAGGATAATACAAATGATAACTTAAGTAATTTCCATTTTAACATATCAGCCTTCTATCTTTTGTGAACTCTATAACGCCGGCTGAATAAAATAAACAAATATTTTCTTGGTTTAATTTCAGAAAATTAAATGTACGCGCTCTTCATTTGATGATTCCTGCATTTTACGGAATTGGAGGACCACCCTCTTTGGTGAAAGCGAGTTTCTATTGCCACTCGAATTCCCTGTAGTCCTCCGTGTTGACCGTTCGCGAATCCGGCGGCACAGCAATGTGGAGTTGCTGGGATTCAGGCCAGGGTGGGTCTGGCCGGCTGTCCGGTCACAGACTGACTATCGTCGCCCTAGATGAACAATATTCTTCCTACTCTTTCATACTGTAAGAACCACGGCTCTTGGATGACTCCAGAGTCCTCCGGAGCCCGCGAAAAGAAAAAGAAAAAAGATTGCGGCTACGAGAGTGTGGTCCGCGATTATGTTTAACGGTTACGAAGGGAGGAGAACCACGTTGTGAAATCCTTAACCATTATGAAGTTGATGTGCCCTTATATTTTATTAAACCAGTTACACCTACCATCCATCTTCTTTTGGTCATCCCCAGTTACCCTACAATACGCATACTTCTCATACGGTGTAGTTTCATATACCGCTGTGTCGGCGGATTCTGGTATACTAGTTGTTTCCGGAAAATCGTCCGGATTTTCAAATTCTAATACTGTACCTTCTTCCACGTCAAGTGTCGGTACCTTTTCCGCGAAGTCGTTTAACATTACTTTTATCACACATTAGTTACTGGAAAGTCCCGTATGTTCAATATACTAAAAAACGCTAACAGTAACTGCAAGACATTATTTGGATTAAACTGCACCATAGTTCGCTGTTTGTTTTACACTTTGGGACAGACTTTAACACTTACATTGTGCACACTTGTCTGACCTGAATGGCTTTTGCTGTGGACAGCGCGACACGTTCTTTTATGGTTCTCTGTATCGCAATCAGACCTGCACTTTGTACAGTAGGGGAAGTTTATTTTGCTTCCCGCTCGTTCTTTCGCGTCTTCCTGTTTAAATGTGTACATGTCAGTATTGCTTCACTCTTGAACCTGCGATACAGCGATAGTAATATCTCCAAACAAAAACTTGGTTTTGAACCCTGTCATTCGTAATCCGCTTCGTCCCCTCACCCAAAATACTCCATAACATATTTGCGCATTGCTCGAGTTACGATCCGCGAGTTGGAACGCATCCCTCTGTCCAACTGCCTACGGTCTATACGTAAACTGGACACTTCGATCGCGATTTCGTATTCCGGAAAGCAGTTTCCTATACTCCTACACACATACCGTTGAATTTGAGATGAAATGCTTTGTTTCTGTTGTTATGATTGTTACGTCCCACGGACGCAACCCCTCTACAGCTATTATTATGATTATTATTATTATTATTATTATCATTATCATTACTACTACTACTACATAGAGAGGACTATCGAAACCCATAAGGCCCATCCCCACCACATCCAACCGCCACCACAACAATCTCCCACCCTCACTTTTCCAAAGAGTCCCGAGTTTTCCTTCGGGACCACAATCCTAAACACCCTCAGTCTTCATTCAGTCATCTCTCAGTCTTCACTCAGTCTTAGTTAGTTGTAGGTTAGTTGTTAGTAAGTTTTAGTTTAGTTAGGTTACTCAGAACACACTCTTTATTCATACACCACAGTTTCACCAACCATCCGCTCTCTGGCCATTCCAAGCTACCAAGATTAATAAACAGTTAAAGTCATCTACAAGCACGAGTTTCAAGTTACTATTTTCCACAACACCCATCACTACGATCCAAGTCGTAACAATGACCTTTTCTCAATTTTTAAAAATGAAGGTGGTGGGGGGTAAATTTTGAAAAACAAGAAATTTTTGTCACTGTTCTTGCGACAGTTTTGTAGATCTGTTGGAACCATACAACTTTTATTGGAAACGTTTTTCGCTTAGATATGCAGTTCAACCGCGATTCGCGCAAACGTGCAAGGGCGGATTTTCCTTCAGAGGCTGATTTCGGATTTGAACTCGCTTTAAAGCACTTATAAAAAATACGTGTGCCTTATTTTGAATCCCTTTACAACATATCCAAAGCTTATCAAAATCGGCGAGGGACAATCTGAAACGTTCCCTTCTAAGACATGGAGATCGAGCTCCATTCACTTTGCCCTCCTAACACGACCGCGAACAATGCTGGGAGGGAGAGATCCCGTCCTACGCATCTGAAGGACACGTCGCTCTTCGCACCGCACTAGGCATTGTCTTGACGGAATCATCGAGTTCACGAATACGAATCTCATCCTTTTGGATAGGGCGACCTACACGAACCCCCTCTTTGCCACCGAATACCTCCCGCATACGGGAAGTCAATATGTCTGCCTTCTTGGCCTCATCGGTCCCTGGGAACTCGAGCAATAGTGCTCCGGTGAATGCGCGTTTAACGCACATGTTTTCGATACGCAGGAGGGCCAGGTCGATTTCCTCCTGGCCGTACGAATCGCATCACGGTATTGCCCTTCAGGGCAGATGATTGCGACCGCAGCCGTCTCAGGCGACCGCCGCTTCGAGGCGTTGGCCTGTTGAGTGAGACCATCTTTCTTGGTAGGTGGGGTAGAAATAGAAGCCTTGCTTCTAGGACAGTCTTGCTTCGGAGGTGCTCTTTGTCAGTCTTCTTGGCCTTTCACCCCTCTATCTGAGCCCAGGATATACTCTGAGCCGGCATGGGGTGAACTAGAGCAGACGCCTACTTAGGGGTGCTTTTGCTACTGCTCTGTGGGGTTGCAGTTGGTCCTGTCTTATACCCCACCTTTGTTTTCGCCTTAGTCTTCTTGTCCGCCATCTGCACCATGGGGGGGGGCACAGAGGGTGGACCAACACAAATCTGTGGGGCCTGGGATACACCAAGGGCCACTTTAAAACTTCTGATTCTCTCGCATGAAAGCGTGACCGGATAGGTGGCTTTTGGTTCCGCTGCAGCTCATCCACCTCCGTCTGCCACGGAGATTATCTGCGAGAAGGGAGTGAATCTCCTTTCGGACGGTCTCCAGCTCTTGATCATTTTTGACGCTCTGAGCCCTTGCAGCCAGCGTTGATGTGGCGATTTTCATGAAGGCAGCCGCATCGTTCAATTTTTTGACGAACTCCACCTTCAGGTTGTTGTAGCACTGGGCGATTTTCTTAATCGTCGCCACGTGGTCCACCATCTCGGCCGTGAGACCGGGGGGTAAGCGCTCCCAGAAATTCCTCTGCGAGCCGTTTCCCTGCCTTTCGGAATTTGGCGGAGGAGAGGGAGAGATAGATAAATTAGTTTAATGCTCTGGAACGCATCCATAGAGCTTTGTACAAATGCGTCAAGACTAAATCAGACTTGACGATAATGGGAGTTCCTTACATTATTATAATACATAATAATTAAATGCCAACTACTACTGTATTATACAAAGAGAAATGAGATGATGCAGCATGAAGAAAAAAAAAGAAGAAAGACATAATGTTGTGAAATCATGATAATGATAGTAATGAAAACAATGACAACTTACCCACGAGGAATCATGATTCAGTTATGACTTCAAATTTAGAGATGAGAGTACAGAAAGATGAGAGTACAAGGAAGCTTTAAATAAGGAGAAAGATGGTATTCTGCTGGATCGGATAGGAAGGGAATTCCACAAGGAAGCCGCGATGGCTAGAGAGGAAAACTTGTGAATGACGGTACGAGACAATGGTATATTAAGATCCATTTCAGGAGTACGTAAAGAGCGAACACATGTGGTCTGACGAAAGACCAGTGAATCACGCTAAAGATTAGGCGTTGACATGGGCAATTCGAAGATTAGTTATGGTTGAAGAGAACAATGATAAGAACACGAATCCCTAGCGGGCACGAGCTTTCATGAAGAGGATGGCTGACTGGTGTGTATACCTACTAATATAGACAACTCATCGGCATTATGGATGATATGAGTAGTGCCATCTGACCGTAATATGTGCACTGGACCACCCTGTTTTCGGATGGACCTAAAACCACCGGTTTTCATGGCCCAGCGTTTTACATCCTTATGCAACTGGTACAGTACTTGTGAAATGTTAGGATCTATATAACTCCTAACATTCGGAAACGATGAATCAATATCAGAAGCTTTGAGGCGGAGTTTTGTAGTAGTGCGAAGGAGTAGTGCGAAGCACGGAGAATAGGAGTCGGCACAGATGTGGGCTACTAAGCTTTATAACTTGGGCGGTTGTGAGTTGCCAGGGTTTCCCATGCGAAAAGCATCACGGATGTTGTGTTCGGCGATGTTTACACCTATGATTCTGTAGACCATCAAAGATATCTTTGCTACATTCTTAGTACTGGTTTGTGGTACTCCGGCTATACTAAGTTCATTGGCATATTCCCGTAGTTGATTTTTTGCGCACTTTTCTGCTACCACCTCTAAGTCTGATCTGATAGCAGTTTTAATTTCTTTTATCGTATTAATTTCACCGACCGGGTCCGATATTCACAATTCAAGGGCATCAAGTCTGGCAGTGATCACCACCTTAGCCATGGACAGCAAATTTACCTCCGTTCGAAGATCGGACACTGCATTACTTAGACTCGAAATCGAGTCCAAGATAGCAATGTGCTTGTTTTTGAACGGCAACTGCATCACTTTTAGTTGTGTTATAACATCCTCAAGAGTTATTTTTTATCGGCTCGTACCAGGAATGTCAGTTTGTAGTGGCGAGTGAAACGATAAAGAAGCCGGTGAGTTAGACGGCATGTCATTTGGAGAAGTCCTAGATAAATGTCTAGGTGTCGCTCTACTACAGGTGTTACAATAGAATGTTTCACCAGAGTCTAATTCACCAGGTTTCCGATTGGCAATAATTGCAGTACAGTCCAGGTGGACGAACCTGCGACAATCACCATCACAACTCACATCTGTTTTGCCTACAAACTTCGCACAGGAACCACATTTAGAAGTCGTCTTAATTCCCTGCAATTTTGGTAGATGCTCAATTGAGGTTATGTGTACCAGAGAAAAAGGGCGTGGTTTATTAACTGATCCTTCACTAGCAGAAAGAGGGGACAAGACGAATTTACGCTCAAAAAGACAAGAGCTAGTGACAGATTAGCCTGAAATCAAAAGTAGGCCAGCAGGGCATAAAGCGGCAGAGAATAGTTCAGGTAAAGGATAGAACAGAAGAGAATGACTGTAAGGTGTACTCATACAGAGGGAGAGAGAAAGAGAGAGAAAATAAATTTATTCCAAGGGCTAAAAGTCCCGTTTAGACAAGTAGACAGAGCGTGAGTAATACAAAGAAAAATATAAATGTAAAACAGAAAATATACTTATACAGGGTCTCACAGAGCACCTGTACCAGCCGTTTATAAGCTCACAGAATGCTCTGAAGAGAAAAACTCGATATGTTTGTATACCTAAATGGGGTACGCTCTATCGATTGGTTCTATTACCAACTTCGGGTACCAACCGGAAATGGATCATTCTGACCCAAAGTTGGGTTTTTAAATGGAACATGCTACTTTTTGTTCTGGATTCGGATTACCTGTGAAAAAACAAGAAACTTTTACTTGAACCATTTCCCAGGAAAATGCTGTTATTCACCTTAAAACTGAACTTGAACTGCTCTTAGCATAACCCAGGACCAACAACGAGGATGTGGAACGTGTTTGGTCCCATGTGTGCCTACCACCTTGAACCACACATTCGCGCAAACGCTTCGTCACACTATCGGTAGCCTGCAAGATTTCCACGATGCTCAGCAATTGACCGGGGTTGCGAATCTGCTCTTTCATATCATCCCTTGATGTTGGACGTTCCTGATAAACGATATGTTTGACCCGGCCCCAAAGAGAGAATCCATGGGGGTCAAGTCTAGAGATCGAGGTGGCCACGCTACGGGACCTTCTCTTCCGATCGATTGTGCAGGAAACACGTGATCTATGACATTCCATGCCACCACAGAGAAATGGCTCAGACACCCATCCTGTTGCACCCACATTGTTGCTCGTGTATTCAGCGGAACATCTTCTAGGAGTTGAGGAAGGATGTTGTCGAGGAAGTCAGCATACACACGGCCATTCAAGGTACCATCGAAAAAGTATGGCCCTATGATTCTACACCCCATGAGGCCACACCATGTGTTGAGACTCCACAAATGCTGATTGTCCACTTCTCGCAGCCAATGTGGATTTTCTTGCGACCAGTAATGGGCATTGTGGATGTTGACCTCGCCGTTGCCCTTAAATGTAGCTTCATCGGTCCACAAAATCGATCGATGGAACTCACGGTTTTTGGTCAGTAACCATTGGCAAAATTCGACGCTTTTTTGAAAATCCCCTCCTTCAAATGCCTGATGTAGATTGATGTGGTAAGGATGATAACCACTATCGTTCAAAATCCTCCATACCGACATACGGCTGATACCGGACTCAACCGCGATTCTCCTGGTTGAATCATGAGGGTTCATACCAACGGCAGGGATAATATCAGGCGCGATTTCACCTCTCACCGGACGCCTAATCTGCTGATCCTTATTGTGGTGGAACTGAATTTAACCAGTCGTCTGAATCCAACGTGCCAAACGCCTGAAAACGTTGCGAGACTGACGAACACGTTCAGGGTACCTCTCGATGATTTTGGAGAGGGACATTTTGAGTGCGGATGTAGGCTCGTATCGCTCCGTAGCTGAATTCTGATAATCTGGTCAAAAGACACAAAGGTGAAAATAGGGACTCAGTGATAATAGATAATTATTAAACTATTCAAACTCATGATAAAAGTTAAGGTTCAAAGAAAATTTGAACAATAAGTGAGAAGGAAAACTACATAACCTCTTAAAGCACGGGACGTGTGCTAAGAAGAGGTTATAAGAGGTTATACGTAGACAAAAGGCATAGAGAAAATTTCTAAACCAGGACCTAAAATATAAATAAGAAACAGAAGAGGAAATAAAGATGCACAAGTTAACCAAAAGGAAGAAAATTATAAGTAGCGAAAGCGATTCGGATAAAGAAGAAAATAGTAATAAAAATGCTGAAGAAGGAAATAGAAATGAAGAACAAGACGCGGATAGCACAGAACAACAAGACGTGGATAACATGGAAGAACAAGACGCAGATAGCACGGAAGAACAAGACGTGGATAACAAGGAAGAATAAGAAGCGGATAACATGGAAGAACAAGATGTGGATAACATTGAAATTGAAAATGTCAAAGAAGGAAGGCTATCTAAGAATAAACTATGTGAAAAATTAACAAGGAGAGAAGATGACATTGGCATTACTTTACAAGGAATGCGAAAAATTTTAAAAGAAATGGGTAATTTTGCGTATACCATGCAAAATTTGCATAAGGAGATGAAGAGATTAATAACAAAAGCAGCGGAGAAATTTGTTGCAATTGATAAAACACCCTAGATAAAACAAATGAGGTTATAAAAGAATGATATAGAAATTTTGGAAGAGGAAGCAAAAAAAGGGAAAGGAGATGAAGAAAATGAAGAACAAGTAAAGGAGTATAATAGTGTAGGAACACAATGTGCAATAACAGGAGAAAGAAATAATCAAATAAATCAAAGAGGCAGGAAAGACACAAATGCAACTGTTAGAGAAAACTGGAATATGGAGACACAAGAAACAATAGTGAGAAACAAGGAACTAGAGTGGACAAGAGTAATTGGAAGAAGAAACAAAACAACCATAGCAGGAGGCAACAGTAGCAGAGTACGCAGTAAAACACCTATAAGTAGAAGACCCAAATCAGAAGCTATAGAAATAAAACTTAAGGATAATGAAGCTTTTGCAAAAATACTTAAAAAAGTGAAAGCAGATGAGAAAGTAGCTGAAAATGGGGAGAAAGTAGAGAGGATGAGGAGAACCAGGGATGGTAATTTCCTTATAGAGTTAAAGAAGGGAAGTAATAAGACAGAGGAGCTAAAAAATGCAATAAAAAGTTTTGTAGGGGAAGATATTACAATCAAAGCATTAGTACCTAAAGCTAAAATTGAAATTTTAGGAGTTGATGAAGTTTCTGATAAAGAGGATATTGAAAGAGGCATAATCAAAAAGATTAGAGAAGAAGAGTTCAAAAATGTTAAAATACTGGCTATGTATAAAATGTATGGCGGTATGCAGCGAGTAGTATTATTAGCCCCATATGAAGTTGCACATAAAATAGTTAAAGATGATAAGATTTTAATTGGCTGGCTTTCATGTAAAGTAAGAATCAAAGAGGAGATACTTAGATGCTACAAATGCCAGCACTATAGGCACATGGCTGACAAATGTGGAGGTAATGATAAAAGTACAAATTGTAGAAGATGCGGTGAAAAAGGTCATCTTAGTAATAACTGCAGTAGGGATTTGTGTTGCATGATATGCAAAGAGCTTGGAAAATCAAATTTAAATCATTGGATAGGCAGTAATAAATGTGAGGCTTATAAAATATCATATGAGAGTTATTCAAATAAACCTCAATAGAAGTAGAGCAGCGCAAGATCTCTTGTGCAAAGTTGCACATGAACATAACATTGACATAATATTAGTCAGTGAGCCAGCTGTATCATTTAGAAATGGATGGTACATGGATGGTATTGGTTTAGCAGCAATATGGGTGAGAAACGCAAATAAATATCCAATAACTGAGGTAGGGATGGGAAAAGACGGATATATATGGATAAGAATTAAAGATACTTATATAAACAGGGTGTTTCTATGAAGTGCTGCCAAACTTAAGGAGCGTATAATTGAGGTAAAAACAAGTAACTTTTGTTAACATACCTATGGTGTCCGATCATTATTGGCGAAGATACAGCCGTTTGAATATCCGCCTACAGGTTGACAACATGACCTACATTCAGCTGCCCGAAGCGGTCAACGCTCCGCGAAACGTCCTCGGCTCAGTGCCGTCGTACGCGTGCGACACAGCTGACTTCTCCTTCAACATTTTTTCGAGCCGAGGAAGTGTTAAAATTTTCCGAACTATTTTAAATCGCCGAACTATTGGGAAAAAAATTACCTATTAAAAAAGTCCAAACGACAAAAATATTCGAGAACTCATAAAAATTCGAGTTACTTGTGGATAAATGTTCAGCTCGGAAAGTTTACATATTTCAATAGATTTCCAGCTTTCGAGTTATTCGTAAATATCCGAATTATTGGTGACGACGTTTCCTGCACTTGAAAATAATTTTTCACTTCGTAAATGGAAAGTAATTATTTCGAGGAAGTTTATTGCTAATAATGTTAACTTTGAAACGTCCACACTAATAATTCGAATATTTACATGTTTAATATTTATCTCCAAGTAACTCGAAAACTTACGAGGGCTCGAATATTCGAATCGCTTGAAGTTTTTTAATGGCTTACTTTATTCAACTCGAACAATCGAACCAAATAAATTCCGAATACGTGCACATTCTTAAACACCAATTGCACTGAATACACTGCACAAAACCGTACTTATGACAATTGTTCAATACGTCGGCTCCCGACGGTCATAAACGTTTCGCATCGTTACACGATTGGAACTGCGGACACGAACGAATCCGAAAGATTGTAATGAAACTCGCTGCACGATGTCTTCACCGCGTTAGCGAAGAGAAACGAATGTCGGAAAGAACGGGACAACGAATCATATTTGAAAACAAACTTGCATTTGTGTTGTGCCCGAACTTACGGTCTCCTCGCCGGCGCGTGGCACGTCGGAAGCAAGCAGATGATTTCATATTCACACCATCATAGTTATTTCATAGTGTAAAAGACTGTGTGGCAGCTACGAAAGAACAGTGTGTTTCTTTGCGATCTTGCGGATAGTCACTCATGTCCGCAGTTCAATCGTCTAACGGTCTAACGGTGCGAAACGTTTATGACCGTCGGGAGCCGACGTATTGAACAATTGTCATAAGTACGGTTTTGTGCAGTGTATTCAGTGCAATTGGTGTTTAAGAATGTGCACGTATTCGGAATTTATTTGGTTCGATTGTTCGAGTTGAATAAAGTAAGCCATTAAAAAACTTCAAGCGATTCGAATATTCGAGCCCTCGTAAGTTTTCGAGTTACTTGGAGATAAATATTAGACATGTAAATATTCGAATTATTAGTGGGGACGTTTCTAAGTTAGCATTATTAGCAATAAACTTCCTCGAAATAATTACTTTCCATTTACGAAGTGAAAAATTATTTTCAAGTGCAGGAAACGTCGTCACCAATAATTCGGATATTTACGAATAACTCGAAAGCTGGAAATCTATTGGAATATGTAAACTTTCCGAGCTGAACATTTATCCACAAGTAACTCGAATTTTTATGAGTTCTCGAATATTTTTGTCGTTTGGACTTTTTTAATAGGTAATTTTTTTCCCAATAGTTCGGCGATTTAAAATAGTTCGGAAAATTTTAACACTTCCTCGGCTCGAAAAAATGTTGAAGGAGAAGTCAGCTGTGTCGCACGCGTACGACGGCACTGAGCCGAGGACGTTTCGCGGAGCGTTGACCGCTTCGGGCAGCTGAATGTAGGTCATGTTGTCAACCTGTAGGCGGATATTCAAACGGCTGTATCTTCGCCAATAATGATCGGACACCATAGGTATGTTAACAAAAGTTACTTGTTTTTACCTCAATTATACGCTCCTTAAGTTTGGCAGCACTTCATAGAAACACCCTGTATAGCTGTTATTATTCCCCAAACCAAGAGCTACAAGATTTCTCATCAGCGGAAAACAAAAAGTAATAATCGGAGGAGATTTTAATTCAAAGGCTAGAGAATGGGGGATGGACCATCAAAATAAGAGAGGTGAATATCTATTGGAATTGATAGCTGTATTAAATATGACAATTGCAAATAAAGGGAAAGTAAATACATTTGAAGGAAATGGAAGAGGCTCGATATTGGATGTAACACTTGTTACAAGCAGTCTGACTAATAAAATTATAAAATGGGAAGTATGGGAAGATGAAGAATCCCTTAGTGACCACAGGTATATCTTTTTTAATATTAGCATAGATAAAGATGATCTTAGCCATACTAATACGAATGATACAAATGGGAAAAAGAATAGACTGAATAGCAAAGTAGAGGGATGGGCTTTTAAGAAGCTAGACATAGAAACATTTATAAATAGTCTAATAAAATTCAATGAAACAAAAAACCTATACTTAAATGAAATAGTAGATATTAACAAAGAAGTTATGGAAACTATGAATATAATAGCTACTTCGTTAGATAAAAGTGCACCAAAGAATATAGATAAAAACAACAGAGCACCAGTATATTGGTGGAATAATGAAATTGCCAATAAAAGGAAAATAACAGTAATAGCTAGCAGGAAATTACAAAGATCTTATACTAAAGTAAACTACAATGAAATTACAGCTAAATATACAGGTTTAAAAAAGGAATTAGTCAATATGATAAAAGAAAGTAAGAAGCAAGCGTGGAAATTAGTATGCAACGAAATAGATAAGGACCGTTGGGGCCTTGGATTTAATATAGTTATGAGCAAAATTATACATAAGACTGGACGTATACATATGAATGACAAAATAATTAGAGGCTTATTTTTAACTGATGAAAAGGTAGATTTTAAAGAAATTGAAAATGATGATGTAGATGTACCTGTTTTCACTATTGAGGAGATCTTTGAAGCAGCAAATACACTGAAAAGAGGTAAAGCACCTGGAATGGATGGCATCCCCGTTGAAATTTTAAAGATATGTATAGGTACCATCGCTGATACCATATTAGATATGTTTAATAAGTGTTTAACTGAGATGAAATTCCCAGATGTGTGGAAGAGACAAAAACTTGTTTTGATCAAAAAGAGGGAAGATAAAAATCTTAATGAAGAGCCAAGTAATTACTGGCCATTAAGTATGATAGATGCAGCTGGTAAAATTCTGGTGAAGCTTGTGCAGAACGGATTACAGGGATATATAGAAGAGAGAGGGGGACTATGTAGCAATCAATATGGATTTACAAAGGGCAGATCCACAATAGAAGCTGTCAGGGAGGTAATAAATATTGCCAGCCTACAAAAAAGAGGGGGATCGAACAATTTAACACTACTAGTATTAATTGATGTTAGAAATGCTTTTAATACAGTAAGATGGAAGAATATAGACAGGGCCTTAATAGATAAATTTAAAATACCATCTAAAATGATCAACTTAATAAGAAGCTATCTATGCAACAGGAATCTCTACGCAGCAGATGATGAGGGAAAATTATATGAATATAGACTTCATATATATATATATTCTTCATATATATATATATATATATATATATATATATATATATATATATATATAGGAATATAGAGTTCCACAGGGATCGGTCTTAGGACCTTACCTGTGGAACTTGGCATATGATGATCTGATGAGAATGGAATTGCCAGATGGAGTTAGAATCCTAGGATACGCGGACGATGTTGCGCTTGTGATAACGGGTAGGGGGGAAGACGAAATTCAAGATAAGGCAAATTCTGTATTACAAAGAGTTAATAAATGGATGAAATGCTCGGGTTTGGAAATAGCTCCGCAGAAAACAGAAGCGATAATTTTAAATGGTAGGAAGAAGATCAAACAACTTGAAATTAAAATTAAGCAAAATGAAATAAAATTACAAAAGAAAGTTAAACAGCTAGGTATACATTTGGACAAGGCAATTACTATGACAGAGCGTTTTAGAGAAACTATGATTAAAGCTTCTAGGGTTGAAAATGTGTTATCAATGCTTTTACCTAATATAGGAGGATCTAAGTCGTCAAAGAGAAAAGGTTTGGTAACTGTGGTTAACTCTATAATGCTGTATGAAGCCCCTGTTTCCGCAAAACAATTAAGTAAATATGTAACATATAGAAAAAAATTCTATATAAAGATTATCACTTAGAATTATTAGTGCGTATCGGACGGTATCCCGGGATGCTGCAATGGTGCTGGCTGGTATGTTTCCAATAGATCTGATTGCAATGGAAAGGTTTGAAAGTTATGAGGCCCATGGTTCTGGCATAACAGGCATAGAATTTGATAATTTAATGAAAGACTTGAGAAATAAAACTCATGAAAAAAGAGAGGTGGGAAGCCAGTACAAAGGCAAGCTGGACTAGAAAATTGATACCCAACATAAAAGATTGGGTCAATAGAAAGCATGGAGAAGTAAATTATTGGATGGTGCAGCTACTTACTGGACATGGGTGTTTCCAGAAATACTTACAAAAAATTGGAAAAATAGATGATCCAAACTGTGTTTACTGTGATGCTGAAGAAGACGCAGCTGAGCACACACTTTTCTATTGTGACAAATGGAGGGGCAAGAAATATGAATTTGAAACTGAGATAGGAAAAGTTGTAAATAGTAGGAATTTCATAATGATAATGCTAACAAGTAAAAAGAATTGGGAACTAACAAATAAAATGATGGTTGGGATCATGACAGAAAAAATTGAAGATGAAAGGAGGAGAAATGCGGAACTTCTGGATAATAATTATGATCTAAGAAGCACCCCACTAGTGCACATCCATTAATGATAGTACTAGCGCATAAAAATTGAGAACCAAAAAACAGCTGTACTGGCGACATGCTTAAGCGGGACAAGTACAGCTGCCGGAGCTGAAAGAAGAGGGGTTTAGTGGGTATACCAGTCTTGCACACACCGACTGGGAGTGCCACACTACCAAGGCTATCTTCCCTGGTGTCCGTAATGGATTCCCCTCTCCTAATAAAAAAAAATAGGGTACCTCTCTGCGTACAATCGTTCAGCTGCTCTGTAATTTTGCAGACATTCACCTAATACCATGAGCATATCGAAACCTTCCGCGTTGGAAAACATTTTTGCTTTGCCAAAACTGACAGTCGAATGATCTCCGATAAGTAACTACATGACTGATAAACCTGCCACATAGTAATTCAGATCCGAAGAATGACGGAAAAAAATGTAAACACGAGCAAATACCATCGTTAAGAATTTGAAACACTCTCTCGTTTCTTAAACTTCATGTGGAAGAAGTTAGCGTAGACATTTTTGAAAAATAAAAAATTTTTTGTTGTGCTGAGTTGTGCCCGACTTGTGCCGTCATGTGCCGTTCGTAGAATCTGATTATTTTGAATAACACAAAAGTTACGGGGTTTTGGAACTTTATCTTTTCTCTTTATCTTTTTATCTTTTCTCTTTATCTATTAAGGAAGATAAAGTTTCAAAACCCCGTAATTTTTTTGTTATTCAAAATAATCAAATTCTACGAATGGCACATAAGAGCACGAGTTGAGCACAACTCAACACAAACAAAATTTAAAAAAAAATTAATTAATTAATTAAGGAAGATAAAGTTTCAAAACCCCATAACTTTTTTGTTATGCAAAATAATCAAATTCTACGAACGGCAGATGACGGCACAAGTCGGGCACAACGAAGTTTAAGAAACGAGAGAGTGTTTCAAATTCTTAACGATGGTATTTGCTCGTGTTTACATTTTTTTCCGTCATTCTTCGGATCTGAATTGCTATGTGGCACGATTATTAGTTCATTCGGCTCTTAGTTTTGGCAAAGCAAAGGTATGATCCCTCATGATTCAACACACATCACACACACACACACGAGGCCAAACATTTGCCACGTCCTCGTCGTTGGTCCTGGGTTACGCAATGAACAGTTCAAGTTCATTTACAATGTGAATGACAGCATTTTCCTGGAAATTGGTTCAAGTAAAAGTTTCTTGTTTTTTCACAGGTAATCCGAATCCACAACAAAAAGTAGCATATTCCATTTAAAAAACCCAACTTTGGGTCAGAATGACCCATTTCCGGTTGATACCCGAAGCTGATAATGGAACCAATCGATAGAGCGTACCGGATTTAGGTATACAAACATATCGAGTTTTTCTCTTCAGAGCATCCTGTGAGCTTATAAACAATCAGTTGAATTCAACTATAATAAATTATCACAGATTTAACAAATAAGAGTATATTTTTTCTTTGAAGGTGGCTAATGAGGAACACTGCCGTATGGCGAGGGAAAGTGAGTTCCAAAGCTTTATGCCACTAATCGATGTAGAGTGATCATATACAGTAGTCCTACGGACAGACAGGATAAGGTCACGATTAGAAGGCCGTATAGTCATAGTGGTTTTAGAGCATGTAGAAGTACAGCTAAGGGCTCCAGGGAAATATAAATGATTTCTTTCATTGAAGGTTCGGTACATTACTATAGAAAGAAAGTACCTTATCATATCCGTAACTGTTAATCACTGCAATTTCTGCATGTAAGGGGTGATGTGATCCGATTTTCGCACGTCGAATACAAAACGGACACAGGCGTTGAGCAAACGCTGCAATCTGATATTCTCTATCTCGGTGATATCCATGAGAGCTATGTAGCAGTAGTTTAATAGAGGAAAAACAAGTGATGTAATGAGCATAATTCGGATTTTTTTATTTAGAAAGCTCTTATTTAGACTCAATTGGTAGAGTTTTGGTGACCTCGTTACAGATGTGAGTAATATGGTCACGCCAGTTGCGTGCAGGGGAGATATGAATCCCTAGAATTTTCATATTAGCAGAGTAAGGGATAGGTACACCACCTACGAGGATTGAAGGTAAAGAGTTAAAGTTGATGTTCTTTGAAGTCCTAGACGAGCCAGCAATTATGCATCTAGATTTATCTGGATTGAGACACAATTTATTATTGCTATTTTTATTAATTATTATTGCTGACCCAATCATAAATCCGTAAAATATCCTCATTAACTAATGGGAGACTTTGTTGAAGCGTAGATGTAGAGCATGAGCAGTATATCTGCAGATTATCAGCATATTTCACATGCTGACAATGTCGAATGTGGTTATAGGTCAGCAATATAAATTGAGAATAAAAGTGGACCCAAGATTGACCCTTGTGGGACACCCGAGGTTACTGGGGCCCAGGAAGATATACCTGCAGATGTACGAGTGGCCTGCGTACGATACGAAAGGTATTACCAGAACCATCGCAATGCAGGATTAGATGAGTTCAGTGAGGCAAGTTTTTTGATTAAGAGAAAATGATCTACTCTATCAAACGCTTTCGAGAAATCAGAACTTAATACAATGGTAATCATTCTGAGGTCAATGAAACGACGTTTATCATCAGTAATTTTGACAATAGCAGCCTCAGTAGAGCCACCTGCAATGAAGCCATATTGGTTAGAATCGCTATAATTACTTCTGTTTAGGTAAGTAGTAAGATCAAAGAGAACTATCCTTTCCAGTGCTTTTGATAACTCGCACAAGCGAGAAATTGGATGGAAATCCAATAGTTTAGTAGGATTTGTAACCTTTGGTACCGGGACAAGAAAAACCCTCTTGCACTCATTGTCAGTAGGAAATATTGAATACTGTAACGAAGAATTGAAAATATCTAGTTGCTGCGAAGTTGACGATCCCACCCAATTAGCGTATCAGGAGGGGGCACTACCGGACAGACTGTCTTTCTTTGGTCATTTCTAATTATGCCTTAATATCACTGATAGGTGTCACGCGGAAAGGCATCTCGCGAGAACAAAGGGGCTTCTCACAATAAGTAAGCTTTCATCGCAATTCGTTTAGTGCATTCGGTTGCAATCAACTGTCGAAACTTGTTATTCTTTCTTCGCAGTCACAAAATATTTTTTCTGGATCTGCATACATTCCTTCTGCCGAAGCAAGGTGTCCACGAAAATGTACTTCCATTTTGAAGAACGTACGGATTCGTGATAACGTTTCGGATTCATGATCAAATTATAGCTCGACCACTCTAACTTGAACCTTTTAGAGCGCCTGCGCGAGTCGAGATGGGTGGGCCTATTCCCCCATGCATCTATATACGGTCCGTGTCATCGGGGCCCGTGACAATTATTAGTGACTGTTCCTTGCGTTGACTTTTTATTTTGCTATTTTTACTTATGAGATTGACTTATGAAACAGATGATAAGCACTGCAGAAAAGGTAAACACATGGTGTGACTTTCTTCCCACTACTTCTCATATTTACTCGCGCTCCGCCTTCAAGGTTCAAGTCAGAGTGGTCGAGCTATACTTCATTCTCAAAAATACAGCTTTTAGACTTTCTAATCTTCCATTAAATTTTTCACCAGGGACAATTATGTCATCGAGATAAAGGAGATAAATCTTCCATAATAGATTTTTCAAAATCTTTTTCATTAGTCTTAGGCCTAATAGGTCAGGTCAATAAGGCTATGATCTCCTGTTTCAATTTTGTGTTTCAAAACTGCACATTTCCTAACAGCAGATGAGTCCTTTGAAAAGATATCTTGAAAATCATATAGAAGGTTCTTTAACTTTTCCTTTTCTCTCTCTGAGATAAAAGAAGCACATTTTATGAATAAATTAATTTTATGAATAAATAATCGTTATGATAGACAGGTAATATTTTTGGTAAATTTTCAGTTTCCTCTAGAGATTGCTACATATCTTTGTCAATGGTGGGCACTGTTCTCAAAATTAAATCTTGACCTTTTCTTTCAATCCCAAAATGCAGGGATCCTTGACCTCAGCAAAAATAAATTTGTGCTTTATAGAAACCTATTCGAGATGTATGTTACATTATCTCTTGTCGACAATTATTCGTGGCAGAGATTCTCCTGAAACCGTTTGAATATTCTTTACAGAATTTAAAACGATGTTCTTGAATAAAACACTAACCGCACCTTTTGTTTCTGCAGATTCCTTCTTTAACATATCAGGACGAATAAAAGTCGCCACTGAACCAGTGTCTGATTTAACATCGTAATTTTTAGCATTTTGTATATCTCTATTACCGTTACTAGGATAATTTTGATCTCTTTCATTCTTCAAACTAAAATTAGTTACATGCATATTTCCATTTTCAGTAACAGGGCAGAAATGTTTGCCGTCTTATTCATGGATATCTTCAATATTTAATTAATAATAATAATAATGATGATAATGATGATGATGATGATGATAATAGTAATAATACACATCCTTTGGCCTACACTCCACTACCTCTTTTTTCCCTCTATCATCTACCATTTCGTTTATTTCTAGTATCCAGCCTACCCCCTCGTGATACCTCAAGTATTCCAACTTTCCTTCCTCCTCACATATCCAACATTTCCTATCCATTTCTTCTCTCTAATACATATTTTCCTCCTCGACATTGCCACACCTTATTCTTGCTATCAGCCTTTGACTGCCTCTCTCTCCTCTCCTTTTTAAGTATCTTGGTTTCCCGCTTATCATTATTTCCTTGTACCTGATGTTGTATTTTGAGCTTTGTACTTTGTTATAAATCCAGATATCTTCAATATTATTATTTAAATTAACATCTTCAGCAATATTAATATTTGCAATATTAATTTTTCTTACTGCTAGATCTTTAAAATAATTGGAGCATCCTCTTTTCCCGGTCAAACCATCCTCTCGTAACTTGACCGTTACCCTTTTTTTTGTGTGGCCTTTTCTGTTACATCTCCAACAATATTTCTCTTTGACCAAATCCTCTTTATTTATCAAATTTGACACATGATTTCGAAATATTTAAGTACAAGGAAGAGAAGAGCCTAAAAATATTGTTGCATGTTTTGTAATATGTTCTGAAAATGATTCTTCCTCGAGTGATCTTGCGATGTATCATTCTTTCCCTCATTTAAATTATGTACTATATTTTGTTTGTAAATGTAGTAAGTAAGGCCTCGAATGTAGTAAGTATAAAGTACGTAGTAAGTAAGTTTTAGTACCCTATCAAAGCTTCGTCTAGAGAAGTGCAAGTGGGAAAAGAGAAGTGTGCAATGCGAGAGTAACATCTTTTCTAAGATTATTATCCCTTAAAACGTCGACAAGTTTACAAGATGTTTGTCTCCCCTGATCTTCGGTTGGACAGTTGGAGAAAACTGATTGTGCTAATGAACAAAATGTACTACTCATACATTGAAGTCACTCTTCAACATTTTGTTTCTAATTACGAAGTTGATATCTATTTAATCCTAGTAAATTATTGTTGCCACATCGTCTTTATAACTTGGAAATTAAAACACACCAGTCTGAACATTTTAACTCTGTTAACGAGGTCAAAACACATAATGCTTCTCCTTCAAGGAAGTTTATTAACTTTTATCTCTTCGCCCCAATTGTTAAGAACTGAGTGATGTACTCTTTCCATGGTGTTAGGCCGTTAAATTAAATTGGACGCGTTTTGTATATGCGTGTATATTGTATAAACCGTGAAAAATAAATGACAGGACGATGGGAATCGTTCTCACACATAATTGGACCGTTTATTTTGAAAGTGGTGTAAGTCCATTTAAAAAAAAATGAGTTATCACGTAATTTATGCTTAATTTAGTGTACAATTTTTATTTATAACTGGTTAGTATTTAATTTCTTAAAAAATTCCCATGCTTTATCCAATTTCAAATTGGCCGGCAAAAGAAATTTCGTAACCATTGATTATGAAACATACACACCACAGGCTTATTATAATGTCATAAAACAATGTAGACAATATAATAAATTCATTTTACATGAAATAAAACGAGAGAATTTCGTTTCAACAAAAAATCTACAAAACGCAATAAAAAAAACAGATAAGCAAAAACACTAAATGGAGAGAAAGTAAATTGGTTGCAAATATGTTGGATGAGGTTTCTCAAAAGTGCACCATATACTATTTTACATAAAACATCGATGGAGGACAAAGAATTTAAGAATATTTAAGAATTTAAGTGGTGTAAGTCCATTTGCAGTTCGTAAATGTACATTATTTTAGTTAAAATCGTCCAAAAGCAATTTATATAATGAAATTACATATTGATAAATTAGTATAAATATTGCCAGATCTGACACAATAATCTTATATTTTTTAATTGACTAATATGCTAACCTTTCATTTTCTCAAAACAACAGAAAATGGACTTGCACCACTTTCAAAATAAACGGTCCATTTAATGTAAATTTTCAATTTGACTTGATCTGGCCAAAGTAGTATTGTTTATCCGCACGAGCCTCTGATCGAAACTCGCCAACTCAAGTCTGAAGCTCGCACTCTCTGTGCAGTGTTGTTTGGATTCTAAATCTGCTCGCAAAATTGAAGGTAGAAGGCAAATATTGTGAATACCAGAAATATTGCAGGCCATGTATACTGCTGTCTGTTCAGCCTCTGGGCCTGTAGAAGATAGGATTCCACTTCTAAACCAATATTGCGCGAGCACATCTTACGAAACGGCATATCCTTTTATAGTAAATTGTAATGTTATAATTTAGTTTATGAAACTCTGATTTATTCACGATCGTTGAAGTCGGAGGTTCGTCCTCTGGTTTGTATATTCTATGAACAACATTAGTTTGCTGAGCAATCAACAACACACGGTTGCTGTCGTTATTATACACTACGCACAATAAATGGCACATATATATACACATACATTTATTTATGGGGTGCCCCACCATTTGACAACTGGTAAAACTGATAATGATGCACAGTACAGGGGGAGGAGCGCACACGATGATGACATTGTTTTTTCTCAAGGTCATTTTTTTCGAGATTTTAAGGTGACCTTTGATTTTTTTAATGAATCCGTATCTGTTTTGTGGTAGGTAGTCATGTAGCTCACTTCGAGACGAGTTCATTGACCTATAATATGAATTAGTGTACAGAGTGTATGCTTGCATTCTGGTCGGAGAGAGCTATTTCGAGTATTTCTTATAAAGATAAGCAGCTTGATATTGTTGAAATACAGAAATGGCTATAACTCGGAAACAAAACGAAGTAGGACATAAGTTTATATGAACTTTTTTCAGTGTTTTTGTATTCCCCCTGCATATAAAAGCCTTTCAACACGTAACGTATGCATGTTTCTCGATAGTTTGGTTTAAATTAAGTTATTGCTAATGAAGTGACAATGCAGGAAACTGTTTAAATGAAATATGTCAGAAGTTATAAAGTACAATTATAAAAATGTATAATTTAATCTTATTACCTTTATTTTTCAAAAAATAAGAGTTTAGTATAACTCAACTTTCTGTAAATGGTAATATGACTTTCTTTTACAAGTTAATAGTTATGTCACTGGCGCGTGGCTATCTTACAGACATTCTATTAGTCTGCATTTACATTTGATGTATTTAGTATGTACAATGTAATTGTAATGGTTTTTCATATCCTCTCAAGTGTTTTTGTTTTAAGCAGGTTGATTTTTTTTTATCTGAAGTTTTTACTCATAAATTAGTACAACATAACAGATTGAATATATAATACTATATTAGCAAGATATTACAATGAAGTTATAATGATAAAACAAAAAGTGATATGAATTGTTACATAATGATATATTTAATGTCTTAATAGAAACGGATTGCGCTGTAATGTTCTGAAAATGTTTTTTCTATTTCAGCAAAAAATACTTTACCACAGGAGTTTAAAGGGAATATTTTGTGCTTCCAAAGTGGATTACTTAATGTATTGATTACACTAATTTTTTTGCTTCAAAGAAGCTCTTTAAATGTCTCATTTGCCAGGTGCCCATAATTAATAATATGATAGTTTGAGCTAAAGACCACCAGAATACCCTGCGATTAGTGCTTTCTGATGTTTTCCTAAAACGTTCTTCTCGATACTGCAATGAAATACAAAATGAATATTAAATTATACCATTATTTATAACAATAACTACCAGTAATGGTTATATTAAAAAATTTAAAAAAAAATTATTTAAAAGGATTTAAAAAAAAACAAAGAATTATTTTTAAACTATAAGTGCAATTAATTGTAATTGATCTTATCATTAAAAGGAAATGTAAAACAATTCATTACTCTTTGATAATTTTGCTCCTTAGTAATCTGTTCTACTTGATCGAGTAGTTGTCGTATTCGTAACTGTAGTTCTGATAACTTTTCTTTTTGTGCTACATTAGCATAATCAATGGCATGTTCCCCAACCTGTATGTCCAAATGTACCCTCTGTCAATAAAAAAAGATATAAATGTCACATGGAAATATTGTGAAATTTGATTCAAGCAAAGTATTTGTTATACAACAATGCTATTGCTTTAAATTAACCTGTTGTGGATAGATGCAGAATGTTTTACATTTAAGTTTTAAATGTCTCATATGTTGATGAAATGATTTGCATTCTTATGTTAATACTGCATATAGTAGACATGAATAAACACAGTATGAAATATGATACTAAGTTTACAAAATATCATGTAAGTAGTATAGCAGTGAAATGTTCTTAATCCTGATACTTCTTTAAATATACTTATGTCTATTTACCAATTGTGTTCCACTGAACCAAGCACTGCTGTTTGAATATAAACAAATGACATGCTCTCCTGGTGTATGTGATGTAAAAGAAATTCGGCCCTCCGAACTGTATACTCTGGAAAGGATTGTTTTATCATCTGGATCTCTAACTTCCACATGCATACCGACACTGTGACTAGGCATAAAGCCACTGGTCTTTGGGTCATATAATTCCACCTTGTAATTTACTGTTAAATAAAAGAAGAATGCATTAAAACATATTCAGAATGGTGCGTTGTGAAGACTTATCATCAAATTCATACCAAGAACTGTGGTTTCATCTGGAATTTCTTCGATGAAACATTTTCGTTCAGTCTCACCGATGTGAAAATAAAGTCCGGTGGCTAATTTAAATATTATGAAAAGAAAAAATACAATAACGTTTCTGTTTTGTAACATGACTGTAGTATGCAGTGATATATCCGCACAAAACAAAGAAAGGTTATATGCAAAACTTGTAATGAAGTAAGTAAACGACGGAATTGTGGAAGCACCAGATTTTAGAAGATACAAGCTAGTCGTATCTACGTGGCGCCACCTCCTCTTTCTTTTATTCGTGTTATATATGTGGTGCTGTTATGATGACGTAATTGGGATGTACGTGGCGGATTCTCATTTTGAATGTGCAGTATGGATCTCACTTTACTGACATTTCTCGCTTTAGTTGTTGGAGTTTTAATTGTAATTTTGACGCTGTTTATAGGACGATCGTCAAGTCAATTTCGAGGTATACCAGATAATCCATTTTCGTAATATTCTTCAGATTATTTCATGAATTTTGCTCTAACCTACTTTATGTTATATGATTGTTTTGTGCGTACGTTACATTTAAAAAACACTGAAATAAACATCAATACTGTATACATGTCAACACAATAATTATTTCGGTTATTACCAATCGAGAATGGCAAGCTGACGTCATGACATTTGTTGCATTTGTTTTACAGTAAATGTAAAAAGTATTCCCACTGTAATTAATTGTGAATAACATATTACTGATATAAAATGTAGTAAACAGTTTTATTGAACAAAAGCATCTTCAAGAATTTCTAGACATAAAATATTAGTTTATTCTAAATGTAATAGACATAAAATGTAGTTCCTAGAAATAGATACAAAATTTTATATATACATATATATATATATATATATATGGTTCTCATTACAATGCAGATAATAAGTACATGCAGGATTACATTGGGATATCTGTGTACCATTATACTTGAATACTACAACTGCATAAGTTTAGCAATAATGGAAAGAAAAAATATTATTAATGAAAATAATTTGTTATTCATTAAGTCATTCATAAAGTCTTTTGGACAAAAGGGCAATAAATTCAAGAGACATAAGTATTGAAAATATAAAATCTAAAATATAAAATCTAAAATATAAAATCAAAATATAAGTATAGAATCAAATTGTTACATGTGTACAAACATGTGATACAGAATGAGTTAGGTAATTTCATGACATCTTTAATTTCTTTTAGTATGTAAGAAATATTTTTAAAAGAATTACATAATTCTAAGGAGGCTAAGGAGGCACTCACTATTCTTATTTTTCTAATCTTTAAACACACACACACACACATGTAAGTATTAGCGTCTGATGTTTGCATTTTATTAAAAAAAGTATAAATAACGGTAGTTGTGAGCTATTACCTAGGGAAGAGGATTTAATTTGTTTTTTGAAAGTGTTTTCATATTTCACAGAACAAATTAATTTATTACAAAACTTCTAACACAACATCCAATTGGCATTACAAAAAAACTGATGTTTTACAAGTAAAAAGATATTGTAAGTCAGGATTAAATTAAATAGTTGATAAACACAGGTGAAATTGATACCTTGCATATCATAAGTCTTGAATTATCCTGTCGATTTGCCTATTATAGGAATGTACGATTAGCTGAATGTGCACAAAATGAGATGGTATCAGAAATAGAAGTTAGTAGTGGAATGACACATTATTATTAAATTTTGTTGGCAGCTGTGAATACTTTTTAAATTGATTGCATATTTAACAGTCCTTAAATAGATGTTCTAATTGGACTATAGCATATCGTAGCTATTTACATTTCATGTTGTTTAATTTTATCGCTATTGTACACAGATTATTATTATTTGAATAATAAGAAAAATATAGTTTTTATACTTCTTTAATGGCTGTAATGTCAATATAGGAAGCGATCAAAGACAACCTCAGGGACAAGAACAAAACCAACAAGTAAGACGTGCTGTAGGAAACAGAAATGTTCGACGGCGTTTGCAGGGAAACATTATTGTGGGTCAGGATGAACCAAGCCATAGGTCGGACGAGGATCACGATGGAAGACAAGATAATGAAAGAATAGACACTTCAGAGCACAAGATTGGTTCAAAAAAAAGAGCGAAGCTGGAAGCAAAAGCTGAGAAAAAGGCTCAGCGAGAAGCACTAGAACGAGAACGTGAGGAACGTAAAAAGAAAGAACAATTACTTTTGGCAGAAAAGGATAAAGAGAACGAACGAGAATGTGCAGAAGAGTTAAGGAGGAAAGAAGCAGAAAAAAAAGCAAGGGAAGAAAAAGAAAGGAAGGACTACGAACAATATCTTAAGATGAAGGAAACATTTAGTGTTGAAGAAGAAGGATATGAAGAGGACAGTGTAAAAGATACAGAAAACCTATTACGGAAATTCATTGATTACATAAAACAGAATAAAGTTTTGCTTTTAGAAGATTTGGCAGCACATTTTGGTTTAAAAATTGCTTTCGTAATCGATCGAATCCAAGAATTGCAATCGGCTCGTAATTTAACCGGAGTTATTGACGATCGTGGCAAATTTATTTACATATCACAGGAAGAGCTCAATGCTGTTGCGAAATTTGTACGACAACAAGGTCGCGTTAGTATTGCAGAATTAGCTGAAAATTCTAATCATTTAATTAATCTGAATTATGGAAAAATACTGGAGTCAAGATAATATAAATGTGATACGAGTCGAATTTAATTATTGTGTTTTATTAATATTAAAATATCAGTATAGAGTATACAAATATAAATATAAGCTGAGGTAGTTACATGTAAATTTTTAAGTTCTTCATTTTTAGTGTTACTAGCAAATCATTTTTAAGCAAAATTTTCATTTTTGCTGATAATATTATGCTTAAAAACATATGCAGGGGCGTCTTCCCAACAAGAGGTTGCGACCTTTGGGTCATTGATTACATTTAACTTTGTTGTGCGTATAGTACTCCAATGAAATAAATTTCCAAAATGAAGACCCAAGTATCAAGTACTCACAAGAAAATGTTGTTACAATTGCCGAATATTCTTTTTACTCGTTTTCGCTTTTTACGATTTTTTTTGTAAATATAAATGAGAACCGTGTTACGTACTATTAGTATTAAAATATTTTAAAAAGAATCCATACACTATAAATCTTTTTAACCTATTGCCGTACCATTTAGTCCCGGCCAAAGTGATGTACACGGATGCATATTTCTAAATTATTGGTGTTTTTCGCTTCCTTCCAAATCTATGATACGTACGATTCAGGTCTTATATTTTTTTCTTGACTATTCTTCTATAATTAATCGTTATTTATCGTCTCTAATTAATTGATTCACACGTTTTCTGATTGGCAAAACCACGTCGCTATCACTAGAGTCTTCATTATTGCTTTCACATGAATCCCTTATACTTTTCGTATTTTCCCTCTTCCTTTTAAACATTATATAAGGGTTTCTTAATTAAGTTTTACTTAAACATGTAAGAATTATCGGCTATGTTCGAGACGCACATGGACCTGAAATCCCATTATTTTAAATTAGTACTCGTCCATCGACACGAATATGCGGATTAAACAATGTTAACTTATTGTGGTTCTTGAAGAAAGGAAAGGTTGCAAAGAGAAGATCATTGGAACCCTCTAAAAAATGAGAAAACGTCATTTAGAGAACGTAATCCTGTAACGTATAGACATGTACAGTGGCTCACGAAAGTATTCGAACACCTGTTTTTTCGGAATAACTTTTTTAAAAATGAACATATCGACGTGAAATTTGAACTGAAGCTAGCCCAAACAATTTACTTCTTTACGTGTTTCAACGGTTTTCGGAATATTCGAATATTAAAAAATTCCGACTTTTATGGCGCTCTGTACATTTTATAACTTTCTTTATAGGCCCTGTCTCGAAAAACAGAGATCTACGTTTCGTACAGTACGTCACCTCATATATGAGCCGTTTATTTTGAAAGTGGCCTAAGTCCATTTATACTTAAATTGACATATTTAAGGGTTTGTGTTTCAATGCAATTAAAAATATAGGTACAGGATACCAATGAGTTATACTGCTCAAGTATATCTAAAGGAGTTAAATTTATAGTCCCTACTAAAATAATGGCAATTATTAAGTGAATAATATGTGTTTTTTACCAAGAATGGAGTTAAGCCACTATCAAAATTAACAACCAGATTCGTTATAAAATTTGGAAGAGCCCAAGTCCATCCAACATAATTAAAAATGCTTCAAATTGAAAAAAAATACTCAATTTATGAAAAAAATATTATGATATTATTATATTATTTTATTTTTTAAAAATGTGGGTAACGGATAACATAGTAGAATAATGTTTTTGGGTTTCTAAGTGTGTCAAATTTATCATCTCAATTAGCATATTTAACATTATTTAAGAAGTAATATTATTATATTAATATTAATATTCTTATACAGTTTTTTGCAATTTAATTTGTTATAAACAAATTATTAGCAAATTGCTGAAAATTACAAGGGCATATCCGGAGACCCGTATGAATCCATTTCGCGGATCGAAAGTAAAATTTAAAATTAAATTGTTTATAACAAATTCATTGCACATTGATAATTCAGCTGCTACATTGATAATTAAAACTAAAGCTGAGATCTCATAAAATTTTATTGCACAATATTTTCCATATCCATTTGAAACTCTCACAATGAGTCTTACACGTTCAAAAAGAAATTTTTCATCACTTCAATAACCAGCAAATTTTCGTGTTGGAAAATTTGAATGACTGAAGATATATTAGCAACTATTTGCTTCAGAATGAAAAGATCATGTAAAAATGTATCTATTAACGTAGCTAACTCGATTTTTTTGGAAAATGGACTTAGGCCACTTTCAAAATAAACGGCTCATATATCCTGTAAATTTTATTCAATTCGGAGAACGCGCGGAGAAGTTACGATTTTTTGAAGTTGCCTATTTTCATGTAGTATTAGCAAAATGTTTTGGACCAAAATAAGTAACTTCGAAAAATCATAACTTCTCCGCCCGTTCTTCGAATTGAATGAAATTTACAGGATATACATGTGGTGACGTACTGTACGAAATATACATCTCAGTTTTTCGAGACAGGGCTTATAAAAAAAGTTATAAAATGTACAGGGCACCATAAAAGTCGTAATTTCTTAATATTCGAATATTCCGAAAAACGCTGAAACACGTAAAGAAGTAAATTGTTTGGGCTAACTTCAGTTCAAATTTCGCGTCAATATGTTCATTTTTGAAAAAGTTATTCCGAAAAATATTTGTTCGAATACTTTCGTGAGCCACTGTATATGTCTAATAATAAGTAAGTATTCAGTCTCCAGTACTTTATCTATCGCGTCTTACGCGCCTGCCATTTTTGGCCACTATTTTCTTTACAAACAACTCAATGTAGTACAAAATTACGAACAATACAACTCTTGTTCTGTAATGTGGAATATAAAAATTATGGCTAACTCACTGACGTATTCGAAAGAACTGTACAATCACTGTAACTGACAATGAGTTTTTTGTTTGGGTTCCCTATTGCCGAGTCTGTTTAGATTTTAGCTCTTATCTCCATCAGCCGCTTTCTCCACCACAAAAATCATTAGTTGCTTCTATATGGCCTGAACTAGACACTAGGAATCTCACTTGTGACATTCGTGTTTGGCCCAAAATTCTGTATACGACAAGGGTAGGGTTGCTAGAATATCTCTTTTATAGAAAACATGTTCACCTTTTTTTTGCAAAAATGTTCACTTTTGTTCTCTTTTTTCGGTTTCTCTTTTTTGAAATGAGAATTTTTACTAAATTTCATTTAATATTCGAACTTAAAACTTTAAACTCTCATCATTTAGTGCTACTAGTAATGTTTGGGAATTTTGTAGTTGGTGCCATTTGGTATAGGTAATCTTCTTCTTCAACTTTTACCTAGGCGCCACGATAGGTTAAATGAGGTTAAGTTTTTGCCATGTTTTTACATTATGATTCTACGCCGCACAATGTATGAAATCTATATTTATACTCATAATATCAAGTTGGTATTATTAGTTGCAATATTATGTTATAACAGCTGTAGTATACTGGGCTTTCGTATCTTCAAATATATAGTCTCGTTCTCTTTATTTAATTAAATACACATAAAACTAATTACTTAATTATATACTCTTTATTCAAAACTTATAGGTATATGATTACTATAATTCATTGGAAATCTATTGGAATATGTCAACTTTCCGAGCTGAACATTTATCCACAAGTAACTCGAAATTTTATGAGTCCTCGAATATTTTTGTCGTTTGGACTTTTTTAATAACTAATTTGTTTCCCAATAGTTCGGTAATTTAAAGTAGTTCGGAAAATTTTAACACTTCCTCCGCTCGAAAAATAATGACGAAAAAGGTTGTCAGCTGTGTCCTATGTACACGGTACTGAGCCGATGACGCTCGCCGTGCCGTCGACCGCATCGGACAGCTGTCGGCAGCCGAATATGGGTCACGTTGTCTACATATTGCATACCTGTAGGCGGATATTCAAACGGCTGTAACTTCGGCAATAATCATCAGAGATCACAGGTATATTATTAAAAGTTGCTTATTTTTACTCCATCTATGCGCTCCTTAAGTTTGGACCAATGTCACAAAAACACCCTGTATTGTTTTCTGGTTATGACAACATTTTGTCAAGGCAAGGAAACAATGATAGCCAATGAAACAGAGAGTGATAAAATAAGTTCCTGTAATCAATCTCGACAAATTCACAAAATTCCTTTAGGTTCTCCATTCGCACAGTATATTTATATGGAAAAGTGGTTATAAATTTTCATAACGATTGATTGCACATCAAATACCAATGCATCATCATCATTAATGCATCACCATCATACATCATCATGCATCAAATATCAAATAAATTTATATTGGATTTTTTCTTCAATAATTTATCAACGTTTTCTGTACCAACTCATTTGATTTCTTCAAAATGTGCAGTGCAATTGTCAGCAGAATAAGCAATACACTTATCGAACAAACTAAAATGATCTAATGTTTCGTAAATCAATCATTTTATTGGGTTGTTCGGAAAGTCATTTCGTTTTTTCCCAACAAAGGACTTAATTGTATTTTTTCACAGCCACCTTCACTTTTAAGCCGCATTGTCATTATATATTTTGAGAGCTGATATAGTAAGGCTTGTTTGTGAAAAAGTTTGTTTGATTTTGCGCAATAGTATTTGTTTGGTGCGCTATCAAATATGGAAAGTCGAAAGCAGCGTTTTAGACATATTTTACTTTTTTACTATCGAAATGGTAAAAATGCTGTTCAAACAAGAAAAAAATTATTCCATATGTATGGAGAAGATGCATTGACAGAACGCCGGTGCTAAAACTGGTTTGCAAAATTTTTCAATTTTTTTTTTACTTCTACCGGACAATATCACGATCAATTCTGAAGTGTATACTGTCGTTAGCTGGACAAACTGAATGATTCACTCAAACAGAAAAGGCCAGAATTGAACAATAGAAAAGGTATAGTGTTCCATCAGGATGATCCAAGACCTCATACAAATTTGATAACTCGCCAAAAGCTTTTACAGCTTGGGTGGGATGTATTACTACACCCACGATATTCTCCAGATCTGGCACCTTCGGATTATTACTTGTTCCAGTCTCTACAAAATTTTTTAGACGGCAAAACCTTTACTTCAAATGAGGACGTCAAAAATGACTTGGATTAGTTTTTTGACAGTAAAGATCAGAAGTTTTGTGATCGTGGAATCATGCTACTGCCAGAAAGATGGCAAAAGGTATTGGACCAAAATGGAGAATATATAATTCAATAAAATATTTATACACTATAAGAAAATCGTCGTTTATTTTCACAAAAAAAAAAACGAAATGACTTTCCGAACAACCCGATATATACGGTTATTAGGGTTGGGAAAGTTACTTTATAAAAGTAACTCGTTACCGTTGCAGTTATTAGAAAGTAATGAGTCGTTACAATTTCTGTTACTTTTTTATAATATAAATAAATCTTCGCTTCTATAAATAATTCTTCTATAAATAGTCTTCGCACTATTGTCACGAAATATCGACTGATTCCACTCGGTCGGCTCTCGCGCCCATTAACTGGTTTCGGACTTTTGTCATGCACGAAACATGCCACCAATTCTCGCAATAAAATATAATCCGTTCATACATCGAACGATAACCTTCATCGTCTGTCCCTTCGCATAGGGTCGCGACTAGGGTTACTTCCGAGGACTCCATTGGTTTGTACGCTAGCTGCCCGTGGGCCTGATTATAAAGTTCAGACATCTGACAAGGGAACGTTTCAGACTGTCCCTCTCTGATTTTGATGAGCTTTGGATATGTTGTAAAGGGGTTCAAAATAAGGGACACGTATTTTGTTATACGTGCCCTAACGCGAGTTTAATGGCGAAATCAGCCCCCCCACGTTTGCGCGAATAGCGGCTAAACTGCGTATCGAAACGAAAAACGTTTCCAATAAAACTTGTATGGTTTCAAGAGATCTACAAAAGTATGGCAAGAAAAGTTACAAAAACTTCTTGCTTTTCAAAAATTTACCCCCCATCACCTTTATTTTTAGAAATTGAGAAAAGGTCATAAGAACCGAAAAGATAAGCATTTCATCCCGAATTCAATGGTATGCGTGAACGTATAGGAGACTGCTTTCCGGAATACGAAATCGCTATCGAAGTGTCCGGTATACGTATAGACTGTAGGCAGTTGGACAGAGGGGTGCGTTCCAACCTGCGGATCGTAACTTAGGTAATGCGCAAATATGCTTTCGCGTATTTTGGGTAGGTAAGCACTGCGGATTACGAATGACAGAAGTGACAGATAAAAATACAGAGTTCAAAACCAAGTCTTTATTTTTGTCTGTAATTTGAAAATCCGGTCGATATTTCGGAATCGTCCAGTATACCAGAATCCGCCGACGATGACAACGCAGAGATATATGAAACTGCACCGGATGAGAAGTATGAGTAAGAAAGAGTAGATAGAATATTGTGCATCTAGGACGACAATAGTCAGTATACATGTAAAATAGGAAGAAGGTAGAGATGCGCTTTGTATTGAGCACGTGTTTACTTGTACAGAATATAGGTACAATTTCAAATATACATGGTACATTTCACTATGTGTGAATAATGAATAACAATACCAGTTTACTCAAAGATATAAAAAAGATTTCTAATACAAAAGCTTTTACCGCTGCGAATGTCAATGAACGATTAACTCGAAAGCGGTCTTACAACGTACGTAACATGCAGATGCGGAAGACGAGAATACGTGTACTACATTGATGTTTTGGGGTAACTGCAATATGCAAAGCGTAAGGCATCAATATATTATGTGGGATTCACGTACGTATTACATTCTAATGTCATACTATTACACATTCCGCGTGCTGAACGTTACATCTATTCGTCGGGAACATAGGTTTCGCAATAATGATATGCCGTAAAAAAATGTTCCATGCATAGTGATTTAGTACACCACTCGCAAGTACTTATGTGACAGCTTAAGAAATATCACAATGCGGCTTCGCACGGTTTTTAAAACAGAAGTCAACAGGATTCGGAAATGCTGCAGGTCTTTCTATCAGGTAATCACTTTTATGCCAAGTATATTTAATCAAGTTAATAAAACGCGGCGAAGAAAATTGATTATCTACAAGAGATTGCAGTTTTAGAATATTACGTCGTAAGTGCAGGTTAAGTTGAAAATCGAGAAGTAACACACTGTCAGAAAAATGTGAACCGTACACATCTAGTGGTTGAATAAGCGACGTTATACCTGGCGGTATCGTAAGCAAAACAAATGCTGCACCATCTTCTGTTGGCCCTGTTTCCACTACTATTTACTGCACAAAAGCGGAACACTGCCCAGACCACGAATCGAGTAAAAGAACTGATGTAGGTCCAACAGTCGGGAACTATACTTCGGAAAACCAACGATGAAGCAGTTGCTGAGTTACTTTTCCCGATTTTTATGCCGTCATAAATACATTTTGTGGCCTGAACATTGTTTCCTGCACGCGTGGTCCCAGTTGTCCGCTACTTTCTTTCAAGACTATGAACAGTGGTGATAGTAGCCTCCCATCTACAGAGATCAACGACTGAATGGTATACCTATGTGTTGTCCCAGATACTGATTGTACTGCTCCTTCTACAGTTTTTGATCCTCGTACAGCTAACGTGCGGCCACTATGCAATTCTAACTCAAATCCACTTTGATCGGAGTTGTATACATTGGCTGCTCCATACTGTGCTATATGCCTTCTTACATTTTCTACAAAGTCGTGGCACCGTTGTGATAGATCCGCTTCTTGGCGTTCAGTTCTTCTGGTGACAATTTTCGTTATTTTGCGCAATACGATATCATGTGCCTTTTTGAACTTTTGTACCCACATCGATGATGCTTTGAATTGAGGAAGACCAACCGTTACTGCTGCTTGCAAGCCCCAGCGTGAGATGTCTATATGTCTATATATTCTACTCGTCTCTTACTTGCTTCTTGAAATTTATTTAATACGGCTTGGGATATTCTTTCCCATTTTTCTGCTACCGTTCCGCCATGTTCCACATATATCATATTTCTTAGCGCCGCAGTTGTTTTACCGATATAACTTTGCGGAATGTACGTTGTACTGTTTCCACCCGTAGCGGGATTTGCGCACCGCTTTTCCAATATGTTACTCCTCTTGCTTTATAATCAAAATCTACAGTATCTGTCTCACGTGTACATGTTGACGGTGTAGTTTCATATACCTCTGCGTCACCATCGTCAGCAGATTCTGGGATACCAGTTGTTTCCGGAATATCGTCCGGATTTTCAAATTCCAATACTTTATCTTCTTCCACGTCAAGTGTCGGTACCTTTTCCGTGAAGTCATCTAACATTTCTTTGATCACGTCGTATACTTCCACTTCCACATTAGTTACTGGAGAGTCTGGTATGTTCAATATACTGAAGAACGCTAATAGTAACTGCAGTACATTATTTGAATTAAACTGCATCATAGTTCGCTGGTTGTTTTACACTTTGGGACAGACTTTAACACTTACGTTGTGCACACTTGTCTGACCTTGACCACAGCTCTTGCTGTGGACTTTTATAGTTCTCTACATTGCAATCAGACCTGCACTTTGTACAGTAGGGGAAGTTTATTTTGCTTCCCGATCGTCCTTTCCGCGTCCTCCTGTTTGAATGCTTTGTGTATATGTCGGTGTTGCTTCACTCTTGAACCTGTGATGCGACAATAATATCTCCAGATAAAAATAAAGACTTGCGTCATTGCGTCTGCTCACCCAAAATATGCGATAACATATTTGCGCATTGCCCGAGTTACGATCCGCAGGTTGGAACGCACCCGTCTGTCCAACTGCCTACAGTCTATACGTATACCGGACACTTCGATAGCGATTTCGTATTCCGGAAAGCAGTCTCCTGTACTTTCACACATACCATTGAATTCGGAATGAAATGCTCCTTCTTTTCTGTTCTTATAACCTTTTCTCAATTTCTAAAAATACAGGTGATGGGGGTAAATTTTTGAAAAGCAAGATGTTTTTGTAACTTTCCTTGCCATAGTTTTATAAATCTCTTGAAACCATACAAGTTTTATTGGAAACGTTTTTCGTTTGGATACGCAGTTTAGCCGCTATTCGCGCAAACGTGGGAGGTTAGGTTTTCCTTCAGAGGCTGATTTCGCCCTTAAACTCGCGTTGGGGCATATATAAAAAAATACGTGTCCCTTATTTTGAACCCCTTTACAACATATACAAAGCTCATCAAAATCGGAGAGGGACAATCTGAAACGTTCCTTTGTTAGAACTGGTAGTAAATATCCCATATACATGCCGGTATCGCTTTGCAAAATATCTAATGCACGCGCCAAAGGTTCCATCACCTAACCCAAATAAGAAAAATTATAGTTGATTAGATAATTGAAATCAATGATAATTGAATGATTAGATAACAGAATTAGATAATAAATGAAAATTATATAGGTTGGAAAACTTTAATGTTTTCATTTTTTCTATGTTTTTTATAAAAAGAGATTTCACATCAAAATTATAGTTTCATATGGGAACATAAAATGGATAAAACGAAATTTTTCTACATAAAAAGCAATTTGGAGATTTGCAAGTTGATTTCATCTACTTTTTTTATATAAGTAGGGTCTTTGTAATACTCTGCATAAACAGATAGTAAATACGTCACGTACACTATAGATTTTCAGTACTGGCAACAAATTACGGAACGCAATAGCGCGTTTATACCGGGTGAGACGTGTAGTTACACATTTTTTGTACTATAGCAATTTTACGGGAATCAAACTTTTGCTAATATCTCATTAACTATTAGGTTGAAGACGTAAAAGGTCAATACTTTTGTACTCAGAATTTGATACTTTATCAACCAACAGTATAAAAAATAGGTCATTCCATTTAAAAAAATTAAGGTGACCTTGAAATCTTTGAAACGCCTCCACTCACGAAAAAAGCACATACCATATAAGATGCGCTTTCTGACGCCATTGAAATCCCATGTTTTAAAATTTTCGTAAACTGTATCGTTAAGTTATTATTCGGGGTGATACAGTTACATGCCTCACCCGGTATACTGTGAGTAAGTCGGCTAATCATATTCAAGCATTTTAACAATGTAGTAAGAATATCTGAATGTCGATTGACCGATTTACTTATGGCTTTATAGTTAAGATTAAAATTTTGTCACGCGTAATTGTAAGAACAATACTTTAAATAAAACAAAAAATTCAAAAAAGTAACGATGAAAATAACGGTTAAATTCGTTACTCGTTACCGAAAAATGCAACGAAGTTACTTTTTTCATTACAAATAAAATTCGTCAAAATAAAATAAACGTCGTTACCGTTACAGTTATAAAAAAAGTAACTCTAGCGGTATCGACGTTACAAGTAACGCGTTACTTCTCAACCCTGACGGTTATTTTTGTAGTTCTTTCACTTACTATCCTTCCTCTCACAGTTAAGCCATACTCCAATTCTTCCACCGACAAATTTTTAATTTTTATTTTTCTAACTCGTAACATTTGACCCCCGCTTGCTCTTCCTTTTCATTTTGTGCTTGTTGCAGATTTTGATTTTCATATAGAATTACTGTCCATTTCGGTTATCCAATACCTTTCGTTGCTTTCTTCAAGTTTCTTCAAGTGCCCATCCAAGTTTCTTGCAGTATTATAATATCTGACAAGGAAACTATTCTAGGGGTCCGCCTCCGATTTTCTTAAGCTTGTGATATGTTGTAGTTCGTTAGAAAATAAGAGACTCGTATTTTTTTTATCTGCTTTTTATTGGAATATGGGTAAAATTAAAGAAAACTTCAAACACTTTTGTTCTTCTAAACTTTATTTGGGAACTAAGAAGGCACGTCTTTTCTCTACCTCTACGCGTCTTACAATTAGACTAAGGAAGTATTAAGGGTATAGTAATGCATAGGCTGCACAAAGCCGCGGTTCCTAGGGCGTCATAAAAAGGTCAACAGAAATAAGCAGCTATTCGCTTCTGTGCATCGACACAGTCCCCTTGATTAGTAGAGGGAATTTTGTCAACCAAAGAAATCTATACTGCCTGTCTATATTGCAATATATTAATCCAACACTTTTAAACGGATTTGAGGGATGAAATTCGCTCTCAAAGTTGAGCATGACAAGTGGTATGTCTGTAGTTTTGCATGGAAGGAATGTCTCAATTTCCACCAAGCCAACTTTAAAACATTCCTTACGTGAAATGATGAAATTCACATATCCATCTTTTTATATACCTTTAGTGCAAGGGGGTTAACCACACTCCATAAATTTTCATTTTAATATAAAAAATAACTAATTATCGAATTTTAATGAAACAAAAACCAAATTATAGAGTGAGAAAAAACAAAGTTGACTTGTTTTTACATTTTTCGAAAAAAAGATGTTAAGAGGAAAAGTACGTTTTCAAGTATAAGTTTGTTCTCCTAATGTTAAAGTCATTCTTATTATTTGTAATTGCCGGAGACCTCTTATAGATTTACCTATATGCCTGAAAACAAGACATCATTGCAATCAGGCTTGTCTTTGTTGTTTTTTTGTGATTAGTTTTCTCTGCATGTACCACATATTCACGTAAGAATTAAAGTATACTGTTTTTGTTGGAAGTATTATAATTTATTTCATTTCAGGCATTATTAAGGTGTAATATACACTTCTTTAATTATTATATATTGGTTTGCGGTATTTAAAAAAAGGTAAAGCGCAATGTGCGGTAATGTAATACCCGACCCGTGATAACCCATACATACTTGATTACATGGATGGGTGCATACATACTTGGTTGATGTACTAGAGCCCTAGAGCTGGTGTACATTAATTAATATGATAGAGGGACGAAAGTTTCATATACGGCAGATCTACCTCTACATATATTCGTGAACATGATACCTTTTTTGTACTAGGTTTAACTTTTTTGTCTAACTTTTTGTCTCAGTTTATTCTATAAGGTACATTTTCGTAGATTAGTTTTCTATATCGTGGAAGAAACATTGGAACATCATAATCATGTATGCCTGAAATTTGTTTTATCACACATGAAAACACGCAATTGAAATGTTTTACACAGTTTTTGCTGACATGCAGACGTAAAAAACTAATCCATTTTTACCAGTAATCATTTTTTATAAATGATACGTTATACCTGCTTCTACAAATAATGTGCCTAAAAAATTGTTGGGCACATGTTACAGGTATTAAACAACTCACAATGTTTTGACTCGGATATGTACTTTATTTTTGGGTATTGAGAATACCGCAGCTTCAATGATATGTTAATTTGTTTTCAGTATCGTCCGCTGTTCATTAGTTTTTCTTATTCGGTATTGAAGTTTTTTTTTTTTGAAGAGGCGAGTACGAAAACTAATGGTCGATACACATCAGATGAGTATGTACACACGTCATGTTAGTAATAATATTTGACCTTATGAAGTTCATCTGAATCCTTTGTATTTCTCCTCATGCAGATATTGAAAAATATTGTACATCACACCTATGTGAAATGAGTCCATTAGACTAAATGCATTAAATATTATAGATGCCAAGGTACTCATTGCAAATTGATTGTTTTATCTGTAATTTGTATGAAACATTACATGCTTATAAAATATTAATACAGGGTTTTCTTTTTGTGCTGACACGTAAAAGAGACACGTTACTGATTTCCATTTGCATATAAAACAATATATTGTGACACAATAAAGTAGACGTGTATTATATTATCACGATATATTATATCTGTAATCAGTTTTATTATACAATTATTTTAACTTTATACAATAGTGTCTTGTTTCTGTACTGTTAACACTTAATAATCTGCCGTTTTGCTAGCTGCGAGCAGTATTTACTTTCGCAATAAAAATGGATATTAAATTTAATACATTTCCTAAAATTCTTCTGTTTTCTTTGCCAGTTTGGAAAACATACATTATTTTACGACCCATTAATAATGTGTGTTTAAAGTACTTTCGTATAAAGGTATACCTGGTTTCCCAATATTGTATGTAATTGAAAGACAGTTGTCGAAAGACTAAAAGAACGCTTGAGCTTCGCCGCACGTTTAATATAAAGCATTTACGTTATTTTGACCAAATTTTCCTACGTCATGCGAACGTCATGAAGGAGACAGAGGAATCTCGAGCTGCGACCCTATGACGACATATTGAATCGATATTGCATCAGATTCTAGTTTACCTTAAGGTGCACAAGGTATCAGCCACGATTCTCATTTTCTCTTGAATGTATAATTTATACCGTTGACTGTAGATTTACGTATCATTTGAGAATACAGGCAGTATAAGAAAACACTAGATATTCGTGAATGAATTTCTTCATATTATTATTTACGTAAACCAATGCGTTGATAATTGTAGTAGATGATTGTAACATTGTAAATATCAGTGTAGTAACAGGTGACGTGAATTAATATCTTCAGTTTGTCAAAATTTTGTTACATTATATTTGGGATTATCATCTTTTAATTTTTAAAATTGATACTACATAGCTTATTAAATTCTAGCATACAGTGGACAGACAAACAAGAAATATTCAACCTTATAAAAAAATCTAATGTTTTGAATATTCGTCAAATTCAATTCTCTTGGGAGCTCAATAAAAATCAACTTTTTTAATTCTGCATCCTCTGTTTAACATGTTTTATATGTTTACCAAAATTAGCACAAACTAATGCGACATGTTAAATAATTGCTGCTGTCATATACTGCACTCAGAAGCGGTATATAATGAACACAATACATTCTTTTATTTTGAACCAATTTATTAACATTCTCTCAATGTTGAAGTTATTAAAAGCATTCATAAAAAGAATTCAGAATTAAATTGGATCGTGTTATTACTCAAATGTTGCACATGCACTGATACTTTATTATTCGCGGAATAATACACGAGCAGATTTTGTACATGTTTGTATATTAATCCATTCAAATATTCGCAGCCTATTCTTAATGTCTTATGTCTGTCCGGATCCTAAAGCAATTAATGCACATTCATCAATCTAAAATTGGAACAGTGAACATTTTGGAGAGTTTAACAAGCACAAGAAGGCATGACACTCTTCATGTTCAAACAAAATTTTATTGTAATATCTTTGAAAATTCTGTACGGGGAAACATTTCTATTCTTTCTGATGCTAGAAATCTTTAAGGATGAAGTTTCTTAGGGCAGCATTCATAGTGATCGGTGAAACACATTTTTGAAGATATAATTTTAAAAATCGAGGACATTTACAACTTAAAAAATAGACTTATATCAGGCCGTTTCAGGTTTTGCCAATTTGCTGTATTATCGAGTACTTAGAATATAAAGTTACTTCAGTAGTATCGCATGGTCCTTTATAAATATTTCATAAATTATATCCTTAGTCTTATCGTAAAATGATGTTTTGTGTTTCATATCCGTTACACCATACCTACAAAAATATTTATATCTTTTTAAAGAAATATTGGTGATCTGACAATTACATAATATTTATGAAACAAATATGTTGCAGTGTTCCTTAAAATCAAGTGGAATAAACATTATCTTCCGTAACTTAAGTTAACGAGATTCTCCTGCAAAATCGTTTTTTATCACCAACGAACTGTAATTACTTTGACGACGAGAGACTGATTATATATAAAATAAATATATTTGGACGATGCATGTTCTTTTATAACTTGGGTGACTTCCCACAGCCATGCGTTTTTTGGGAAAAATATTTAATGATTATCATATCATAGAAATGACTAGACGTAGAACTTATGTTAAACTAGATACCTTTTGGGAAAATATTTCTGTTTATTATAACAATACTATTGCGTATCATTTTCTTATATTGCTAGTAATAAATACAGTGTCTATATTGAGCCGAAAAAGACCTTGTCTGATCTTTGTTGAACGATTTGTGTGAAACCGCATTATGTCCCCACCTAATTTTTGCTTGTGAAGATCCGCAAGGTGGTGGCTAGCTGGTGAAGTAGGGATTACTTAGGCCTATGTAAGACTGTCAGAAACTCAAAAGGATCACAGTCTTCTTAGAGATACTGTGCAGCATAGTTTTCTAAAATCAATCTGGCTTAAGGTTTTGCGTAATATTAAAAGTTATTCCAGCAACTGTGAAATTACTTTCTTCTGACATTAAAGAGCTTTTCGAAAGAGTGAAAAAGACAGGCAAAACTCGTGTCATCGGCAGTAGTGTTCAGTAGTATATGAAAACTCTTATGTGTCGATGAGGTGCAAGGTCTTAGATTGTCAAGGCAACTCACCATCGTTTTTACCCAGCGTCAGGTAAGTGTCAAAAGTGAAAACAGGTTTTTGATCAGATGCGTTTCTCCAAAATGTGAATGTGCGACCTTTTAGGTCGATCCTTTCGGTAAGAAAATGATGCTTTCGCAGATCCTACGCTAAGTATCTAAGATACAACGGCACATACGACATTTTCTAAATTTCAATCACATGAATAATCTGACATGTGTGAACTCAGGAATGTTTTATTTTCGTAACGTACTATTAAGTGGCCGCAAGAACAAGAGATCAATGAATCACATGTATATTATCTGCAAAATATAAGCCATAAAATTCTGTATATTGTTTCTTACAATTAACACTAAATACTTTGAAATTTACACATTAAAAAATACGGAGGATACTTTTTGGGTTGCACGTAATCGTTGAAATAATATTTAATTAGATTGCGCACGGAAATTCAATGTCAGAACACTATTGCGATGACTGCTTTCATTATCGATTATATTTCTGAATGTCTGATATCTAAATTTACTTCTCTATTCTTTTATTGATGTTGTTACAACCTTGCTTTTTGATTTGTTTCTCAAAGAACCTTTTTTGTTGGGCCAACTTTTTTTTGTTGTATTTATTGTAAAACTGTAAATTATTAAAAGTTCATCAGTTTTAATCGTGTTATTTCCATATGTGTCGTTGTATATGTTATCACATCTACAATATTAAATTCTGTTCTTGTTTTAAATATTTCTGGTATATGAAGTTGCTTTATTGATCGTAGGCTAGCAAAAAATCTGCGAACTCGTAAAGGAAGTCGTTGCGGGAACGCTGGAAATCATCTCGAGTTATTAGTGCTCGTTCATTTACACCACGTACCATAGAGTAAGTATTATGAATTCCAAAACGGATATTATTGTTTGTAATTCTGCTTATAGCAATGTCTTATTTAATTCGTATTACGTCTTTACATAAACTGCACATAAGCAACATGGAGTTGTATTTTTTGTTTTAAACATTATTTCGGTGTATAGATTTTGTTTAATAATTTTAATTGTGAACTGTATACTGTATTTTCCAGCGACGATAAAAGACGTGAACCTGCATTGGCAGCGACCGTAGTGTCTAATTAAAAGAACGAGTAAATTAAAGAAGTGTCTTTAAATCATCATTCACTATAGGCGCAAATTGGTATCGAATCGATATATAGGCAAAGTAAAAAGGACGATAAGGAGTTACTTACTGCCTGAAACGCGTTTCAAGAAAGCCAAAGAAAAATGGTGCATGCCAAGATTATTGGAAATGGGATGAACGGACAGTACGCAGATTCAAAGTATGTAAATTCACAATGAAACATGTTCAAAGTCTAAGAATATACAAGCAGAACAGTGATATTTTGTAAATAATCTTTTTCTTGGATTTAAAAATACAATGCGCGGGTATTTGTTCAGTAGTAAAATATGAACTTCGTTTGTGTATCCGTAATCTATTGTCTCCTGTAGAAAGCACCTGATGATTTAGGCAAGTCGGGAGCAAAGAACAAAGCAAAGAAAGAAACAAAAAGCGAAAAATTTAATAATAATAATAATATTTACAGTAAGTAGTGAACTTTTTAATTCTCGTGACTTTTTGGTTTTTTTCCTTTCACGTCGGTACGGTATGTTTCCGGCCTTACTCAATGGTTGCGAATATTTGCAAGCCATATTCATATTAAAACGTATTGATTTTAAGAAACCATAACAAACTTTATAATATTCTTAATGTAGTCATATATCATAGCTCTTTTTATTGTGTGTATGTTAAATACCTCAATTTTTCTAAGCGTTAATAGTGCAATTAGGTCAAGACTTAAACAAAATGTATATAATGTAACGATGGAAGTTATATTATTGATTTGAAGCATGTCGTAATTTAATTTTTAAGAAAGGAATTATTTACATTTTCGCTGTTGCTTACAATTAGCCATTTAAATGGTAAATATATTATCTTTATCATATAATTTAGTATGCTAACAACGTATGCAATAATAGATATTAAACCTCTTAATTAATGATCGTTTTCGTAATATAGAAAAATACTTGGAGACCGCCCATTCGGTAACTATCGTCAACCGCAGCAACAACAACCAATGCAGCAGCGGTCAAATAAAACCGACAAGTATGGTAATTGGGGATCCGTATATAAGAACAAACAGAACTTTATTGACATGCATACTTGTTAATACTGTTTTCTGAAAGCCGGAATACCAATGAAGTTGAATATACTAAACCAGGCTGACTATCATGGATTACGAGTTGATTATCAGATGCTTCGTACACACATTGGGTATAATATCTAATAAATGGACGTCAAATCAAAGCGACTGCGAAACATCGAATCTTGTATATGATCATGTTAGTCGAGGGCATAAATGATGATGTATTTGTGGCTTGATCAGTGGCGTAACTTTAAAAGTATAATTTACTCCTCTGTGTCACATTCTCACCTATTTACATTCTCACTTACACAAAACAGCGACAATAAAGTTAGACACATAAACAATTAGAAAATTATCCACTCCATTTTACCGATGCTATTACTTTTTGCGAGATATTGCGTTATATACAATAGAGGAAATAAGTAAAATATCACATTTTTCTTCACCATCACATTTTTCTTGATTATTCAATATATATTGTGTATTTTGTTCAGGTAATGCAAGTTGCGCCACTACAGTACAGCTATTTTTTAAATTGTACTAACATATATTTTATTGTATCTCATGCTTAGTTGACAAAAGTTGGCAGAATATATAACAGATTTCTGTACTATAAGGAGAGTAGAATTCAGCTGATTTTTGCAACCCTACGATTTAAATTCAGTTAAAATTTCTAATACACTTTGGGAAACATTACACTAAGAGGTACAATAGTAACAATGATTCCGCATTCGTTATACTTTTTTTGCTCTATTATATTATGGATTATAAAAATGTTATAATTTTGGCTTCTATTTTACAACAGGCGATACTTTGGTATGGGTACATTTAGTTTATGTATATTGATAGTCCATAGATTTTGGACTATTTAAAGTATGCAATAAAGGTTTATCGATGCAGTGAACCTGATAGAGCGTTATGGTGTTAAGTGGTACTAGCACCCAAGTAAAACACTAGTCAATTCACATTAAAGAATTTATCAAAAATAACTTATACATTTGTTGATCAATTTTTGATTTACATTTTACAGACTGAGGAATGAAAAATTTCCATTATACCTATAACATTAGTATTCAAGAACTATAGCTAAGATAGCACATTAATACTAAAAAGTTTGATAAACATAAATTATATATTTACTAATTCATTTTTCAACTTATATTGTGAAGAATGCAGAATGAAAAATATTCGTTATATGCAACGCTGATATAGATATTTTGGCACAAAACTTGAGAGTAAAACAAAATAAAACATTACTTAAGATAAACTTATTAGATGAAATTCTTCCAACCATTGAAGCTAAAGTTATTTTATAAGATGTTGCAACTACAATGTCGAGGAATACTTTTGTGTATCAATTAATTTTTGTGTTTTCAAATTAGTTGATTGATCAATATAATTTTCCATTGCATAACTAACCTTGAAAATCAATCTATGTAGAGGATTCCTTGTAAAATATGAGAGAAAAAATGGGCTTTTGTGATGAATCGTTGAATGTGACAGAATTAACTGCAATTTAGAGAGACAGTAAGATACTTGACAGCTGTATGATTAACATAAAATGAAAAAAGATGAAAATAAGTTCTTCAATCCAATATGGCTAAGGTTTATAAACAGCAATACGATCGGAAAAAGTTTAAACATTAGCAATATGGATAGCATTAATCTTAGTTTTGAGATGTTCCCGTAAATAGCCCCGAAAGTTTACATCAGAAAAACGTTCAAACCATACAATTAATTCTCCTTTGTCAATCAATCAGATACATATTATTAAGAAATTCATGAGCAGTGTAACTAAAATGTAGTGGGACTCCTTTGTGCATAAACTACATTTGTTTCCGCAATGGAATGTATACTAACAAAGTATGAAGTGCTTTTTCTAACGCAATATGCGTCATTGTTGCAATTACCTACATGGAACAAAACCGGATCAATAATGAAATTGATTGATTGATGCCAGTTATTGTTTACTCCTGATAGAAAGGAAATGATGACAGTGCTTGTAATTATAAACATTCAAAGCGTTTTTACAAAACTGCGTCACAAACAGAAAGTGGGTATAACTCGAAAAGGAAGTGATTCCCAACGCATGATTACTCTTCTTTCATCCCGAAAGTAAGTAGAGCATATTCCCAAGAGTTATTTCTAGATTTTCATTGATGTATAACTAATTGATACACAAATAATCAACTGTAAGAATTTTTACGATTTTCACAGCAATAGCATTTTGCAGGGTGATCTCTATATGTTAAAAGAAAAGATAAAACAAAATAAACTATCTATGACTAAAAGAACTATGGCAAAATAAAAATTATACAGGGTGTCCCACGTAATATGCTCACCTGTTTTATTTCTAAAGTATGCATCGTATGAAAAAACTTTTTTTAGATTTGTATAGTTCCAAGGGCTGCATTATCGGACGCATTATTTTTTTTTTTTTGGTGGGGGCGTTTCGGAGATTTCAAGGTCAACTTCATTTTTTTAAATGGAACCCTATATTTTTTATTATATATTAATATTATATATTAATTAGTATATATTAACATATATTTGTTATGTATTATTATTATATATTAATATATCTTTATTATACATATTATTTTAATATAAAAAATATAGAGTTCCATTTAAAAAAATAAAGTTGACTGTTACGTCCCACGGACGCAACCCCTCTACAACTATTATTATTATTATTATTATTATTATTATTATTATTATTATTATTATTACAACTACATAGAGAGGACTACCGAAACCCATAAGGCCCATCCCCACCACTTCCAACCACCACCACAACCATCTCCCACCCTCACTTTTCCAAAGAGTCCCGAGTTTTCCTTCGGGACTACAATCGTAAACACCCGCAGTCTTCATTTAGTCATCTCTTAGTCTTTACTTAGTCTTAGTTAGTTGTAGGTTAGTTGTTAGTAAGTTTTAGTTTAGTTAGGTTAATCAGAACACACTCTTCATTCATCCGCTACAGTTCACTAACCATCCGCTCTCTGGCCATTCCAAGCTACCAAGATTAATAAACAATCTAAACGTTACCAACAAATACGAGTTGAGCAACCATCTATTTTCCAACAACTCCTACTACTACGATCCAAGTCGTAACATTGACCTTGAAACCTCCGAAACGCCTCCACCAAACAAAAAAATAATGAGTTTGATAATGCAGCCCTTGGAACCATACAAATCTAAAAAAAAAAGTTTTTTCATACGATGCGTACTTTAGAAATAAAACAGGTGAGCATATTACGTGAGACACCCTGTATATCAGCGCCGCAGTGGGGTAAAATTTCAAATACAAGATTATGACGTTAAGAGATGTAGCGAGTAAAAAATGTGATGAAAGAACGTAGAAAAATAAGACAGAAATTAATAGGAAAGAATACTTTCATAGATCAATTTATTAATCGATCAATCAATCAATCAAAGCCTTTGTTTTATATATACAAAACTTCTTATCTACTAATAAAAATTAAATAACAATACTTTCCTTCTCTTGATGTCTTTGTGTCCTTTAAATAGTTTTAGCAGTCCAGTATACCACTGACTTCCAAAGTGTGAGCATTTGCATACAGGATGGGTTAAAGTTAGAAAGGTCTTTAATGGGAACCATCTGTACCTTGCCGGAGTTCGCGACACCTGGTTCTTCAGTGTTCGCGTTCCTCGGCCTTCCTTCTTCCTGAACTCGTTGCACCACCCCTTCTCGATCTTACTTGTCTCCCTCTCTATCTCTTCTTGCCTTTAGGACTTTATTTTGTGACTCTTTTCACCCAGCTATCATTGTTTCGCCATGCTCATTTCCATTTCACCCTGTAAGCATATCCCCCAACTTCTTTTATCTTTGTCCTTTTCACATTTTTACAAACAACGAAGGAAAATGATTGGAGAATAATGAACCGAGAGTAAAAGATGGATGGTAGGTCCGCGAGTACTTGGGACCATCTCGTTATTTATGTATTACCGGAATCGGGTAATAACAAATTTCTGTTAACGATTTGTATGAATCATTTGTTGAAAACGATATTATTTTATTAAAGCAATGTATGCTACAAACAATATTATAGTAATATTATGACACGAGAAAATACTTTTTAAGTAGTTTTTGCCGAAGATTGAAGCAAGAATGTCCATGTAGAATTAACATTTTCAACTCACTCTGATCATTCACATAAGTTTTAATTCTTAAATGTGTTATATGAAATAAAAAATTTATTTTCAACTCTGGACATAAGCAATATCTTGATAAATTAAATAGATAAATTAAATTAGGTAAACTATGCACCAGGTGTTACTTCTAAAAGAAGTGCTACTGTTGAATTTGTATTTAGTTTAATATGATCGGAGTCCTCTCCCACTGGATTATAAAGCATCTCTTTTGTGCAACACATCAGAGGCTACAACTTCTTAACAGAAAAATATATCGGAACATAATGTGAATGAAAAGATTAGAAGAATAAGGCTTCATAGGTGTGTGTACTTTTATGTACTTTACGTTTGTTTAATCCAATTTTTATGAGTTTTTTATCTTTTTTGTTTAAAAAACGTATAAAAATTACATTTCCCAAAAAAATATCGTTTGATGTTGTAACAGTTCCTTCATTTTGCGATGAACGATTACGAGTGTAGGCCCATCGACGGTGTCTTTTTTCTACAATAAATCATTCTTGAATATTTCTCATTTCTATTGATAATCGAGATGAATCTTCCAACAAGTTTAGTCGGGGCCTTTCTTCAAGACAGTTGGGTTGAATCCATATGTTGGAAACACCATCGTATAAATTGAGTGATAGTCCTTGTTAATTCTTAAAATTTTAACTTTGGCTCTCTCTTTCTCTAGTTACTTTTGCTCACACTTATACAGGGTGTTTTTAAGGCATTGGTCCAAACTTGGAAGGCGTATAAAGGTAAATATAAGTTACTTTTATTAACATACCTATGGCCTCCGTCCATTATTATTGATGTTACAGCCTTTTGAAAACGCGCTTCTGTTTAAGCAATTCGTAGTACGTAGAGCTGCCAACAGTTGTCTGATGTTGTGAACGCCACGATAATACCTTATTAGCTTACAATGAGTGTCGAATACATGGGGCACAGTTACACTTTTACGGTATACTTTTTTCACATTATTTGTCAATTACGATCCGAATAGTGATTAGGCGGATGGGCCTAGGCGAATGTTTAAATTTTCCGAACTGCTTCAAATCGACGAACTATTTGGAAAAAAACCACCTACTGAAAAGATCAAACGACTGAAATATTCGAGCACTCATAAAGTTTCGAATTATTTGTGGATAAATGTTCAGCTCGAAGATTTTCGAATTACTCGATCATATTCCAACAAACCTGCAATTTTCGAGTTATTTATAAATATCCAAATTATTGGTGTCGACGTTTCCTGCACTAAAAAATAATCTTTCACTTTATTTTTAGAGCTATATTTAGAGTAGATGGCCAAATGCTATCTTTCACTATGCGACCGTCGCATCCCTCTACTATGCGACCGTCGCGTGTTCAAGATCTAATATCTTCTTTGCTATTCGTTCGGCCTCGCGCTAACTGTTTCGTAGGAGTTAGACTGTGTTGTAATCGACCTCGCAACAAGGTTCCGGAGGGTCCCAAGGGAGTGCACGGCCTAGGTGTCTGGGTTCTGGGGAAAGTGGGGAGATACTCGGAGGTCGATTGCCAAACCCTTCGGCCGGAGGGAGACCCGATTATGAATCCCGTAAAAATCTCTAGGTGAGCGCCAGGCATGCGGTAATGCCAATCCGCCCGCGTATGGGAAACGGGGAAATCTCGTCGCCTCCCCGCACGTTACCGAGGACAGAAGGTCTCCCCGAGAGCCGGCCCGTCCGGCTAGTCAGCCCCCATAGGGTACGGCGAGGGGGGGGCTCCAAGGACGTACGTTTCGCGGAAGGATGGAACCCCGAGCTCCCAGTCGTCGGGAATACAGGGAGGAGCGAACAAATATAGTTATCTATAAATAAATCACTTCAAGTTTTGGGTTTAAATCCACGGCCGTAAGAACGAACGTTCGGCTTTATAAATTTATTTATATGATCCGGGGTATAACCTACAAGCATGTATCAGGGAAAAGATAAGTTTCCCTCCCCCTCCGCAAGTAGTCTAAAGAATAATCAACCATTATTTGGTCTAATACGCTATTTCGCCCCACCGATTCGCGATTGTCTTGACCGTTCGCGGGGTACTCTACCCAATATACTCTCTCGGTACTAAACAAAAAAAATACAGGGACCGTCTCCTTTCCCAGCTCACCAGTCAATCCACTATCGTGGAAACTCCGAAGGATTTTCTTACGGGAAATTTTACCGCCAGATACGGGCCCTCTGAACTCGTGCCAACTTCCCGCTTATGGATGCATTACAAAGAACCGATCTCGGCATGCAAGGTCGCGGCGACCCGTGTCACAACTACGTCCCTGTACCGAAGTCCGTGTCCCTTACTCAAGGGCAATGCACGGTTAAGCGGGGTCCTGATGGGACCGACAAAAGAGAGAAAATCAAGAAATTGGACCGAATAAGAGCTACTACCGGGATACTTTTACCTTTACAATTGACTCACCCTAATCTGGAACTGCAACTATCCAATTATCGCAGAATCGTCCGCTTCCACCCACTTTACTCTAGTTTTATTACTACCGCAGGTAACACAGATATAATCGTCTTACACGCTCGATCGCTATAGAGAGTCTATTTGCTTCGATTCGCCTAGGAATTCGTACCCCGCTCCCCTCTTCCCCTCACGTCATTTAGGAGCAAAACGGCCGCTAATTGGTTCCTATAAGGGAACTAATTTTTCGCCCGCGAAGTGATCGAATCATCCCGCGGGGGTTCGGTTTCGGCCCGGCTCGCTGGTCATAATACGGCGAATTATTCCCCCCCCCCCCAAAAAAAAAATATTAACGATTCTTCCTCCGGGTCCGGAAAATTACTAATGTCTACGGATAGGAGGCTACATTGAAAATGCACGAAAGAATAGAGTATAGCTCGACCACTCTGACTTGAACCTTGAAGGCCGAGCGCGAGTAAATATGAGAAGTAGTGGGGAGAAAGTCACGCCATGTGTTTACCTTTTCTGCAGTACTTATCATCTGATTTATGTCACTGGGTATCGAATTGCATAAGTCAAAATACCAAAATAAATAGTCAACGCAAGGAACAGTCACTAATGATTGTCACTGGCCGCGAAACGTAGACAGTAGATACTGAGTGGGGGAATAAATAGGCCCACCCATCTCGACTCGCGCAGGCGCTCTAAAAGGTTCAAGTCAGAGTGGTCGAGCTATACCCCTCGTTAGACAGGCGATTCAAGCGCGAGAAGCGCGTTCGGCAACATTCTCGAAAAATCTCGCTCGGTAATCTTCGGGGACGTTGCCTCTACCACGAGCCCTGTCTGTAAGGTGAGTGATTGTAACGGCAAACTAGTTTGCTACGTTACAGTGTATCTGTTGTCTGTGCATGCTCCGCCTTTATCATGGAGTCTCTTGAAACATCAAGTTGATGTCGACACAACGCGATGGCTGGGGTGTCTAGCTAGAGGATGAGCGATAATGCGGCGCCACGGTGTACAGCGTACACCGTCGAGTGCGCCCCGCGCTCATGCCGATTGCCAGGCTTCTCTGACCTGTTTGCTTGTGACATCAACTTTTCCTGCTGGCAGTAAAGCAATACGCCGAGCTGTCAGACTGCAAGGATTTGAACGAACCAATGCAGGGGCAGGGCTGGGCTTATGCCCGATCCTCCCCCTTTCACATTGGACAAAAATCCTGTTCGACGAAAGTTGGGCAGGTAAGCAGTTGGGGGGCGCCTGCTGGCGAAGGACGGGCGACTGTATAGCGTCTCCGACAAACTGTCTGCCGCGTGTGCACACTCTTCGTTCGCCTCCGCAAAATCCAAACAGCATGCCATGTGCACAGAAATCGCACCAATGTGGCAACAAGCACTCCCGGCTCTTGTAATATGGTCGCCGAAGTACGGACATAGCGTAGGAGCCACAGAACACTAATACCTCTGTTCTGTTACTTGCAGGATCTCATCGTGGGTATCTTCACTGTTTCTTTTAAAATGATGGCAGGTCTTCCTAAGGCAGAATACTCCGGAGGTAAAATATCTCTCCATTCGGATCTCCGGGCGAGGGCGAATTATCTGTTTTGGCTGCACGTTCCATGCCACGCAATTTTATAGAGAAGGGAACGACGGATCTCCCCGTCAGGCGGCCGTGCACCCGCTCGGTCATAGGGGCGAGTGCAGCCGTTTCTTTTCTCAGAACCTCGCCTCACCGTACCTGAGGGCGCCTCCTGCCAGGTGCGTGACGAGGTACGGTCACGAGGTCTTGGCCTTCGTATCGTCTATATCGATTTAAGTAAGGATAGGGTCGCACTTCAGTCTTCCCCTGTGGCTTAGCGCCAATTAGTTTCGCGAAATTGCACCGCAGTCGCGTCGGTTAAAGTAGACTCACCACCACTCCCCCAACCCACGGTCCCTCGTGGCGGGACCAATACCACGGGAATTAGGATAATGTAGCTCAATATGAGGCGTACAGTGATAGTTTCGGCAGAGGTGAGTTCGCGCAACGGTGAAAAGCGACTGGACATCCTGTTATTACAGGAGACTTATGTCCTGTGCACAGCGCACTGTGTTTGTGTTGAAGTGCAAGTTCCCGACATTTCGTTCTACGTCGTCTCCCATTACTTCCAGTGGAGCGAAGACATCAAGAGGTACCTCCGCCACCTTGAGATGGTGCTCCGTACGCTGAGTGGGCTCAACGCTGAGAGACTCCGAATTGCGTTAAATGCCAACACTCGGCTCTCTCTCTGGGGTCCTCAGTGTACCGATGAGAGGGAGGCCAGATTGGAACGGCTTATCCGTGCGTTTTGTTTAGTCGTTGCGAACGACGCTGGCTAACCACCCACCTTCTGGACGATATGGGGTTCGTCATACATTGACGTAACCCTGCCGTCACCCTCCATGACCCAATTCATTGGCGAGTGGATGGTGAGGTGCGGTTGGACGACCAGCGATCACAATTCTGTAGACGTGAGGCTGAGGGTGCCGAAAGTCACAGGAAGTCGACAACGGAGCGATGCTGGTCAGTTTGACCTTCTTCGGGCCGACCGGGTCAGTTTCGCTGAGATCCTGATCGATTTCTCGGGGTCCAGACTCGAGTTCCTCAAACTGACGTTTGCGGAAAAGGTCGAAAAGATGGCGAAGACATTTACAGAAGTCCTCACGGACACCTGCACAGAGTCGATGCCACGCGTAGATTTAGGAAGTCCAACCCGTGGTGGACACCAAGGTTGATGAACGTCAAGAAGGCTACCTATCAGCAATGTCGTGCACATTAGCAGGAGCGAGATGGTCTTGCTCGCCTCCGGAAATTGCACCAATATCGTTCTTCTTTGCGAAAATATAGTAAGCAGATAAGGGAGGCCAGGCTCGAAAGCTGGCGAAACTTCGTCACGTCGCACGAGAGCTCGAAGCCCTGGAGTTTCATATGTAAGCACGAGGCAAATAGGCTTCAAGTGGAGAAGCTGCTGGGCACGCTCCGGCGTGGCGAGGGTTTCACAATGGACGTGAAACAAACAGCCAGATGCCTGATCGATGCACACATTCCAGGTGACCGGGAGGAAGAGGATACCTCTGCTCAGAAGGAAATTAGGGAAAGTGAAAACATCGCACCCAACACAGCCGACGCTTTTCAGTTTACGAGCGAAGAAGTCGCCGTCGTTATCAAGTTGTTTAAGAGCGACGGCAGTATTCCTCGGTCAGTTAGTGCGGCTTTTCAACAATGCCTTTAGTGGGGCGTCTTTCCCACGGCGTGGAAAGAGGGCTCGTTACGGGTCCTCCTGAAAGGCGAGGACAATGACGAGAAGGACCCGAAGGCCTATTTGTCTCCTCTCCGTAGTAGGAAAAACCTTTGAACAACTTCTCAAGGTACGATTCTCCACGACGTCACTGGCGCCTGGGAAAATCTCTGACCGACAGTTCGGCTTTATTTCCACGAAATCGGCCGAAGATGCAAATGTCGAGCTTTGCCAAACAGTCGATGTCTCTGAAAAGAGACATGCCAAATTCGTACATACCAATGTCTTCGAAGTGCCCTACAGCTACTTCGACAACCGGAGGGTCAAGATTTCGTGGGGTTTCGGTGAGGTGTCCAAGCGGGCCACGAGGGGATGCCCGCTGGGCTCCGCCCTCGGTTCAGCCTGCTGGAACCTCATGTTTAATGAACTCCTGAGGACCCTCGAGTCCTCAATAGGGACAAACTTTGTCGCCTACGCGGACGGTCTTTTAGTCCTGGTGTGTGGCGACTCTTCTAAGGAATTTTAGATTGAAAGCCAGAGAGCCGTCGACATAATCCTCAAGTGGTGCAATTCGGCCAAACTCCAAATCTCAGAGCGAAAGACGGATCCTCGTCAGAAGCAACTGGGTGTTGCAAACGCCAAAGGGTTGGGTTGCGCTTACAAGAAATATATGCAAACTGGACATATTTTGATAGACTATTATTTTGTGACTGCACTGTTCGGGGGCTAAACGTCGACAGACAGTCCTAACGTACATAAGAAGGTTGGTGGGAACTCTACTTGCACTTAAGGGTCCTTTCTCAGGAAACCGAAAGAACTGGAGAAGGGTACGGTTGCATTCCTGAGATCTGTTTTATCTCTAATGACAGACATTGCAATAGGCAATGCCTGGGATATCTCTGTAAGACTATACTAAAGGAGAAAAAGAAAAATCAAAATATGCTAACGGAAAAATCTGTAGTAACCATCCGCCGACATGGGTTAGGAAGGCCTCGATAGGTAGGCAGGGAGCAGCGCGTCCCGATTAGGAATATCGCGTTAGGCAGGAACCCGACCATCCGTATCGGCAGTACTTCAATCAAATTTAAAAGCGATGTTAGGTATCTGGGTGTCCATTTCGATATAGGCATGGGTGTTAGAACCCACTGCCAATACCTTAGTGACAAGGTCGGGTCGCAGTTCGCGAAATTAGGAACTCTTGCCGGATCCCAATGGGGCCTGCGGTTCAGGGCGCTGTCCATCATCTATAGGGGCCTCTTCCTGCTGACGGTGACTTACGCCGCCGCAGGATAAGCCGACCTGGTGACGGGGGGCGACCTAAGGGTCCTCCGGACCTTGCAGCTGCGAGCGTTCATAGCGGTGACGTCCGCCTGTAGGACGGCATCCTATGAATCGCGTTGCGTCGTTGCGAATGCTGGTCCCATTAACCTCCTGCTAGAGACGCGTAGGGCGATCTATCATTTAAGCGTAGGGAAGGACGCCAAGATAGGAAACAAGATCATCAGGTGGGCAGACGAAGACGCTGTAAGCAGTGTCAAGGATGAGGCGATCAACATGTGGCAGGCCAGATGATCCTTTTCATTTAGAGGCCGTACCACATACGCTTTCTTCAAAGACATCCGGAAGCGTTTCGACGTGAGTTAGGTAAGACCCATTGCACGCAAATGGACGCTCATGGGTCACGATGAGTTTGGGGCGTGCCTCACGTCTTTAGGGCTTGCCGATGGCCGGGACTGTCTGTGCGGCGTAGAAGACACTGCCGCGCATCACGTCCTGGAATGTCCGGTTTTCGACCCTCAGAGAGTCTCTCTACAGGACTTCATTAGACAGCTGGGATGGCCAGAGGCACGCCCGTTGATGTTGTAACGTAGCAAACGCGTTTGCCGATTACAAATTTCCACCTCGTCGAAAGGGCCCACAGTGAGCACAGCGTTCTCGAATATTAAATCAAAACGCCTAACATTCAGTTCAACTATTTACTGAATAGAACAGCAAATATCGATAAGTAATAAATGTGGATAAATAGAGCAGAGTAGTAAATCGAAGGCCAGTAAAGTAAATAAGTGTATAGTATAATAGTAAGTGTCACAGTTCCTTTCTGTCTCGCTACTAAATACAGACTACCCATTTGTTGGTTGATTCAGCCCTACTTTGATTATGAGGAAATGGGAGTAGGGATAAAAGGTTGACAGGGCTTTTTCTTTCCTTTACGTGAGGGAAAACTTCGAAAGATCCCCCCATCCCCGGGGGTATGTGGGATTTTTACGCACTAAAACCCTCATGGATGGTCTTCCTCAGGTGCACGTTGGGGGCCTCGGGAAGTGCGGAAACATGTCCGGGGACCCCCGCACCTGCCTCTTGCCCAGGGGGGAAGGGATGATCCCCGCCCGGCAATACGGGCACCTATCCTCGTTGAAGAGGGAGCCATCGTCCCCATCACCTGCCCCCAAATAGGGAGCGGAACCGAGGGCTGTGTCCCCGCGCGGTTGTCTGCGCATCCCGGAATCGAAACCCCAAAACATCTCGCGAGGGGAGGGTACAGAGATGGGGTCACGGAGGGAGTTATGTTCCCCCACGCGAGGTCTCACCACCGACCCCCCACCGAACCAACGCCGGTGCGAGCACCAGCGCCGGCCGGGCGTCGCTGACAACAGTCTGAATGGCCCTCGGGCCGTTCGCGACAGCCCCCCCCCGTACAACCCACATATAGAAATAACCCCTTGCGGATTCACTCCGCCGCCTCCTTTTGTGAGATTACAGTCTCACAGAAGGAGGTGACCGCCTTTTACTTAAGGTTGACAGGGCTGTGTCAACCAATCACAATCATCATCTAGAACCTTATTTAGTTAGTAACCTTATTTAAAATGTAAACACAGAATAACGCCAATCACATTTATTATAACGTTATACATATAGTACAAGGTTAACACGAATATGGCCGAGCGCCGCTTTCCCGAATATTACTGAGCGCGGTTCTTGCGCTCTACTACGCGAAGGGGTACTCACCCGCTTTCGAAGACCTATTTTAATTCTTGAAGGGACCTCGTCTCCCGAATTAGAGATACCCACGGATTTATCGGTTTTTCACTGCATCCACGGGTTCCACATTCGGAATTCTAACCCACATTTTGAGTGGAGGTGACCAACTGTCCTGAAAACTGATTGTCCTGAAAGCCAAACGGGCTGTCGCAGAACATCGAAGTAGCCCATCGATAGCTCCGCGGTCGGAAAATTAGTCCCCTTTACTGGCCAACTAGGTCGCGTCCTAGGACAAAGATAAGAGGGAAGGAGGAACGAAACAAGAGCTCGCTGGCCGATCACCGATACCGCGGACTTAGACTCTCTTCCACGAGTAAGCAGTTAGGAACCCTGTACAAAAGCGTGGGAATAGCGTCAAGTGAGTGGAAGTGGCCTAACAGGGTTGTAACCCATATTCCCAGCATCTTCGGGTGGTGAGTTTTGCCCTGATCTCATATTTTGTTTGTAAAGGCAAGGATATGCGCCCGTGCCGAGACATCGACACAGAATCCTTTGAGTTTTCCGGTAACGAGTTTATGAGATTGGTAAACCCGAGTGTAGTTATAGACACTATTAGAACGTCTGGTTGGGATTAGAGGGTGGTGGGTTGAGTACCCCGTCGAACGTACAGCGGGCCTTCGGCCGTGCCGATCCTGTACCGCACGCAAATCGCGGCGCGTTCTGTTTTGTATAGAAATCGGCGAATCGGAGGAGCGTCCAGCGCAAAACGGGCCCGTTATCGTAAACGCGGGCCGAAGTGTAACAGATCATACTTGACCGTTAGGAATAAATTTAGTAGGAGGGGCTCAGCACGCTCCTCTACCCCGGAATAAGTATATTACTTTTTCTTTTCTTCTCTTCCCTTCTCTTCGCTCCCTTCACTTTCTCGGATCTTGGCCCTACCCTCCGCGAAAGTCGAGCCACCGAACCACCCTCTCTCCAGACAGTACTAGGGCTGACTAGTCGGACCTACCGGCACCCAAGGAGACGCACCGTCCGCAAGGAGTTTACAAGGGAAGAAAGCCCTCCCCTTCTTCCTACGCGGTCGGGTTGGCGTGACTGCATGCCTGGCGGCCATCGGTCATAATACCTTTCGAATCCTGTCTCCCTCAGGCCGAAGAATTTCGTTAACGGTCCACGGCGGATATCTACTCCATACGCCTCGCCACCTCGGCGTAAGCCTACGGAGCCCTGATTTTTTTCGGACGCGAGGTCATTACAATGTCGTCGCCCGAGGCCATCTTTGCCTTCTCCAGATTTTGTGAGGTTTCTCTTTGGCTAAAGAGCTCATATTAGCTGTTGCTGCGGTCCCTCAACCAACAGGAGTCGGAACTGCTGGGATGGGTGCGCGGGCCCGTCAACTTCTAGCCACGTGCCTGAGTGATCTCTTTCCTCTCCGATATAGGTCCAGGTCTTGGAGGAAGCATGAACACGCACGTCTCCACTAACACAAACATTCCCCTTAGACCTACTCACACATCCGCCACTCCATCCCATTCATCATCAGGTGTCCCAATTTTTACGCGGCAGGTGTCCGAGTTGAGACGTCGTGAGCGGGCCTCCACGAGGTTCCCCGTGGATGCGACGGCGATGGGACCTCTCCAGGCCCATCGGCGGCGTAGCGAAACCGCTCATATGGCATTGGCTTTGCCAACGCTTTTGGGAGTTTTCCAAGACAGCAAGACCACCCCGAAGTGGGTGGAGCCAAGTAATGAGTAGAAGCATGTTGCGTATACCTATAAAGGCGAGGTAGCACGGAGTACACCACTTCGAATGGTGGCCTCTAACATTGAATGTGTCGTAGGGATACAATAACATTATTCCATACTTGAATTGATGTTTTGTTTTTCATGATTCTTCCGTCGGTTATGATTCTATTTTTGGTATGAGTGTAGAAAGTAGTGAACAACAACGGCTCGTCCGAAAAACACTTCTGCAGCAGATCTTCCATTTGGTGCGGAAGAGGATAATGTATAGCGACAGTTATAAAGAGATTCTTGGAACTGGATTGTCCAATTTTACAAACCTTTCGCGACTATCCTTTTTACTGCGTCCATCATGCGCCCACCCTGGCTGTTGGACTGTGGATGACTTACTGCGGGGTGTGAATGAGTTATTCCCATCTCTTGGCAAATTTTTTGAATGGTTTCTGATGTGAACTCCATGCCATTACCGCTGACTAGTATACACACACACGCACACACGCACGGACGTGTCCATCTCCCAGGCTAAGACCTGCCTCGGAGGGCGGCGTACTGGTGATCGGCCGAAATCACCGAGCTGCGGCAAATTTCGAGTGCCACCAGGCGCCAATTTACCCGCGCCAGGTGAAGCGAGTGCACCGGGAGAACGGCCGAGCTACATGGGATGTCCTCGTCGCGACCATCAGGAAGGCCAAGGTCAAAGCTTAGGAGGAATTGTTAGCCTCCATTGACTCTGATACCTGAGGACGTCCATACCATATGGTATTTGGCAGACTCCAGCGTCGGACGTCCCCAGAGACAGAGCCCATAGACCCCCAGGTCTTGGAATGTGTGTTGAGCACTCTCTCCCCATTGGTCCGGGAGGGTGCTAGCTTAGATTGGGACCTCCTCCCTTCCAAGAAGATGTTTGGTGAGGACCTGCGGGCAACCAAGGAGGAGGTGGGCAGGGCCGCCGGAAAATTCGGGGTCGTCGCAAGACCCCCGGCCCCAACGGTATACTTGGCCGTATAATAGCTTTGTCCTTGGTCTTCGCGTTCTGCCTGACACAGTTATTTACTGCTGCCTCAGGCGGGGGATCTTTTCCCGTGAGTGGGGTCAACACAGGCTCGTCCATCTCCCGAAGAAGAGCAAACGAGTAAGCTCTTTGAAAGAGTGATTGCCAACCGCCTCGTTCAGCACCTGTCCCGGGATGATCTGGGCCTCCACCAGGAACGGTATGGATTCCACAAGTCGTTCAACCGTAGACACCATTCTACGTGTCAAGGCCCACGCCAGGATATAAAGAATTAAGTACATCAATACTCAAAAAGTATTGGATATTTAACGGCAGCGAGTTCCATGCCATGGCTGCACGTATATTAAAGGAGTTGTGGTAGAGTGTTGTCCGATGATGTTCAATTTCAATATGGAGCTTATTGGTACGGAGAGTGCACGTGAGGGTTGTTGTGCGAAAATTGAAGAAGGGGGCTAGATAAAGTGGTCGCTGCTGTTGTAGGATGTTATAGAGAAAGCAGAGCATAAGATATATTTGTTTATTTTCAACGTTCAGCCAGTGCAAAGTACACAAGTAACCCGTGATGTGCGCATCCCGTTTAAGATTAAATATAAATCTTACGTAAGAATTAAGTTTGCGCTGGAGTTTGCTAAGCAGCTCACCTAAAATCCCAGAGTAGGGGCAACAACAGTAACCAACATATGGGAAAATTAGTGAGGTTACAAGAGCTCGTCGTGGTGAGAGCCCAGATGCAATATCTGGGTCTTCAACATTTTCACAATTCATTTCATAATTCAACATCTTCAACAATTGCAAAGCTAGATGGTCGGTTTAGTTTTGTCAGCCACTTTGATCGTCTTGGGCCCTAGGCCATGGGCGTAACTTCGGCCCTTGGCCGACTGCTCCCCAACCTTGGTGGTCCTGGCGGCCGGGTGCGCCGGTTTCACGCGGGCACCGTCCTTGCCGTCATTATGTATGGCGCCCCCGTCTGGGCGGCCTCCGTGCTGGAGGACCGGCGCATCGTTCGCTTAATGCGTCGCATCCAAAAGCTGGTTGCCGTCTGGATAATACGGGGGTATAGGAGTCCAGGGAAGCGGCCTCGGCCCTGGCGGGCCTGCCGCCCATGGAGTTGCTTGCATGCGTGTACGCAGACGTGTACATGCAATTGAGGGAGCTCCGGGGACGTGGCGTTGTTTTGATCCCCAGTGTCGACACCGTAGCGCGGAATCAAGCACGGCGGCACGTGTTCGAGAGATGGATGGACTGTCTCTCTAACCCAGAAACCAGATCGGGGACACGTGTCACCGCGGCCATCCAGCTCCGTCTCCAGCAATGGCTGGAACGACGCCACGGCGAGCTGAGCTTCAGAATGTCGCATGTATTCACCGGACACGGTTGTTTCCCGGACGTAATGCTTCCGCACTTTCTGGGAGCCCCCAGCATGCACCTGTGGAAGGCCATCCGTGAGGGTTTTAATGGGTAAATATCCCACATACTTCTTTCGAAGATTTCCAGTCGTTCAAAAAAGGTATTTTGTATTCGGGACGTTCATCTGGCACCTACTTCTCCGAAGTTAAAGCTTTGAATACAAAATTTTGTTTACATAACTAGGCAATACTTTTTTGAGAAATGCAATTTCTATGCTGTTTTTAGACCAAGAAGACTGAAAAAATACATAAAAATTGGATGGAACAAACGTAAAGTATTTACAAATATTTATAAAATGCGTACTTCAATCCCCTTACCCTACTTCCATGGAAATCCATATAAAAAACTGAAATCAAGAATCAATGTCAGCGATATGAAACTACGAATACATAAAATTCGAGAGCGAATTAATTGGGGTTGCCATATACAGTCGGATATTTTTTTTTGTGTAACTTTTTTATGTGGTTTTGAAGTTACGCGGTTCCCCTTTTGATGTAAATTCGGGATTTCAAATACAGGTAACCCGCCTATAACACGGTACGAGGTGTAACCCGGTTATTCGGCTATAAAACAGTTCTCAGAAAATGCCATATTGCGTGAAACCGTGTCATATAAAACCGTATCATAATGATCGGAGACCATAGGTATATTAATAAAAGTTGCTTGTTTTTACTTCATTTATACGCTCCTTAAGTTTAGACCAGTGTCACAGACCAGTATCAAACACCCTGTATGCACCCTTCTTGCAAGGGAGTGAACCACCCTCTGAAAATTTTCATTTTAATGAAACAAAAACCAGATTGTAGAGCGAGGAAAAACAAAGTTGATGGATTTTTGTATTTTTCGAAAAAAAAATTAAGAGGTAAAACACGTCTGCAAGTATAAGTTTGTTCTCCTAATGTTAACATCATTTTGATTATTTTTAATTGCCGGAGACCTCTTATACCTTCACCTATATACCTGAAAACAAGACATCATTTCATTCAGGCTTGTCTTTGTTGTTTTTCTTGTGACTCGTTAACTCTGCATGTACCACATACAGGGTGTTTCTGTGACACTGGTCCAAACTTAAGGAGCGTATAGGTGAAGTAAAAACAAGCAACTTTTATTCATATACCTGTGGTCTCTGATCATTATTGTCGAAGTTACAGCCGATTGAATATCCGCCTGTCTATAGGCAACGTGACCCATATTCAGCTGCCGACAGCTGTCCAATAAGGTCAACGTCACGGCGAATGTCATCGGCTCAGTGCCGTATACATGAGACACCGCTGACTAAACCTTTTTCCTCTTTATTTTTTCGAGTCGAGGAAGTGTTAAAATTTTCCGAACTACTTTAAATCAGCGAACTATTGGGAAAAAAAATTACCTATTAAAAAAGTCCAAACGACTAAAATATTCGAGAACTCATAAAATTTCGAGTTACTTGTGGATAAATGTTCAGCTCGGTGTTACGAGCCGAACCGTAGATGGATGTTGAAGGGTTAAATATTGATATTGTTGTTGTTGAAAGATTTGCTGGTTTATTGTATTATTTACGGTAGCGTGATGTTAGCCGGACAGTGATTTAAAAGCTTTGAATTGATAATGGGTTCGGAGTATCACTAAAATAAAACGGAACTTAACTAAATTGGCTAACTAAAACTAAGAACTTACTAACTGTTACACTACTATTACACTTTGGGATTTTAGTCCCGAAGGAAAATTCGGGACACTTTGGAAAAGTGAGGGTGGGAGATGGTTGTGGTGGTGGTTGGATATGGTGGGGATGGACCTTAGGGGTTTCAGTAGTCGTCTCTATGTACAATAATAATATTAATGATAAGTTGGAAATCTATTGAAATATGTAAACTTTCCGAGTGGTACGTCCCACGGACGCAACCCCTCTACAACCATTATTATTATTATTATCATTACTGTTATTATTATCATTAATATTATTATTGTAGGACTTCCGGTGTAATGGTAAAAGCGAAAGGACGCATAGGAGCGAACATAAGGAAAAGTGGAGGAAAGCAAAGTTGAAGAAAGGAGTACGGGTAGAAAAGTGGTGAGAGGAAAAGGGTAGATAGGAGGTGAAGTAGGAGGGAAAAGAGGCTGAGGAAAGGAAGCAGAAGTACATCGAGAAAAGAAACGAAAAGAGAGCGGAAAATCTTGAGGTTAGAGGAAAAGGAGGGAAGAGAGTAAGCGAGCAAAGAAGAGGTGGAAATAAGAGACACCTAGAGGAGAGGTAAGAAGCAGCAGCAGGAAGACAGAGGAGTGTAGATAAAGTAGAATAAAATGGAAGAGATAGCGACGAAGACAGGAAAGGAGGGGGGAGGAAGAGGAATAGAGAAGGAGAATACAGAAGGGAAAAAGGTGAGAGGAAGGCCTAAAAAGATAGATAGCTGGGTGAGGGAAAGAAGCGGAAGCATTGGTAATATAGAAGAATACATGGAAGGAGGGAGAAAAGGAGAAAGAAAAGAGGAAGAAGAGGGAAAGCAGAAAGAGCCAGAGAGAGCTGAGTTAATATTTAGAAAGAGTAGAATAATAGAACGGTCACCTATAAAAGAAGGAAGTAGCGGGGAAGGAAATGTGGAGAAGATGTTAGAGGTGATGAAGAGAGAGTTAAAAGAACTAATAGTAGAGGTAGGAAAGGAGAGCAGTAAGACGCCCAGGGAAGAGATAGGGAAAATTAGGAGAGAAATGGAAGAAAGAGAAGAAATATGGAGAAAAGAAAAGGAAGAATGGAGAGAAAGACTAGATAAAATGGAAAAGAAAGTAGAGAAGATAGAGAAAATAGAGGAGCTAGAAGTAAAAGTGACGGAGGTGGAAAAGAAAATAGAAAGCGTAAAAGGAGAGGGAGAACAAGGCACGGAAGAAGGAAAGATACAAAAATTGAAGGAGACGATGGAAAGGATTGAATGGAAAGAAGAATTGCAAGATAGAGAGAATAGGAGAAAAAACGTAATCACAAGGAATTGGGAAGGGAAACAAAAAATGACGGAAAAGGAAATGGAAGAAGGGTTGGAAAAGAAAGTAAAAGAAAAAGTGAAGGTGGAAAAGGTGAGGGAGATAAGAGAAAGGTGATGTTAGGAAAAAGGAACATAAGAGAAGGAAAAGAAGGGATATTGGACGATCTAACGCAAAAGGAAAGGAAGATGAGATGGAAGATGAAACAAATAGCATGGAAACAGAGAAAGGAAGGGAAAAAAGTGGGGGTTAAATACGGAAAGATGATAAAAACTAGAGAGGAAAGGAAAAGAGAGGAAAAAAGAAAGGGAAAGCGAGGACGAGACAAGCAAAGAAGAACAAGAGAAGGAAAGGGAAAAGAAGAGAAGAAGAGGAAAGCTAAATAGTGGGAGGAGAAAGGGAGAGGGGTACAAAATATGTTTTTGGAACGTGGCAGGGCTAAAAGAAAAAGGAGAAGGATTCTGGGAAGATATCAAGGAATGGGACGTAATTGTGATGATGGAGACGTGGATTGAAGAAAGGAGAAAGGAGGAAATAGATAGGAAGCTGCCAAAGGGGTATGTATGGATCAGGCAAGGAGCGAAAACAATAAATAAGAAGGGAAGAGCAATAGGAGGGATGTTGATGGGCGCAAGAAAAGAAATAGCAACAGGAGAATAGAATAAGACAGATGAGGAGGAAGAGGGAATAATAAAAGGGATGAGAAGGTGTTGGTTATATAAATTAGCAAACACTGCGTGTTCTTTTCAATATTAGTAATGTATTAACAAAATACATATAAAGAGAGAAAAAGTGATAAAATAAATCAGTTCTTGACAGCGTACAAATCTCTAGAACTACTCTGCTAACGGGGCGACACAACAGTGAAACAAAAAACGAAAAGAGGGAGGCGCCTAGTCGTATACAGCGACCTCGGAATCATATGACGGCAATCTTTCATACCTCCGTTTGAAAAAGTTAATTTTAATGGGACTATATACCCATTTCCTACACACCCACTCATATAGTTCCATTCAACACCCCTATTTGACTCCTCAAATAATTAAATTGTTGTTTCATTAGAGGCTTTGTAAACCTATCTGCAAGCTGTTCTTTGGTGTCGATATATCTTACATCTATATCACCACGCTCGTATACATCACGAACAAAATGAAATTTTACATCTATATGCTTTGTTCGTTTATGGTATTCTGGATTTCCTGCGAGTTTTATTGCAGATTGATTATCTACTAACATAGGAACTTTATCATGGCTTAAACCTAATTCTAACATAAACTATCGTAACCAGATTGCATCTTTTGTACCAGTGGCTAATGCAATGTACTCCGCCTCTGTTGTAGAGAGTGACACTACTCGTTGTCTTTGACTAGTCCACGATATTGCACCCCCATTAAGCAAGAAAACAAAACCACTTGTTGACTTTCGTGTCTCTATGCATCCGGCATACTCCGCATCCGTATATCCAGTTAGCGCTGTATTACTCCCATCTTGCCGCGAACAAAAGAGATCCTACAGCCTCTCGATAAGGGATACATTGCATTTTTATCTTAGTTTCAATATTACCATCACACTTTGTTAAATGTAAACCTGGTTCAGCCGGAACACTTACAGGATTCGCGTCTGCCATACGCAATAATTTTACATCCATCCGGGGGCTTCACAAGTGACCAGGTTTCATTTTTACTGAGAGCGTCCATCTCTTCTCTCATTGCTTGCCTCCAGTTACTAGCCTCCACATGTGCTACTGCATCTTCATATGTTAGCGGTGTGGACTCTACCACACATGCATACCCAAGCTCAGTATACCGATCAGGCGGACGTATCTTGTTTCTGTCGCGTAGCACCCTCTGCATTGATCCCTCATCTTCATGCTGATCATTTCCGTCTTCCGGATGATTTTTACGGCGATCTTCGTGATGTTGCTCGTCAGACTGTGAAACTTCTTGAGGTGTGGAAGAGTCTTTCTCGTCTTCGGCATCTGCATTTTGGTAATCGCCAAAGTTCAACTGCCAGACTTTGTGTGCAGTTGATATCTCTGTACTTAATTGCACCTTCGTCTCATTGAAATCGACGTTGCAGCTAACATGTATTTTTCGAGTAGCCGGATCCCAGAGACGATAATTTGTAGATTCCCCTTCATAGCTCACAAACATCATTTTCTTGCTCTTTTGATCCAGTTTCTTCCTTCTTTCTTTTGGGATGTTAATATATGCGTCACAACCAAATATTCGCATATGCTTCACCTCAGGTTTTCGGCGAAACCATCTTTCATATGCTGTCATACCTTCCAACTGCTTAGATAAAGATCTATTTAGTACGTAAGATGCTGTTTTTACTGCTTCAGCCCATAAAATATTAGGAACCGTTTTTGCAATTAACATAGATCTGGCACTTTCAACAATTGTGCGCATCTCCCTTTCTGCTCGACCATTCTGCTGATGAACGTATGGTGTTGATCTCTCATGAGTAATTCCTTTTTCTCGCAGAAAATTATGAAACTGTGTTGACAAATATTCTGTGCCATTATCCGTTTTTAACACTTTTATATTGTTACCTGTTTGCTTAGCAACAAAAGCTTCAAATTCTCTGAATTTGTCAAACACCTCGGTTTTGTGACGCAAGAAATATACAGTCCGAAATCCCATGCAGTCATCCTTAAACAAGACAAAATATCTTGAACCACGTGGAGATTCAACATTTATCGGGCCACAGACATCTGAATGTATCATTTCTCCTGGATTTTCAGCTTTAGGACGTTTACTCGGTCGATGTGGCTTCTGGACCTGTTTTCCTAAAACACAAGCTTCACAGAAAAAGTCAGTCCCACCTTCTATTGTTATGCCATCCACTGCGCCAATTTTCTTAGTTTCCTTTATGGCATTAACATTAATATGGCCGAGTCTCTCGTGCCACAACTGTAATAAATTTTCTTCGGCAACACAGCATTCTGCCGCTTTCTTCACGTGAAACAGCATACGGAAGAGATGACCATACCTAACTCCTTCTGCAGAGAGCTTGCCATTATTACTACGGACTTCACATCGATCTTGATAGCTATGAAACGAGAAATGTTTGTCCGTCACTGCTCTCACTGAGAATAAATTCCGTTTTAATTCGGGCACCAACAGTACATTTGTCAGTTGCCGATTTTCAAGCTTATTGTTCACGCTCGCTAATATGTTTACTGTACCGACACCTATCACTGGGAGTACTCTGTCTCCTGCAACTTTCACGGAATGCACTGACTTTACTGGTCCAAGTTCGCTGAAGAATTCTCTTTTAAAGGTCATGTGCATACTGGCCCCTGAATCTGCTAACCATACCGATTCATCTTTATCCGTGGTTTCGGAAAAGAAAGCCGATATGTCACACACGTATGCCGTTCCGGACTCATCATTTCGATTTACTCCGTGATTTTTCTCATCTGCGATACGTTTTCTGCACTCGCGATACCAGTGACCCAATTCGTTACAGTACTTACACGGCAGCTTCTTCTTTAGACTGTCAATTTTCGATTTAGGTTTCTTTTTATTTCCATGCTGGCCACCTGTATTATGTTTCGATTGCCTATCGAGCCTCAACTGCAGACTCTTCACTTGTAGAGCAAGCGACATTTCTTCTTCGGTAGTTACCAACCTTTTATCTTCCCGAATAATCCTTGCTATTAGATTATCCTTATTTCGCTCGTCCTTAGCAGTGCATTCCCACGCCATTGTAAATGCGGAAAATCTTGATGGCAAACTGCTGAGAAGTTTTGACATCATGGCAGCTTCGGTAGGTTTTTCTCCTGCGTCATCTAGTTTCTTGCAAATGGATTCGAAATTTTCTATCTGCGTCGCAACAGGCACGACGTCATTTATGCGAAACTCATAAAACCTTTGCCAACACCGCTGCTTCGCGTCTTCACTTGTGTCACCATACAGCGCAATTAACGTTTTCCAAATCTTCTGTGGCGTCGTGCAATTTATTAAATTTATATGCAATGACTGATCTACTGAACTGAGTAAGATCACAGCGGCTTTCGATTGACACTTCTTCCACTCTTTCCATTCCTTTGGATTCTTTTCCTTGTCGGGTTGTTCATCTATTCCCTCCACAAATTCTAACAAATCTTGAGCTTCAAGCAAGAATGACACGCTGTACTTCCACAAAGCGAAGTTTGTGCCATCAAACTTTGTTAGATTCAATACCTCCTTTTCTGCCATGCTGAGCAAGGAAGCAATCAGACACAGAAAAAACTGCAATGTCCGAAACACAAGAAGGACCCGACCTTCACTAACCTTAAAAAGAACACTAACTGGCGCAGTGGAAGCGTGCTGGGCCCATAACCTGTTGGTTATATAAATTAGCAAACACTGCGTGTTCTTTTCAATATTAGTAATGTATTAACAAAATACATATAAAGAGAGAAAAAGTGATAAAATAAATCAGTTCTTAACAGCGTACAAATCTCTAGAACTACTTTGCTAACGGGGCGACACACAATGAAACAAAAAACGAAAAGAGGGAGGCGCCTAGTCGTATACAGCGACCTCGGAATCATATGACGGCAATCTTTCATACCTCCCTTTGAAAAAGTTAATTTTAATGGGACTATATACCCATTTCCTACAGAAGGTTGGGAAAAGAAAGGTGGAAAGTAATAGGAGTCTACATAAACAAGGACATAGAGAGAAAAATGGAATATTTAGGAGAATGGATGGAAGAAAAGGAAGGAGAGAGAAGTAAAATTATAATAGGAGGGGACTTCAACGCAAGGATGGGGGAAGAAGAAGAGGAAGAGGGGAGACAGGAGAAGGGAAAGGGAGGAGGTCAAAGGACAAGAAAATGAACGAGGAAGGAAAGAAGCTAAGAAAGAGAATAGCAGAGCTAGGATGGGAAGTGTTGAATGGAAGAACAAAGGGAGACGAAGATAATAACAGAAGGGATGCCGGGATATCTAGAGAGAGGGTAAAAGGAAGAAAGATGGAGAGGGATAATTATTAGGTTGTTCGGAAAGTCATTTCGTTTTTTTTGTGAAAATGAAAGACGATTTTCTTATAGTGTATATATATTTTATTGAATTATACATTCTCCATTTTGATCCAATACCTTTTGCTATCCTTCTGGCAGTAGCATTATTCCACGATCACAAAACTTCTGATCTTTACTGTCAAAACACTAATCCAAGTCATTTTTAACGTCATCATTTGAAGTAAAGGTTTTGCCGTCTAAAAAATTTTGTAGAGACCGGAACAAGTAATAATCCGAAGGTGCCAGATCTGGAGAATATCGTGTACTGTAAAAACTGTAAAAGCTTTTGGCGAGTTATCAAACTTGTATGAGGTCTTGGATCATCCTGATGGAACACTATACCTTTTCCGTTGCTCAATTCTGGCCTTTTCTGTTTGAGTGAATTATTCAATTTGTCCAGTTAACGACAGTATGTATACACTTTAGAATTGATCGTGATATTGTCCGGTAGAAGTAAAAAAAAATTGAAAAATTTTGCAAACCAGTTTTGGCACCGGCGTTCTGTCAGTACATCTTCTCCATACATATCGAATAATTTTTTTCTTGTTTGAACAGCATTTTTACCATTTCGATAGTAAAAAAGTAAAATATGTAGAAAACGCTGCTTTCAACTTTCCATATTTGATAGCGCACCAAACAAAAACTATTGCGCAAAATCAAACAAGCTTTTGTACAAACAAGCCTTACTATATCAGCTCTCAAAATATATAATGACAATGCGGCTTATAAGTGAAGTTGGCTGTGAAAAATTACAATTAAGTCCTTTGTTGGGAAAAAACGAAATGACTTTCCGAACAACCCAATACTTTCAATCACCGAATTATTAGGAAAAAAATTACCTATTAAAAAAGTCCAAACGACAAAAATATTCGAGTACTCATAAAATTTTGAGTTACTTGTGGATAAATGTTCAGCTCGGAAAGTTTACATATTCCAATAGATTTCCAACTCTCGAGTTATACGTAAATATCCGAATTATTGGTGACGACGTTTCCTGCACTAGAAAATAATTTTTCACTTGGTAAATGGAAAGTAATTATTTCGAGGAAGTTTATTGCTAATAATGCTAACTTAGAAACGTCCACACTAATAATTCGAATATTTACATGTTGAATATTTATTTCCAAGTAATTCATTTTGGTGGAAGAGATCAATCGTTTAATCTCTGTTTTCGAAATACTACGTATAGTGTTATATTGACCTTCATTATCATTTCCATCATTTGATGCTGCAGTTGTTGTTGATATCCGTGATGGCGAAGAAGTAGGTGGAGATGCTCCCATTGCTATACTATTTGGATGGAAGGTCTGGTACAAGTATTCGGTAAATGTTGTGGCTTGATCTAAGGGAGCCTCTGCCCAGGAGCCATCAGGTTTCTTTATTCCTGATGAAGATATTACTGGTCTTTTTAATCTTTTAGTAGTCTTCCAGAGTGAATAATCTGTGGATTCTTCTGGTGTTAAGTTCGAGAGATATTTGTTGAATTCCTTATTCTGATGTTGTTGTATGATTATTTTTACATCTTTAGTGATAGTATTTAACTGTCTTTTAGTTTCCCTCGTTTTACACTTTTGCCATTGTGCTTTAACTATCCTTTTTTGTTTTATTTTTTGTAATATAGGAATTGGGTACGATAAACCAGGATTCCCCTTTTCTGTGATAGTGGTCGAGGACCAGGCTGCTTGTTGAATTATGTGCGTCAGGTAGTCTACTGCGTTCTCTATGTGTTCGGATGTTTTTAGAGGTATTTTACAGTTCAGGTTTTCATCGATTATTGATCTAAAATTATTTCAGTTTGTAGTTCTGTTGTGCAGAGAAGGAGTGATTTCTGTGTGTGGTATGCTTTCGTACTAATCAATTAATATCGGTGTATTGTCTGAACTCAATTCTGGGCTTGATAATATTTTGAAATGTGTTCTGTTTAGTCCTTTAATTATGGCAAAATCTACGAGGTCTGGAGTTTTCTCTATTGCTGATGACCAGTAGGTAGGTTCACCAGTCGATAATGGTGTTAATTTAAGTTTGTTTATAGCATGGAAAAGTATTCTGCCTCTGGGAGAAGTTCTTTTCGACACCCAGTATATATGCTTCGCAATAAAATCTCCTGCTATTAAGTATTTGCTCCCTAAAGAGTCGAAAAAAGTTTCATACTGTTCCGTGGTGATTTTGTGTTTTGGGGGTGAGTAGATGGCAGATATTTGTATTGGACTGGTTTTGGTTTCTACTGTGATTGTCCTTGCTTGGAGATAGTCCAGTGGAGTGGTACTATGGAAATAGTGTTTTATGCTATTCTTGATAATGATAGCAGCTCCTTCGTGAGCTTTACCTGACGGATGTTTAGTGTCATAAATAGTGTAATACGGAATTTTTATGTAATTTTTATTTGTGAGGTGACTCTCGGAAATTAAAATGATGTCAATATCCTGTGTGTAAATAAATGTTTTTAGTTCGTACAGTCTTTGCTGTAATCCGTTGCTGTTCCGGGCTGCTATTTTGATATTCCCGTCCATTATTTATTGTTATTAATTATTTTTATAAGTAGATTTAACATAACAGTTAGTTGTTGCGTTTGTTGTTGTAAAAGTGACGTTTGCGCAGTTAGCATACTAGTTATGAGCTCTGTGTTTTTGATTGATTGAATTAATAGCTGCTTCATTTCTGTAGCATGATTTTGATTTTCAGTGTGACTGCTTGTGTGAGTGGCAGAAGTTTGGTTTTGGTATTGTGTATTTTGTTGTGCGGTTATTTGGGCATAAGATCTTGTATTAATAATAGAACTATGGTTGTAGCTCTGAGGTTGTGAAAGAGTTGCTGCCGGGTAAGGTGTTTCGTGGTATGACTGTTGATTTTTATTGATTTCCCTCAGATGAGGTACGGTTCTTGTTCTTAGAGTGGGGAATAGCTTTTGCTGCAGCTGTTTGCGTACTGTGCAACCTTTGTAACTTGCAGGGTGATTTGCTTGGCAGTTACTACATTTTACATTTTCTACTTTGCCCTTCTGTGAGCATTGCAGTGTTAGGTGATTGCCTGCACATTTGACACAAGCAGGTGATCTGTGGCAGTAATTTTTTGTGTGCCCGAATGTTTGGCAACGAAAGCATTGTGGTATGTCTCGCTTTGGCCTTGGTGGTTCGAACTTGACTACAGTATTTAATAGTTTATCTATGTTGTATATGTTTTTGGTATTGTCATTTGGTTCAAGTTCAATGATGAAGAGAGGTAACGGCTGTTTAGAATCAAATTTGACTATGTTATTAATTGCTCTAACCGAATGATTGTAACGTTTTAATTCTTCAATTATTCTATTTACGTTAGTTTTCGGATGCATTCCTCGGAGAACCACTTTGTAACTTTTGTCTGTTTTTGGTTGAAAGGTGTGGAAGTTTGCGTTTTTGCTTTTTAGAATATCTACTATTTTTCTGTAAAGTTCGGGAGTATTTAGTTGTAGTCTTATTTGATTTCCCTTTAGCTGTTTTAATACAAAATTATTGTTGCCTGTTTCTTGTTCAAGTACTTCTATTAGTGGATCTATGATTTGAGCTTGAATGAATATTGGAGGTGGTTTGACTATTTTGGTTATCGTGAAATTACTAGGTAGATCTTCATCCGTGTTTAACTGTGTTAAGACGCTGTAAGTGTTATTTGTAGGTATACCTTGTAGCCATGTTTCAGCTTGAGATGGTGCATGCGAATCATCTGTTGGAGCTTCTCTATTCTGGTGGATTTTCCTTTTCTTATTTGTAACTGTCGTTTGGGTTGATTTAGATAGTTCACTTATTGCCATTTCAACATCGTTGTCAATAGCATCCGATAATATTGCAGTTGTATAATCGTTTCCTTGTTTAGAAATTTTTAACTGGATAGGCGGCATTGTTGGCTGGGTTTCCGTGCCGTTGGAGTACACAGTCACGGGCCAACACCACTATAGCCAAGAGGCTGATTTGAATATTCTGCTATGTATTTGAAACTCACTACTACTTTCTGAATGTATGTATGTATTTATGTATGTATCATCAATTCGCGAGCAATATAAATACACGTGTTGTCTATACGACTGCCTGACGAGAACTGTTTTTCCCAATAGTTCAGTGATTTAAAATAGTTCAGAAAATTTTAACACTTCCTCGGCTCGAAAAAATAATGAGGAAAAAGTCAACTGTGTTGCACGCATACGGCACTGAGCCGAGGACGTATCGCGGTGAGTTGACCGCATCGGGCAGCTGAATGTGGATCATGTTGCCTACCTGTAGGCGGATATTCAAACGGCTGTAACTTCGGCAAAAATCATCAGAGACCACAGGTATATGAATAAAAGTTGCTTGTTTTTACTTCACCTATACGCTCCTTAAGTTTGGCAGCACTTCATAGAAACACCCTGTATACTACTTTAATTAATATATTTTGCTCTTCCATAATGTTTTGAATTTTTTCTGAAAACATCCTGGACACTTCATGATCAGCCGACACAGTTTCCCCTTGAATTTTTATGCTATGAATTGCAAAGCGCTTTTTGAATTTTTCAAACCAACCTTTACTTGCCACAAAATCTGGGTTGACATAAAGTTCTCCATGTTCTTTAAGGTGTTTGTAAATTTTAAGTACTTTTCGCTTAATGATGTTACCATCCAATCGAATACTTTTTTGATAGCTACCATCAATACAAATGCTGAGTGACTTTTCCATTTTTTCAATTATTGGCGCCCGGGGACGAGCTGCATATTTTGCGGACATTGAAAATCCTGCAGCAATTGCACTTCTTATTTCTTTTTCATTTTTCTTAATAGTCCGGACTGTTGTTTCATTTAAATAAGACTTTTTTCAGTGTGAGATGCTTTTTCTCCTTTTAAAAGACGATCCAAGATTTGTATATTTACTTCCAAAGAAATAAATGTCTTCTTAAACATTGTTTTTTATCATTATCAGACATGGCTTGGGACTGAAACATAATTTTACAAAAATTTGTCTTAAAGATGAAAAAGTCACAACTTTAAAAGTCAACACAGTTACAACTTTGATAGGCAACGCTTGGCAGTACAACAACCGAGAGAAAGAAGGGAATTTCGTCTATGCACTAGAGTCTATACTAATGCCCCGTAATAAAATATAATCATTCATTTATCAAGCTTTGGTTTTGCCACGGTCTATGATTTGGCCCTTTTGGTAGAATACCGACTGATTATGCCAATTATTTACGTTACACAACGTTCATTATCATCTCCTTCCGAGATGACCAATATTCTTTAATTTATCTATGGTAGCAGCAGACTTGATCCCACCTATTATCCTGACAATCCTTGAGTCACCGTGTCTCTGACTCCTAGCGCTCGTACTTCTATATTGACTGTTCCTTTACCTTGCATATTTTATAGTCCGTCGGGTGGATTTCCCCCTCTCTTTTTCGTTTGCTTGTTTAAAATAATAGTAACTCATGTGTTCACTTCTGGCGCCCTTAACGAAATCAAACGTCTGTTTGATTTAACGCATGTATTACCAGACTTTAAAATTTATTCTATTTAACCAAGTCGGCAACACTGTATCTCTCAGATGGCAAATCTCGCCGCGGATGGCGCGTAAACTGTGCATGATACTTTCTGCTATAACATCTGAATAGAGTTGTAAATGAGTAAATTATAATTTGTTTATATATTTTCATGTAAAAGCACTATGGTTCATTATTCTTCTCCGCCACTATTTTAAGGTAATTTAGTTTTTGAATATGTTAAACAAAAATTATGTTATGCAGTGTTATAGAAGTACAATGTTGTACAAAGGTTTTCGCAATTTTCTTATCGTGTTAGAGCGAAACAATGTTATGGGTTGCAGTGGTATACGAGAGTTCCTATTATCCACTTTCTGAACGAACCTTTAAATTTCAACGTGAGCTGATGAACTGTATGCTTCGAGAACGCGAGCTGTGTAAAAAATTAGTAAAATCATCATCGCAAAGTCTAATCACTGATTACATTGTCAGAAAAAAAACAAAAGCAGCTCGACTGTACATTTTGACTCGAATTAGTTCAGCTTGATGGACTACGATCAATCGCAACACCCTTAGAGTATGGCATATAACATAACATAGTGAAGCTTTTCAAAGAAACGAAAATAAAATCAAATGGAAAATGAATGGAAAACCGATAGTAAAAAATTCAATTTTGAGGGTTGGTAGTAGCGGTATTTGAAAAATTTGAGTTTCTTGACAAATTTTTCAGTAGTTTTCTAGATATGAAAAAACAATAGAATTTTCATTAAAACTTTTTTTCGACATCTCTAACCGCAATATCTCGTTCTCGAGGTATTTCACCAGGTATTGCCCTTTAATGCCAAATTATGGCACGAATAAAAAATTTATTTTTGTTAAGCATGAATTACTTTACTTATCCACGAAGTTTGATAATGTCTTAAACTTCCCGGTTTCCTAACTTCCCTTGCCAGTAAAAAGCGCTATCATGGTATACTTTTTTTTTCTTGAGAGGAGAGTGGAATCCTACTTACGGACACGAGGGAAGGTGGCCCTGGTAGTGTGGGATTCCCGGATTGTAGTGCTAGTCCGGCATACCCACTAAACCCCCCTCCATTCCCTCCAGCTGCTACCCCGGGATCGCTTTTGCATTCTTCAGGTGGCTGCGTAATTTACTCAGCTTCTTTGATTTTTCCTTATCTATATGTAGTGTGTTTATTCTTATCCTCTTCTTCTGAGTTTTTGTTTCTCGTCATGAAAGCTTGTGTAGTTTTATATGATGTCTTTCTCCTCGTATTTCTCTTGCATCTGTACTTGTTTTGTTCGTATTTACTGTGATGTGTCGTAAGTTATCTGGTTTCATCATCGTCGTCGTCATTTGAATTGTCTAAGTCGTTGTCTCTTTCCCTGGTTCTCTCATCCTCTATTTTCTTGCTCATAATATTAACTGCTGCCTCTGTTATAAGCTGCCAGTTACTATCGCTACTTATCATTTTGTCAATTATATTATCTGGAGTTAAATTAAAGTCTAATTTGGTATATAAAGTTTCTCTAATCGTTTCCCACCTGTAGCACTCAAAAAACGTATGCTCAGACGTGTCCTTTTCAGCATCACAGTATCCGCATCTCGGGCTGGTTGCCCTTCCCATTCTACACAGATAATCCTGGAAACATCAGTGTCCAGACATTATCTGTGTGGTCTAATTTTCTATCTGTCTCTTCAGGGGTAGTTGTTTAACTAGTTGTTTAACTAGATACGTTTCATTTCTTTCAGTAGCCAGCTATCATTGTATACTGTAACAATCAAAGTGCGATACAGTTAATAATAAGAATTTTGTATATCACGGAACGAGTAAGAATATTAATATTAGATATCATTTTTCTCGTGTGGCACGCGAAAGAGACAAACGGCGATTAAAGAGCTGATTTAATGAAGGCTGATGTAGTAATGAAACCATTGCAAATTGCACCACAAACCGTAGTTATATTAATTTGTCAAAATTAATGTATGAAATGATTCTGAATTAACGTATAAAAAGACGCTCATTAAAAACGTAAAATTTTAATTGTATCAAGCGCGAAGATATCTGGGGTGTTGTGTGAATTATAAGTGTCGATAAAAAAGAAAGCTTTCGTTACGTCAATTTTTAATTGTGTTCTACCACGCATCGATATCGCGTGCTATAATGAGTCTTGTTTTAAATAAAGACAGAACCGTACGTGTAAAACAGTTGTTTCATACTGTTCTATATCAAACAGTTTATTTGGAACGTTGTGGGCTCACATTTACCTGAACGCCATAATTGTAATGCTATACTCCTTGTGTGACAACGTACTCTAAGCTTTTTCCCGATGAAGTGTGATATATGTAATCTTTTATTTATTATAATTGTTACCCCAGTTAACCTAGCATCCAGTTAATTCATTAATTCATATCACTACCTGAAGTGTCTAATATTTGGTTGCAAAGTTTTCATCGGAAATTCAGTTTGTTAACTTAATTCTGGAATTTTATTTATATGGATCTTTTATTGCGTAAATTAGTCCTACAAGTAGTCCTTCAATTTTAGATATTTTAGAGTTTACTCCTTCAAGCATGTAAATGCTAACCTCGCAGAAATTTTTTTTACTTGTTCTTGTAGAAGATTAGACAACCCAAACCCCTTCCTTTTTATTATTATCCTCTTGTCCAATGATAATTTAATTGATTATTTTTTTTATATGGTAGTTGCGTCAAGTTTCAAAATCTCCTGCTTGGATGCGTCCTGACGAAAATGAAAGTGTATTCATCTGCTCCTTCCACCGTTTTGTGACTTTTCGTTTTTTTGACGTGTTGGCGTCAAACGTTGGTGCCGGATGAAATGTGATGTACAAAACTTGTGACTTTTTAAAACAACTAACCAACGAAGAAAGAAAAAATGAGAATACTTTAACTGATTTATAAAATCGTTATTTTTTCGTTCGCAAGAGATAAGTGCTCTTCATGCAAAAAATACTTCCCGATGGAAGACCTATACAAATAAAGCAGAAAAGAATTGTTGATCGTGACAAAATTTTACATATCCTTTGTCAGAATGCAATTTGTCATATACAAATTTTCAGTTTTTCAACATAACTAGTCAACCATAACAGGTGAAGAAAAATCTTCTTACATATAAAACGTCTCTTTGAATAAGTAATCTACCCGATTAGTAAAGGAAATCATTATTTAATAATGTAAAATCTTAATAAATGTTTTGTTTTGTACTGTTTTTATGTGTATTGACTGATAAGTCAGATGAATACATCAGATACTCAAAATTCCGTATATCAAGCTTGTTATTCTGTTTTTGGAACCCTTATGATCATTCGTTGTTGGCGGTGGAATAAATACTTCTGTTTCAAACATTTTTTTAACGAATTTCTCTTCTTCGAATAAGTACTACAAATATGAAACACGAAACATTTTATCTTCGTCAGTGACTTTATTTTCTCAAAAATGTCTTTGAAAAGTCATAACTTCTTCGCACGTTCTCTGAACTGAATGAAATTTACAGGATATATGTATATGAAGTGACGTACTGTATGAAATGTACATCTCAGTTTTCCGAAACAGGGCCTATAAAAAAAGTTATAAAATGTACAGGGCGTCATAAAAGTCGTAGTTTTTTAATATTTGAATATTCCGAAAATCGCTGAAACACGTAAAGTAGTAAATTATTTGGGCTAGCTTCAGTTTAAATTTCACATCGATATGTTCATTTTTTAACAACTTATTACGAAAAAACAGGTGTGCAAATACTTTTTGTAGCTACTGTATGTCGAAAACTGAAAATTACGTATGAGATAGATCACATTCTCAAAATGGACACGTGTAATAGAAAAAACGTGATGGTAACATAAACTAATATATTCAGTAAATTGTTAACGTAGATAACGTAATAAATGTAATCATAGATACAGCTTTCGTAACTTCACATATAAAACTCACATGTAATTGCAAACATTTTTCATGGTCAACAATTCTTTTCTGCTTTATTTTCATAGGTTTCCCATCGAGAACATTTTTGTATATTAATCTTTTTTTATTCTTTGCAGGTTACAAATTATATAGAAGAATACAAAAGTTAACTTATTCAGATATTGTGGAAAGTTTTTTAATTTGGTCTTTCTTCATTGGATAGTTTGTTGTAAAGAAGCATAAGCTTTATACAACAAATTTTTTTCAGCCACCAACGGTTGGTGCGTTGTGTCAAGAAAACAAAACAGTCTCAAAAATTTAGGGGATGGTCTTAGTCCTGAAAAGTGTTTTTCCGTCGACAAGAAGTACGACTTGTACGTCTCAAAATATTTTGCACGTGCACCAAATTTGGTTAACATCGGAATTTGCTATTTGGGGAGCTTTCTTTTGCTAAGCAACGAAACATTGCATGATTAAGACGCGAATTGTCGTAGTTGGTTTACATTGTTATAGTGAAATACGTACTCAAAGTATGTATTGTGTTATATGTGGATTACTTGTATAACAAATTTCAATGTGTGCTTTTTTGCTATCATGTACTGACGTTGAATTCTGATATTTTGTAATGTTGGAGTACGTTTATGATCATAATAATTATGTTATTTACATTAATTCCTTCAAGGAAACGTTGCGAAGTGACCGCCTCCGATGTTCTTACGGTTGTGATATATTGTAGACCACCAAAAAATAAGAGACACGTATTTTTTTATATGTGCTCTTAAACGGATTTAAGGGGTGAAATTCACCCTCAAAGTTGAGCATGAAAAGCGGTGTTTGTGTAGTTTTACATAGAAGGAGTGTGTCTATCGCAACCAAACCAACTTTAAAACATTCCTTACTTGACATGATGAAATTCACATATCCATGTTTCTATGCACCCCTATTGCAAGGGGGTGAACCACCGTCTGAAAATTTTCATTTTAATATAAAAAAAAAACTAATTATCCGATTTTGATAAAAGAGAAACCAAATTGTAGAGCGAGCAAAAACAAAGTTGACCAGTTTTTGTATTTTTCGAAAAAAACAATTTTTAAGAGGAAAAACACGTCTTCAAGTATAAGTCTGTTCTCCAAATGTTAAAATAATTCTGATTAGTTTTAATTGCCGGAGACCTCTTATACACTCACCTATATGCCTGAAAACAAGACATCATTAAATTCAGGTTTGTCTTTTTGTGTTTGTTGTAATTCATTGTCTCTGCATGTGCCGCATATACACGTAAGTATTTAAGTATACTATTTTTGTTGGAAGTATTATAATTTATTTTATTTCAGGCATTATCAAGGTGTAATATACACTTCTGTAGTTAACACATTTTTGCTTAACACATTTTGCTGTTTCTAAAAAAAGTTTATGCGTAATGCGCAGATAAGTAAAGAATCTCATCAACTCATCACTGACATATTTATCTCGGTGTCTCTTTGTGATGCCCTCTGGCTGTTTTATAATCTCAAAATTCTTAATCTCTCATTGTCAGTTTTACAAGGATGATAATAGTTTGCTTACTTATCTCAATATTTTTTTAATATTAACCTTCTGTATAGCCTTTAAGTGAACGATTACTTACAATATTTTCGAGACTGTATCAATACTGCCTGATTGTGAGTGAGAAAAAGAGGATTATTACTTTTCTCATGAATATAATAAACACAATTAATGTCTGTAATCGTTAATTTTGTTATTGATTATTTGTAAATACACGTTTATATTTCAATTATTCAATAAAAAACATATGTATAAATATACATTCTTACATTAAAAGTTTTTTTTATATTGTCATTATATTACATTGAAATTCCATTTTCTCTCTTATGAAACTAATGTCTGTATTCTGACAATGAGCAATGGCGATATTCTGTGAAAATATGTTTAAAACACAGTGATTTTTTACACCAAGAACATCTTACTACAGCGATATTCGTGCACACTGCGATTGCGAAAGCGCCCCAAAAGCAAATTCGACCGGATTTTCGAAATTTTGTAGTCGTTTTTCTATGTATTCACTTTTGAACCAAGAATATCGGAACAAATTTTGATACCTTGGAGATGATAACTGGTTATGAACAAGGGATTGTAATTTTATTGTGTTGTTTCTCAAGTGTAAGTTTATGTCGTAATCAAGGAACATGACACTGTCTGAAAAGTGTCTAACATAATTCATCCTTATTTTGAATCCTAAAACGTCAAGTAGCTGAATTTTTCCAGTTGTGCCCTTTGGTATAATCATTGGGATGATTCGCTTATCAATTGGGGAAAGTTGGCTAACAACTTGTGGGAAATGTCCACTCCATGAATCTGTCAAAAGAACGCTTATCTGTCCAATGATTGGAATAAAAACGTTGCCCAGCCTATTTTTTAAGTGTTTTGTAAGTAAATATATATTAAAAACATTCAACTTTTTTAACATCAAATTAAATTATTTCAACATACCAGAAATGAGTTTCAGAAGTGAGACCCACTCTAACTCACCCTAACCCACTTACAAAATTGCCCACAGGCAATACTGATACACACTCAATAGCGTTGTAAATAATCGTAATTGTAAATAATCGTTCACTTAAGGGCTGTACAGAAGGTTAATATTAAAAGAATATTGAGATAAGGAAGGGGGCTATTACCATACTTGCAAAACGGAGAGATTATACATTTCCTATAAAGTGTATTATAAATGTTTAAATTTGTTGCATCGACAATTGCCGATTATTAATATCTATATACAGGGTGTTTCTATGAAGTACAGCCAAACTTAAGGAGCGTATAATTGAGGTAAAAACAAGTAACTTTTTCCAACATACCTATGGTGTCCGATCATTATTGACGAAGATACAGCCCTTTGAATATCCGCCTACAGGTTGACAATATGACCTACATTCACCTGCCCGAAGCGGTCAGCGCTCCGCGTTACGTCCTCGGCTCAGCGCCGTCGTATGAGTGCGACACAGCTGACTTCTCCCTCAACATTTTTTCGAGTCGAGGAAGTGTTAAAATTTTCCGAACTATTTTAAATCACCGAACGATTGGGAAAAAAATTACCTATTAAAATAGTCCAAACGACAAAAATATTCGAGAACTCGTAAAATTTCGAGTTACTTGTGGATAAATGTTCAGCTCGGAAAGTTTACATATTCCAATAGATTTTCAACTTTCGAGTTATTCGTAAATATCCGAATTATTGGTGACGACGTTTCCTGCACTAGAAAATAATTTTTCACTTGGTAAATGGAAAGTAATTATTTCGAGGAAGTTTATTGCTAATAATGCTAACTTAGAAACGTCCATACTAATAATTCGAATATTTAAATGTCGAATATTTATCTCCAAGTAACTCGAAAACTTACGAGGGCTCGAATATTCGAATCGCTTGAAATTTTTTAATGGCTTACTTTATTCAACTCGAACAATCGAGCCAAATAAATTCCGAATACGTGCACATTCTTAAACACCAATTGCACTGAATACACTGCACAAAACCGTACTTATGACAATTGTTCAATACGTTGGCTCTCGACGGTCATAAACGTTTCGCACTGTTACACGATTGAACTGCGGACATGAGTGACTATCCGCAAGATCGCAAAGAAACACACTTCTCTTTCGTAGCTGCCACACAGTCTTTTACACTATCAAATAACTATGATGGTGTGAATATGAAATCATCTGTTTGCTTCCGACGCGCCACGCGCCGGCGAGGAGACCGTAAGTTCGGGCACAACGCAAATGCAAGTTTGTTTTGAAACATGATTCGTTGTCCCGTTCTTCCCGACATTCGTTCCTGTTCGCTAACGCGGTGAAGACATCGTGCAGCAAGTTTCATTGCAATCTTTCGGATTCGTTCGTGTCCGCAGTTCCAATCGTGTAACAGTGCGAAACGTTTATGACCGTCGGGAGCCGACGTATTGAACAATTGTCATAAGTACGGTTTTGTGCAGTGTATTCAGTGCAATTGGTGTTTAAGAATGTGCACGTATTCGGAATTTATTTGGCTCGATTGTTCGAGTTGAATAAAGTAAGCCATTAAAAAATTTCAAGCGATTCGAATATTCGAGCCCTCGTAAGTTTTCGAGTTACTTGGAGATAAATATTCGACATTTAAATATTCGAATTATTAGTATGGACGTTTCTAAGTTAGCATTATTAGCAATAAACTTCCTCGAAATAATTACTTTCCATTTACCAAGTGAAAAATTATTTTCTAGTGCAGGAAACGTCGTCACCAATAATTCGGATATTTACGAATAACTCGAAAGTTGAAAATCTATTGGAATATGTAAACTTTCCGAGCTGAACATTTATCCACAAGTAACTCGAAATTTTACGAGTTCTCGAATATTTTTGTCGTTTGGACTATTTTAATAGGTAATTTTTTTCCCAATCGTTCGGTGATTTAAAATAGTTCGGAAAATTTTAACACTTCCTCGACTCGAAAAAATGTTGAGGGAGAAGTCAGCTGTGTCGCACGCATACGACGGCGCTGAGCCGAGGACGTAACGCGGAGCGCTGACCGCTTCGGGCAGGTGAATGTAGGTCATATTGTCAACCTGTAGGCGGATATTCAAAGGGCTGTATCTTCGTCAATAATGATCGGACACCATAGGTATGTTGGAAAAAGTTACTTGTTTTTACCTCAATTATACGCTCCTTAAGTTTGGCTGTACTTCATAGAAACACCCTGTATATTCTAACGGCGGTTCTAGCACATCAACCAAGAATGTATCTATTACCGCACAATGCGCTTTAACTTTTTTTAAATACAGCAAACCAAAATATATTAACTAAAGAAATGTATATTATACCTTGATAATGCCTGAAATAAAATAAATTATAATACTTCCAACAACAATAGCATGAAATGTATGAAATACATTAAAGTGCATTAACTAAAACCAAAATGTATTAACTAAAGAAGTGTATATTACACCTTGATAATGCGGGAAATAAAATAAATTATAATACTTCCAACAAAAATAGTATACTTTAATACTTACGTGTATATGCGGCACATGCAGAGACAATGAATCACAAGAAAACCAACAAAGACAAGCCTGAATTTAATGATGTCTTGTTTTCAGGCATATAGGTGAGTGTATAAGAGGTCTCCGGCAATTAAAACTAATCAGAGTTATTTTAACATTTGAAGAACAGACTTATACTTGAAGACGTGTTTTTCCTCTTAAAAATTGTTTTTTTCGAAAAATGCAAAAACTGGCCAACTTTGTTTTTGCTCGCTCTACAATTTGGTTTTTGTTTCATCAAAATCGGATAATTAGTTTTTTTTTATATTAAAATGAAAATTTTCAGAGGGTGGTTCACCCCCTTGCAATAGGAGTGCATAGAAAGATGGATATGTGAATTTCATCATTTCACGTAAGGAATGTTTTAAAGTTGGTTTGGTTGCGATAGACACACTCCTTCTATGTAAAACTACACAAACACCGCTTTTCATGCTCAACTTTGAGGGTGAATTTCACCCCTTAAATCCGTTTAAGAGCACATATAAAAAAATACGTGTCTCTTATTTTTTGATGGACTACAACATATCACAACCGTAAGAAAATCGGAGGCGGTCACTTCGCAACGTTTCCTTGTTAGTTAAGATGACAGAATTTTTACATAATTATTGTGAGAGTGGTATAAGTCAATTCATCGTATTAATTCTTATTATTTGTACGTCCATATTTTTTATCACTTCATAATTACTATTATTAATTACTTAATTATTAACACGATGCATGAACTTCCTTTGACTAATTAATTATTAATCATCGTTATATTTAATGTAATGATATGATGGCTTGGCTGCCTTACATACCTCCTATTCAGTATAAATACTTCACTATGTTAAGTATAAAAGAGAAATAAGATTGATATATGAATACAATTTTTATTATTATTATTATTATTAGTTAACTTCACGATATAACCTACTTTTTATAGCTGTTTTATTATAAATTCTTTGGTAATACATATAACTGAAAATATGTCTTAAGAAAGTCAATTTTACCTTTACCTCCATGTGTCGAATTTAATAAATATTTTTGATATTAAAAAATATGTTTCACAGAGAGCAACATCGATTAAAATATAAATTTGAAATTGTTATTATTCATGTTTTTCATAATTAGTTACGACTGAAAGTAGTATAACTCTATTTGTAGTTAAAAAACTTTTCATCTTCTTTAAGAATTTGTTTAATTCTTGTTACATAATAAAATTTAACAAGTCTATAGTTTTAAAAACGTTACACAAATTTATCGACCTTTGCCAATATTTTTGAGTTGATTCAAACGCAAACCCTTGAATATCCCAATGTATGGATGAATTGACTTATACCACTTTCAAAAATACCGGCTCATTATCAACGTGTTTTTTAAAAAATTTGTACGCTACTTTTTTAGGGACATCATGAACGGCGTTCAGTAATTTGGTATGTTTAATCGAATTTCAGAAGATAGTCGACGTACGCCAGACATTATTAATGCAACTAACCTCATAGTGTATCTCTTCATACCTATACTGCACTCGATTGTTTCTTTGTGTTACATTGTTGAGAGCCTGTGATTTACAATGGATGGAAAACAATTGTGTTGTTCCTTAGAAGATCGTTCAATACTGCATATGATATATCTTAGATTATGATATGTGTTGCATACATGTGTTATACAATTAAAATCGGTGTTTTAGCAAAGGTTCTGTAGCATTAAATATTTGAATGAAAGCAGTGTGAATGTTGCATATGTAATTGTTCGTGTAATGAAATAATGCTAATTAAACGCTGAATGAACGTGTAAAATAATTGAGAGCAGAGTGAGAGTTTGATAATATTTCTATAAATATTCTGTACTATCTGTATTGTTAAAGTTCTTTCCGGTACTATGTGGATGGTGGATACTTGTTATAATTGAGATAAAAGTATGTACGTAAAATAAACAATTGTGATCACAGACGAAATCTATTAAAAGTAAATGTAGTGTGAGTGGCAGTCAACATAATTATTACGTGCAATCAAATTAACAGAGTAAAGTTACTGATCATATTTAGTTAACCGTGCTCATGATAATACGTTAAAGATTTGGACCATGTTATACATTTTAAGTGTTTATTTTAGTCATTGTCAAGCCTGAATTCTTTACACTTTGTTAAATATATACACAAAGTGTCAATTTAGTGCAATAGAATTTGGAATCGAAGTCATAACCGACAGAAAATGTATCTTGGGGGTTTTTCATTCTTATAACAATATAATATCCCATCCATAATAAATATTCCTTCTTATAATAATCATCGAAGCAGTAAGTTTGTTCCTCATCTAACAAGTCACGAAACAGGCAGGAAATATTCTTTCCGTTGCCCAGATATAGTTGTACGTAGGAAGGGGGGAGGCCAGGGGCTGGTAAAACGGAACAGAGGAAAAAGCTATGGAGTAGGAGAAATAAAGGGAGGTGCAGAAGGATGACTCGGCTGCAGCTTCTATGCAGTCGGCCGGGGCATGTTGGCTCGATCGGTGCTCCTTCGCTGGAGTTGCCATAAAGGGGTGGCAGAGGAATGACATCGGATACTAATAACTTTGCTTCGTATATGGACATACATGGACGATATATTAATTCTCTAGCCCTTTATTGATTTCTGTCATTACTTTTTTACTGAACCTTCCTATTTATTTATTTATTTATTTATTTATCCGTGGATTCATATTGTGTTTTTTAAAGCCATGTATCAGTATTACTTTTTAGAAATATAAAGTTGTTTTCGCTAATAAGAATGGCACCAAAGTGCATCGCACGTTAGGTGATTTGGGTGAAAAGTGCCAAAAAAGGAGGAAAAGTTTCGTCTCTCTATAGTGGAATGCAAGAAACTCACGATTCGAAGACCATCCCGACAACTCTGCTATTTTCGAAGCTCCCCGAACTCGAGACACGCCGGTAAGCTCTTGTACAAACACACGCATATACAGCGTGCTCACCGTACTGGTCGCCATGATTTTTCAGGCGCTTCCGATAATCTGTTAAAAATGCGGCAATGAAAAAATGCGTAAGTTTTCATTCGATAACGAAAAATACTGAGATCACTTGATTTTTAGAAAAAAAGTGAATGGCACCTATACTTTTTTAATCGGTACTGTACAATTTTTTCTATCCGGTATTGTTTAAAGTGAATCTTTTTACAAAATTCCGTCTTAACTTGTCAAGTATGGAAGATCGAACGAGAATGCGATTACTAATGGTTAAAGTATGACTCAAGTGAGCGTTGTTTTTACAATAGCAGGGATCAAAGGAAATAAACGTTTCTGAAGTGCTCCAAAAAAATTCCATGCAGACATTGTGAGCATACTGGTAGGTTCCATGAAAAGTGATTTAATAAATACGTTCCTTTTCCTCTACCTGAGGAAGGAACATATTTTTCGGTCATTATAGTGTCAGTTTCGAGAATTATACTTTAAATAAAAAGGATAACTTCTCGAATAGATGAAACTGATCTTATGGCAATGAAATTGAAATGTTTTTTTCAAAGGACTAGCGAACTCTAGCGACCGCTTAGGAGCGGTCTATTAGTAATGTAATGTACTTCAAAATAAATTTACTATTAATACTAACATACATTCGGAGAGTTCAACCAATTATGTTTCATTCTCAAAGCTTTATTTCCATAAATTTTGCTACAGTGTAGGGAACATTACAGTGGCTTAAGAATAATTCTTTATTAAAAATTTACATTGACAGAATAACCATAAAGTTGGGTCAATTATCAGTTTCATTCAGCAATGCAAACTAACTATTGAATTTTTTAAATTCTTTAAGCCCAGTTCACTACATTACAAGATTTATCGGATTTCGCAAGAAGGACCATTGGTGTCCAGAGATGTAAATAAACGTCAACGTGTCGCATCCATAAATTCGCAATTTTTTTATTCACAAATTTAAATTATTTGAGGATTGTGACATAAATGCCATGATCTGTACAGCTTTACAAAAATTACAAGATTTAAAATCTAATTTATCTGATTTATTATGTCATTTACTCTTCGGCGGTGAACGGTGGTAATTTAAATAAAGACAAAATACACGCTGATTTTTATGTAAGCGTTTCCGCTCTGTTGAATGTAAGGGTATACAATATTGCCCATTTCAAAATCATCAGGACAGTTGACATCGGATTGCAAAAGCCATTCTTTGCTATTGACGTCCGTTAATTACATGGCAAAATATTTTTTAGTAGCACCGGAAACACCGTTTCTTTCCCAACACGGGACGCTTTTCTAAGGGATTTTCTTACGTCTAAATTTCGTTGCTCCCTTGTACACCGGTGCCACGTTGATACTACTTGCCCACGTATGTATGTATGTAGAACGTTTCTGGCGAGCTATTTTTGTCAACACCCAACAGTCACTCGTCTGCCGACCGAGTGTTAGGTTAAGCACCACCATGTGAACAGTCGGACGTGCCAGCAATTACTTTCGCCCTCCTGGGATATAGTTTTTGCATATGTTTCAAAATGACTTACAATAATTATTATAAGAGAGAAATAATAATTAAACATAATATTCTGGCAGTGAACTAGAAAGTGTCTACGACGCTAACATAAACATTTAAGATAATACAATATTTAACGGAATTTCATATAATTTAATGAATTTTGCTCATTAATTTGTATTACTTTAATGCTAATATTAATGCATGATAACTACGAACTTACCTTCATTACATTTAGCTTAAATACGTTTAAAATTAACTCACAATCAGTCCAGTTATACTATATAGACGAGCTACTATTATACTCATTTGTTGTTCAAGTCAATCAGTTAACATAAATATCCATTTATACAAAAATATATTTCGGAAATACCGGATATTTTATAATAAAATTAGTGACAAGCATATGGGGCACGGGCGATACGTCGTCTGTAAGTTCATTTGAAATAAAGTTTTTTTTTTTTGACAGCTGCAGATTCGTTTTTTCCCTGCGTCTTTACGTATACTTCCTAATATAACGATAGACAAACAGGGGCACGCACACGCCACAGACTGCACGCGTGCGTACTTCACATTGGTGTGGTGACCTTAACTATATTAAGCCAAACTTTTCAGGAGGGGGATGTATATACGAGAGAGAATCAGGAAAAAACATGAGTCCAAAGACTTATGCGAGACAGAATCCGTACATGCAGCATTTACTTGTATTAGTACGCTATGTTTAAATAACTGAAAAATAATCTTATCAGAAAAACGAAATACAACATGTTCCATTTAGTGCTCAAACTTGGAACATATTCTACTAATTGTAAGGATCAAAAAATGTCATATGAATATACGTTAACAAATATTTTCTTTCTAACAATAAGTTAGGAACTTTTAAAGTTGTGCATTAGGTGAAATATTTGAATGAAAAATCAAGCATATAAATATTATAATAGATAGTATAACAATAATAGTAATAGTAAACGTCTTTATTGTACACATATTCATGAGAACATACGAAGAAACAAAAGAATAGAATTATAAAAGAATAGAAAAAACAGACAATGTAGTGTGCACAAAGGGCGAGGTTCAGCGGTAGGCTGTTTTGATACCTAACCAAAATATAACGTAAATAATCGTTATTAAATAACGGATAACGTTAAAATGTACCATATACCAATTGGTCTTTATTAGGAAACGTACCCACAACGGCGTGTGACTTCAGGCAACCACACCGAATACTTCATCTAATACAAAATTTCGAAAGACTCAATCTTGAAAAGGAAACATTTGATGACCTATGTTTATATTTCTGGTTCTTATAGTTAGTAGAACATGTCCCTAATGTTCGACACAGCATTAACGGAACACCTTGTGTATGATATGTTTAAAGAAATAAGTCAACAAATTTGATAGTATATTTATATACTCATTAAAATAACTCAAAAGTTTTAATACATACGTATATTAGAAGTATACATATGCAGGACGAGTAACCGAACATTACGACCTTAAACTAATCGTAATTTATTCGCCTTGTAAAAAACTTTCAAAGGAAAGTTACATAGCATCAATAGAGACATATTTTTGCAATAACCAGTTTTTATATCTTACTATTTTCATCGAGATATTAAAGCCACCATCAGGCTCCTAATAAATGGAATGTTGAACATTTCATTTCAAATTTTAATAAAGCATCGAACGCAGAACGAAAAAGGATTATGTCAGATAGGGTCTAAAGTTATTAGCTAGTAGTTTTAAAAAAATAAGTTATAGTTAGGAACAAGTTTTATTCTAAATGATATTCGAACAATTGTCGGTTACAATCAATGCATCGGCCTAACCATGTAATGAGCAAAAAAAGGAACAATCTAAAACATCTACTGTCGCCGATGGCTCGCGATAAACTTGATTTTTTGGACAGCTACATTTGAAACTATATTTATAATACTAATCGTGCTTGATGCGTGTAATGTGCAGGACAAAGGTTATATTGATATCACCTCGTTAAAGTTAAATTTAAAAGAAAATTTTCCAAAAGAACTAATAGTATTTTGTACAGAAGAATGTAATAATTCTGCACCATTAAAGATCCAGCAACAAAACGCTTTATAGTTTCTTTTTCGTACATTACGTGCTTATACTATGGCATTACACTCGAACGCCACTTGAAATAAGACTTATTCTGATAGTATCCCTGTGACTATTAACTCCAAAGAGTACTTAGTATTCACGCTATTTGAATCAACAATGCATTTAAAAAACTAAAGGTGATTTATACATCGTGATAAAAAGATAAGGTAACAAAGAATGTTCTGTTGTGTTACGTGTTTTTCTTGATACCATGCCATTCGAAATGATTCACACACGAATATTTTCTGCCACACTCGCAACTGCTATTAATTCGCGATATTTCTAAATGTTAAATCTGAAGAAAATTTAAAATTGGGTTTAAATATAGATACGAGACAAACTGCTGTGAAATATGTATATCCGTGTCTCCCCCCGGAAACGGGATGCACGTAAAGCACAACGTAAGAAGGCTTAGGTACGTCCCCGTCAAAGTCTTTACTCCATCCCCCCGTTAGTGTGAAGGCACGTGCTTCACAGAAGACAAAAAAGTTTTAGTCAGACATCAGATATTCAGAAACACCGAGGGAGTTCATTCAATTTGGATATATCAATATTTCAGGTGTTTTGTTACTGAATTGTCAGGAATTTAATGCGCGGCTATAGTGTAATTGACTGTGTATACTAAATTCTATGTAGCATTTACAAATAAATACTGCCGATATTAAAACAAATACTATTAAATTGATGTATATTGAAAAGCTATGTATAAAAAGTACTTAACGAAACTAACAGTAAGTCTAAACAAAATGAACTAGAGTATCTTACAAGTTCGTTCGTAAGAGACTAATGCATATCGTGGAGCGTAATTCGTAATACAACTAGAATGAGTGATTGTGTAAAAAACTTTTTTCCTACAAGGCTTCCTCTTCGAGGAAATTCGTTTAAAAAACCCATCGAGCACGAAAGCATTTTAGTAAAATCTGCTTAATACATCTCTGTATATCTCTGTGTAGTACCACCACTTTCATCCATCGTTATGTTTGTAAACATTGACTGATTTGGTACAGTTTAAGTAGTATCCATAACCGAATAATAGTTTATAAATTGTTAAACGTTGTGTCAGCGAGAACCACTAGAATCTTCCAAAACAACGTGTATGTAGTAGTGAATGTAAAACCATAAACACTCCAAGCATATAAAGGGCCCACGCGACACTGCAGCGACACTCTTACTTACAGATAGACAAAACAGACAGAATACTCGTACACTCTTGCGCACGGAAGAACATACACACAGAAGAATTATCGCTTGTCAGTCGATCAATCTGTATCAAAGCTCAAGAAGTGTGATACAGACATATAAAAGTTGTTTCCTTTTTTAAAAAGAAAAAGATGCGTCCTCGTTTGTAACAACGTGTTTCGATTATATAATTCTAAGAATGTTGATGTAATTCGCTCTTTTAAATGTTTGCCATAGTCGATATTTAAATACAAGAATGAACCGAAATGTAAAAAAGTGTACGCGAAGTCGTCAGATTTTTTAATTCAATTTTTTGGGGAAAGAAGCCTTGTACGAAAATAATATATTCTACATTAATAACTTCTTTTTTCATGAACATTCATCACCTTTCCAATTACTATATGAAGTATTTCTAGATATTCCTTAATTTAAAAAGACAAAGTACGCTGTAATCCAAAGAACGAAATTTGTAACAATAGAATGCAGTTATTTTTATTTCAATTTTTACATTTATTAGAATTCGATTAGGTTTAACTTTAACATAAACCTATCTGTTTGTTATTTTATGTACAGAAATTATGCTTTACTGAAGACATTTATTTGTGCCAATCGCAACAGATACATTTCGTGAGAAACTGTTGCCGGAATTTATAATAAAATTGATATGTAACATATCCTGTTGCAGCCGTCCCACGATATTCTCTTATGTCGGTTCCATCATTTATGTGTTTTAAAGTAAATTGTTTTATTGCCTAATTAAATTTCCTGGGTTGTGTGTTTCCCATTAGAATACATACAAATTCGCGCAGTCCACGATGTTTTTGTCAGAAGTGGTATTCTAATATCTAACAAGTGAACTGCTCAAGTGAAAAATTCTGGTTTCATCCAAACTTGATAGACGTGTAGAGTAGACTGAGAAGCAACGATTTTTTCCTACTGAGAAATACTATTGTGTATTTATTAAATACTTTTAGGAGCTGAACTAACCATTCAGTTCTTGCTTGTGAGTGTTGGTTCTTTGTATATAAATTAATCGTTATATTAATCATATAAAGGGTAAGCCACATAAAGTGTTACAACTTGTAACTTACAAGTTGTTTTTTCCAAAACCCCTGATGATATTTACTTGAATTTTTTTACATTAAATGAGTCAGAAAGGCTGTATGGTGCATAAGAAATTTTGTCATAGCGGGTCTTAGGAGGGTGCAAAGGGGGCGACCCTTATTTTTTAAATGCGATGGTGTATATTTTCTTTTCCTTGATTTTTTTACATAACTTGATTATTTTTACTTGAAACTTTTTTTACATTATACGCTGTAAAAAAGTTCAAATGAAGATTTCATATCCACGGGAAATATTCTTATGTAGAAATCATTTTATTAAATGCTCAAAATGATAGACACTGGATTCTGAACATTTATCAATACGTTTGCAGAAAAATACCATGTGTGATTTTCATACCTGAAACGGCTGAGTGAACATTTCAGCAGCTTGTAGATAGTTGTCCTAAAATTCGTCTCGCAGTAACGACATATTAACAATTTCGATAAAACATACCATTTCAAACGTCTAATTTGCGAAGGAGAGTCAACAGTACTGATAATCATCTTGCTAATCAAGCGTAAAGTTGTTCACATCTTCTAAGAAACGACGTTCTCAACCCTGATTTGTAAACACATTTGAAATATCGTCTCTAAACATATTCAGTAAATTGAATTGAATTTTGGGGTTCGAAATTTACTCATACGAAGATGTGAAGCTTACGTGGAAAGGAGGGGAGAACATATAGAAAACCTAATGTAAACATCAGCGGAAGAAATAGTAAGGTAATCTGTTGTTTTCATGTCACTATTGACTATCAGAGACAAGTAAGTTGTGCGCTTTAACTGAAACAGAAAATGATTTATAACTTCAAGGATATTCATTTTCCGAATCATGTTTATAACAACTTTGGTCTTCTATTTAGTGAGTATTGTCCGCCCTAGGAGTCCTGAACCCATTTTTAAATATCTTATATAGTATACGTATACTGGTATACCGATGCCTGTGTAGAGTACATGTCTTAATTTAAATTTATAAATTTATATGTCCCAGAACTGTACACACAAATTTAAATTGGTAATAGCCATCATAGAAAAGACCAAAAAGATCATAATAAGCATAGGTCCAAAAACAAATAGTTTATATGAGGGATGTTTAGTTTTTTAACTGATAAGTCAGTAGTTCTTTGTACAACTACACACACTGTAGTATGACTGACATCCCGAGATTTCAAAGTGTCAGCATTGCGACATTTTAGATTTTTGCCTTTGGGGTTATTTAAAGAGTTTAGTTTATTCGAGGGCTGTTGATGTCCTTGTCCCAAAGAGTAGAAAATGGTTTTCAAGCAATACGCGTATTTTTTGGGAGCTTTGCACGCATATGGTCATCTATTTAATACAGTTAATAATAATATACGGTGGAAAGCTTTTTAGTACAGAAAGTAAGAAAGCAGTGTCAACAACATAAACTAACAACCCTTTTTTGCAGAAACACATTACTCAAAGTACCCACTGATACGTTCTGATTCTGATACTGATACGAAAAAGAAACTCGACCGTATACACTACTGTACACTACTAGGAGCTTCTTATTATCGACAGTCCACCAACCCACCACAACAATAGCAGCTAAGTTGCGTGCTAAAAAGTAACACGATCTTTGTGAAACACCTTACGTGGACAAATTTTATGCAGAAATTTAATATCTGAAGATTTTATTGAAACGATAGAAGTGACATTAATGTAGTGAAGTATAAAGATTTGTAATAAATGCACTGCAGGCGGACGAAACCCCGCTATTATACGTTATCTTTGAAAAGAATAAGTTAAATGCACTTGAAAGCTTACTGGAAGAGAGAGGCACATGCCCGTCGAAATAAATAACTTACATCTATAGTCAATAGGTCTGAAGGATGAGATCTAATTGTAAGACCAAATTACGTTGAAAATTTCTACCAAATAAATTATAAAGTCACTCTTGTTGTATCTGAATTGTAACATAACAAGATCATATAATAAATATTTATTTAGATAGGACGATTTTTGAAGTTTTGTAAAAAAGTTTTCAACAGAGTATTAATTTTCTTTATCTTGTTTATGCAAAAATTAATCGTGCAACGGCTAAATTTTGCTAGAACTTTATGTATAATAATTATATTTATTAAGTATTGTTTGTAAAACGAACAATTTTTTGTACATTCTGAGACGTTTCCAGAACAAATGAAAGAAAATGGAAGGAAACATTCGCGGTCTTCTCTAAAATATTAACTAACGCTCGTAAATATACGGCAATAAACGCATAATAAGTATTCTAACATTTAGATTACATTACGAAATAACAAAATAATCCTTTTACTTCGCTAATGTCAATAAAATCATCTTATTAAACACTAAACATACGGCAATATTATTAAACTTATGAAAAACCTTAAAAAATTCCGAAATGGACATTCATAGAATATATATTTATGTAATAAATTGTATAATATTTAATCGGCAATGAAAACTAAGGTTGTTCGCAAGGACCTGCTGTTACTTCGTGTAAACAATTCGTAGATTCTCAGAAATTGCATGTATCGGCTGCGAATATCTTTAATACGATTCTAAGCGACAAAATTATAGCTCACAATGGAAGTTAGACAAACCTGAAATTCAAAAAATTATAAAACTCCGTGGATAAGTAGAGTAATTCATGCCTATTACAAATCTATTTTTTGTTCGTACCGTAATGGTTTTAAGAGGTAAAATCACCCCACGAAAAATATGTTGTCACAAATGACAAAGCTATGTTTTTCTTTTTAAGAAGAATTCTCTGTTGCACACTGTTCACTATTCACAATCTAACAATAAGTAGTCCGGCAGTCGCGCGTAGAAGGAGTGTTAGGTCACATTATTGTCCGGGTCTCTTGCACCTTAATTGTTTACATTTTCTACTGTTACTGCTACACGCAGAATACTTATGATTCGATCACAGTCACAATGTTTAATATTCTTTATGGTCACATAGACTGTGAAGTTGAAATATCATATAAATTCATTTGAGATGTTTTAAGCTATACGGTTATTACGGAATTTTTTATTTACACTAATTCAATTATATTTCATCACATATTATTCGTTCATTTGTGTTCACATATTTTGCTAGCTTATGATATGTTTATCTAACAAAAATAAGGTTACTGTTTAGTTGAACTAATTAAAGTATCTTACTGATTTAATATTAATATTAAATGTTTGTAAGGCGCCGTTTTAAGGAAATGTCAGTTCTCTGTATATTTAGAATTCTGACTCACATGGTGAATGAACCTTGAGTGTAACAGTAAATTCTTCCACGTCAACTATGCGCCTTGACCTGAAATAACTCCCTATATTTTTAACAGACAAGTTTTTACAAGTTCAGATCTCTTTGTAATCCATTTTACTTGTTATATCTAGAAATATCTAACCATATATTTACGTATACTTAATATCTACATCTATTAATTCCACATATGGAATCAATATAATGATACAAATATTATTTCCATAACATTATACGCACGTCGCACGTAAATTATTAGTTCAGTCAGACACCATCGCCGATTTTAATCGTTTATTTTACTTTTTAGGGTAACATTAAAGAAACTAATTTAACATTGGCAGTTACGTCAAAAAATGCCGTATATAATGCAGTGCATAAAGCCAGAATTTATCCTGAACGCACGCTATTTGAATAGGCACCGGACCATCGGCACAAAGCAGCGACGCTCGACATTAGGTGACGCTCACCTTATTGCATTCCTAAAAACAAAAAATGGACGTAAAGGGGAGTGTATGGGAACTCTCCCGAAAAGAGAAACCGTCATTATTTGAACGTATGTTATACCATACAAACGTGTCCGTCATTCTCCGGTTTCCGACTATTTCATTTTACGCGCCCACCAAGTTTCATCTTTTCCACTTCCCTTTTTTTCCTTATAAGCCAGAAGTGGGACAGACTAAGGAATTCGTGAGTAATTGTCGCGAGTGCCAATGATAGTGCGAAAACTGTGAGAACCTTTGAAAAAGTAATTTGTGCATTTGAACAAAAGACTGAAAGGGAACATGGAACGTCCAATCTCATTGTTAGCGAACAGTGAGGAGAATATCGATGAGCCGCACCATTTTAGTTTTCGGTCCGACGGGAGCTTACGCGACTAACGCTTACACGAGGAATGCTTGCGCGACAGTAGGTGCGAGGTTTCTCGCCTCAAAAGACCAGAACCCCTCGTGGAGGATATAGAACGCCGATCTCGAACGCTTTCTTGGTCGCGATCGTGAACACTAGACTAGAAAAACTAAGAGAACGCTTGACCTCGCGAATGCGAAGTCCGTCGAATGTTCGTTTGGGGGACGAACAATTCATCCCCATATTCAACCCAGCAAAGGACGACGTAACGGTGAAAACTAAATCCGCCACGTCGGCGACATGGCAGAGGCATGGAAGACGTGATACGATTGGGACGATCGTTCTGTCATGCGTCATTGGGAGATTACTGCTTCTAAAAATTAAATCAATTGAGGAAAGTGGACGTTGATATACCAGATAAATATCTTGTTGATATTGTGATCGAAGGAATTCCTCACGAAGGCATCGCGAGAGTGATGCGTTCTGCAAAGCTCACAAACGCGATGTACCGCACAACAAATTGTGGTCGGCGCAACCGAAAACACGCGGGCCACTGAGCGGATCATCACCATCTTCATCGGAGACTGTTACGGTGCGTAAGGAGGAAGCAACGTTAGACGACAGGAGCGTGCACCAGAAACGCTACTCCTGTGGGTTGCCGGGACATTTGGCACGAGATTACCGCAGAAAAGATTGATCAACTACGGAGACGAAACACAACGCCAATAAAGGCACTGATAGGTTTCGACGCAAGGAGCGCTGTCGAAGGAAACATTTTGAGCGCGATTCAGAATGAAGTGGATCGTTTGGGTTTGTCGGAGCTTCGACACGAAATCTTAAAGCATATCACGGAGGAGCAGCGGCTACAGAAGGAACGCTACGACACAACTCAACTAGACGAAATGCATCGAAGTATGCGGATGGATATCTCGTTCTCATATAAATCACAAACGATCCTGCAACCGGGAATAGTGAAAAGCTTCTTCGAAGATACAAAGGGCCGTTTCGAATTCCGAAGATGTTGCTGAACGACCGCTATGAGGTCGAGGACTTGCGAGAGAGAGTCAAACGTATGAGGACGGTAGTAACTGCTGACCGTATAAAATGGTGGATTTCGATCTAAGGGGATAAATCAATGTAAGATTGTGCTGGTACTTGGGTGTACATATACGTAAGCAAGTAGGAATGTTGCACGTATGTGCGCGAATGGTAATGTGTGGTCCTTTTTGTCTATGTGTGTCGGCGGGTCGCTATGGTTACGAGGAATAGGATGTTGGTGAAATTTTATGATTATATTGCTTTGCTTATAGAGAATGAGAAAAAAGAAACCAACTAATGAGTGTGGTCGGAGAGCTAGCCGATTGATGCTATCGGTTAAGTGGCAAAAGAAGATGAGGACACTAACGCGGAGACGAAACGAACGCGTTAGCGGCGATGCGAAAGGTATGAGTGACCAGATGTCCTGTTTCCTACAGTTGGATGTCCACCGTGATCTTCTACGAGCATAAACTGAAGGAGGGTATGCGGAGTTACGAGCCATTGGTACTGAGTACCGTGGGCTCAAGTCAACAATCAGAAGGGGTATTCAGTATTGTCCTGGGTCAATGTGTTCTAGAGGTGAAACAGTGATTAGAAAGGGTACTGGATATATTTCCAGGTTGTTAGTGACTGAGGATAGGTTGAGGCCTTAAGTCGAAGATAAAGTTCGGTCTTACCCTGCGTCGCTGCGCTCTCAAGCGGGGGTCAAAGATCAAGAAGGGATACTGATCAAGAATGGGCTGAGATCCTAGATCGAAAACGAAGAGATGGAATGATGAAGGTGGTCGGGAAGGAATACCGGGTACGCCCGGGCCACGGGAATTTCGGTGGAGCTGCGACGAGGGTGTAGTGATGACGACGCGAGTACGCCGATCTGACCAGGCGCCGAAGAAACGATACATCTGAGGACAGGTGTGTGGTCAGAATAACCGAATGCAAGAACTATCGGCAATGTTCGAGACGGATGTAGTCCAAAACGTGCGCTGTTTGAATAGGCTACGGACCATAGGCACAAGGGGGCGGATTAGGCGACGCTCGCCTTATCGTATTCCTAAAAACGAAGGATGGATGCAAAGGGGAGAATATGGGAACTCTCCCGAAAGGGGGAAAGCTTCATTATTCCAACGCGTGTTGAAAGAATAAAATTTTCAGTCTCCGGTTACTCACTATTTGATTTTACGCGCCCATCAAGTTTCATATTTTTCACTACTTCTCCTTTTTTTCCTTACATTTGCTAGTGGCAAGAAGAAAGACATTTGCCAAATATTATTTGTCACACTTAATGTAAAAATTCTTGACGACTTAATTTTATTTGTGGACTTGTTAAATGTGTTTTGCTTTTGATCTTTAGTTTTTACAATAAAAGAAAACCTGTAATAATCTTTATGGCCACCTTGTCTTTAAACTAGAAGTTATGTCATATGTATGTAAGTTTAATATTTTACGTATCGAAAAACAGCCTGTAATAACATCTTCGAAATCCTAAATGTATTTGTTGTAGATCATACTGCCGATACTTAGTAGTGAGAGGTGAATGTAAAGGTGAAGCCGGAAGGATGAGGTCAAGAGCCTCTACTGTATACACTCCTGTGTCTCTCGGTCCTGACACGGACGACGAAGAGACATTGGTCAACGCAGAAGTGTACAACAATGGTGAGTTTTAGTCGATAGTTACATATTCTTATTTATGTATACATCTGCATAAACATGTGTATGTGTATGTACAGAAAAGTGACACATATGGCAAACTTGTTGAAATGTTGAGGAATATAAAAGAATTTGCGACAATTCATGTTGATGATATCGATAGCGGCAATGGTTCGTATAAACCATATCGCAAAGATTTGTACATTGACCGTTGGCTTTTGAAAGATCATACAAACCGTGTTATTATGGACAATGTTATATTCTTACTGTTGATGTACATTGATAAGAATGTACATGTATCTTACGACGTAAGAAATTAAGAAATTATTGAATAAATTGTTACTGCTTAGAATTGATAGTTGATAATTCTATTGTAACTACATACAAATTTATACGTTCATCGCTCCATATAATAGTAGTGGACGAACGTGTGAATCAAACAGTAGACGCGATAAGTGTGTAAAATGTCTCCGATGATGCCTCCCGACTTAAAGATTTAAACTCACAATCAACTGTAGTTATTAACGACCCCAGTGATCGGAGTCCTTCCGCTAACACTACTTCACCATTCGAAAAGTTATACAGAGACTGACTTCTTCTTAGCATGTTACTTCAAAAAAGAATCTTGTTAGTCCGTTGGAGGGATAGGTCGCGTCTTAAAAAATTAATATAATTGGTAGACTCGTACGGAAGGAAAAATTGTCATTAGTAAACGGTTAGGTCTGAAACAGTATTGATTGGTTCTGGGCAATTAGTGTAAGGTGGAGGTATACGCGCCTTTCGTTAACCTGTGTTATCTACACCGGTCAAGAGTACGTATTGTTCAGCCCTATAAAATCTCGGATTAAACCTTTCCATACAAGCATATGACAAATATCAAACTCGTAAAACCTTTTGAAGGCAAAAGTATATAAAAGTCAATGTATAGAAATAGTAAAAAGAACTGAATGTCTGTTCAACATACATAAGCAGTATTTTGCAATAAAAAGGCATGGGAAGAGAAAGTTGGATTGTTCAATACGTCGGCTCCCGAATAAACGTTTCGCACCGTTACACGATTGGAACTGCGGACACGAACGAATCCGAAAGATTGCAATGAAACTCGCTGCACGATGTCTTAACCGCGTTAGCAAAGAGAAGCGAATGTCGGAAAGAACGAGACAACGAATCATGTTTCAAAACAAACTTGCATTTGTTTGTGCCCGAACTTACGGTCTCCTCACCGGCGCGTGGGGCGTCGGAAGCAAGCAGATGATTTCATATTCACACCATCATAGTTATTTGGTAGTGTAAAAGACTGTGTGGCAGCTACGAAAGAGCAGTGTGTTTCTTTGCGATCTTACGGATAGTCACTCATGTCCGCAGTTCAATCGTCTAACGATGAGAAACGTGTATGATCGTCGGGAACCAACGTATTGAACAATTGTCATAAGTACAGTTTTGTGCAGTGTATTCAGTGCAATTGGTGTTTAGGGATGTGCACGTATTCGGAAATTATTTGGTTCGATTGTTTGAGTGGAATAAAGTAAGCCATTAAAAAATTCCAAACGATTCGAATATTTGAGCCCTCGTAAGTTTTCGGGTTACTTGGAGATAAATATTCAACATGTAAATATTCGAATTATTAGTGTGGACGTTTCTAAGTTAGCATTATTAGCAATAATCTTCCTCGAAATAATTACTTTCCATTTACGAAGTGAAAAATTATTTTCTAGTGCAGGAAACGTCGTCACCAATAATTCGGATATTTACGAATAATTCGAAAGTTGGAAATCTATTGGAATATGTAAACTTTCCGAGCTGAACATTTATCCACAAGTAACTCGAAATTTTATGAGTTCTCGAATATTTTTGTCGTTTGGACTTTTTCAATAGGTAATTTTTATCCCAATAGTTCGATGATTTTAAATAGTTCGGAAAATTTTAACACTTCCTCGGCTCGAAAAAATAAAGAGGAAAAAGGTTTAGTCCGCTGTGTCCCATGTATACGGCACTGATTGTGAGCTTAGGACGTATCGCGGAGCGTTGACTGCATTGGGCAGCTGAATGTAGGTCATATTGCCTACCTGTAGGCGTATATTCAAACGGCTGTATCTTCGCTAATAATGACCGGACACTATAGGTATATTATTAAAAGTTGCTTATTTTTACTCCATCTATGCGCTCCTTAAGTTTGGACCAATGTCATAGAAACACCCTGTATACCGAATTACGTATTCTTCAACTTCCTGAAGCCATCGTTCGATATCTAGATCCGCCTTTATGGGGTTAAATGTAGGTAACACATCGTGTATAACTTCAAAATTTCGGATGATTCTCACAAATCTCGTGAATTCCTGTAAACTACGGCATTCGATTAAGTCAGACATGATCATTGCTGTTCGCCCCCCGTCATATGACAATCAGTCGGATCAAATTCTAGCGCTCTCGGTATTGTTACCGTTGTCGATGCTAAGCGCGCCTACGCTTCATTCGTATTGCCTCTCTTTGTCACATATAATTGATTCTACATTTCTTTCGCTCTTAGATTTATTTTGTTTATCTTCCTTCCATCTTGGAATATTCAGGAGTCGCGATGATAACGTTCCAATCGCGTTTTTGCAACTTTATACCGAACTTCTACACGTTTCACCCACGTCTCTTACTTCTATTTACTGCTGATTTTAACTTGCACTGTCCACTTTCATACGGTCTATCTTATCCAATAATCCTACTTCTGATTAATTGCTAAAATATACTTCTTGGGTTGTTGGTCATATGAACAATTGATTTATTAAAATATGTACAATGTGTTAGTAATGGATATCACGTCTGTACAATTCGGTTGCTAACTCACGTTTGTCCTCGTCAGTCGAGGTAATAATCCTCCGAATAATAATCTTCCTTAATCAATAGCTTTATTACTTTTCCAATCGTTCCTGCCGATAAACAACGGAATCACGGGATGTTCCCCAAATTAGATATCATGTTTCATTACTACAAATTCAATATGGTCAGTAGAAGGTGGTGCAGTGAAACTGGAGTTTGCATTATGGAGAAATGAACAGAAAATGTGAAAAAGTGTGAATAATTAAAACGTGAAAATTTAATCCATGTATTAAAAACACGTATATGTCGGCCCTCCTTCTCCAGCGGATGTGCACTATCCCCTTCATGGAGATGAAAAAGTTTCGCATCAAACATGTCGTAGGAGTCAATATTACCTACATTCAGGGCATAGGGCGGAGTAGTTAAAAAGTACACATACGTAATTTCAGTTCATGATTGCGCTTTTCCGGCGGCAGTTATTTCATCACAAAGTAAGAATTGTCCCTGTTGAATGTAGGAAGAAAAACTTACAAATAAGGGAGTAGTTGTGAATCGAGATAGAAAGGAAGTAAGTAATGGGAAGAGAGAGTAATGACGAAAATGGGGTAAGAAAGAAAGCGGAACATAAACATAAAGACAATAATAAAGGTAAATTAATTGTGACACACCTATTTATGTAGTTACTCATTGTAGTTGTGAATCTTCCTTATTTCCATGTAGAAAATTCTACATCGTTGTCTCTTTCTTTAGGTTTCTTCTGCCTCCCGATAATTTTTACTATTAATCTACTCCTTTTGTCGGTATATGTAAGTGTATAAGCTTATGTATTCACTTTCATGCAACGTTTCGCTATAGCAGCAACGTTGCCGTTCCGCCAACGAATGATATGGAGCTCTGAATGAAAGGGGGATAACAGTGAATGAATGAATGGAGAGAAACGGGTTATACTGTCACCGCATTTACATGTACGGCGAATGTCGAGAGCGGTTGTGCGTAGGCAAAATACAAGTGCGGCATGCATATTTGCATGTGTACCTTGACTTACCGGCCTTAGCTTATACAATTTGTCCAAAGGCATAGGTACCTACACATTTATACCTTACCATATACCTTGTTTGTGCACCAAGTATGTCACATGTTTGTATTTTTAATAGCATTTTTTATAAATGTTGTACAGCATTTCTATACAATTCTCAGATAAAACGTCCGATAATAAAAATTTAAAAACTCAAGAAGCCAAATAACATAAATGGTAAAGTAATTTATTGTTATAAATGGCTCAATGTATGCATGTTCTACCAGATACATTCACACAGTCACTACTATGTCTACAATTACAACTATTATTAGTGCGACTGATGCGGATAGTCGTGAGTTAGCAACCGAATTGTACAGACGTGATATCCATCACTAACGCATTGTACATATTTTAATAAATCAATTGTTCATATGCCCAACAGCCCAAGAATTATATTTTAGCAATTAATCACAAGTAGGATTATTGGATAAAATAGACCATATGAAAGTGGACAGTGCTAGTTAAAATCAGTACATGTATCAGAAAATACGGTAATTATTAATTAATGCTATACTGTAACTGTTATAATTAGTTAACGTTAGTATTACAGAATTTTACTTTTTCCAATACTATATTTATTGTAATTAAAACTTAATATTATCATGAAATAATAAATTTATAAATTAATTAATGAATTTAGAAGTGTTTTCTGTGGGAAAGCTTAGCTAAGCTTATTACATACAACGTTCCATTTCACATGCGTCGTTTACTGATATAAACGGTTCACATATGTTGTAACTGTTATTGATGTATGTACGTAGCTCTGTTAATGTACTTTAATTTCATTGACTATGCAATTTATAGTTCCCGCGTATGTTAGGTCTCATTCAATTACAGACACACATTGCAGAGTACACTATTTCGTGTACTTCTCTCATTCTGTTTTCGCTGCTTCCCAGACTGATGCTATCAGTGAAAGTTTATTTATGCAATATCAGATGACGAAAATGAAAACGATTATCTCAGCAGCTGTTAATTGTCCATGAACACAAATGAATGATAATGAATACAAATGTCGTGAATTCTATAATCAGTTATTTTTTAAACAAGTCTTATAATACCTCTTAAATTATCGTCGAGCACTTTTTTATGTAAAAAAATGACCTTGAAAAAGAAGTTCTTGTTCATCATCTTTGCTTCTCGATATCATTCACAGTTTGTTAAAAAATTTCTACACCTCTGAAACCACTGAAGGTAATTAGGTGTTCTATATCTCGTGAATCATGTCGTATACAGGGTGATCCACGAGAAAATAAACATACCTGGCGTTTGCGTTCTGTAGCTGTCTGTAAGCAAAGAACATTACGCATATAATTATTATTAATGATTGATTTACTTTCATTGTCGAGTTATGCAAAATTAAAAAACCATATATATCTGTATGAAATGCCAATTTCCAAATGCTGTTTGATTGATTGTTCTTTTATTGTATGCAACGTAAACATTTAAAATACACTACCATAGTTACAATGGTAATAGTTATTAGAGCAACGTATAACAGCGCATTTGCGAGCAGTGTGTATTGTGAATATTAGCAATGAATATATTTATAAAATAAAAGGCTAACCAAGCTAGCAGTACATAAAAATTATAATCACGTATAGACACATGTGATACTTTAATTCTCCCATGACTTGATAACGAAGTCCAATCGACTCATAGTGTGTATAGTACTTTTTATTTACAACAACCTGTAGAATCTACACGTGAAGTCGATTAGGATATGCTATATAAGTTCATATAGGAAAAAATAAATTTTATACTTTTGACGAAATCGTTACTTTCTCGGTGCACTTTTGCAGATTCTTAATCCCGGTTCGCCCACTCGCATCCGCTTTGTACGAACTTACGTAGAAAGGTAGAATATACACCTGTGTACATGTAACCGCTTAATATCACGTTCATGTACTGATTGTGACACTTGCTGTACTGACACTTTACAGCAACAAACTCAATGGTTCAGTATCGGCATACTACGATAAAATTATATTGCAAATGAAAAGTGCAAGCCATTCGTATAGGATTATTGTAATAGGTAATGCAGAATATCAGGTGTAGATTATAAGAAAATATATATTGCAGTGGCAAATAGTCACTGCAGGTTAATCGGATACGCCTTGTAAATCATAAAGTACTACAATAAAGCGTTAAAAATTGATAATACCCAAACTACCCATAACGGATTGACTTTTTTTAAATTTCATGATATATAAAAGCATTTTTTACTCTATGCGAATAAAAAACCGTATAACAAAGATATGTAAAAATCAGATTGTTGCGCGGAGTAATGCACACAAGCTATGTACGTGTGAAATTTTGAAAAATATGTGTCACAAAAGATACTTACTTTCCGGAAGGGATTTTCACCTAAAAAAATTGCTTCTTGTTAATCAGAATTAGACAAAGAGATCACTTTTATTACATCATTCTATTGATGCAGAATTGTTGTTTCTTCACACTTATTTTCCTAATTTTGAACTATACAGCGTTTGTAATAAAATAATAGTTTTTAAAAAAGATCATTTCATTTTCAACGAGGCTTTTTTTAAGTCAAACTATTTAAGTTTTGTAGAATTAAATTTAAGATAATTTTAACTGCTGCGTGGATATTCGTCTACGTCATTTAATATTTGTATATATATTTATTATTTAGTTATATGCATTTTATTATAAAGATTATAGTGTGAGAGGAGAAGTCATGATTTATAGAATGCACGATAAGATATACTATAGGTCAAGGTTTCTTCATGCCCTTCATTCACATTATAAAAAACATTCTGGCTTAATTTTTTCTTATACCTACGGTTACGCTTTACGACCGTGTATGGTTGGAAACAATTTGGCCTCTTACTACAAGCACAGACGAGATATAGGATAGACCTAACATCTTACGGGGTTTCGTGGCCACAAAACTGAATTACCGATGCAGTCAAAATTATAATTTATAGTAATATAATTATGATTATACTAATAAATAATCATAGTAATTATAGTTGTAGTAATATATAATTATACTAAAATTATAATTATAGCGCTGCTATAGATTTTCAAGCTGTATTGGTAACATAAAGCGTGATACTAGGACGGTAAAGGGGGCAACATGGCCCCCAAAAATGTGGCCAAAAAATTACATTGGATGTTAGGTCTATTCCTATACCTCGTCGGTGCTACAAGTGAGGGTGAAATAGAGTTATAATAAAAAGGGTAATTAGACAGGGACAGCTATAAATATTCTAAAATTCAACAACAGGTTTATTGTGAAGGATATTAACTAATGCTCATTTAACGTGGATAATATGTGAGAGCTAGTTATTACAATAAATAATGGAACACTAAAATAATTCTTGTTACAGCACTTGTATATATAGGGTGTTAAAAAAAACCATTCAATATTTATATGGTAGATACACCATACTAAGTAAAAAAACATCTTAATAAACATAGATCTAAAGCTTAATCGTTTTTTAAACATAAATATTTTTGTATGTTGGCATCATGATTGATTTACTACAGGCCTCTCAATATTTACGGATATCTCACATATCCAGAAACAAATTAAAGAAAGCTATTGCCTAAAAACATTGATTTTTTATTCCATTACCTAATTTGCGAACCACAAGAGATCGAAAAGAACGTTTTATCCAAAAAATGTAAAATTTGATTGCATATAACAGTTTCAGATATAAACACGTTTTTCCTGTTACACATATCCATTTTCAGAATGAGATTTGCTTTATACCAATGTTCAGTATTCGACACAACTAATGCACCATAACAAATGGAGGAAAGACTTTTTAGATATAAAGTATGCCTTTGAATAACAGTCCTTACAATCAACTTGAAACATACCTGATTAGATCGATTACATTAAATAGATGGTAGACAGTTAAACAGATTTGGATCGTACGATAAACAACGTAAAATTCGAGAAGTATGGCGTACAAAATTTTCTAACTTGTACTTTTTAAGAAAGCATTTACGGGCATATGTTTACCGGAACTTTTTGACTCGGAATTACACAGTGCCCATACGGTCGTTCTTTTGTTTGGGGACAGCCTTTGTACATTATGCAGCAGGAATCGCCTAATTTTACCTCACCAACTTTTCTGCTGTTTTTGCTATTATGAAGAAATGTCTAATTAAAGATATATTTGCATCGAATAAAGAAACATTATAATAAGAAGAACATTTTTTTCAAAATCACTTTTTACGACATTAAAGTCATTGGCATTTATTTTAAATGGAATAGATTATTTTAAGTACCACCGTATTGTAGTTCACAAAAAGATTTATTCATCCATTATGATATGGTGAACTTCAAATGACTTGCGCAACTATTTTTATAAAATTATGTGGAAACATCAGTCAAAGCATTAAGTACTGTACAATATTCTTTAGAAATCCAATTACAAAATTACTTAAACGATAACGATTATAATTTCGAACACATTCTTTAGTATTGCATTATTGTACATGAAATCATACTAAATGGAATGAGTTGTAATTCTTTGTAAATAAAAACTAATGCAACGATGATGTTCCGATGTTCACTAAAAGTCTCTTGGGGTAAAGTAAATACGCCTATTACACATATTCGTAACAACATAAATATTACTTATTCGAACATAATGGGATATTATGATTTCACAATGTAATTCATAAATAAATAAGTAATGTGTTTGTAAATTTAAGTTTACTGTATATTTCATTCTGTAATAATTAATAACTTTAGGCTCACATATATTAATGGATTTTTTAACAACGCAGTTTTAAATATAATTAGATAAAATTTGATTGAAAATTTGAATTATTTTTATTATCAAAGCAGGCTAATGACTTGGAAAAAAATCGTGTTTTTACAATCTTCAAAATGTTTTTCTACAAAAAAAGCGTTCTTTCATCAGCCGAAATTACTCTACGGATTCAATGTCACTAATATTTAAATATCCATGTTGGAGGTATTTACTTGTTAATAGAGTAATGCTTTATAAAATAATGAATGTTCATCACAGTGCCTATTACTATTTTACAGTAAATGAGGAGAGACTTGATAATGCCATAAATTTTGCGCATGCGCATGCGCAAAAGTTTACGTAAAAGGAAAGGCTTCGTGCATTGCACGCACGTAGGCACCATGGCGCGTCAACCTTTCGTTCTCTTTCGTTTCAACACGAAGAAACCAGCCGGCCGGCCGGCCAACCACCGACCAATCGCGCTGCGGAGTATGTAGCTGGAGTTAGTACTACGTTCGTCCGGCGTAGTTAGTGCGACGCGCAGGTTAATATACCGTTTGTGTTCTTACATTTTTCTCGGAATTTTCAGTGCAGTGTAATTTTCCTTTCGATCCGCGAAGCAAGCATAACATTTTGCAAGATTATTAAAAATATGTGATGCTGATATATTATATTTTGCTGTTTTTTTACTCATTTTTTCCTCTAAACATGTGCGCTTTATCTGCCTATAATTGTCTTCATGAGGATGATATTTTGACGCAGCGCGGGGAATTTAACATTTATTTTATAAACCTGTGTCGGCCGAGAAACAGAGTTCAAAATTGCAAGAGTGTCTGCAACAGAAGTAAATGCGATATTTGTATAGTGATAAAAAATAGTGCATTATTAGATTAAAGTGATCTGTTTTATGATTGCGTCTCCACGACGTCTATGTGAATGACAGAAAAAAAGCAAGTGTGTTCGAAAGAAAGTAACGTTATGGCGCCCCCAGATAGGCATAGATCACCCCGCCCTGGCTCTGGGCTTAGCCTTTCCGTGCTTGGTGAGTGTACATATAAGATTTTGTAGGCTCTGTTCTTTCGCAAATGTGTACAATGTCTGAGAAAGATACCGACAACTCTTTAAACCAGTTTTCAGTACTCAAACACCATTCTAAGTATTTCATATTACAATTAAATATGAATTTGGAACGCATTCATGATATAAATTTGAGTGCATTGCGGTTTGAAAAAACACGTACAAGAAGTAAAACACAAAAAAATATATTGTTAGCTTTATATTTTCTAAATATTGCGCATTCCGATTACATATGACTTGTATAATCGGAATGAATACATTATTTTTCGCTTAAAACCACATGCATTAACAACGATTTGAAAACATGTTTATGTTTGCGTAATGACGAATGTGTCACCATCTTACTTAATTCTTTCTGTCACCAGAAGAGTTTGTTTATTTCTTCGATTTTTTCTGTTCAATTACAAACGGCTTGTTTTATGCGAGTGCTAAGGTACCGATCGTATTACAACATTTTCTGGCTTTTTGTCGTGGCGCCTTTCTGGCTTTTTTCTTTATTTGTGAAGGACAACAAATTAAAAATCTATCACGAAAATTGCATTAGTTTTTTGCACTAAGAATAAGCCGACCAATCCTACTCACAATGATATCAAGCGCCTGCTATACACAAATATTTCTAATGGTTTTTATTATGAACATAGAAATGAATATGTACTTTATCCGCATTTACTTTTGACATCATAATTATATGGTTATAAACAAGTTTTTCTCATTTCATTTATTATATTGCCGTCGTTGACCAAAATACATTGATTAGGTATGGTACGAATAATTCATTAACTGTTAATAAAAACGGAATCGTTCGATAATTTTATTCACAAATGTAAACAATTGATAAAAGTTTTAATTTAACTTAAGTTTTTTCACAAATTAAATTTCAATTCCGAATTTTATTTTGGATGGCTAAGAGTAAAAATTGAACCCCTAAGTTTACTTTGTGCAGTTTAACAATAATAAAACTTACTTACTTAGGTAAATTACTGAAATTTTTTCTCTCTTTCTCCCTGCATGTCTCTGTTTCTCTATCTTTCCATCCACTTACAATATATATAGGGCATTCCGTCTATGTAGCGTTATATGTCTAATATAATCTAGGAAAATAATAATTAAAGAAAATAATCTAGAAAAAAGTAACGCTTGACTAAAGTAATAATTTTGAAAGAGTATGCCTAAGCCGTAGTCCAAATACAGTTAGTATAACTTCGAGATTCATTTGTCGCAAAGGCCTACACAGGTCTTCCTTCTTTTGCCAGGACCTGAACTCATTATGTTGATGGATATCCTACGCAACGGAAATGAGTCGATTTGACGAAGTTAAACATAATGGAAACAATTTTAAAGCAAGGTTTTAATCGATTGATTATATATGGCAAATACAAGTTTAAGAAGACACAATTTTTATAATTTTGCAATCAGAATAATTTGAAGTAAAATAACTTTGGAATCATACTGTTTTCAAATTAGTCGTTAGTAATCAGTACGTTTTGAATTATCGTCACATCAATTTTACATTAATTGAGACGTATATTATTATTGATATTAACAATGTAACGATGTGGTATTTGATAATTTGTTTTGTAAGTATGGTACTCAAGAGACATCCAGGCTGAATTTATAATTTTAAATCCCACAAACAAGAAACTAAATATACAATTATTACAAATGATACGAAATAAGTAGAAAATATTATCAGCGATGTAATTTCTCAGTACTTCCCGGACAAAACATTATACAGTGAATTCTAAATTAATTTATACTAAAAAGTTGTTCTAAGAAAACACCCGACTACATATTTAGTCTTCACTGTTGGAAGATTCCACTGTTGGAATATGAAGATCGTTGACAATCGAATACACGAAACTATAAGTTGAATATATTACTTATGGATCCTGGATCTTTGAGATTTTCACAAAGATGATCGCTTCCTCTATTATATTTTTTTAGCTTCTGTATTGCCCATAATTGCAAATTCGGTGATTTGGTGCAATAATAATGGTTTGTATGGATGTAATAGCAAGTATATGAGCTATAGAAATAAATGATTAGTAACGCAAATAATATAAACTTACGGAAAGTTCTAATATGTTAAAATTTAGACAACATATTTGATTTATGACTTGAGACGTTGTGTGGAATACATAGAACTTACACGGAACTCTGTTGAGAATACAGATTACATACTTTACCACACTCGGACAGAAGGTCTATGTCCCTCGCAACTTTATAAACGACTGTGGCGATGTCGATTAGTACTATTCGTCTCGTTCAACAGTTAGCGTCATTATGCAATTTTTCGGCCAATTAGACGAGCAGCGATTAGAGTCGAAGATTGTAACGTATTTTCGTATCATAACGTAGCCGCCATAATTTTCACTTAATTAATAGTCGGTACTTCCTAGTAAATAGGAGTTTGAAAACCTTAGTCTGTTAAATTTTTTTATCTGACTTCGTGACTGACACTAAATTGATCGATCTTGTTGCGGTACTGTATGTTACATCAAGAGGCTATAATCGAAGATTTATTTTAACGCTATATTTGTACATTTATTGTTAGGTTAATGAATACTGACTACAATGCAAGCAGTACCGTACATGTAGCATAATTACCGCAGAATCCTTTAACTGCATACAGAGAAATTAACATAGTATTATAAAATTAGGGCACATTATAGCTTTCGGAAACATAAGACATCTACGGTAAAAGCACATAATAAATATACTGTAAATTATATATGATCTGTTATTTCCACTTTTTGTATGTAGGCGTACCGTGGATGTAATATAACATAGGCGATATTTGGACGAAGGTCACTACTGAAAATAAGCCATAGAATGTCATTCGTTGGAGATTTTCGGTTTTAATCTCGGATGTATTACAGATCTGCCAGTAGAGAATGCTACTAACAGTACTAACAGATCTACGGAAAAAGGACATAACTTATACCCTTATACCCTTCATCCACCCATCCCCTCTATTCCAAAAGGAAAGAGAAGCTAAAGAACTAGGGAAAATAGGAATATAACGATTATAAATATGGGCCATTGAATAGACTTATTGTAAGTAACAACATACAGTACAATAATTTATTTGCAGGCCTGCAATGAACTCTATGCGGATGAATATCGACTATATCGACTAATTTGTATCTATATGCAAAGAAATAGAAAAAGAAATAATTACCGTACTTTCCGAAGCCGTCCGACTGATTTACGAAACAGTTAAAATTTGTTCTAACAACGAGTTAAACGGGGAAAGAAGCACAAAGTTTGCACACATGATAACCTGTGATATCAATTGCTACAAGGAAATGGATATGTACGCAAAATGGAAGTTGTTCAGTTTAGATCAATTACATCCTTGCAAATCGTAATTTATGTAGTATATTTTTTATTAAGCATAACTAACACTTATTATAAAATAATACTGTTTTCATGTTCTCATTTTAAATCGGTCTTTTACTTCATAAATCAAACAGTTATATGAAGACTATATTTATTAATTTCTGAAATTTTGGTGTTGCTTCAGTGTCGGATTTTTCAAGAACACATCCAAAATGCAAAGTAGGATATGGGTATACTGAATGTATTCGTTGCAATATCATCCGCCAGTTTTATCTCAAAGAATATTCACGGCGTACTAAAATTCCTAATTTTAAACTCTTTTATATGTACACTCTACAAAAGACTGTAATCACAAGACCAAAAATGAGAAATTTCCTCAATAGCTCCGATCTTTATATACAAAGAATCTCTTAATGGAATAACAATTGGCAGGATTTCTATCCGTTGAATAAACAATTTCTGGATATCAACACCTATCAGAATTTGTCGTAGTAATATTAATAGTTTGCGATTAAACGTAAAGGTACTGTACTTTTATTACTATAAGAATATAAGATACTGCTCCATACTTATATTGATCATGAAATTTTGCTTCAATCCAGTTATAATGAAACGCGATATAGGATATTGAAGGGACACGATTCTACGTACGCGTAGAAGTGCAGATTCGCCGTACGGGCCGACTACTTCCTCCTCACTATACGCACACACAACTTACATGTATAGCGAATTTCTTAGAATGAACAACCCTGACAGAAGACTGGTCGAACTGGTAACTAGTGGCCACATCGGCTCCGTCCTTACTTATGTTTGCTTTATAAGTGCACACACTATTTTATTCGACAAGTATGTTACACATACAAGAAGTGACAAATATAGGAAGGCAATATGAGCAGATCCCGGATAGTTGTAAAGTAACGCAATGAATGATGTACTTTTTTTTTTCATTAACACGTAATATCGGCATAATACCCAGTCAAATTTATAAGTAGTTAGGCGAACGGTGTGATGGACAGCGCAGTGTGCTTCTCACTTAACCAACACAGTGGTCCATTTAGTAGTTAAAAGTGGATGAATATACTGTGGGAAGTTCTTAATTACTCATTAGTCCCAATTTGTTTGTTAATAATACAATAATATAATATTATAATATAAGACGGTATAACGATACAAAAAATATTTTTCACAGTCAAAGTAGTATTAATATTCAAGAAAACTCACCCACAATTTTTTAGTTTCTTTCATAAAGTGTTGCAATACTAATTTTTTTGGTTCGAGTTTGAAATTTCTAATTTTACACTAATTTGATACAAAAAATGGCCTACCATGTACAGCTAATATTTCACGAGGATTATACTCACATCCCTATCATCCGTTATTGGATATACCCTGTTCGATAAAAATCGGTGTTATACAATTCGTACCTTCCTATTGTGAGCATCGAGTTTTTATGGGACACGTTTATAACTACTCTAAACGCGCAATGAAACACGAACGATTTGTTGAACACAATTTTATTAAATACGTCCGAAACTTCTGAAAAATTTCGAATATCAAGTTCGCTGGAAGTTTTCTTCATTACTTATTTTCTTTTTAACATATGTACCCAACTTTAGGCTGTAGGTCATATTTTCATTTTCCTGGGAGCATCGAAAGGTTTTTTGAGTTTATGAACGTGCTAGCTTGCTTACGTGCGTGTATTACTGAATAGCTTAAGACATTTTTTTGTGTAATCACGTGGTTGTACGAAAAATACAGTATGATAATAATTTTTTTAGTTATTGCTGATTTTGTAACGATTAAGTAAGAAAAAGTATAACCTTCGTCTCTTAACATAACACAACGCATATTTATTTTGTGACAATTTGTATTCTCATGGTCGGTGTGGATTATTTTACGTTTTATGTACAGTCTGATTATGAGTTTACAAGAAATGCGCTCAACCAGAAATTGACATATGTATTTAGATTAAAATTGAAACATATAGTGACTATGATATTGTATTCAGACGTTTTTTGAAACAGTTAAAAATTTTTCAGAGTTTAATAGTCGTTTGAAAGAAAATGACATAGAACACATAGAACATTATCATATGTCGATATCGGCCTTCTTACTCTACTTCAGACATGAACTTACAGATTGATAAACCTTCGTTTTAAACTTAATCTATGTTCAGAGAAGGTAATCGTTTTGAAAGTATAAAGGTGCTACATTTTCCTCGGTGCACAATTTCATGTCATAGCCAGAAACCCATATTAGAACAAGCATATCTGCATCTTTACTCCTATCTGTTGTATGATACCATATCATAAGAGGGAGTTACGATAACTGCTGGAAATGGACAGGTTCATCGCAAGTGTTACACTTCCTAGATTAAATCGAAAAGTGTGGTACATCTTGACTTACGCTATGATAATAACTGGCAACCATACAGTTGACAAATTCTACGATGGAGTGCATTTATGCAATTAAAGTGTATATATTTTTGTTTGCACATTTTTTTATTCGTACAACTCAACTCTTACGTTAATTGCACGTTACTTATACTTTGCAATATTTTAAGTTTCTTTAGGCTACTTTGGTCTCTACTTTATTATTTTTCTACTTTGTCATTTTTCTTTCAAACAGCTTCGTACTTGTTACATGCTTTTCGAATTATTTTCTTTTTAAACATTTAGTTGGTTTCCTGTTCGAGATTCCTCATTTGGTTTAGGTCGGTTTCCTCTCCTAGTTGTAATAGTATTTCCTTGTATTTCTTTATATTTCCAAAGCCTTCCTATTCCGCGCTACGTAGATTATATATTTCTTTTTCATCGCCTCCCATCCTATCTTCCCTATATTCTCGCATCTTTTACAATTAATCTTCTTCATTCCTTTTCTAGTTTACTATCTAATTCTAATTTTCTGTAGTTTTGTTTAGCTCCATACTCATTTTTATAAACTTACTCTGTACTCTTTCTATTTGTAGCCAGCCATACCATCCCCAAGTCTCACAATCAGATCCGTATAGCAATAGTGACTGTATCATTATATCCATCATCTGCAACATTGTTTTAAGATTGCGAGAGCCCCCTACCCTTATCGATATTCTCCACAATATGTTGCTGATCGCATCAAATTTTCCTGAAAACCGTTTACGAATATTTTGAACAGTATTGGAGTAACAATAAGCGGGCACCCTTGTTTAACGCCTACATTTGTTCTGAATTATTCGTCACCCCTTCCCGAGGGGCCACTCTTTTCTTCTTCAACCTATTGTCGATTAATGGCTGATCTCTTCCTTTGGAAAACTCGCTTGCCCCTGTTTCCAGTCGATTTCTTAATATGTCTGTCATTATGCTTGTCGTTACTTTATTTAGCGGGATCTCATTGTTAGACACGTTTAATAGAGAGATCTCACGGTAATTCTTCACCTCGAACTCGCGACCTGTTCTATAGATCGAAAAAATTTTCGACAATCTCCACTGTTCTATAATTTTTTACTTCTTCTAGTGATCATTTGATATCCGATGTACAATCGTTAAAAGCTTTGTCTGGCAATTTCTTAAAAAATTTAAAGCAGACACCTTTTTCACCAGGCGCTTTATTACTTTTGACATTTCGTTTGTTCTCCCTTCATTGGTCGCTTTCGCCATATCTCCTAGAGTCGTCTTGAAATATTTCGTACATTTATTTTTTTGTATGTCTTACTCTGTGATTCATTTTTTTCGTTTCTCATTTGATGAACTTGCTTAACAGTTACCTGAAGTTTTGTCTTTGCTTCTGTGAATTCTTTATTTGTCTCTTCTGATACTGGTTATTTCTCAGTTTTTGTCGGCCACTCTTATACTTTTTCCTTCTTTCCCGTCTTCTATCGCTATTTCTCTTAGCATTTGCTGGATATTTAATTCTTTTCTTGTTGAATAATTGTCGACAAAGATCCTAGCTTCTTTGCATACCCTCTTTTCCTCCAAATTCTTCAGTTTCTTCTTTTCCCCTATCTGTCTGTATTGCCTTTATGACGCTTCAATCACTCGTAAAACGCAAATCAGCGCGACTAATTTACTGCCCGCTTCTAGAGATCCTCTATTTCTCACTTACACTTGAATATTTATTTCTACATATACAATTTCCAATCATCCTCTAACAATGCCAGCAAACCTCAGCATCTAGGGCAGTGGTAGTCAATTTGGTCCCTGCCACCCACTAGTGGGCGTTCTAGTTTTCATGGTGGGCGGTAGAACCATGTTGACTACCACTAATTTAATTAATTAGATAATATTTCATCAGACTTCATGCTTCTGTGTATGCAAAGTACAAATAAAAAGATAGATTTAAATACAGTAGGTTGTTTTATAAAGATTTATTATGCCAAACTTAGCGAAAGTCCGACATAAAGTATTTGGCAGGTAATTATTATTATTATATGCTTTAACATGCTGTAATTTTGCTTTATAAATCACTATTACTGTGGAACTGGAGTGTGGTTAGAAAATTTTACTACTAACAGAGATACAAAAGTGTGCGTTAGGTATAAAAATATTGACCACCCCTGATCTGGGGCATTATATTAGTGAAAAAAGCAGGGCAATGATAAGAAGAAGGTTGACAATGAAACTCCTGAGGTAGTGAAGGAAGGAATCTGGAGTTTTATGACCTGGGAGTAATGTCAATGTTTATATTGTAGCGATAACGTTTTTGTCTGTCGAGTGTGTTAATGGAAGCATATGTATATCCTTAGAGATAACAAATATAGTAAACTGATGTAAGAGTTATCGGAAATGAAGCGGACACATACAAACAAATTTTCGGATGGTCGATCATAGGAAATCAAAGTTGAAAATATGTTGTCAAACAAAAAAAAAGTCTAACTAGCGGAGTACATTTATTCGGACTATGATAAACGTTGCATGAACTATTCATTTTTTAATCAATTCGATTGAAGCGGACAAGGCTTAGCTTTTGTAGTAACTACTTCAGCATAGCCTGGTCTAAAATACTACCATTTTGTACTTTTATGCACTTTTCAGGACAATAAATGCCTAATTTCTTTATTGCTTAACCGATAAAATATATCATGATATTTTGTTTTGTGCTTATTTTATTAAACTATTTCAAGAGTAATATTTCTACTTAGGATTGGAAATACAACGAGAAATATGTATATGTATAGTGCCATTGTTTCTACGGAAGCATAAAATAAACCATCTGCTTTGGTGGTTACCATAGGTGACAATTATAGGATACGAAAATATTTTGGCGTCCAATAGTTTATACCGGCATCATATCATATTTCATTGGGATTTCTATAATTGAATTAGATAATTTTGAAGTATTCAAGAGTGGAAGTTACTTTTCGCACCACATCGGAAGAACCTAAAGATTATTATTGTAAAAAAGATACTCAGAAAGAAAAAAGTAAAGAGAAATGTGAAGAAACATAAAATGTAAGTTAAGAATTTCTATTGCGTATTTTAAATGTATTTCGAATTTCTTATTTCGAAATTATCTTCTGTTCTTTTATTGTGAAACTACAAATGTACAAACATTTGGGACGTTATTATTCAAAGTGGAAAAGGAAAAAAATATATATAGACCATGGCATGACAGTAGAGTTGAAGAAAGTGCAAGAAAAGAAAGAACAAAAGGAAAGTAAACAAAAGTGGGCTACGGAAAAATAAGAATTCAAGGAAAATGGTGTAAGTGGGATGACGAAGAAGGAACAACAGTAGAGAATTAAAATTTTTAGAAACAACTTCACAAAAGAAGAAAAAGGAAGTCAAGGGAGAAAGAAGAGAAGTAGCAGACAGCAAAGACAACAATAAGGATAGAGAAGGGAGAATAAAGGGAAATGACCAACAAAAAATGCAAAGGGAAAGCCATTATTCTGGAATATAGCAGGGGCAGAGAGGAAAGATAGTTTTGGAAATATGTGGAAAACTTTGATTTTGGAATTTTTGTACAAAAGAGATGGGAGATAATAGATGAAAATAATGTATAAATAACGGATAGAATAACAAATGCAATAAATGAGAAAGTAAAACAACAAGAAGAAGGAGGGGTGTTAGTACTGGGTGAAGACTTTAAGGCAAGGACAAGAGAGGAAGATTTGTATAAAGAGAGATGGAAACAGAACAGAAAATAAAATTCAAAGAGAAGATCAAGAACGGAGATGGCGAAAAACTGTTAAGAAAGATAGAAGAAAGAGAGTTATCCCTACTGAACGGCAATGTGGAGGGTGATGAAGAAGGCGAATATACATTCACAGAAAAAAGAGGTTCATCAGTAATATGTTATGTAGCAATCAACGGAATAGGTACGGAGAAGATTGAGAAGTTTTGCATAGGAAACAGGATGGAATCAGACCACCAACACATGGCAATAATACTAAAGTTTAAAGGCCGCAAAGAGGTGGGAAAAGAAATACAACAGGAAAAAAGAGATAATAAATTGGAATACAGAAACGATAGAAAAGTACACAAAGGTAACGGGAGAGAGGGTGTTCGAGGAGATGGTGGAAGTGGACGAAGAGTGGAAGAAGTTACAGATACCAGTGAGAGAAAATATGGAAATAAGAAGGATAAAGACGAAAGGGAGGAAAATAGGAAAGACGTACTGGTGGGACAGAGAATATAGTAAAGAAAAAAGGAGGGTAAGAAGATATTGTAGAAAATGGAATGAAGGAAAAACCGAGAGTGGAGTACTTACAAAGTACTTACAAAGAACGGCAAAGTTCAAGAAAATGTTGCGAAAACAAGGAAAGGAATATGAAACAAGAAGAAGAAATGAAAATCAGACAAGCGAAAACAGAGGACCAAATATAGACACATATTAACCAGGGAAGAAAGAAAAGAACTGATAGCAGAAAAAAAGATTACAACAGAGGCATGGGGAGAACACTTCAAGAAATTATTGAGAGGACCAGACAATAAAATAGGGGAAGGAAAAAGAGGGAGAGACATCAATCAAGAAAGGGACGAAAGAAGACAAAGATGAAAGACATACAGATGAAGAAGTCACGCCGGAAACATCCGAGGAGGAAATAGACAAGCTGATAGGGAGATTAAGGAAAAGGAAGACACACGGAGCAGACAAGGTCCCACGCGAGGCATGGATATACAGTGGAGCAAATACAAAAGAGGAGTTAAGAAAGATAATAAAGAAGGTCTAGAAGGCAGGAGATTTTCGGGAAGATGGGAGGAAGGCGCTAATAACGGCATAATACGTGAAAGGAGATACAGAAGAACCAAGCAAATATAGAGCCATCAGTCTTCTTGTATAGTAAGTACGGCATACAAGATACATATACGCATCGATAATAAACCAAAGGCTAATAAGTGATATAGAATCAAAGGGGATAATTCCAGAGACATAAGCAGGGGTACGAAAGAATAGAGAAGCGATAGACAATGCATATATTTTACAACACATAATGGGGAGAGAGACAGGAAAGGAAGAGGGAAAGGTCTATGCAATGTTTGTGAATTTGAAGGCAGCTTTTGACACTGTTCAGCGAGAAAAGTTATGGAGAGTAATGGAAAAATGCGGAGTAAGGAAGGGATTACTAGACAGAGTGAAAGAAATATATAAAGAAACGAAGAACGTGGTGAAGATAAATGAGGAAGAGTTGGGGGAATTCTTGACAAAGGACGGATTGAGGCAGTACCACTACCGACTACCAACTCTATTCACAATTTACATGGCAGATATGGAGGATATATTAAAAAAAATGGGGGCACACATCCGAGAACGAGTGAAGAGGGCAAATGTAGTTATAAATCAGGTTTTAGGTATAGGAGGAAGGGAATTTAAAGCAGACTTTAAAATGAAAATGTTTATGTTTGATGTGCTGATAAAAGGGGTATTAATGTGCGGGGTCGGATTATGGGGGTATAAGAAAGGGATAGATGTATACAAAGTGCAATTAAGATATATAAAGTGGATACTAGGAACGGATTCTCGTATACTGAGTTGTATAGTATTAGAAGAAATGAAAAGGATGAAAATGAGAGCGAAAGCAGGGCAGGCAGCTTGGGAATTCGAAGGAGCAGTAAGGAGAGCAGAAGGAAGGAGAATTATCTAGGAGTGTTTAAAGGAGAAGGAAAAAGGGGAAGATGAAACAAGGAATGTGAAATAAAAAGAAGATTATTTAAAAAGGAACGGGTTAAATCAAGTTGGAGTAAATCTAATAAGAAGGAAAGAAAAGGAATCAAGTGAAAGAGAAGTTTAGGAAAAGAGCCATAGACACACAGAAACAAGAACAAGATAAGAAAATAAGTCAGTCCAGATACGACCAAAGACACAAAAATATTATTAATATAAGTCTGCTAGAATACCTAAGTAAGAGAAGGTAGAAAGCCAATAATTAATAGCGCAGGCGAGAAGTTCGAATATCGATAGGTGGAACAGATATTGGGGAGCACAAGAAGGAAAAAGCTGCAATCTGTGCGGAGACAATTTCAGAAATTGGAACATCTAGTGAGAGAATGTACGAAAGTAAAAAGAGGAGTTAGGATAGATGATGCAGTACGTGGAAGATAAGACGAGAAGATAGTGAAATGATTAAGGAATTTGAATCGAAAGAGAGAACTGGAAATGAAAAATGCGCAATAGAGTGATAAAGTAAAATAAAAATATGTGGATTTTAATATAGAAAAAAAGATTAGCGAAAAAGCGAGTATGAGTGAATAGGAATGTGTGAGAGAAGCGTGAGTTAAGATAGAAATGTAAAGTTAAGTTAAATTGTAAACCAAATCCAAAAGTTTCATGGCTGTGAAGCTGAAATAAAGGAAGATTACTGCTACTACTATTAATACTACTACTACTACTACTACTACTAATCCTATATTAAGATATTTCACGGTTTGCGTTTGAATTAACATTTATCGCTTGTTATAGGTCTTGAAGTTGTGTAAAATCGTAACAAAGTTATTTTGGTAAAATCTTATTTTATTCCCCATCCATATTTTTTTCTATTTGATGTTGCCTCTTCTGGGTATTTTGATTCGAAACAAAATCTCGTTTCATTTCATTTAAAAAGAAGTTATTTTTTTCAACAGCTCTTTATTACATTACAATAATCCAGAGTAACATATAAATGGTTCTTCTTCCTGTGCGTTATTTCCACAACTGCAAAATGTCTGTCGTTTGGAAGACATGAATGACCCGATAGCAGAAATTTGTGGTCAATAACATTTGGGTTATCGTCAGCTGATTGAACAATTCTTAACCACATCAATGCAAGCTTTGTATTTCGGTTTTGTCCGGTACACATGTCACTGTAAGCTGTAATATATTGAGAATGGACTTTTAAAAAACTTTTAAAAAACACTTTTAAAAAAACATTCTTGCAATAACATTTTACAGTTAAACTTCCTTTAACTAATTTATAAGAACATTGTTCAAAATTGACTGTGTTATTATAAATATGAAAAGAAGACATTTATGTCTAACTAAAACTAGCATTAACCGACTTATTTTCAAAATTGGACTTATACCACTTCCAAAAATAACGGCACATTTATCGAAGTGTCAGCAATTGGAGACGCTAGATGCCACATAATGGGGATGCATTACATTTTAACCATGTCAGTTATTGGTGTCATTACTACAATTCCGAATAATTCGATTTTCTCAATCTTAACAAAGTTTAAATAGCTTTTAAGAAAGTGTGTTGAAAAAATATGGTCGTTGCTTGTATACATCTTGGGCGGGGGAAGGGTATGTGGGATATGGTAAAGAAAGATTTCCCCTTTCTTACTTCCGTATTTTGCTTTTATGTATATAACAATCTTTTTTAATATTAGATAAGAAATACATCCGTGTTTCATGATAATTATATGATAAATGCACCTTGATCCATAATTCATTGTAATAACGATATTGCTAAGCAGTAACACTGTCTTACACTGTAACGGCCATTGAAAAGGAAAGGAAAGAAAAAGATGCAAGAAATCTTAACCGCCGACTTTTGCGTATACCATATGTATACTCGTTTTACAGTGGCGCGACGTGTTGTCGATTGGCAAGGCATCGTCCAATCTCGGCTTTTTAATTCAGGTGAACAAAACGTCTATGGGCAAAACAACCCTTCAATAATATTCCAGAAAAAATAATTCGATCATAACGACCGCGTACATCAAGAGCATCGTACAACTGTTGCTTGATCACAACCTTTGATGTCGCATAATATTCAGAAAGTTCTTAAAACTCAATTCCACTGGATTGTAAAATTCTGCTGGTTTTTTATAATCCAATATTTATATATCCAATATTTATAATCCATAAAATATTAATATATTACGTATTCAATATTAAAATGATAGAAAGCAAAATAAAAATCGAAATACTTGTGGAATGCAATTGGACTTGCCAACATTACTTCCACATCCACACGTTTTGTTGCGGTAACAATAATCCGTTTTATAATTCTTAAACTGTATTTCAACTAAAACACGCACCACGTGTAATTTTCAAAAATAAGGTGCCTTTGTGAATAAGATTTCTACGATTCGGAGAATATGGGGGGATAAACTTATTGCTAGTGCGCAGGATTCTGGACAAATGAATTCGGTTTGCAGATTATGGGATAAACAGATAGCACATTAGTTAAAGAATATAAAATGAGTTTAATCAACAACAAATTCAGCTTACTTTGTCACGATATGTTGAGAATTTGTGTTGAAAGGTTACGAAATAATAACAATAGAAATGATAATCTGAGCACTAAAGTATGCGTATAGACAAGACATAAAATTTCAACCTATGTTGTCCTTTCGACCTATGTTCACTAAGGTTTTTTTACACAGTACAGTGTGCTGTATACATCATATAAATATTGTATATTATTTTTTGAACACCCTGTATATTAAAATTAAGATATCTAATTTTTCACAGATTGAGGATGCGAGGTAAAACTGACTGCAGATTTAAAATCAATATTAAAAAATACATTAAGTGCACCATATTTTGGGCAACTAAATTTTCATTATTGCGTAGTGTTATTAATGAGGAATTCTTTTTATTTCAACGGACTCTCACTTTGCTCGTTCTGCCATTGTTCTGATTTCTTGTTAGTGCATAAAAGAAAGAACACGAATCTATTCGAAATAGTGCAGTTAAATACATATAAAGCTACTCTTGTCTCGTAACTTTTACTGCTTTTTTACGTTTTATATCTCACCCTTCATCGTCGCGAAACTTATCAAATTTTATACCACTCATTGTGAAAATCGTTTTTTCACGTATTTGGTATTTTTGGAGTGTTGAGACGTAATGAATATTTCTTTTTAATAGTGTCCACTCTCACCTTTGATACGTGTCAGAATATTTTCCATGGGTAATGTAAATGCATGCCCACATAAACTTTCTGTAAAGTGAACTACTGCTTAAAGAGCTTCTTGGCAGTAGTACTCATTCGGGACTTTTGAGATTGTAGACACGTGTAGAAGATTTATTTGCGATATAACAACGCATGGGTCAATAAAGCACGTTCCACCAAGACGGCATCGTCGGTGCACAAGTTTACTGGTGAAACCGTAGAGCCTGGGCTTGGGTACGTTGACCCAGCTTACGGTAACCCAAGTCGTGAGGAAAGTTGCACCTGTTTGACGTCACATACACGGTTGAGAAATCTCACAATGTGCAGAATTATTAAAAAAAAATTTTTAATCGGTAATGCCCATACCTTTCTTCTTTTGCAAAGAAGTAGCTAAGGGTAACATTAACCAAGGACTAAGATTAAAAAATCACACAGAAAGTACAATTGGAAGATGTGAGTCGGAAAAGAGAAATTCACTCCTGGACGAATTATGATTATTGCATCGGACAAATGGCTAACTATTTAGGATACTGTCCCATATATCGTTCACATTTTTCCAATTAGTCATATTCATATACTGATGATCTCAATTAATATATCAGTAAATAGTGACTTTTTGGGATAGTTGATGGAATTTTTATTGGTCTAATTTAAAACTCATATTTAACATTTCTTGCGTTTGTTTCTGGCAGTCTTATGTGTAAATTTGACCACGGCTATGTCAAAGTTGTTATATTGTGCCTTTGGCAAAGAGACGATTGACGGCTGTTCCTCTGTTTCTCTTTAAAATTATTAATGTACAAAATTTTTACCCTACTCTTCTAAGCTTAACAAAACTATGTGTACCAGCAAGGCTCTCATTCGTACTCTATGTTATTACGGCATACTCATGAATGAGACCTCTCAAATTGATAGGGCTGAACAAATTACAGTGGACCCCTGGAAGACGGGGAATACGTTTCGTGTTATACGAGTCATTTAGGTTATACAAATACATATGTACGTTGAGACATGGACTGCTGCGTTTTATTCAACCATGTATTCAATATATGGGATACGTGGCTTTGAAAGTTTTAATAACAATGCCGTCACACTGCAAAAATGTGAAGTATGTACCGTGTTATATGAACACTGTTACAATTTTTTCGACGTATTACATTAATCCGTGTTGTATGAACCCATGTAGGGAGATCTGCTGCATACAATATATCCACATTTATTCGAAGACACCACCCTTTTTATATTAGGACAAAACAATACACATTTTACAAGAAATAAAAATCTTTCGATTCCAAAAGTAGGAAACTATGTGCATTAATTAACTAACACAAAGTTATTCGTGAATCATGTGAATATATTATAATTGAGCGAGCACCTGAATGTCTTTGATGACATCACGCAAGAGCAATAATTGGATATGTGTTATACTTGGCCGAGTGTATTTGGAAAGACAACGTTTTATCCATTAGTTATACATATTTTTGGACTATACACGACACCGAAATACTTCTGAAAAGAAAGCATGGTCATGAAAATCCTGGAAAGTTTAAACGAACCTGAGGACTAGTCTTTAGTCAACACAAACTTTATAACATTTGAAGAAATATGAATAAACATAGTTAACAAAACTATAACTAGCACATAATCATGGTAAACGTACCAGCCTGCTCTAACACAAAGTGTAATTCGCCATTGCTATTAAATGAAGCAAATTTTAAATATATATATTTATATATATATATAATTTAAATATATATATATATATATATATATATATATATATATGTTATATTTTTTCCCTCTAGAAATAAAAGTTATGAAGTATGTGGGTACTTGCTGCGCAATACCCATGTGAACGTACGAACGTTAGAGCGTACTGGAGAGAATAAATACCGAAGGTTCCATCTTGACCTCACTTTCTAGAATCCTTTAGAGGAGCATTTGTAATTACAACTCTCACCAACTGACCTATTTATCAATTAATATTGATAAGATTCGCTACTTTTAGACCCCAAAGTTCGCTAATAAATATGCATTATGAATATTTCGACAAGTTGGTAGGAAATTTTTGTATAATTGTGTTTTACAACGTTCTATGTTTTTTATGCAAAATCAACGTTACCTAATGAATCTCACACTCTTTTTGTAATGTTAGCCACCCGTAATTCGATTTAAGCAATCAATTTGGACTATTTTGATAATATCTTTATATTGCGTTAGTAGGCTTTTGGACGCAGCTATTTTTTCCAGAAACGTATAATTTCAGTACGATATAACAATTAACCCGAATAATCACTATGTTATTCTCGTGGTAATAATGAAGTAAACATGTATTGTTAACATGAATAAATGCGGTAAATTATAATTTAAAACTTATGTGATATGTTTTTTGGCAAGGAAATGGTCTTTCATAACGAATGGTTATCTTTCAACAACATGTAGAAATCGGTAGTGTAAATAATATAACAATTAAGGGACGCACGAAGTGACCCGGCACACGTCCCAATAATATCGTTACGATGCAAATGTGTGTGATAAAATGTACATGCACTAATTTCACTTCTTCTTTCGTATAATCCCGTCTTATTCTTGTTTAATTATAGAATCATTTTATTTAGTACTACATAGTTTTTCGATTTAAAAATATTTTTAACTGGAGCGAATAACTAGGAATATGAATGTAAAATTATTAAATGTTATATCGTATAGTAAGTTGTATACGAAACGCGAAAAATAAAAATAGCTAAATTCTAATCGGATGTATTGGCGTATGAGCATGTGATAAAAAAAGAATGTAATGGGTTTTCATTTCAGATCTCGCGCAGATTCGAGCAATGGTAGAATCAACTGCAATGCTGGGGGGCCCTACATGTCCGTCGTGTGAGATGCCTTTCGACAAGGGCAAGAAGCGTCGGCTGATTGACTCTTGTGGACACGAACGTTGTTATTCTTGCCTCTTTCGTAGCGAGGCTTGCCCGCTATGTCTCCGCACTGATTACATAGAAGACGAAGATCCTGAAAGGCATTTCAGGAATAAGTTCGACTCTCTCGAGACGATGTTGATGTCTGCACCTCCGGATGGCTGCTGCATCGATGACTCATCGACAGTGAACTCACTCTGCGGCAGTCCCAGACCTCGCAGCAAAATCCCCACGAAATACAACTTCTCACATAGAGCTATGCACGTAAGCTGACTGTTATTTTCCCAATAGTCACATAATTTCTCCTCTCGTCTCCTTGAATGCAGCTATGTGTATAAATATATTGTGTATACAGGGTGGGATAATAACTCTGTAATCTTGTAATAATACGTGAGATTGTTATATCCGAAACTATCATGGTATAAAGTGGGAAATAATTTTGAATAAACATTTTTTGCGTGTGTGGAAGCATATAGGAGATTTCAAAGTCACCTCTATTTTTTTTAAATGGGATGCTATACTTTTTTACCGCTACGTGATAGGTAGTATTGAGTCAGTTTCAACCAGGCATTTTGGATTTTTATTGATAAATTTTTTCATTTTTAATAATAAGCATATTTCACGCAAATCTTACGAACTAGTGCGATATTTCCATTCTTAGCATCACTCTATATTTTGATAGAAACTAGACAATATTACAAAGCTATCTCCGATGGAAACAAACGTTAGGAAGAACAATACATATTCGCGATTGCATAATTTGACACGCTAATAATCGTTTTACGACTTCCACTGGCCTTGAATGACCTTGAAGAATAATAATAATAATGTATGTCTATAAAACATAGTGACGTACTTCTATATTACGGTATAAATTGCAAATGGCAAAAGGGAAAAAAAAATGATAAAAAATGGCAAAAATGGTCGATTTTGGTACTCGTCGGACATGTAAAATTGTTGCAGACCATGTTTGTATATATCCTAAGGATGTAGAAAACCATAGTAATTTATTAGAAATGTGTATGGGAAAGTTATAATAAACAACTGGAAAGGGAAGAATGGGTATGTTGTGCTAATGGGAATGGGTATGGCTAATGGGTGTGACTCCTATTTAGAGTTACCGCAAGATTCAAACAACAAAATTGCTACGAAACACGCATGTTTGAACCTTATAATAACTAGAAGTGCTCATTGTTTAATAGTGAAATGCAGAAAAAAACGTAAGAATCAAATATATTAACTTAAAGGTGTAGTACAATATTCATAAATCATCAAACGGATGTTGTTAAACGTCATCACGCCCCAACAACTAACCACATTATATTGCTACTGGATGGAACCTGCATTATTATATAAAGAAAGCTCCGATTTCGACTTTCAACGTCTATCGGATTCCAAACATCGAAACTTAATGAATTAAGTCTATCATAGCAGTCTGCACAAACAAATATATCACAAATATTTGGGGGGCCCTATCTTGGCAATAAAAATGATGCTTCCATACTAAACGGACGTTTGGAGACTCGAGTTAAACCAAGCAATGTTCCTCTTATTGATTGCGGCTTTCAAAACTGTATAGATGGAATGTCGCGGAAAGGGTTAATGACGAAAATACCAACATTTGCGAAAAATCCTGAAAAACCGTTAGCAATAGAATAAGAAAATCAATCCTTACTGGTTACGAAGAACAGGTACATTGTAGAAGTAATTAACTGATGTATAAAGAAAGGATTGAAGTATCTCGACCGGGCTATCCGTAACATGACATTACGTTTCCTACTTGATGATTTTAAAATCGCACGTGCTTTATCCAATATCACGTATATATCAGGGACTACTCCTGACCTTACTCAATTAATAACAGATAAAATACGTCAATATTCCAATAATGTCAATTATCTATCTGAGTTATGACGGAAAGAAAACTTAGATATAGTCAATGCTGTTTTTACGCGAATTAAAAACAAAATTTTCATTCTCTTTTTGCACGCGTAAAAACGTTTTACACGCGACCCAAAACAATTCTTTTATATTACACTTCTCGCACTTCCACAATCAGATCACACATCTTCTCAATTGGTAGAACTGATTAGGCCACCTGACTACGCTAGTTACGTTTGCAATTTGTACTTGTGGGTGGTTCCCCGAATCACCGTAATCACCTTAATATAAAGTTCGTTTAGTCTGCATTTTGAGGTCAGTGTTAACAATGAAAAGTACTTCCTTGATGTTTCATACTGATAAAAATTAAAATAAAATGTGCAACACTTAAAAATGATAAGATTTTAACAAGAATTTTCAGATGGTTTATTGTATTATTTTCGTTGATTTTTTAGGTCTGGAACTAATCATCTATTTTTGCATAAATACAATACATTTTTTATACGAACTTTTTTTACACGTTTTTTACACGGTTTTTGGGAACCTATCTGTCGTGTAGAAACAGAATTAAACGAAGTGTAAACGAAAATCTCGATTCCACCTTATTGAACCTGCTGAATTAATTTTTTTTCTCCTAATTAACTTAAAATGATCCTTGTCTGCATCAATCTGGAATATATCAAATAAAACAGGCTTATAGATATTATGCCGATCATACAAGTGAAACCGGCGATTTCGAACTCGATATTAGAGTGACTCCTTAATCGATTGATTACCGAAAATATTACATTCCAGTAGATCCGCACGTCAATATTTTACTGAAGACAGAAGTACATTCTCGTCACGGAAATAGTGTAAAATATACTTATTAGCATACTTTTAATTATGTTGGTTGTTTTTGATTATCTTAGACATATAGAATAAATCTTTTGCGTATTTTCTTCAGCAATGTAACAAACCAGAAGACGAGTTCCTTTTTGTGGGTGTCGGAAAAGGTCCAAAAGGTAAACTGCCAGCACCTTTCGAACCAATTTCGCACATACAACAAAAACCTCCAGTCATGACACAAAGTACGTGAATACAAATTGAATTATAATATTGATAATTTAGACAGCATTTTCGGACTTTTCAAGCATTAATTATGATCCGTATTCATAGGTTGCCCTACACCACCGAATCAACGAAAGAAATTCTTTTTGAATCCAAAGGTACTCAGAAGTTCTTTCATTCCTCAAAGAGTATCGAGACGCGGTGCCTCTTCTCCAGATTCGAATATTAACAACAATCCCTCCGCACTCTCAGGTAAAACTTGTAAAATAAATTTCCGTATAAATTTATCGTCATTGCAGTAGCTATCCTTCGTAAGATCATAATGGATTGTAAGAGAAATTATACAAAGATTGTATGATATATGTGTATTGTATTAACCTACTTGACCTCGCTATACTCGCATAGAAGTAGATTTTTCAACCTTCTTAAAATCTTAGCATAGAAATCTCAATTCGCTTGATGGAATATAACTTGATATATGTATCCTTCCACAAATTTAAATTTGAACACCAATTTCAAACTGATTGTTGCTATTATTACAGCCAAAAACATTTCACATGTTATTATACTTCTATGTCTCCAGTTTGGTTTCAAATGGGTTAGTAACTACACGGTTTTTCGACAATCTCTTTTTAGGCATAAAGTAGCACAACTATTCAGTCTTTATTTCTTATGATCGGTTATCCTATTTCGTTAACATTTTGCTATTCAAATTATATCTGCCATTTCGTATTAAATGGGCCACATGGATTTGGCCACTTTACATTGATAATTTAGACTATAAAAGATGGATCTTCCACACCTTTTTCATACAGAGTGACCCAGGATGAAAAAATGTTTGAAGTAAAACTTATTCTGTTACAAGGGGTACATCTTATAGGGGACAGTCATTATTTTATAGGTGGAAATATCGTTGAAATTTCAAAGTGACATTTGTTTGCTTCTTACATCGAGCAGTATCTTTTTTTGTCAGACATGTAACTACTACGTGGCAAGTTCATTGACCGATGGTATGTTGTATTTCCAAAGTCGTTTAAGGTCATTTAACGTTATTTATGATCATTTCAAATTTGTTATCACTGAACAGCCACAAGACTATCTTTAGTGAAGTAATTCATTGATTCGGTCATAGACACAACGTGAATCTATACTAGTGATTATCATCGCTGGAACTAGCATTCAGGGACAGAATCAATCAATGTGTTGCTGCCCAAGGTGGCCCTGCTGGATACAAAAGATGCGGAATATCTCGTGACCCTTCGATGAAGAAAAACTGTAAGCGTTATTAGATGCCCTTAAATGACATTGGAAAACCAACATCATAAAGCGATACACTCGTCTTAAAGAAAGATGCTATTGCAATTCAAAACACAAAGGTCACTTTGAAATCTCAGGCACACCTCCACCTAGAAAAATATGTGTCCCTTGGATGGAACAAGATGTTGCCCCTTGGAACAGAGTAATTTTTACTTGAAACGTTATTTCGAATAATGAAGAATTTCAGAGGTGATCGGATGGCAAGATTATAATGGGTCACCATGTATAAAAATTGTCAAAAAATCCTATGTCGTGTTGAGTTGAACATAGGACCGCGAAGGGTCCAGGTAGGAATGCAGTTTTAGTAATGCTACAATCAGTGCCTCCGAGGAGCATACGAACATCCTATTGACACAATTAGACATATATGCAGCCAACTTTGTATCAGGGCACTCTATTTTTGATGTACTATAATTGTCATAAAAGTAAGATTCTTAGTATAAACCGTATTTGTACTAGTACGTTAACTCGTGCCCCATGTTATAAAGTTCCCTGTATCATACTATTTGAACTATAATAATACTGACTAAGCATGCATGTAGTATGGATGGTGGCTTCATGGGAAGGAAAATCAAGGTGGCCAGGTGTAGTTCTCGGAAAGATCAAATCTTTGTGGAACAATAGCCAGGGAACAGCTAACGATGGACTGAATCAGCTCATCGACTCATCGAACAAATCTCCAGGCAGGCCGCTTTACACTTCGGAATGTGCTTTTCCTTACAGTGTTCCTTTATTTTGTAATCAAATGAAAATCCATCCGGAATTGTTATGTGCAGACATTGTTCAGCATGTTATAAATTTTATAATAAACGAGAATATGAATTAGTATGAATACCTGTTCTTTCCAGAGCAAGTCTTTTCCAAAGTCGAAATTGGTTGTCGTTAAGTATATCATATCGTTTATCAGCCTACAGAAAAAGAAAAAGTGATTGTTTCACTTTTGTAATTAACTAAATAATTTCTTCGGAATAATAGCCGGCGGATGCTATGTGTAATACTAGAAAGATGACGCACAAAAATAAATCTTTAATTCTAGCTTCATTGGCATAATCTTTTTGTCATACTCATTATTTGCTATTCCGTTAGTCATGATTATACAGCGAATATTTAGTAATTGTGTTTTTATTACCTGTATTTGATGAATAAGCGTATATTAAAAAAACCAATTTCTAAAACTATTCAATAAGAAGAAAATAATTGTTAATACTCATTAATTATTGCGATTAAAATTCAATCCAACATTCAAATGATTTTCTCAGTATTTGTCATTCATTACTGTTAATTTTTTTTAAACAAATAAAACATCGTTTAAACACATCGAACGACATTTTCGACTATATTTGGAAAGGTGTTATAATTAATCAGATTCTTCACTCGTCTAACAATTCATGTTGCTTGGTAGTAATAGTTTTTGTAACAAGTTTTATTCGAATATTGCATCTGAATGAGAATGATTTCCGTATAGTATTAACCTAACAAATAGTTGAGACATATGCAGGTAATTTAGAGTGTGATCTTGACTAAATATCACTAACAAATGTTTAACATATAGCTTATCTTTATGACGTGTTAATGAAATTTTAACAAATTCTTTATTGAAGATAAAATATTGTATAATTGTGTGTGATGATATATAAGATCTGACAATTTATGACGTCTGTAAAAATCCTACGTACTGTGCTTTATAATAATTTTTGAAAACTTGAGAATATTATTCAATGTGGAATATGCAAAGTATATTGTTACAATCAAATCTTGTTATTATGATTAAGGATAGAAAATATACTTAAATTATCTTTTCATCGGGGATTAATCATTGGGGAAATATTACTTCTTAGAGAAAAAATTCAGATGAAGGTTGCATTAAAAGAATGTGAATGTGACGAACAAACTTATTATTTTTTATAACAAATTTATAACAATTTTTATAACAAATTTATTATAACAAATTAACAAAACATTGATTAACCAGGAAGGGTGTTTACTTCTATATATGTATATGTTCATACATATGTATTTGTACGTATGTATTCATTATACTCAACATAGATTTGTACTATTCCGGTCGACTTATGAAAATTAGACCACAATTAACTGAATGCATCGCAATTACATGTATATCATTATTCTAGACTAGTACTCTTTAATAATGAACACCTGCTTTTTCAGATGACGAAGGTGGCTGCGTGAAACCAATGTCATCTAAAACGCGGAAATCATCACAATCGGATTTGTATATGCGATTGGGTCTCTTGTTGGGTGGCGGGAATGTGAGAACCAATTTAGGAGATACCGACGCGACGAATCTGCCCGTCGTTTCCAGCAAAGGTGGTGTACCGAGTAATGCTTGCATGGCGAGAGATTTGGCACAAGGCCGTGACAGTTCTGCGGCTTCATTTAGCAGTTTGACAAGTTTTGAAACACCAACTGTCGCATCCACAAATACCAGCCCAGTTTCGACATTAACCGGAACATCAAGCGAAGCTGAAGTCGCAGCAGCCCTCCGGTGTTCCACAAAACCAAAAATTAAATTCAAAGTAAAATCAAGCAAGGCTAAAGATTGCGACAGCGCTGGTAGTCTTGCATCGATCTCTACGTCGATATCTGGTTCTACATCTACATCTATGTCTATGTCTGTATCCGTTTCCGGACTTTCAAACGGTAGTTCCAGTCCGCTTGCGCCAAGAAGACATTCCGTAAACGCACCACAAGTTAATCAATCCGATGACCTTAGCCAATTTAAGAATAGACGGTCTTGTGTTAGAAGGTCCGCTCGTACGGGAAATCTTAAAACCTCCATCGATGCCAAACGTACGTTACTATTTATCCGTATGTGACATAATACTGTCCCTTAATCTCCGACGTAGGATCCTAGCACGCTTTCGTGATTGGTCGTTTTGGCACTATCCTAGAGTAAAAAACCGCAAGGTTGTACAATTAAGACAAGGATGAAGATAGAAAAATTTGCTTTCAAATATCACGTTTTGAATAACTTATTGTTTGTAATTAGAGGAAATGCAGTAAACTTTTAATTTTTATCCTTGAGAGAGGACACTGTTGTAGAAGTGAAATTCGTCCTTTTAACGCGTTGACCGCTCAGCGAAATTTACTGGCTATCACGCGGCACCGCAATTGTGTCTCACATAATCGTGCATGTGTCGGCTGATAAAATGCAGATTCTCATTTTAGTCGCATAATTATTTTAAGTGATATACATATATACATATAGCATATTTCTTACACAAGCTGTAATCTGTTTTGAAATTTAAAGTCTCACGCTATAAGATAGAAGTGACACACGATACACCAAAAACTATGCGCTAGCACCCATTGCTAGGCGTGGCAGTCAATATGTTAAGAGAGTTGTCCGTTTAAAAGAAAAAGGAATACATTCCGTTGAAGTATACATTAAATAAAAGATACACATGAGACACACATTAATTTCAATAAATAAAAGTAGTTAATAACATTAAAAAAAAAAAAAAAAAAAACTGCGCCGATTTCTTTGCATAAATCATAGAGTATAATACGTATCTGAAGATATTATAATTAAAATAAAATTAAGACCAATTCAGTAAAAAGTATAGAAAATAACAGTAAATAATGGATAAAAAAGATCAATAAAGGTAATTATCGATTTCTCACAGCAGACCATAAAAGTAAAATTAACGTTCTTCAAAATAAAATGTAAATAAGAAGAAATATAGTAGTTTATTAATTTCGGCTTTCCAGCCTGGAAATGAGTTTGGTTACATCTTTATATTTATAAATATTACTGTTGCCGTAAAATCACATCATAACATATATTATCTTATATCTAGTATTGCAATTTTCAGGAGCTGAAACCTTTAAGATTTTGCTATTCAACAAAAAACAGAAATTATTATTAACTTTATAATACTGTAAGATAATTTAAAACGTTAGACATTTAGTGTCTGTTTTCTTTGGTTTCCATCAGTCTCTTCAGTTATATCTATTCCTCCCCTCTTCTTCTCCTTTCCTTTTTCTCTTTGCTTTTTCTTTCTGTCTATTCTCCTTAACCATACCAATGCTTCTCTTCTGCCTTCTACACTCAGAATTTCCTCCATTCTCATGTTTGTTCTTTCGACTTCCTCACACTAAGGAGTCTTCTCCCTTCCCACATAGGTTCACCTTCTCTCTTCCTCTTCTAGCCAAAATTTGTTTTTCTTTTCCTTGCTCCCACACCTTGCTCTCGCCAACAACTTTTGTTCCCCGTTCCTTCCCCTTTTCGATAGGTATTCCGCTGTGTTCCCTGTGTATATTTCTCTGTACCTTTTGTTGTAGCTGGCACGTTGTATTTTGTTCCATTGCTCTTGTCTTTGTACTTCCATTTCTCTGTTTTTCAGCTCCTCCCCTACATTCTTTCCTTCCTCTTCTAATATATTTATTCCCTCTTGACTATATCCACTTCTTTTGAAATAATCCGCTTTTTCTTCCAGTCTATCTTTGTTTCCCTTCCCAGCTCTTCTTTCTTCAATACATTTCTTTACTATTTCTCCCTTTTTCGTCTTAAGTTTTCTTTCAAGAAGAAATATAAAATTGGAGGATATTTATTGGATTTACAGAATGCTATTTGTGTATCTATTGTCCGCGTTTTTCATGCAGAATGAAAATTTTTTATGCACAATTGCAAAACAGGGTTCTAGTAATTATTATTGTTGAATGCCCCGAACTAACAATCAACGAGCGATATTGTTAAATATCTACAAATACGAAATCGACCCTATATTAGCAAGCCTCAACTTAGAACTGAAAAGACTACTACATACGCCAGCGATCTTCAGCTTGAGCCACGAAAGTACATAGTATTATTTCAGCAGCCACAAATGTGTTATTGTAAAGCGATATACGTCGGTGGTTAAGGGCTAATGTTTTAAAATAAAATACTCTATTGATACGATATATCAAACATCTTTTCTTCTCTTCTAGTGCGGTTTGCGCAGCATCACATGGCACAACTTACTCTAAAGCCACTTTTTTTCGAAGTGCCGCTTTTGGAAACGGATCCTCTTTTTACCGGTAGGCATTGGTTACTGTACGAGCTGGAATCTGTAATAAATGGCCCAAGTCCTGGAATTTTAATATTCGGCTCACCCGGTACTGGTAAAACCGCACTTATTCTACAGCTTGTGGAGCACAGCTGCTTTGGACGACGAAGAGAGTATCCTCTTCCTACCGAGCTCAACAATGAAAACGAAGAGAAAGGAAAATCGCGCAGTACATCCGCTATTCAAGTTAATGTTCGACAAACTGTTGAAAAGGTTTATATTTGTAGCACTTTAAAAAAGAAACAACGCATGAAAATTAAGTTCTATTGGCAATAAATTGACTCATTTAATATCTTAATATACTAGAGTCTCGATAATCTGAGTTATTATAAACCCGATACGTCTCGGCTTGTCGAAAAACGTGGATTCTTGGAAAATAAGAAAATCAAATTATATGTTTAACATAATTTTGGACTAGAGGACGTACAAAAATTCAAATCTAGCCTTATATATACCAAGAAGAATTTGATTTACTGAAAACACGGATTATCGAGACCTTATTATATGTAGGCATTTTCCAATTTTTTGTAAGTATATTGGTACTGTATTACTCGTCATTTTAGCGTAGAATCAGAACTACTGATTGTCGTCAACATTCGTTGATATAAAATTTATATAAAAGTACAGTGGTCTCTTTTACCACAATTGCTTATTTCATTATGTACAGTCATACTAGAATGCAGTATTGTTAATGGTCTTGATAAAGTTTATTTCAACTAGGATATAAATAAATATTTTCTCAGTTTCTTTTTCTTTTAATTACAAACATGTATCATTAGCATGTAGGTATATCAATCTTAACACTATTCTTAGCTTTGAAGTTATACACATAATTTTTATGAAATTTAAGACATAAATGTGAAATACCATTTCAATTGTAGGTTCGCGAACTGGCCTCCCATGTTGTGGCTTATCACTTTTGTCAAGCCGACAATAACAGCACTTGCTTGGTTCCCGATTTAATACATTCACTGGCTGCTCAGCTGTGTCAAGCGCCTCAGTTGAGGTCCTACCGAGAGTACCTGCTCTCCGAACAGCATCTTCAGGGTTCTTTGTCTCAAAGAGAGTGCACTGTTGATCCAGATCTAGCATTGTCAAGGGGAATCATTGAGCCACTAACAACATTAAAAAAAGCGAACAAACTGCCAGATATGAACATGGTAATTAACTAATTTCTAACCAGAAGTACAAACAGTTTAAATTGGAAAAATTTCAATTACTGTTTACAAAAACATTCTATTGCGAGTTAGGACAAGTATTTTCTCACGTCTAAAATACAGAACAGAGAGATAGAAGAATAAAATTGAGCGGTACGTTTAATCACTGAAGTCGGTGAAATCATAGCACAAATTGTAAATTTTGAAAAAGTGCCGTGTGGCCTGGATACCATGTGGTCTAGATACGAAACAAAAGCAATCAACTTAATAACTTGAAAGTAATCCAAAATCCGTAAAACAACCATGACATTAGTTTTTCGTTATGTTCGGATTTTTTATTTACATTTTTTTTTAATTAAATTTTTGTTTCATTTCGCCTTTTATTTGAAGGTAACTTCCATTCTATTGATATGTCTAAGTCTGCTGCATGGCGGTTTTGTTTATGAACATTAAATAATCTGTAGAAGTCGTCAAAAAGTGCCAGAGACCTTATTTGTCGTGTATTCTATATAAGACGGTTCAAAGGGATGATTGTCACTCGGTCGGGTAGTTTAATCAGGAAGGCGCTATCCGGATAGCAGAAGATCTAACCGAAAAAATTATCCATTCTGATTTATGATTTCTCAATCTTGATTAATATTATTTTTTGGCCAATGATCAAAGCTATCAACAGAAAGTGATCACATTAAAATAATAAGTTTTGTACCATGCACATTAAAGAAGGGTCAGTTACTTAAAGTGCTGAAAACCGTGCAAAACTTTTTGTGTAGGTTTTGTTTTTTCAATTGTGAACAAAACTAAACTATAAAAATATATAGGGTGTTTCGTGTAACATGCTCACCTGTTTTATTTCTAAACTACGCATCGTATGAAAAAACTGTACAAATCTAAAAAAAAGATTTTTCATACTTTACAAATCTAAAAAAAATTTTTCATACGGTGCGCATTGCGTTACGTGGGACACCCTGTATATTCAGATTGAGAATACAATCACCGTTTTTGTTTATTTTCATTTTTAAAGAGGATTGTAATAGTCGAAAACGAAATAGTAACATATCTATTATTAACGAATGCGCTATTGTCTAAATACCAGAATGTTGTGTTGAGAATTAAACTTAAAAGTTGAAACCACAAATGAAGAATGAATTCCACATACATTTGTTGTATTACATGTATTATTTTCAGGTAATACTGATCGATGCTATTTGTGAGGCTGAGTATCACCGGCCTGATAAAGGCGATACAATAGCTTCGTTTCTAACGAGGCACGTGCAAAATTTTCCGAGTTGGTTAAAAATTGTGTGTACTGTAAGAACACAGTTGATAGAATGCGCAAAACATTTTCCATATACGAGGATCTCGTTGGACAAGAATGCGACAGATATAAGTAACAATAACATCACGAAGGACTTAGCTGATTATATCGGATATAGGTTGGCACAGAGTTTCGCAATACAAACGAATGTAACAGCGTCGGTGAATGGAAAAGCCGAGTCATCTATGAGCGCTAATCAGGCGAGATTCGCGTCGCATTTATTAGCCCTTGCTGGTGGCAGCTTTCTGTTTGCAAAACTCACGCTCGATCTTATTGAAAGTGGGCATCTCGTTGCAAAGTCTTCAAGTTACAAGGTAAAACATGTGTAGAATATGGATATGCCTAATTTATATGTTAGCATGTCATTTTATTTTTAAGGAACATTAAAAAAAATATTCCAAATCGAACTTCACAATATTTCACTTTTACTGTAGCTAACTGTTCACCTGATTTTAAGAAATAATTCATTTTGCAGGTACTGCCAGTATCTCTAGCGCAAATTTTTCAATTACACTTCAATCTACGATTCCCAACGTCTGCGTCATTCGAAAAGGTGCAGCCCCTTCTGGGCGTATGCCTTGCCACATTGTATCCACTCACGTTACCAGAAATTTTTTATTCCGTAAATTCTCTCTGTACGGACCAATTCGTTTCATGGGAGGATTTCTTAGAGAGATTCCAGGTAAATTTTGCACAATCACTTATTACTTTATTTATTGATTGGGTCATTTCTCTAAAGATATGCTTTCTTATTTCGAACTGAGGACTTGCTCTTGGAATACGTAAGTTAGCATACACATATTATTTAGATTTACGAATTTAACCGTTTGACTGCTGAGAGCGCCGTATCGCCCTCAAGAGGTCAAACGGTTAAATTTCCACTTGTATCCAAATCGACTTTTATAAAAAAAAAGTCGTATCTTATAATTATCTAGCATGTGAAGATTACTTAGCAATATGGAACAATTTATAATTATTTTCTTTCAATGTCATACTTACTGTATTTTATTTTATCTAGTAAATATGTTTTATGATGTTTTGTATCAGATCATTCTCTTGTCTTCAACGATGTATAATTGTATCAATTTTATTTTAGATGCTCTCTGGTTTCCTCGTGAAACGATTAGATGATACCTACATGTTTTTTCACCCGTCATTCAGGGAATGGCTGATAAGAAGAGACGAAGGAGAATCAACGAAATTTCTTTGCGATCTTAGACTTGGTCATGCAGCCATTGCGTTTCGCTTGTCGCGTCTGCAAGCACCGTTGGATGGTGAGAAGGCTTTAGAGCTTGGCCACCACTTGTTAAAAGCACATGTTTATAGAGGCGTCGCACCCTGTTGGCCTTCACGCGATTTACAGGTATTTTTAAATGTTTAAGGACATCTACTTAACCACCTTAGCCCTTTTCCAGTAATATAAAATGAGAAGAATCGGTCAGGAAAATGTGTATTTTTCATGTCTTAAATGGCTTCTGTTGGTCGCAGCCAACATTTTTTTTGTAATCGTTTGTTCTCTTCACGTTTAACGTGCACCTCTCACGGACTAAACTGGGAAAAGGTTTCTCAACCGCTTAGCTTTTCTTACTAATCAATTAAAGGACTGCTTAAACGTTGTTAAATTTAGAAAACATGTGTTGCTCTTTATGCATATCCTTATCTTCATTCGCTTTGTCAAAAACTTTATAGATAGGTATCATGTATAATGAATAAATGTATAAATATCAAAGTGTTCCTAAAAACCCTAGAATAATATTCCTTTTTTTTGTCACAGGCTATATGGTTGGCCTCCTCGACGGAATGTATTTCTTCAGCATTGTGTACATTACGCAATATTTACAGCCCAAATGTAAAGGTATCAAGGCTGCTTCTGTTGGGTGGTGCATCTCCAAACCATGTGACTGAATATCTTGGCAATGCACCGGCACTTTGCATGTATGCTCACGAGGGCTCCGTCGAAATGGTTTCACTTCTCCTGGAATTTGGTGCAGACGTCGAGTTGACTAATAGTCAAGGTTGTACGGCTCTCTCACTAGCAGCCGCTCGGGGACATTGCGACGTTGTCAGAAGGTAAGTTAAAAAAATTTCTTGAATAAATGTTTGACTTCTGCAAGAAGAATGGTACAGAGAACAGTGATAGGAAAGGCGAATGTACGTACGTTAACGTACGTAGACAATATGACATTGGTAGCAAACGACGCAATACAGAACAAAATACGTACTCATGTAAGAAGTTTATCCCGATATGTAGAAAGGAACAGAATGCAAGGAATAGGAGAAAAAAATATGAAAGGCGGTGATACTGGGGGTAAGAGATAGAGGTGATCCAGAAATACAAGTATCTCGGTTCTTAATCCGCCACAAAGAACAGGTACATAGCGCACCTGGATAATTCAGTGTGCGATGTCCAAATAATAGCACATGCGATATGAGAAAAAACTGGGCACGCCGCTATTAAAAGTAGTACTGATGTTCAGGGTTGATGCCTGGGGTTGAAGGGAAAGGGAAGAACCAGAAAACAAGCTGATCAAGTATACAGAATTGATCGTGGTGATAGAAAGGAAGACATTAGCATGTACCAGACATCTGCCCGAAGGCGTATTAGCCTCTTGCAAACGACCCTACCGGTCACTGCGTTATTGGACTACCGAACATAAGGAGCATAATAAATATAGCATACATTTCGACATTTACAGGTTGGCGCGGCACTCAGGAAGGATATAATTCCTCATAAGAAAACAAATCGATACTGCAGAATATAATTGTTTCATATAAAGCTGTTTTCTCGAAAAATCGATATTAAATATTTGTCAATTACACATGTACCTGAATAAGCCATACCTCATATTTCATTTACAGATAGCATTAACCGCTTACATAATCTTAATTGTGTCGATTTGAGAATGAAGAAATGACTGACTTTTCAGATTCATTTTATTATAGCATTAATTGTGAAGAAATGATGGACTCTTAAACTTCATTTAATTATTGCACTAACTGTTAAATATGCTGCCTATGGTGCTATATACAAAGCTATGCTCTGCAAATTGAATTATTATGCAATTTTTTTACCGTGTCTTGCGTTTTCAATTCTTCAAACGTTAAAACAATTTCCATTTTTAATTGCCCAACAATTTTATTACCTTCGGAGTAAACAATTCATTGTATAAAATCTGATAAATAAATATGAATGAGTGGCAAGTCAAGTGATCAACGGACGATAAGATACGAACAGAAATAGTGGCCTGCGGAGGGAAAATCACTAAAGTGCACTTTACACAAGCGTGTCCGTAGCCAACAAATATTCAGAGACGATTTTTTCTATTTTGATTTGTATTCCTAAGAGGAGTCACCCCATCCCCGGCTTTACCCTGACTGCCGGGTCAGCCTGTACAAGTTTCCAAAAACTATTGTATACTTTTGGGCGCTGTTGTGGGAATTGACAATTTTAGTGTGCACGAGTTGAGCGTGTGTGAACTGTAAACCGAAATTGAAAAATTGTCGCGGCAAGCTTGAAAGTGAGAGTTGTCGGGACAAACTTTATATTCTCTTTTTAAAATGTATTCCATTCTATTCCTGAAGAGTTTTTGCAATCTTATTAATCCCACATTATTTTGTATCACAATCGCACTCTCTACCAATTTACACATCTGTATGTCGTAATGCATACTGTATGTATTGTGTCTCTCACAATTGGCGACCCGGCAGTTCAGTAACGGGCATGTAGTTTGGCAACGAGTTAAAACAACTTGGAGTAAGCAATGATATATGGTGTACGGACACCGAATGGGAAAAAATGGAAACATGAAAAACGGGCAGATAAATGTAATATATTTGCGTGATGTTGGACATAAACGAGGCAAGCCAAAAACAATCTCTTACATTGACATTTATCTGTCGACCGGGCTAAACATACGCGTTTATGTAACACTCAGCCCAAACGAAAAGATTTTTCGCGAACAATATAAAATTAAACAGTTAAAGAAAGAAGATTTTTTGCAATAATATGTATATGTCACAAACTGTTAGAATCGTGATAAGAGGAAAAATTGTCATAATAGAAACAACGATAATGTAATAAAATATAAACTAAAGCTAAAACTACACCAAACTTAATATACAGAGTGTCTGTGGGTTTTCCGGATAAACTGTTGTCAACATATTCTGTGCACGAAAATTAGAAGAAAATGTCGTAAGAAAATCAACTGATAATGCTTTACTTTTAAAAATGTTATGTTATAAACATTTGAGTTGCGCTATCATGATAAATAAATGAATATTAGAATCAAAGCGTATGAAGGCAGAAGATAAAGATGCAGTGTTTGTGATATAATGGGTTAGAGTGGGTTGAAGCATATTTGCATATGCAATGTAGCAGGCAAAGTAGTAGGGCAGAAACTCAGTAAGGTGCATGAGCTAATTAGGAAGAAGGTAGCAAAAGTCTCTGTTTGGTAAAAATGGATTATGAGAAGGCCAATCAAATCTGAATCTTGTTCATGTATGAAATAATATACGAGAGTGTGAAAAGGAAAAACTCGTAATAAGCTAGAAAGTTTCTATAAATATGTGCATTGACATTTAACAAGCAGCTTTAACAGTGGGGAAAGTAAACAAATGGACTAAAGCTAATAGAAATATACATGATTTCATCACCTCAGAGGGACAAGAACAGCAATAAGTAATTAACATAGTTTATTATTTATAAAGTAAATTCAGTTTATTAATATGAAGATACCTAGAAGTGACAATGTTGGAACCTGGAACTGATTACGACATTATTGGTATGATTTTTTCTGATGATAACCATACTGCGTAAGAACGATCAATAAATTACAAAGATTACACGCTAGCGATACATTAATATTTTATGTTTTGACATACATTAAAAAATAATGTATCCTGCGATGTTTAAATGGGGCGAAGGTATATGTTATACTAACACTATGAATTAACTAACGATGTCTCGTAGATTGGCTGCTGCTGGAGCATCCCTGGGACACGTGGATATGGCAGGACAATGTCCATTGGTTCATGCTGCGAGACATGGAAGGCTATCGGTAGTGGGTTACCTTCTGGCCTGCGATTGGATTGTACCGGGCTGTGATAACGAAAAGGAATCTACAATGCCTCAAATAGATAGACAGGAAGCCGCGCAACAAGCTGTGGTGGCTGCAGCGGCACAAGGGCACGAGTCTATTGTTGAATACCTGCTAGATATGGCAGAGGTAATCGTCGATAATCCCGACACACTCATGGGGGAGACTGCTCTTACGATTGCCGCTGCAAACGGTTCAACTATTACTGTCTCAGCTTTATTAGCGCGTGGAGCATGCCCAATGGCTATTAATGCAAAAGGTCTCTCTGCGCTAATGCTTGCTTCGAGAGGTGGTCACTGGGGAACAGCAGAAAGGCTTTTACAAGGTATTGTTATATAAAATTCATTCTGATATTATAGTGCTACCTTTATTAAGTTGATATTTTTATTACATTAATATTAAAAAGTATGCCTCCCCAGTATTGATGAAATTAAATCCGATGTACAATTTTTTTGTGCATTATCAAGTCAAATGAATACATAGGTTTGTCAAATCAAATTCAAACTATTCTGTAATAGTAATTATACATAGGTTTACTACTGTGTATAACAACTTTTGAAACAATTTTTGTTTTTAGAAAGAATAGTAACGCGATGTATGCGTTAAAGACAGTATTATTTAGTGTAACCCCTCGGCTAAAAACATAATTATTATTCATTCAGTTTCGTTATGCGTATGGTCATGCGTTGAAATTAAACATTTTTATGACCTATAACCTTGTTACGATTTTTAAGATGGAAAAAACAGGTAGAATTATATTTCATTTCAAATATGGAACATCGGCTACTGAAGGGTTAAAATTGATACAGAAATCGGCAAACATTTTCTGCAAATATGCAAATGTTTGTCGTTAGTGCAACAAATTAAATGGTTTGACCATATGCGCACTCTTCTCGCTCAGGAACATCGTCTCACGACCCGTTTAATCGCTGACCAATTACTCATCAGCAACTGATCCCATCACACCAATATTTATTATGTTCAAAGTAAAAGAAAATTGTGTTCCATGTTTGCATCACATTTCTTGACCCTCAAACAGAAGAAACAGTGCATTCACGGCTGTAAGATTTCTTCATCAATTCGAATTCCTCTCAAGCCCATCTTCCACGTTTGAAACAAAATTCAATTCCCACCCTTTGCTCTATTTTAAAAATGGGGACAAGGTTATAAATATTGTTTTGTACCTTAAAAATATTCAAGCTTCAGTGCAATTGATACATCTGTTTGTAATATCTACACGATTCTCATTAAGGGGTAATACCACTGTAACAGCCTTAAAATAAGCGTATTTTCACGAATTTTTTTTGGATGGAAGGAAAGGTAATAGGACAAAAATATTCGAGGATGTTATTAAACATATATTCAAGTATTACATAAAAAATTATCATCGATAAATATTAAAAAATGACGACGCCGAAGCCATTCTTGTAAGGCGTGTTGAAGGTGACGCGCTCTGCGGCACGCAGTGTAGCTGATGCAAATTTAAATCTGGGAAAAAAAGAAAAAATACACTTAATCTACATGGTTATAGCTTGTGAAACGCGTACGGGATTTTAAAAATATTGATTTTTGTGTGATGGGGGAGTATTTGAAGTAGAATGTTTGATTTTCGACAAAAAGAAAGGCAACCATTCGTTCATAAAAACTGTTTAAATTAACTTATCAAAAATCCCGTACGTGTTTCACTACAAAATGTCATTTTTAAGATATGGTTAAAAATTCAAATGAATAGAATGAAAATTGTTCGAGTTATGCTGCGTGCCGATTGGAAAAATCATGTTTCGAGAAAAGCGCGTTTAAAGTTTTGCAATGTGTTATAGACATGAAGAAATGAAAAATTTGGCTGTTTAAAAATTTTTACCATTATTCTGCTATCCCAGGACCATAAAGCTGCCCTTCCGTGTTCAAATATTCTTCCTCGTTCTCTTTCCTCAAAGATTTTGTGCTAGAGCGCGCGTCTTTTGCCGCCTCTGTCAAAGACAACTCGGCGTGCTTGATTTACTTTTTTTTTTTGCTTGGTACACTTTGTGGTCACTCATTGTAACTTACAAGCACTACACGCAAAATTTTTTACCTAAAAGTAAAAAGCCTGGAGCGCATCCAGATCTACGCGTAAATTCCCGCCCCTATAATAACATACTTTTGTATGGAAATGCTTCTGACTGATCAAAAACACTTTCTAACGATATCTGTTACTGTACTAGGGGTGTTAGAATAGAAAAGATAGGATAATAGGCTGTACCCTCCTAGCAGGTATTTATTTCACGCAGGTAGTCGTTTCGGTGCGGTCCGACGCGCTTACGGCGGAGCTCGAAATTTCAGGAAACTAATTTCTTTCAGGTAATGAACTTTTTTCCCCATAATCGAGAAGGTTCAACATCTTTTAAGCCAATAAAAAAAAATCGATTTCTTGAAAAATTTACAGTGGTGTTACCCCTTAATTGAAGCTAGTGATATCCTGCAATAGCGACGTGTTAAAAAATGCTGTTTTACACCGATTAAGAATGGTTTAAAAATAATAATGAACTGTAAATATTACCGAAATGAATACATGAATACTAAGCAGAAATTTCCGCACAGGGACGCTGTCAGAAAGTGAGGATACTATGCAGAACGAGGCTACGTTGCTCTTAGAACAACGAGATCCTATTGGACGTACCGCTCTGATGTTCGCAACATCGGAGGGACATACTAATCTGATCGAATCATTCCTTGATAAGGGATGCATGCTCGAGACTAAAGACAAGGAAGGTTTAACAGCTCTTGGCTGGGGATGTCTCCGCGGGAGGGTGGCCGCAGTACAGAACCTACTTGATCATGGTGCTCAAGTTAATACGACCGACAATACAGGCAGAACTCCTTTGGATTTGGCTGCATTTCAAGTAAGATTTTTTATAATCTACTATTACATTTTTTCCGTTAGAAAGAGTGAAAGAGTATACCAAATTAATGTTCTTGACAAAGTTAATGATTATTTAGAAGTTCAAAATATGATACACTCCATCTTAGTTTTTACCATATCTTGATATTGCCACACAGAACTGTTGTAAAGAAATGAGGTAAAAAGCATTTTCGAGCATATTATTGTGAAAATTATTGTGAAAAGCAGGGTTAGGTTCCAACATTTAACAAAAATATACTATTTTACTTTCATAGCTATCAGAAACATGTTTAATAATTTCACTTGAAGTCACTTTGAAGTTTAATTTGACCGATTTTACGGGTACAAACTAGCTACAACTGGCCTATTAGCGGAATAATCTTACATATAATTAAGATTTTAGAAGTCGAGAACTACAGCTTTTTTTCACATTCACAATTTCAACAGTCTGCGATTTAATTTATTCCATGATGGCGCTTGCACTTGAAAATCCCTATCAAATGCCGTGTTGTACGGAGGTTTCACAATTCTTTAACTGTATTCGAGTGAATCCATGTTATATGAATACCGTGTTATACAATCAACCCTTTAATAACACGGTTAATTCGTTCCGTATTATGTGTGTTATGCGAAATACCGTGTTGCAAAGAAAGCATGTTAAACGAAACGTATAAGTAATACAAATCAAAGGAATGCGTTCCATCTTACATTGAATATTGAGTTTGAAGCAGTGTTATAAGATGTAATGTCACATAAAAGCGGATATATCTATAACATAAATTTACATACATCGAAAAAAAAGATTATTAAAGTGTATTTGACTATTTTAAGAGTTCATATATTTAAATTAGAATAAACTATAAACAAAATAAACAAGAATTCAGTATTTTAGTTTACTCAGTTAATGTTATAACAGAATACTCTGGAAGCACTCAGAACTACGTATAAATTTATGAACAATAAACTGTCTGCAAAATAAGTTTCGGTTAATAAGGAGAATAATGCGTTTTCGTATTATTATATCACATAGTATATCACATAGTATGAAAAATTTCACGTTTGTTTAACCAAAACAGCGTGATAAAAAATATTCGTGCTATATAGAAACGGTATTATAAGAACATTGTGTAATAGAAAGGATGTCGCGATTTTTACAACGTTGGCTATCGAAACAGTATTATACGGAAAACACATATATTTCAGAGAGGAAATGTACATACTAAACAAGTAGAACAAGTTAAATGAAGATGGGCAATATATACAAAAATTTGTCAATTGTGGAAGATAAAATATTGTTTCGAGCATTTACTTTGAAGTGCTCGAACTGTCGCTCTTGTGCTTTTACAAACGGTATGGTTTTATTAATTATTAACAGGTTAACATTAACAGGTATTGTACCGTAAGGGACGCGGCTGAATTGGGGGCATCGCGTTCCACTGCGCTTAGATCTCCTCATTGCTGTTTTCCGCTAACGGTCCAGTACTGATAATTTCAAATCTTTTGCATATCTTTTGTTGTAGATCGTGGATGTCTGTAGAATTGGATTGGAAAATGATATTTCTGTAGCATAAGCAGTCGACTTTAAATGTCTCCATGGATGGATCTAAATGATTCTAAGTTAGCAAATTGAGTAGGCCATGTTATACGTCCACCTCATGTTGTTAGGAAGATGATATTTGAATGCGTTCGAACTGCAACCGAAACAATGAACTAGAACATTATCGTGCATGATATACAAACGTAATCTGTTATTTAGGGGTACATCTTCTATGGAACTATGTTTTGTAACAAATTGTGATAAATACCTGCTATTCCGACATACCGTAGTAGTGCGCGTAGAAGCACAAGGCGAACATTTTGAGCAGTTATTTTAAACTTCTGTAACTCAGAAATTAGGCTATTTAAGACCTGTGTTTACATAATCTGTTTTGTTTGTCTTTAGTGTGTAGAATCACACTCTAAACAACTGACTATCATTCATGAATCATCATATACAGTTATTATATAGAGTCCCCTACTGGTGATACAATTGGTGATTTAAAACCTTCAAAACCTAGACGAGCAGGTGTTTGAGAAGGTTATTTTTATATTTCCTCTAATAGAGTTATTATCTTGGTACAGGGTAATCCAAAACTTGTACAGCTGTTGCTGGAAAAGGGCGCAGCAGTTGAACACGTCGATTTACATGGCATGAGACCATTGGATCGCGCGATTGGTTGCCGTAACATTCCCGTGGTGCAATGTTTTCTTCGCCGTGGTGCGAAACTTGGTCCTGCAACATGGGCGATGGCGACAGGAAAACCAGATGTTCTGTTGATTCTTATGAACAAACTACTAGAGGATGGAAATGTTTTATACCGAAAGAATAGACTGAAAGAAGCGTCTCATAGGTACACTTATGCGCTGCGGAAATTTCCAGCCTCACCTGATGAAGATTGCCATGGCCAGGAACAAAGCAATGTAGTAATACAATCGCAGTCATTTACTCAACTACGATTGAACTTTCTGCTCAATCTGAGTAGGTGTAAACGAAAGATGAACGTAAGTTATTGTTCTTTTGTTATAGAACTTCCGGATGTGTCGCTAAGGCAAAGCCTTCCTCATCTCATTGCTGTGGTTAACGTTGTGTCAATTTTCTTACGTGACGTAATACATATTTAACCCATAATTAAAAAATTAAAATAATAAAAATAACATCTCGGTTTTCGATAAGGTGTTATTATTACATAACTCTTATTATCTTCTAAGGCGTTATTATATGTAGATTTTTTACAAATTTATATTTGGACCGTTTATTTTGAAAGTGGTGCAAGTCCACTTTCTGTTGTTTCAAGAAAACCAAAGGTTAGCATATTAGTCAATTAAAAAATATAGGTTTATTGTGTCAAGTCTGGCAATGTTTCTACTAATTTATAAATATGTAATTTCATTATATAAATTGCTTTTAAACGAATTTAACTAAAATAATGTATATTTACGGGCTGCAAATGGACTTACACCACTTAAATTCTTAAATATTTTTAAATTTTTTGTCTTCCATCGATGTTTTATATAAAATAGTATATGGTGCACTTTTGAGAAACCTCATCCAACATGTTTGCAACCAATTTACCTTCTCTCTATTAGTGTTTTTGCCTATCTGTTTTTTGATTGGGTTTTGTAGATTTTCTGTTGAAACAAAATTTTTTCGTTTCATTCATCATAATAATCGTAATAATCAAAAATTTCGTTTCATCATAATAATCCTATAGTGTGTATGGAAATTGGACTTACACCACTTTCATAATCAATTGTTACGCAATTTCTTTTACCGGCCAATTTTAAATTGAATAAAGCATGGACATTTTTTAAGAAATTAAATACTAACTGGTTATGAATAAAAAGTTTACACTAAATTAAGCATAAATTACGTAATATCTGATTTTTTTTTAAAATGGACTTACACCACTTTCAATATAAACGGTCCATTTCATACATTCATTTATTTATTCGAAATATTTGAAAAAGTGTCATCCGTGACACATCCCCATCAGTCTTCCAATTATGAAACATTGATCATTCTGCTGCATATACAAAATATACATGTATAATAATATATGTATAATAATATATGTATACAGAAAATTTAAGTAACACGAAGTGTTTCACAAACACCGAGCCTCCCCTTAAAATACAGCTTGGACTGTTATTATCATAGCAGGCCGGCGGATTGCCAATCATATGGAGCACATATGCAGAATCACCTAATATAATCTTGCCACGTGCTTATCTGTCAAATTATTCGTTATTCGAAAAAATGTATCAATTAAAACTTACACTGTTCTAAAGGGGCATCTTATGACACACACACATTTTTTTTCTAGATAGTGGTGTGCCAGAGATTTCTAGATGACCTTCGGGTTTTTTTCTAACGGAATAATATTTTTTGTTTAGTTATACACGTAGTTCTTTTCGATACGAGTTTTTAGACTTAATGTTAGTCTTGCAAGATTATTTAAAATGATTTACGACCGTTTAAAATCATCCTGCGTTGGAGTATCTCAGAATAATATTCAGAATAATTTCACGAAGTATTAATTTATGTTCCCAAATGTTTCCAACAGTTGATCACCGTAAAAAAATATGCAGCTATATTAAAGAAAAAATATTTTTGCAGTTTGTAAACGCATTGTTGAATTTACGGAAAAATGAAGCCGTAGATTGTAAAAAGATAGATTTTCTTATATCATAAACTTTTCTCTTCTATATTTTTTTCCTATTTCTAATCAAATACCAGATACAAGTCGCCCCAGATACAGTTGCAATAAACCCTCCATGTCTACCATTAACCTTTATTGTTTTTCTATTGTCATAACGATTACGGCATATACGGGAGTGTAACAAAGGTAGGCAATAAACATTTTTATTCCTGCCGAAATTTACATTTTCTACACATACGCTCGATATGATCTGCAATTCACCAATCCACGAGGATAATGCCAGTCCAAATTGCATTGAAAGATGTAGCACATAAAACGCCTGGTACATTTACTTGATTGTACACGTGAGACCCATGCTTACTGCAAACCGCTATTCTTAAATCACTAATTATTAACAAACGACAATCAAAATATTTAGCAACAGAAACTTATTCTAACCGGTATATTTATAAATAGGAATGTTCTGAGGCTATCGAACTTGCGAATGAGGCACTGAAGCTGCGTCCAACGTCATACGAAGCATACTACGCTCGTGGAAAGGCACGAGTGGACACAGGACAATTCGAAGAAGCTATGTCTGATGTGCAAGAAGCTCTAAATGTTGCACCTTCTCAAAATCGCCAAGATCGTCGAGTACTTTGCGCTCTTAAGGAGGAAATTATATCGAGAATGAAAGGAGCTGGAACAAGCCAGGAGTGCATCGCTTACCCTCCCACACGGTTACGCGCGTCTGTAGATACACTTACCGAACTGTAAAATGGAGACGTGTTTAAAAAAGTGCTCAAGTATAATTTACATTTACACACATTCATAAGTTTACGTAGTAAAAAATTGTAATTTTTTTATTACAAGTGGAAAGTTACAGTTTCATTGCAGACACCGATACGGGATGTTTAAATTTACAGCCTTAATTTCTTCGAATAAAATTACAATGTATGGTGGTACATACACTTCGTATAAATGTGAAAGTGACAAGAAAAAATCTTATTGTCATAAAACATTAAAATGATTGATGTAGTATGTTCTACTTCCATGTCTGCATTTGACAGCTTTTCCACGTTTTTTAATGATGTCGAGCAATAATTTATGATTCCGTTTAAATTCAATTTTGCATAGTTATATACAGACAAATCCATAAAATGATGTGCTTGGAGGGAGCATAATTAGCATAATTAACAAAATAAGCAGGAATGTATGTTTTCAATGAGTGTAATCGTGTAATATACTCCCGATGTCCGCAAAACCATTTATTTTCGGAGTAAATTATCAGTTTTATACGTGGCACCATTTTGAATATATTTATTATATGTACACTTCGAGTGATTTATGACGAAATATATTTTGCTCCTGTTTTGTCATTAGGAATGTGAGTGGAGAATTTAATATGTTAACATCAATGCGCTATGTAGGTATAAACGAATATTAGCTTTATATTAATACCATAAATTAAAAATTATTTAAATGGGAGTTTCAGTATTTTTGTTAATGACATTTTGTAGAAAGCAAATAGTGCAATTATCAATAAAAGTAAATTGTCATTTGTTTAAGTTCCGACAAGTCTAAACGTTGATGAGCTTTTCATTGGTGTGTGCCAAAATACGCTATTCAATACTTACGTAAAGTCTATAACGTAACAGAAAATAATAGTTTCTCCGGAATCATTCCTTTTCTTAGGTGGTAATTTAGGCAACTGTTACCATGGCGGACTGATGGGTTGCCGGTCACAAGTAGTAAAAAAATGTATACCTACACAAACGCTAATGAAAATAGTAGTCCATAGCAAAATTGATTAATACGTAGTCAAATACAAGCGTACTTGATAAATGTTTTAAGTCGTTTTTTTTCTAAAATAGTGTTGTACGAAAAAATTGTTCTTCAATCTTGACTTACCTTTGCACGAGGAATTATCCTGTTCTCTGTTGTATCACGATTTTTCACACACCCTGTATACGTACTATAGTCACCGACCCACTAGAATTGGTCACAATGAACATAGCCACTTTAAGGGGTGCCAGTAAATGAAACATCTAGTATGTATATATATATATTTTACGTGAAAAGTCGTGAAATTAATTTTTAGCGATCTCACGATCATCTTTAAGATGCACTTGTCTTGCCTAGTTTATAATTCCCGGGTACAGCATTTAATGTGATCAACAGGTATAACTTTGTTATTTCCCAGAGTACAGAAAACGCTTTATACAAAAATTGTTTCAAGAGCAGGTGTAATCACATTGTTTAATACAATCACATATTTCTGTGATTGCGACATTTTGCCGCCAATTCATAAGTATGTATATATAGATTTTCTGTATATCGGTTACATCCGTTAATTTTTGTTGCAACTCACTTGACGTCGATTGTCAGTATAATTTATATTCGTATGATTCTATCGTTTTTATCGCGGGGAACTACGAAACTGCATAGATCACGATTACGGTGTTGCTTATGCGAGTAATTTACTAATACAAAAATGAAGAATGAATGTTATTGACCCTGTTCTACTCAAATAAGGTGTCAAATAAATGAATTTTTGTATCGAGGCGCAAACTTGTTTACAATTATTTATCCTGTAATCGATAGTCATGTACCTTGTATGAGTATTATAATATTACGACCTGAATATTATGTTCTGGTTAAATGACAACATATTTTAACGAATACCAATAATAATTCCATATACTTTTCCAATCATTATTTCTGCCACACTCCTTCCCGAACTTTCAAGTAATTAAATGTATAGTAAATTACTATTACCTTGTCTGAAGTATTAAGGCAGTCCAGGGTAAGAATATTTTAATTACTTCAAGTAATATTATCTCCTATTGCATTCCTTTTCCAGTTAGATCAACCATATACACGGGTCAATGAAACTGTTCTAACAATAAGACTAGGCCTATAAAAAAACGAACATAGCTAAGTTACATTTAGTCCCCATTCCTTTGAAGATAATTCCGTTATGCAACGATGCCCCGGTTCTAGCGCTTCTGCCACCGTTGAAACGCTCTGGGGGAATTTGATTCTTCAGTGCATCAAGCACCTTCTGCTATTTGCGCTGGAACTTCACAATGTCAAAACAGCGACTCGTCAGTTGCAATTTCATTTTGGAGATGAAAAGAGTCACAGCGGGCGAAATTCGACGTATAGAGGGTGTAGAGTTTCTTTATGCCGAATATCTTCCTTCAGACGCCTCAGAACATTACAACAAAAATCAGCGTTGACACTCTGTCTCTGTGGGACAAATTATCCGTGCACAATCCCTTTGAATGTTGAAAAAAACGATAAGAGGGGTAGTCCTCCAAAGACGTTCTATCTCTCTTGAAGCCCTAGTACTACTCGAAACACCTTGTTACCTCTATTGCAATTGTGCACATAGGCCTTGTCACAAAAACGCATTTAACACTATTAAAAGTGTAAACTATATGGTCCCGTTTTGCATGCTGATTCATGGAAGTTCCTACTTGGCCCTATTCAGGGTTGAGAAGTACAAATAAAATTTGTAACGAAAAAGGTAACTTCATTACATTTTTCGATAACGAGTAACGAATTTAACCGTTACTTTTATCGTTACTTTTTTGAATTTTTTATTTATTTAAAGTATTGTTCTTACCATTGCGCGTGACAAAATTTTAATCTTAACTATAAAGCCATAAGTAAATCGGTCAATCGACATTCAAATATTCTTATTACATTGTTAAAATCCTTGAATGTGATTAGCCGACTTACCCACAGTATATAAACGTGCTATTGCGTTCCGTAATTCGCTGCCAGTACTGAAAATGTATAGTGTACGTGACGCATTTACTATCTTCTTATGCAGAATATTACAATGAACCTACTTACATAAAAAAAGTAGAAGGAATAAACTTGCAAATCTCCAAATTGTTTTTTATGTAGAAAAATTTGAAGAATTGCAACGATTTTTAAAATCAAATAACTGTAATATCGAAATGTTGAACGACTATCGAAAAATCAGAAAACTTTTTATTAAATATAATACAGCTCTACCAAACAGTGTGTCTGTGGAGAGAATGTTTAGCGTTGGTTGGCTCTGTATTAACACCACAAAAAGGGCGTTTACAAGATGAAACCATGGAGCAACAAATTTTATTAAAAATTAATAAAGAATTTCGATAAAATTTAATAATGTTTATTTTGTAATAACCTAGTAATGAATTGTTCACAATTTTTCTTACGCAAAATAATTTATTCATTTATATTATAAAAAAGTAACGGAAATTATAACGACTCGTTACTTTCTAATAACTGTAACGGTAACGATTTACTTTTATAAAGTTTATATGTGACTTTCCCAACCCTGGCCCTATTGGTAACCGACGCGATGCTGAAATTCGACAGAATGAAACAGCCTCTACTGAAGTCTGCTATACTTGTCGCTTATCAGTTTCGATAATGATGCTTTTACTTGACGATTAACTCTTTGAAGTACGGACGTTGGGATTGTTAACCACTTAAAAATTGGCCTGTCTTGTATCAAATGATCATGATGATTAAAATTGCGGACCAGTTAAAAAGAGAAGCTTTTCAAGCAGCAGATTCTTATTTTAACAAAATTTGGTGCAAAGCACAATGTGTAAAGCACATTAGTGAGTAACCGGAACAATGTTGTTTCCAACAGAAAAATACTTTTAGGAGTCCAAACTATCCCACGAAGTTGTGTGACTTTTTCAGTATAACTAATTAACCCTCGCATGACGGACCATAGCGACCACGTTTATCTATGTGTGCGTATTTACGTCTTTTCACGTTTCTCACTAAACATCTGTACATGGAAACTTTATTTCATCTGTATTGATTTATTTATCTCATTTCTGTTTTCACCATAACAAATTTTTTACTTTATAACACGGCTATTACAGAATAATATAGTAATAATAAAGTAATACTAGCAATTTATATATTATTAAAAATACTGACGTAATGAAATAGACAATAAACTAAACAATACTAGACTACTCATAATAATGAGAATCACATAAACGTGAAGAAATACTTTCGACTGTTTACCACGATTGTTTCTTGTATACTGTGAACCGGACGCCATCTCTAGAACTATCGGATTACACTTTTAGTAGTGGTAGTGGTTACGCAGCCCACGGTCTATTCCAAACGGGTCACCGCTGACCCAGCCGTCGTTATGCGAGTGTTAAACGTTGGTGATTAAAACAAAGGCTTACTGCAAGAAAGTTGTGTCCTTATACTTGAGAAATTCAGTAAAAACATTAAAAGATTCAAAAGTTCCAAACTTTTTAAAACCATCAATTTTTTTAATTTAATAGCGTAACTTGCAGGCCGTAAATAATAGGAATGAACTTTTTATGCAAACAATACATCTGAATAAATAACCTACTGGTTTTACTAAACATAATGTGGTACTGCGGTAATCACTGATGAAATGTAGTTAGAGGTAGACAAAACGGTACCTTAAATAACTGTTGTACAGAACAGGATTATAAAAAAAATGATATCTCTTCTATTTCTATACACATTTCGGTATGCATCATAATTGAAATAGTACTTTTGTTTTTGCACGATTACCATGCTGATGTATATGGCCCTCTGAGAAACAATGGACTGAACATTACATGCATGTATACAAGGTATTGCCTTGCCTTTTGGTCAATCAGGTTTCAATAGCAACAACTCTGTCTGTAATTACAAAATTGCGGGATTATGTTTTAAAATTTATATGTTAGTATCAGGTAGTAACTTTCTTGCCTTATACAAATAGCTTTACAAAACAAACGGCACTGCAGTTATTATATTACATAATGCAAGTGGATATTTTTTTCGTTAACAGGTTTCAATAATAAGTCATAAAGGTGTAAATGGAATGAATATTGGGCAATTATTTACAATTTATTTGTACTAATATGAATCAGAACGTCACAAATATTACTGTGGGAAAATACTGCTCTATTAAGTATAAACTACAGAGAAAGTACTTCTTTTTATTTGCCGCCATAACTTATTGTGTTTATTGTAATAATATTAATATTACTTCATTTAATCATTCATATCACTTGTATACGTATATTTGTATTTAATTACGTTCGTTCCTTAAAAAATAGAACAATGTCTATGGCCAATTATAGAAAATTGTCGGATATTTGTGGGTTGTTCACCAAATACCAGCTTTGGACGAACAGTGAATATTCCTACATTTTCACCATGTTTCTGCATGAAAAGTACATAAAGACCAGTATCTTAAATTATACAAACAATGACATACATACATTCTATAGAGGAAAAAACACAATTCATCTTTAGTATAAGTTTTTTAAAACAACCTATACGGCCAATTTAATATTAAACGAACTTACATTTTAACTAAGTCACACAAAATAACTTTCTATTTTAATTGAATTCATGAGTGCGAAATATATCGTGTCGACCAACATCCATTTGGGACAAAGCGAAACCTTTAAAAAAATCCGAATTTATCGTAAAGACTTAAGTATGTGTAAAATTTAAAACAATCAACAGTAATGAAGAAAATACTCCTGCAAATTGAATAAGACCTGTCATAATATTCCAGAATTATTACATTTCAAACGTAAAATATGTTTGTTACATTTCAAAATCTAAACTTTTACACTTTTTACGCTGAACGTGAACAATCTTTATTATTTGTGGCATTAAAATCGCTTTCTATATTATATTGTAGCGAACACGATGATATTATTTTATGTGCTTATTTTGTTTGTAAGATCCAAGAGACAAATTATTGTACTTGTGCGTACAGTGTGGGTCACGTCGAATACGATTATGTTTACAGTAAATGGGCTTTACTGTAAGTATCCTTATTCTGGTAACCTTGCACATAGCCAGATTGATCGGGTAAGTCTTTGCGTCCAGCGATGCCTTTGCCTTTACCACTTCCGTCGAATCGTTGCTTGTGAGATCCAGTGTACTTGCTCACATCTGTCAATCTGTCGACCGTTGATGCTACTTTGCCTGGCTGTTAAGCAAAAAATTAACCACTAAATAAAGAAAAAAACATATTAAAACTTAAAAGTTTCCATGTACAACATAATTATACATATCTGAATATTATATAATAACTATATACAATATTTTTATAAAATTTATTGTACACGTCACTTTGCTTCCTAACGCACTTAATTCAGCGATTTACGGGCTTCTTTATATCTACAAAATTCTTTTGATGAATGTAAGTGAGAAATGCAGCCACCTTTTCTTTGATTATCAATGCAGTATAATTCGCTAGAGACAACACAACGACCCCTTATTGTGTCTTTGACGAACTACTCTTAATGAATACCTATTCTATTAATTATTCGTTCTCATTTTCGGTGAGAGTTTTTTTAAATACATTACACTTGTTAAATAATGGATCAACTGCTACTGCAAGTATTACGAATTAATATAACCTTTATATAATTCTATGAAAGTAACTGATTTGTCACCAAAAAAGTTACAATAACAGCAGAAAGACGGTTCTAAATATAAATGTAGTACGTACATCATTGTATCGCTGACCAGCAATAATATAGTAATTCAAAGCATTTTGTAAAGTAACAATCCTATAAACCATCCTATTACCGTTATTATTATCATTATCATTATCATTATCATTATCATTACCATTATCATTATCATTATCATTATTATTTAAACTTTTTGTTTCTCGGGTGTGATCCCGGTCTTTTGATAGGCTTGCGTGGGGATATGTGTCCAACACGTAGAGACCATTTGGAAAAACGATGAAATGAAGTACGTCTGCTGAGACCTGTCCTTAAGTCATTCATGACACAATGTACCCATGACCTGGTCTCAGCAGGTGTCGGGACTATTGAAAAAATCTGAAAAGATAATTGGTCTATGGAAATGGAGTTTGGGTGGAATAGGATATAGGTACTATTTCAAAGGAGGATCGGACACCTGCTATAACTATCTTATCTGATGGTTATAATGCGGCAGGCGGTGACTCGTCGCTCACTAGATGGGCCCCCGAAATTGCCATCGCACAGACGGCCGGGTGCAACACCGGCGTGAGCAGCTCAGGGGTGTCCAGAGGTGTACTGCGCTTTCTCCGAAGTTATAACATTATAACATATAGCATATAGCTCTCACGACTCCTCTTTAGACGGCCAATTAAGGCAAGCCAGAGCTGAGAGTCCTGCGGGCCCCCGTGGGTTTCCTTTCCGACCGACGAAGACACGCCGGAGACGAGGGCCCTGTTCGACTCTCTGGAGCACTCGGGTCCGTGGGGTCGTTACTCCCCGACAGCTCGCCACAAGCTGCCCCGCGGGCTTATTATTATTATTATTATCATCAATATTATTATTATTACAAATACAGACAACGACTACGAAAACCCATAAGGCCCATCCCCACCAAATCCATCCACCGCTATAACCACCTCCCACCCTCCATTTTCCGAAGTGTCCCGAGTCTTCCTTCGAGACGAAAATCCAAAAGAAATTCTAAATCATTGTCCAGTAATTAGTAAGTTCTTGTTTAGTAATTAGTTTTAGTCTTAAGTTTAGTTAAGTTTAGTTTAATTTCAACGGTACACCGAACCATTTCCAATACAAAAATCTTAAAGTGCTCTCCGGTTATAATACCGCTACCATAAACAGTACAAAAAATCAACAAATCACTCAACAACAAAGTGTTTATCTTGATATTTAACCCATCAACATCGAATCACGGTTCGGCTCGTAACAGTTGTGTAAAAAGCTTGTAATATCTCTGTAATATTCTTGTTTCCGAAGTGGCATTTAAAGAAAGCAGTTTTTAAACATTCTTTTATGTAATTAACTTTCTTCAGCATGTAAGTAGCTTTTATTTATATTGACAATGTTAAATTATTAACAGTTCGAAACAAAAATTAACAGCACATGGTAAGATATAAATGAAATAGGATATGAATATAGTATGGTTGTATTTACCCCTGAGCATACAGATCCTGTGAAACCAGGTGGTCCACAATTCGCCATTTTATTTTTCATCTCTGTTAAATCAATCTTTTTACTTGTTGCAAGATCCGCGAGGAACGTTTTATATTGTTCAATACCAAGCTTCATCGACCTGTAGAATGTTCACAATTAAAATAGAGACTAATTTTTATTATCCCACATGCATGATACATGCATCATTAACGACATCTGTATAATTAACAATGAAATAATGAATAAGGTTATCAATTTTATTAGACAATTAATAACAGACTAGAAATGTGTGAGACAAATGATAATAATGGAGTAAAAATATTTAAATGGCATAGATTTTCAGACGCATTAGTTAGCAATAATATCTGGTTCTGAGATTATATAATTTTTGTGGCACAAAAAAATGTACTGGAAAAATCAGATAATATACACATGAAAAGCCAATTACAAATTATACACGCAATTACAAATTTATATATTTGAGTTTTTATTCATGACCATAGCATTCGAATAAAATCGCCTCATACTTATGTTTTTTGAAGTAAATGCCGGTATCCGTAGTAGTAATCTTCTTATTATCGATGACCTTGGCTTGCTTCATCCATTTGTCACTTTGACTTAGGGTAATGTGCTTGCCATCACTTTTGGTATCTCCAAATTTTGAAAATGCTTTAAAGTTTGATACGAAATTACCGGATTGTCCGGTGCTAGGACTGCCAGGTGTTGAACTATCAGAACCAGCTGAAGTACCGTCTTGAAGCTTTAAGTTTGTTGCTTCATTAGTAACAAGTGTGACATCTTGCGAATGGTTTTGTTCTACTTTCTCCGTCTCGGTGTTCGTCTTTTCAGATTCCATATTTATATCTAAATCTATGCTAATTGTTCTTCACCTGAAATATAATGCAATGGTTACGATTTATTTTTACGACATGGCACGACATTTTCATTATTCGTGTCATTCGCTACGTATTGTCATTAGATTAAACCTATTTCTTAAACTTTTAGTCATTAGAGTACACTTATTTTTATTATACGTTCCTGATTCATATTGCTAATTATAACGTTATTGCATGCTTAGTAGACTACAATATAGTGCATACATAACTTTTATATGCACTAAAAAACCCAAAAAAGTGTATGGCTCGTTTTATTGTAATGGGTTGAAGCCAAACTTGCAATGTTTCTGAGGTATGCCTGTCTTAACACCCTGGTTCATATTTACAACGTGTTTCTAAAGTTACGATCATAGGCGGTTTGATTAACAGTACTCAATTACTAAGTCAATAAACAACTTTCATTTTTTCATCATATTTGTACCAAAATGGACGTATTAATACATATTGTACTTCAATACCACTGACCGCGCTGACAACGGTCAGAAGTGGCATCTTGTTACACTCGTTGAAAACTTATTGTAAACATTTTAACATTCTAAATGTACTTTTTTAAACAACTTCAGATCTTCAAGACGATCTGACAAAAAGAAATGCAAGAAAAAAACAAAACTTTTTCATAGGCAAAAAATTAATATTAAGAAATTAACATTATTACAACCCGGTTGACGGTATTTCACAGAATATCTTGTTTTAATTCGAATTGTTACAAGATTATGGTTACCATACTAGTTATTAAATAATAACAATAATTTTGCAATTGTTGCGGACACTAATTTACGAATCATTTGTCCGTATTAAAATAAGTTAGATGTTAGAATAAGTTAGAAAGGATTAAATATGTATTATAGAAAGTGGGCGATCATCGTATAATCAACTCCTGCCTTTACTGTAGCTTCCATGCAATAAGCATGAAAAAATGCGACAGTGAAGGAACAGCTATTTAGATAATGCAACCTAATTTTCCATGAAAAATGAATTCAGTCACCGATATGACGATTTTGTTATTAATATTTGCTTACGATGATATTACACTGTAATGCAACTTTTGAGAGTTCGCTTTTACGTCAAGTAATAAGTTACCGTATCGATTTGTGTAATGTAAATATAAATTGCATATTATACCTGTATCATATAATGTACAGAAATTGTGATGATCAAAAAATCTTTTTATTAAAATCAGAGAAATTAGTGAATGCGATTCCAAAGAAACATTATAGTACGTGCAGTCTACCGTCAATTATCCAATTGTCAATTGTCAATTATCACTGAATTGGGTAAACACATAAAATGGAAATAATTTTTTTATCGTAGGTTAGAACGTTAGAGTGACATTAATGATATACAAGTGCGCACTTTATACGTTTTTTATATAATGATGATTTGGAAAAATGCAATTTAATGTACTTTCCTACATTCAAATCTAATTATAACTATGAATAAATAATAATGTCATAACTCTTCGCATTGCATATGCACTGCCTTCATCTATGTTTATAGAATTTGAAAATTTCTACTAACAATCCTTATAGCTACAGAAATGATTCTACAACAGTGTAATGCAAATGTTTCTGCTTAAAGAAATATCTGTTAAAGCAATATCTATATCTGTTCTTTTTCGATTACTTTCAACAGCGTGAATACCAGACACCAATCTGTATAATGATGCGACATGAGAAGAATGCATAATATTTGCCTGAAACTGTCAGTTGCTCTGTTGCGACATCATCGTTACTTTCGTATGAGAGAATTGACAATCAATCCTTATAAATTTATAATTGAAGTACTTTTTACAAAAAGACCGGGCTATAGTTTCTGTCGTTTACATCGACGGCGTTTAAGATATAACGATTGTTAAATAATATTTAGAAATTACTTACCCACAGCACTTGTTACAAAGAAGTAAAAACAATGAACGATCTTAATCCACGTATTCTTGCAATTGGGGATGTAATATTAAAATGAGAAAACAAAACCACCTGAATTATAGCAAAACTTTAGTCTGTAATAAAAATTCACCGACGATACCACACAACGTTTGACAACATTTTCCTAGTATTAAATTATGATGTTATTTCTTGGTATTAAATACAAGGTAAAAATGTCCGTTCATACACATCGGTGCATTGATTGGCGCGTCGATGGCAGTAGGGCAAAGAGCAAGAAAATGTGTGTCGTATTATTTTATGTTTGAAAGGAGCACGGTTAAAATCCGTTGAACATGTCTTTCAGAAAGTAATCTGCGTCGTAAGGCGCATGTGTTCTATCGATCCTCTCCTACACTCAACTATGCTCCACTCACTCCCAACGGGACTTGCCTTCAAAAATTACGTCTTTTTCGAATGAAAATTGTTTCCGATAATAATCACTGCATGAGTACAAACAAACCTTCCTGAAGTCTACTTAGTATTATCTAATTAAAGGGCAGATATTTTACAAACTTAATAATCGCTCTTGCTGAATCCCTATTAAACAAACGTAATTCATTGTTTTCATCAAATTTATGACATCGCCTTTTTACTCAAATCTGTGATAGCGCCAAACTTTATAAGAAATTAGTATAATGTTGTTACCTACATTTGTATATTCACGATCTTTAATTTTATACTCATCTTAAGGATGAAAAATAAGTGCGGAAACGCCTCTTTTCGAGGTATTATCACTTTTTGTTTTCGCCAAAGTTTATCAAAACCATTGGACGAATTTAATAAAATCGCTAAAAATGAATTCCTTTTACCGCAAGTCATATCAAACATCAATATTTGATTGACTGTCAGGCACGTAGAAAATTTCATATTACGTAGTACATCGATTCTACACCTTCTTTTAAACTTAAAATTCAGGAGTGAATTGTGGTTATTTTAAACGAAGTTTAGTTAAACACGTTAGAATGCTGTCACTATATATTCCGGGATTTTTCAAACGTGTCCTGCAATCCATTAGATGTCGACGTCTGACATGATTTGCTGTAGAAGTAAGTAATTTTCAGCAAATTCACTAAACTTGCCGATATTCATGAAAAATTCCATCGTATGTAAAAAGTGGTTATAAAACGAAGAGAAAGCGTTTCCTACTAGAAATTCTTTTTCATCCTTCAAATAAGTAGAACATGCAAACTTCGTTTACCTATCTCAGCATCACCCTCCATATTCATACTATGAAATTATCCGAGATCATGAACATACATAAATAGTCCGATAGATAAATAGTAGGGTTATTAAAATGGTATTAATTACTTATACAGTCATACGCCATCATAGATTTGAAATAAATAAATAAATCATGAATAAACACAAGCGAAAACTATTGTATGTATGCAAATGAGAATAGAGAATTAAATTTTTCCGGTTTCTTTTTGATGATGCTCGATTTTATATACTGTGCTTAATCGCACATTCGTATTATTATATTCCATATTTCGTCGCATAATGATTGTAATATCACAATGTAAGACAACTAGTACTCAATAAACAAACTTATAATATGTAAACACAGTTGACGTTGTGAAGTAAAGGAGCAACAACTCATTGCATTTCACATCACTGTGTTCACTAATAAGTTTTTCTCATACACATATAAATGTGCACTAAGAAAACCGTTGATTACAACTTTCCGCCAAATACCGTCACTCTTATCAATAACTGATTACAAACATAACACTGAAGAGACTTTATCTATAGCTAAAGATTAGAATAAGTTTCAATGATTCCAATCGGGACAACGTATTGATTGTTGATCATCGACAGTTTTGGATATGCTTTGCGTTTTTGTCTTTAAGCTTTCATTGCCTCGGATTGAATTATCGTTTTAAAAACAATTCATTGAATTTAATAAGTCTTACTTTGTTACATTGATTAATTATAATTTCCTGACTAACGTTTTTGCTTTCGCCGTGATTCATAGTGCAATTACTTCATTACACCTTATTTGTAACAATTTCTGTAGAATTTGTTTTAATTGTTACTCAATTGTCTAAAATTTTAGTATTTCTGTAGCCTATTAAATACAAGCGGTTAAATAGTGCGGGCTATCAAATTTTCGGCTCCTTTGCAATTTCACTGTGAGTCAATTAATTTTAATCTTTCAAATGAAATTTACAACACTGTAATGCTTGTTATGACAATTTAGATATTTTCGGTTTAGTTCTGCCATAGCTGCCGCTTGGAAACATTTGGATCTTACGTCACATTCTGAGATTGTATCATCCGTTATAAATAAATGTTTCTGTATCCTATTTTCTGTGCATTACGAAAAATAACACAAATATTGAAATAAACAAGTAAATATTAAAGTAACGAAGACATTCACTTTTTTGAAAAATAAATTCTCATTGGAAGTATCACCTTTCAATGGTATTGGATAAATAACGTTCGTGCACTGTTCACACAGGTGTTTTTCTGAATTTCCAAATATCGAATGACAACAGGCCAGTTAAGTGAATAGATGCAAAGAACATCGGAACGGCTCCGCAATCAACCGCGGCATTCTGACTAGAATCGTGCCATGAATAAGACTGAATCTTCACCGCTGTTGGTTTCGATGCCGCCCCACCCTTCCTACTCGCAGAATTCTGAAAACAGAAATAAGGCAATTTACACGATAACTGATAATATGCCGCCATTCCTAAAAATAGACAGTAATATTTGCTTTTGATTAGCTGTGGAGTATTATTGGCAACAAAGAAGTGAGAGATATTATCGTATACAATACATATGTAAAAAAAACAAAATAATCTCATGACCGAGTGTAGCGAAAACGTTTGCCATATAAAAATATTACTCGTAATTGAAAAGAAATTCCTTTCCATGGTGTTATTAAATTTTAGGTTGTTTCAAGTACTATTTTTTAGAAATCATATTCCATTACCTTTTTAACATTTATCAATATAATGTAATTGAACGAGGTACATGAGTATATGTAGTCATGCATAACTTTTTTCGATAAAATCATAACGTGTAAACACGCGTCGTTTTATCGGGAAAGGTCTAATATAAGCGCATGCGTATATAACGAAAAGGTGTTTACAAAACGCATCCTTGACCGCATTATTACGGTTATAAGAAGTGACGCCACCGTCAACTTCTACTGTTACGACTTTACGAGTAGTATAACTGAATGAAGTTTCATACTAAATGAAAGAGTATGTTTTGTTGAACATAATATTGTACATTTTTCGCAACGATTTTATCAAGGCAATTAACAGATTTGCATAGCATAGGATCTTTCTTTTGTTTCAGTTTATCTTTGTGCAACATTTTTTTTTATAAAAGTGTAATAACACTTTTAAAACATGTACGCTAATCAATATGTATCATTTTTTCGTGTTCGATGGGTCCGAATGAAGTAAGTGGCAATCTCATTAAATTCGATATAGACGAATATTATTTAACTATGGACGGATCTTACTTCACTTGATGCAACATAAAGGTTAAAACGGGCCGTTTTTGAAGAGGCGAGCGATAAAGGAGACAGTTCGTCACGCTATAATTTGCGCGCCGCTTCCTCTGAGAATAATTGATTTGTCGACAACGGAAACAATTGTGTGGGCGCCAGAGACGCGAACGCATCAAGAAATTTTTATTTTTCTCGAACTGTGATCCGACAACCTTCCACTGCAAGACTCGAGCTGGTAGGCTACGCTGCGAAGTCTTGTACGTTTGGATTTTACATAGCACCGCAGACGATGCTGGGCTTTCTATGAATACAGTTTTTGTGTACTATACATAACACGCAATGTTGCATCTTCGAGATATACATGTATTATTTTTCGTACTGTCGAAATGGACAGTGCAGCCACGGGAACACTATGCTCTTTGACGAGTATTTGATTTTAATACTTTCTACAATATCGGTATACAGTTATTCCGAAAGTTATTCCGAAAAAGAGGTGTGCCAACACCTTTTGCACCAACTGTAAATGTGAACAATTATATATTTTCGTCCAACAATTGCACTAAACAAATACATAAATAGAGTAAGTACGGTTGCGAAAATAGTATTCATTGATATTGTCACGAACCGGGTTGTCGATCCGCGAGTTTACGTATTAGTAGGGTTGGGATATTTCGGGTGATAACGCGTCTACGCGACACTCCCCTGGGATAAGGCAAAACTATTGGGATTGGGTGAATCTTTCTAGTGTTTTTGTAAATTCTTCTACAAAATCGCTATAGGGATGAGGGATTTCCTCAAAAGGAGTCGGGACGGAAATTATTTGAGGGTTTTAAAGTCGGAAACTTCTTTTGTGGCGAACGCTTTTATTGACCGCTCTAACTGTTTATAAAAAAAATTTTAACTGCAATTTTCCTGCCACCTCGGATTTTGGGCATGCCAGAAAGAAAAGAAAATGAGATAATGAATCGTTGTTTCCCTCGAGATCCCCAGTACGCCGTCTGCTTCGAAGCGCTCTGGATAGCTCGAGATCGTTCAACGATTTTAACAAAACTTGAGGTTTCGGCTCAATTCTCAGGTACGCAACTGCTTCGTCGCGTTCCCAATACTAAGAGTCTTAAACTCAAGTGTAATTTGTATTTGGTGAAGTAGCAAGAGAATTTATTCTATAATGTGGTGTAGGAACTTACGTTAATCAACTTTCGTTGGCAAAGGGTAAAAGAAAAGAGCGGCAGAGGTAAATTACGAGAGTGGAGATGAGAGGAAGAACCGGCAGAGGTTCAGTATTCTTTGGAGAATTTAGTTAAACTGAGTAGGAAGGGTGCTGGGAGCAGCCCTTTTTATCAGAGAGTTTTGACAACTCCCTCCATGGTACATTTCCTTGCATCGGATTTGCTCTCACATCTATAAATAGTCGGGTCAGTCATTTGGTGGCCCTTAGCAGTTCCTAGTCCAAGTTTCGTTTTAATTTACGATTCTTTTTTAATTTATGTATTAGGGTTACGTGAAGTGGTCACGTATGCGGGAGATAACCCGAGACTCTTAACAAAAATCTTTGGAAACTCTATTCTAGGTCTGGAAATGCTCACTCTATGATTTTTACGATCGACCCTTTGCATTTGGTTAATACTAAGCGTACTATTGTTTGGGTTTTTCGGCCCGACGCGATGCCTGGCGGACATCTGATTGTGAGCCTTATGCTTATCGCCGTACGTCACAATATGCCATTTGCTACTATTAGCCATTATTTGTTTCTTTTTAGTCACATAAGTATGGGGACACAATCAGCCATTTGACCAGATACACAAGTGCTGCGTCGCGTATGTGCATTTTGGTAGAATATCTACTTTGTAGGGTGGTTTAAGACTACCCGTACAGCACGATTCTTTGAAAGATATCTGTCAGAGCTCTTTTTTAAGTGAACTAAAAAAATAACTCTGTGAAATGATAACAAATAGAGAACTATTAAGAGCTATCCAATTCAAGAGATCTGACAGATAACTTTTTCATTTATTTTTCATGAAATCCTAAACGTGTATCGTCCCAGAGCTCAAAAAATAACTTTTTGCAGATATATTAAAGATATCTTCAATAAGTTTTCTGACAGATGTTTTTTAGAGGTAGCATGCTAGTGACACTCGCGAGTGCGGTCGGAGCTATAATAATTATAATTATAGAGGATAAATATCGGAAAGGCATATATTTCTTTGAGAATATCTGTAAACTTTGTGTGTGCTGCATAATAAGTGACAATTGAAGATGCCAAAAGAAAAATTATTTAGAGAATTGTCGAAAAGTCAACGATATCGACGCCTCGAGAAATTTCGTGATATGCCAAAAAGTTCTGCACGAAAAATAAAATTACCTGATAATAACGATGCAGGTACAAGTAATCACTGCAATTTTAAAATTAACAATGATTATTCTCATAATACAAGTAGTGATTCATTAAACAGCGACTGGAAAGAATGTGAAAATGATGATGTTAATCAACGACAAAGTGCTAATGATAACGAATTCGCTAACTCCAAAAGTGACAATTTGAGCCAAAGCTCTTGCAGTGAAACAGCAAACAATTTGCATCAGCAACTGGCACAATGGATTTGTGATTTCAAAATCACACATGGCGCAGTTGCAAGTCTATTATGTATATTAAAGAGTGTAAAGTTAAAAGGAATTCGAAATTGACCATCGGATCCTCGAACACTCCTTGGTACTCCCAGAGAAATGACTGCTATAAAAAAGGTTTCACCTGGAGAGTACTTTCATTATGGTTTGGAAAAAGCTGTGACAGATCAAATGAAAAGTATCGGTGATCATCACATTTCATTTGATATTCAAATAAACATTAACGTTGATGGATTTCCAATCTCCAAAAGTTCCAAGAGTCAACTGTATCCGATCTTTGGTGAAATATTTCCAAAAAAATGTGAACCATTTGTAATCGGAGTATACTATGGATATGAAAAGCCAAAGTCGTATCAGGAATTTTTTGAAGATTTCATTAATGAATATTTAAAGTTAAAAAATGGATTTGTGTATAAAGGGAAAGTGTTCCGAGTGACTATCAGAGCTGTAATTTGTGACAGCCCAGCACGAGTCTTCATCTTAAATACAAAAGGCCATAATGGATACTTTGGGAGCGGGAAATGTCGAGTTGAAGTTGATTATAACAATCGCAGAATGTTGTTTTTGGATATGTGTGGGATGACGTAATTTAGAGGGAATGAATATTATCAGTGTGATTGTTAGCGAGTTCGCAGAAAGAATGACGTGGATAACAGGTTTGCGAATGCTTCGAACTTTGACTGTTTAAACTACGAATATCAAGTGTCTGTAAGCGCGTGCTATGATTTCCGTTAGCGGTATGCTTTGTTAGATGGTAAAACTACGTTGGTCCCGTCACATAGGCCCTGGCAGATAAGCCTATATAAAGGGATGAGGACAAAGGAGTAACCAGTGAGAGTATTGCGAGAGAACAGCGAATAACCAGCGAGTACAGTGAAAATATTGCGAGTAATCAGCAAGCATAGCGAGAACACAGCGAGAAAACATTGTGAGTAGTGAGTTGTGCATTGTGAGTTGTAAACAGCGAGTAGCGAGTACATTATAGAGAGCCAAAGCGCTAACTGAGAAGTAGCAACAGAAATATTTGTATTGATTAAATAAATATACTGAGAATAGCGCCGGCAAAACGTGGGGTATTCATTGTTTGTTGCCAATGAGAACCCTGTCCCACATACGGATGCCCAATTAAGAACAGATACAAATTTTCTCCAACGTATAGATGAAGAACATCACTTAGGAATGTCACTATTCGAAAAACTCGATATAAGTATAGTATCACAATTCCCGCTCGATTACATTCGTATCGTTTGCCTTGGAGTCATGAAAAAATGACTGCTCACATTTATAAGAGAACTACATGAATTTAAGTTTTTTGCTGAAACAGTTCAAAGAATTTCAAATACCTTATTAGAAAAAGGTAAGTGGATCCCGATGAAATTTATGCGAAAACCTCGAGAACTATAACTCATGTAGATCGTTGTAAAGCAACTGAATTTTATCTTTTTTTACTTTATCTGGGTTCAATCGATCTTGAGGATCATTTACCTCCACATTATTTGCGTCATTTTATTACTTTGCATTGCGCAATAAGAATTATGTGTCACGAAAAAGATTAATATCAAAATAATGAATATGCAAAATCATTGTTAAGATATTTTGTTGCAGAATGCATGACACTGTATGGTAAACATTTTATTGTATCTAACGTTCACAACTTAATTCATCTGTCCGATGAGCACGCCGGTGACAGGCTTCCGAAAAACAAATAAGAGTTATTGAAGAAACATTTGAGGAAGGAGTACGATTAAAAAGACTGACCAAAGGTTCCTCGCATTCTCAACAAAACAAAGTTGTGATAATTTTCTTCATAACATTATTATATTTTATTGTTTGTTAAAAAACCTATTCGTTATAAATCACAAAGAAATAAGGATATCATTTTTCATTTTTATAACTTTGTACACGTTATATTTCATTATAAAACATAACCATAATATAATAAAAGCGTTAAAACCTGTATATTTTCTATATTACTTTAGTTCTGATTTAATTAAACAATTGAAGCTTCAAAATTTATACCTCTCAGGCAAGATAACATGTTGACCTCTGGTTTTCAATATCTTTTAGAGCTCTTAAATAAGATGACTTTTTGTTTTCCGAAATATGATACACTTCACAACTCTGGAACGAGATAACTTTTTGATATCGCTCAGAAATCTCTATAAGCGCTCTAAAATAGTCGCATAAGAGATCTTTTTGATACCACTATATTCTCTGCTCGAGTATTATTTCAGATATCTGAAATCTGAGGACGAGAGCTTTTAGAGATCTTTCAGATAATATTGTACTGTACGGGTAAACTTACCACGAGCAATCAAATGACCGTTTTTTAAATTTTGTTTAGAATTTCCTACATCCAATATTATTGCATCACCATTTAACTTCACGATTATTCTTATCGCATACGTATGATGAATTTTTTAATACTCACTTCTTTCCTTATTGTTTACTTTCTGAGAAAAATATATAGTCTGTCTTACCTAAAACGACCGATCATTTGACCGGTTACATGATTTATATTTTTTTGTAATGGTATTCTTTGAAGACTCAATATGATATGACTTTAAACTTAAAATAGTGATACATGATCTAAATTTGCTGTGATAATTAAACTATATTAGCATAAATAGAGTATGCAACGGAGTCAACTATATTCAAATGTGGTATACAAGTACCGAAGGAGAACCACCCTGGCCACCATTTTTCTTATTCTATATGTGAAGAGTCCTGAATTAAAAGCTGTAGAATAAATCTGATAATAAATAGAATTACACTGTCTCTGTGCATATAGTTATTCCACATCCATATGCAGTACTGATATAATAAGAGGTTTTGGGCCCAGAAGATCACAAAAACATGTAATTAAAGTCAAGTAAAGTTAATTAGAAAGTATTTTATCCAGACCGCGTGGTAAATATTGAGGTTAAATGGTGGATACGCCGAAAGTTTTTATCACTAACAATAAGCTGAATAATGAAAATTATCAGATTTGGAAATAAAAGATGGAATTACTGTTAATGAGAGAAGAAGTTATGGGAAGTTATGAATACATCAAAACCAGAAGGAGACGAGAGAAAGTCTAAAGCGTGGCAAAAGAAAAATAACAAAGTACATGCCACACTCAGGTTATTAACGTAAAAAACAGACCGCAAAAGAAGTATGGGATTCTTTACGAAGTTATCATAAAAAATCAACTTCAACCAGTAAAATGTACCTATTGAGACAAATATATGAATTGAATCTTTCTGAAGGAGGAGACGTGGAGAAACACATTTTAAAGATGTTCAGCCTAGTGAACAAGTTACCTCCTCTTGGTAAGGAACTTTTTTTTTATTAGGAGAGGGGAATCCATTACGGGCACCAGGGGATGTGACCCTGGCAGTGTGGAACTCTCGGTCGGTGTGTGCAAAACTGGTATACCCACTAAACCCCTCTTCTTTCAGCTCCGGCAGCTGTACTTGTCTCGCTTTAGCATGTCATCAGTACAGCTGTTTTTCAGTGGCGTAGAGTGGATTTCTGCCACCCGGTGCGAACCCTAACTTTTCTGCCCCCCTATTTTCGCAATTTAGCAAAGAAATCTGTAAAAAAATCTATGATGCTCTCTCACTATTTCAAATGAATTCAAAACAAAACGTCTTTCTTAGATTAAAATTTTATTCTACGTGTTTTTTGCAATGCAAATTCTTTACTACATTCCTCAATTTTAATTTGTGTCTCTTGTTCGATTGTCAAAATAGCAACATTTGTTAATCTCAACGTTGACATGGTAGATCTTAAATAATTTTTAATCAGTCTCAATTTAGAGAAGCTTCTCTCACAACTGGCATTATTTATGGCAGCTGTGAGGAATATTCTCAGCATTATACTTGTCCAATTGTCTTCAAATTCTGCATAAGTACCTACATATGTACTTCCGACGACAATAAAGTTATCTGATCTAAGCAGACAGGATTAGCCAGATCGGCTGCTCCTTGCCGCCCGGGGCCATGGCCCCCTCTGCCCCCCCTCGCTACGCCACTGGCTAGGTCTATCCCAGGCCTCTGCATCTCGTAGTTTGTCGGTGGGCCCCTTACTGAATAGAACCGCTAGGGGCGCTGGGGGTCATTCCAACCGGTTATATATATAGTTAATAATACTTTATAAATGCACCGTTTTCTTTAAACAGTATGATACATCAGTGTAGTTTCTTATAAACTTGTTTTACATATAATATAATGAAAATTATATAGATAAACTTGTATTATATACAATGCTATATTAAGGACAATCTTATTTCAAATAATTGAATAAGCTTTTTATCTTAAAATAGTGAACAGAAATATAATTTTTTATTTTACAATATTACAGTTGATTATTTACATAGAATGTTATAAAAATTCAACTACATTTATATTGTTGTATACTGCGTTGTCATTATTCCATGATTATGATAATGATAAACTACTAAGCTTCAAAATATCAAGAAAGTTTATACTGAGAGATTCATTTGCATCATTACATCCATTGCTGCTTTTTGGTTCAGACAAGCCATTATTGATGCATATATTTTTATCAGTCGATCTGTTAATATTAGGTTCTGCAAAAAGTGTATTCTCTCTCCAAGGAAACTGTGATGGTATTTCACCCTTCTTCAAACGACCCATTTTATAAGATGACTGAAATATAATAATAATAATAATAATAATAATAATAATAATAATAATAACAACAACAACAACAACGATATAATAATTCATACGTATACCGATATCATGTGCACTTTTTTATGAATAGGTAGATTTCTTATGCTGTTGTGGAAATCAATGGCCCAAAAATGATTATAAAATCATCATTTACTCGTACTACCACGTACAGTCCCATTTGATCCTGTAACGGTCACTGACGAAAGGGACAAACGCCCAAAACAAAAACGAAAAGGTGACCGTGACCCCTTCTATGGTTCAAGAAAACACTAATAACTTAGCCAAGAGTGCACTATAAAGATACATATGGTTGCCATAACCTTGCGTACAATATCGAATTACAGGGTTTTCCGCAGACACCGAAGTACCTAAAGTCTCGCCTTACATACATTTTAGGAAAAGCAATAAACACTTATTTCGGGTGCACTGAAAACCTTGCCCTAGCCGTAAATTCACGTAAAAATGTAGACCAACGATTCTAAGAAAGCCGAGGTCGCGGAAAACCCTAGTAACCAAATGTTGATAATTTTTAGACGCTAGCGAAAACCCCGCTGGAAGGGGGTGATTTGCTTCCTAAATATAAGGGAGGACTCCGAGGTCCTCACTCTCACTCGTTTTCAAAACTTCACCCGACGCGGAAGTTTTGACTCGCATTATAATCATCTACATAAAATCTCGCCTTAGCTAAAAGTAAGAAAACTTTTGTAATTCAAACATTCTGTTTCCTACTTCCTCATCATACGACAAACAATCAATTCTCCTCTTCTCGGACACTGCGGTGAAGCAACTGCATAATCCGGGAGGTTGACAATTAATTATTTCAAAATTTGCAAATCGGGTTTTATCGACCTAGACACTGCGGCGAAGCAGCTGCATAATTTGGGAAGGTGAACCCTTTTTGCCCTGAGCCTCCTAAAGGTTTATCTGTTTTTATTTTCATTCGTTGGGAAGGAATGCCCAAAATTCGAGGTGGAAGGAAACAACGAATTAAGGCATTTTATAATAAATTATATACTGCGGTTAGGCAGTATTCAGAAATAGACTCGAGTACCGAGGTAATTCACTCCCCCGTTTCCCCTCCCGTGTCTCACCCCTTCGTTGAAGTTCCCCATCCATACGGCGATTTCGTAAAGGAATTCGTCGATTCCTTGCAACGGTTTTCCTCAAATTAATTACGCCCACCTCATCCCGGGGAGTGTCGCACAGACACGTTGCCCCCAAAATAAAATCCTACCTTTCCCGATCCCCTTCTTAGGACGTGACAATCCTAAGATATCGCGCTGTCTCAGTATCTCGTGAGGAAAAAAATGTTTCGCACATATCGGTTGCTTAGTAGAAAAACAATCCGGTTTTAGCGTTTTTTGCCATAATTTCATAATTTCTTTATCTTTAGGCACATGAAACAAATGGAACTTTTCGGGATTGCTTTGATAGCCCAATGTGCAACCCCATGCTATGCACTTTAATATCTTTTATAGTTCGTTTTTTAATTTAATATTAAAACACACAATTTTATTATGAATGAAATATAGATAATATAAATATAATTATAATAATATATAAATATGAATATATCGAAATAGTGTCAAGTAGTTTTAAGAGAAAAACGGACTTTGCTATAAGCAAACATAAGCATATAAAACCAAAATTGATATATGATTACTTGTTGGTTATGAATGCGATGTGAACAGGACGAAACGTACTGCTCCGGTTGGAATGACCCCCAGCGCACCTAGCGGATTCTAGTCACTAAGGGGACCACTTCTTTATACAGTGTTATATGGGAAGATGCGGAGGCCTGGTCTATCCTGTATCTCGTCTGTGCTTTGCGGACGCATCCCCTACTGTCGCCCCTGTCGGTAAGATGGGTATTTGTAACGGGCAAACGCGTTTGCCACGTTACACACCAGTAAGATTTCAACACTCAGCAGGACTGGTGACGGGAGATATTGAACTAAAAACTGTGGAAGAAGCAGTTTCTGGACCAGACAGAGAACTGTGGATCAAGGCAATGGATGGCAAGATTGAGTCATTGATGAAAAATCAAACTTGAAAATTGGAAAAAATACTAAAGGATAAAAAGGTTATCAGTTGCAAATGGGTTTAAGATAAAACAGATACCGGGAAGTGAAGAAGTACAAAGCAAGACTGGTTGCGCAAGGATTCAGTCAACATTATAGGATTGATTACAATGAAGTATGTGCACCTGTGATAAGACCAGTAACACTTTGTGCACTTCTAGTAGTCGCAGGAAAGAGAAACATGTTTATTGAACGTTATGATGCAAAAACTGCATTTTTAAATGGGGAATTGTAAGAGACAACTTTCATGAGACAGCACAAAGGCTATAAAGAAAGTGAAAAATAAGCTGCCAGGACGTCAAACAATAAACTAGACGAATGTTTCAAAAAACATAGATTCCAAGTGAGCACTGCTGACAGGTGCTTGGATACAAAGAAAGTTGATGTTAAGACAATCTACATGTTGATTATCAATCTTCACGATGACGATCTAGACAATTATACACGTTGATGACATGTTGATAGCAACTGAGAACAAACAGCTAATCAAAGTCACAGCAAAGAAGCTTGAAAAGGAATTTAGCCCGACTAACTTGGGCAAATTATCCAACTATGTTGGAGTAAAAGCTGAAAGAGATACAAATGGAATTTTTTACATCCGTCAAAGACTATATATTGAAGAAATGTTGAAGAAATTTGGATTGGAAGCTACAAAAATATCACAAATTCCACTAGACACTGAACACATGAAAATACAATTAGAAGAGGAAGGTTTAGAAGATAACGAACAGTACCAAAAATTAGTAGGAGCATTGTTATATTTAACAGTAAATTGTACACCGGTCATCAATGCTAGTGTGTCAATTTTGAGCCAAAAGATAAAAAGGCTAACAAATGCTGATTGGACAGCGCTGAAATGCATTGTCAGATACCTAAAAGGTACCAAAGATTCGAAACTGAAACTTGGAAATGGAAATGCTAATGAGTTGAATGGATTCCCTGATGGAGATTGGGTAAAGAATCGGCTTGATAGAAAATTATATAGTGGGTTCATATTTATATTTAACGGAGGCGCTATATCATGGTCATACAGAATACAGACATGTGTTTCACTGTGAAGTACAGAAGCGGCTATTACACTACCCGATTTTTAGGGCCCTAACTTAGGGAGTTAGGCAGTTAGGGCGTTCGGTTTACAGTGCCCTAAATTTCAGGCAAAAGTTGATCGTCACGCGAGAAACACCCCAAAGAAACATGGCACTCGTGCTTTCGAAATATCAAAGAATTAGCGTTGCCCTGACTGTAGTGGCTGCTACTCCACTGAGAAGACAAAGAAAAAGGAGAAAGTGTTGGATGAAGGAATATTTGTTGTTAAGAAACAAATTGTCAAATATGAATATATAAATGTTTTGGAACTAGCAGATTTCAGAAACTATTTAAGACTGGAATCTAGGCAGTTCAATCATTTGTTGAACTTAGTGACTGATTACATTCAAAAAGAAGATGCACTATTACGGGAAACTGTTAGTGCAGAACAACGATTAATTGTAAGATTAACGTTTGTAGCGACAGGGAATTCATATCAACATTTGAAATACAGCTCTTTAATATCCGAACCACTTTTATCACGATTGATATGACTGAAATATATTGGGCTATCTACAAATAGCCTAAAACATTATATAAAGGTAAGTGAAAAAAATCAATACATAGGCACAACAATCTTTATTAAAAAATTTCACAATTTAATTTATACAAACTATAGTAATTTACTATACTATTAAATATAAATATACTATATCACTTCTTAAATATTAAAAAAATCTTTGAAATTGTTGAATTGGATGCGCAAGCTGACAGACGGCAGGATAGTGATAACAAGTTTAAGTATATCAGCTTTTGGTTTATTCTTGAACACGTGCTAGTTGCTCGGATACACACAGAGCAAGCTGAAGCTAGGAATGCGGAGGGACTCTAACATGGTTCTTTGCGCACGCTTTGTATACATATTCAACAGAAATCTTCAGCATACATTGTTATCGTGTCATCCGTACCAACAATTGGTAGGATAATCCAAGTCTTGGTCCTGGTTATCAGATAATGCATGAGGTGTCTCGGCTGGGTTGTATGATGATGGATGAGGTGATTGGGTTCTATGGTCTGATAGAAGGTGTGTTTGTACCAAATGATGTGGTGATGGTGAAGGAGATGGCGGTCGGTGGGATGAGAATGAACGAGTCGACTGTGCACGTTGTGATGAAAGCTTTGAATGAATGAGTCGTGGCGATGTTAAATGAAAGTTAACTGTGTTTCGGATGTGTTTTAATGGGTGAAGTATCTGGGCTCTGGTTCGTGGTGATGGACACGGTGATTGTGTGCGGTTGAATGGATGGTGTACATGTAATAGATGAGGAGACTGTGTTGTCCTGAAGGCTGATGAAGAGGATGAAGTTCAGGAGGAATTGTGTATGGAGATGACGGATTATGAAAGGACAATGATAACTGGCTTCGGTGGTGTGGGAATGGGTTGTAATTTGCATTATTTTGGGCTTCACTTGTTGATCCCAGAACTATGTATGAATTTTCCGTCAACTTGCCGATATACGTAGTAAATGGCATCGGAAATAATTTTTTGTGTTATTGCTAATGTTCTCTTGTCTAAATCTTCTATTTGGAGGCCTATTGATTTTCGTAACACTTCCCACTCTTCTTCCTTCATGGACATTAGATTTTCTTCTGTGTCCATCATTTTGACTAGTCTTTTAGACAATAATATTTCTTTTTCCTTTCTCTTGTTACTGTTTAGTCCGCTTGAAGGATTTGGTTGCGTAATATCGTCTTCAGCGTCCGATAAAGACGAATTCTGTAACCGAAATGTTTTTTTATTTTTCTTTTTCAGATGCCCGAGACAGAAACAGAATGGGAAGAGACTGCAAAAGATTTTGAAAGCAAGTGGAACTTTAATCACTGCATTAGGGCCTGCGACAGAAAACATGTGGCTATTGAAAAACCACCTGGCAGTGGCTCTTTATATCACAATTACAAAGGTTTTTTTAGCGTTGTATTATTTGCAGTTGTCAATGCGAATAATGAATTTATGTATGTCCAAACTGGTACCAATGGGTCTCCTGCTGATGGAGCAGTATTGAAGTCTACGTCATTTTATCAGAAAACGATAAGTAATAATTTAAATTTGCCGCCATCCTCTCCTTTACCAGGTACTGATACCATTGTACCATATGTATTTCTTGATGACTCTGCTTTTGCCTTGAACAGGCATTTTAGGAAGCCATTCCCTTTAAGAAATATCAGCAATGAAAAGCAGATATTTAACTACAGACTATCTCGCGCCAGAAGAGTGGTGGAGAATGCATTCGGCATTTTAGCATCCCACTTTAGAGTACTCCGATGAACACTTAATCTACATATTGATAATGTGGATCCGATAGTTTTGACATGCTGTGTTTTGCACCACTATCTAAGGAAAACTGCACCAAGGAGACAGGCGGTAAACTGTTGATGGCCTAACGCCGTTACAGAATACAAACGATAGCAGGAGAAATGAAGAGGGGAAGAATGTTAGATATAAATTTGTGGATTACTTTAATTCAGATAGAAGAGTTTCTTTCAAGATCAGATGAAAAATGTTGTACCTACGAAAAATTTTAAGTAAATATTTTTTATTTTTTTTAACTTTTTAGTTCATGTTCATTGTATTAATATAGGAATTATAACGTAATAAAAGTATAAGTATTTAATAGTAATGTTTATTTTACTTATCCATTTCAACCAGAAAAGATGCATAAAATGTAACTCCCATAGAGATAACTACAGAATTACCTGTAGACAGAACCGGTATATATAAAAAAAAGTTATATAAATGGTGTTTCTATGACACTGGTCCAAACTTAAGGAGCGTATAGATTAAATAAAAATAAGTAACTTTTAATAATATACCTGTGGTCTCTGATGATTATTGTCGAAGTTACAGCCGTTTGAACATCCGCCTGTCTGTAGGCAACGTGACCCATATTCAGTTGCCAATAGCTGTCCGATGCGGTCAACGGCACGGCGTACGTTATCGACTCAGTGCCGTATACATGGGACACAGCTGACTACACCTTTTTTCTTGTTATTTTTTCGAGCTGAGGAAGTGTTAAAATTTTCCGAACTACTTTAAATAAACGAACTGTTGGGAAAAAAAATTACCTATTGAAAAAGTCCAAACGAGTAAAATATTCGAGCACTCATAAAATTTCGAGTTACTTGTGGATAAATGTTCAGCTCGGTAAGTAAACATATTCAAATACATTTACAACTTTTTAGTCATTCGTAAATATCCGAATTATTGCTAACGACGTTCCCTGCACTAGAAAATAATCTATAACTTGGCAAATGGAAAATAATTATTTCAAGGAAGTTTATTGTTAATAATGCTAACTTAGAAACGACCACACTACTAATTTGAATATTTACATGTACGAAATATCGGCGACACTCGAGACGGATGTAGACCCGAACGCACGCTTTTGAATAGGTGCGATTATCGGAACAACGGGGATTGTCATACGCATGCTGTACAGGGTGTAAAAAAATGTTGTGGCATGGCTTCTACAAGAGATTCTACATCTTATGATCGGCGAAGATATGTTAAAAAAATTAGCCGCAAAATTGACCTTCACAAAAAATTTGAAGGTCAAATTTTTTTTTATTGAAATGTATTCTACTTACCACATGGATGAAAAGTGCAAAAGGAACCACGTGTCGCAAACAAACAGTTCTCGCTAAAAATTATGAAGAAGTTTCATCGCCTGCTAAATGAATGTTTCCAACAATATCGCCGCGATATTGAGTCCGCGATATGGAATTGGGATGTAAACAATTAGAAACAACAGTAAACACGTCTCGTAACTTTGAGTTACGCATAGATGACTAGGATCACTGTCAATAACCGCAGTAATTCCCGGTCTGTTGTCGAGAGAGTTTCAACTATGCAAAGAAGAACAAATAGTTTCTACCGTTATAACGTGCGTCAGATGCTTCGTGCAATTGACGAAGCATTCGGAAATTACACCTTAGCTAGAAATATATATCACGAGTATTTAGTTAATGGTGGAAGAGGAAATCCTAGGGATGTTCCAGACCGACGGGATTTCCAAAGGCTTGATCAACGTTTTCAAGATTTCGCAATCGCTGTTAATCTTGGATATCGCCGGGCAGGCCGACCTCGGGTTCATTGGAGAAGAGAGGAGCAGGTGATTGCACTTGCACGTGCTCACCCTCTTATGGGTTTACGTAGCATTGGACGTCGAGTTGGCATTTCACACATGACAGTAAGGCGCATAATTCGTGAAGAAGGTTTACGTCCATATCGCCTTCGGCGAGTGCAAGCACTTCATCATGGTGATCATTCCCTGCGGCGTAAATTTTGTCGTTGGATGTTAAAGACATTAGAACGAAATCCGCATTTTCTTCGAGATGTGCTCTTCACCGATGAAAGTAACTTTTCCAACATGAATGTTCCGAACTCACAGAATACTAGACTCTGGGCATATAGGAACCCACATGCTATGATTCAAAGATTTTATCAAGGCCGTTTCTCGATTAATGTGTGGGGAGGTATCATTGGCGATAATATTATCGGTCCTTTTTATTTGCCCAATGCTTTAACTGGAGCACATTATCTTAATTTCCTACGTTCGCATCTCATACGTCAATTAAGGGAAATTATGCCACATCACAGACGCCGCCAAATATATTTTATGCATCATGGTGCACCACCGCATTTCACTAGACCGGTACAAGAATTTTTATCAGAAATGTTCGGAAGTCGATGGATAGGGCGTAGACCTGCACCTCATTTGTGGCCGCCTCGTTCTCCAGACCTTACACCACTTGACTTCTTCTTTTGGGGAGCAGTGAAACATATGGTATACCAGTCAGGACAGCCAATTAGAACTGTGCAACAATTGAAATTGAAGATTGAAGATGCTTTTCGTCGTCTGAATTCTATACCCAACCTTTACGAAAAAATTCGACAGAATTTAGAAAACAGATTAAGGATCTGTTTACATAATAGTGGTGGTCATGTGGAATCTGGTGAACAAGCGCGGTTATTAAGAAATATAAATATTAACGGATCTATTTTATGGGTAAGAGGAAGAAACTCAAGACAAAGAAGACACTAAATGTTAGATCATCATTTTTAGCGAGAACTGTTTGTTTGCGACACGTGGTTCCTTTTGCACTTTTCATCCATGTGGTAAGTAGAATACATTTCAATAAAAAAAAATTTGACCTTCAAATTTTTTGTGAAGGTTAATTTTGCGGCTAATTTTTTTAACATATCTTCGCCGATCATAAGATGTAGAATCTCTTGTAGAAGCCATGACACAACATTTTTTTACACCCTGTACATACAGACGTGCTTATCGAAAGAATAAAGTATTCTCAATCTCTGGTTATTCAGCTATTTCATTTTACCCGCCTACAATTTCTAATCTTTTCCGCTATTTCCCGCCCATTTCCTTACATACGTGCTGTGAATAATTGTAAATTCAAGTCCTTTTTCCATTTTCATTCTTCAATATTTTCAAGAATTTCCTAATCACGTCTCACTATGTTTACATTTCGATAGTATGAGCTCATGCGTAGAAGTTGTTTGTTATTTATGTTTATCAGTACCATCCGCTCAATATTCGAAAAAACGACGAATATGACTGTGACTATTTATGAATTCAGTTTCTGTTTGTTCTTTGACGGGAACGATTCTATAGTACTAGCATCTTTCATATAGTACGATAGCATTAATAAAAGTGTTCTGAAGTATTTTATTCAATCTTATTAACTATACACCATGCCGCGTGGTTCTCAGTTGAGCGAATTAGAAAAACAAAGAATTATCGATTTGGGGAGCTGTGGAAAGTCTCAGCGACAAATTGCGTGCGTAATTAACAAATCGCAGAGTGTAGTACAACATTTTCTGAAGCTCGGAATTGAAAACTATGGCAAGAAGAAACGATCGGGACGACCATCGCAATTTTCCTCTACCGTAAAACGTGCAGTTTTAAGAGAAGTTTCCAAAACTGGGGCTTCATCATCGAAAATAGTGAATCACTTTAACTTAAAATGTGACTCTGGTCTTATTAGGAAGTGGATTACAAAATCTGGTAAATTTAAATACCAGAAATGTTTGAGGAAACCAGCATTAAAAAAGCACCACATCAAGGCTATACTGCAATTTGCCAATAAATATATTCAAAAAGGTAACATATGGAAACACGTTATGTTTAGCGACTAAAAGAAGTTTAATTTAGACGGCCCAGACGGTTTGAGTCATTATTGGCACGATTTACGGAAAGAGAGGAAAATCCTGTCGCGAAGAGTTCAAAGAGGCGGCTCAGTGGAGAGGAGGTCTGTATTCAAGGAGATCTGTATTCATCATTTTGTTATTTTCGTTTTGAATTATAATGTACAAATCTACAAAAGATTTGTTAAGATCCTGTATGATTATAATTAAAAATGTAAAAGTTACTATGAGTTTATAATTATTCACAGCACTGTACATATTGAATATTTATCTTCAAGTAACTCGAAAACTTACAAGAGCTTGAATAATCGAATTACTTATGTTAGATTTTTTTGTGACTTACTTTTTTCAATTAAATTTTACACAATTTATAAATTTCGATTACGCACACATCCCTAGATACACACTGCACAAAACTGTATTTATGATGATTGTTCAATACGTCGGCCTCCCACGGTCATACACAATTCGCACCGTTAGACGATTAAACAGCGGACACGATCACTCCGAAAGATTGCAATGAAACTCACTGCAGGATGTTTTAAATGCGTTAGCGAACAGAATCGAATGCCGAAAAGAAGGGGGAACGGATTATGTTTCAAAACAAACTTGCATTTGTATTGGGCTCACGTTTCCTCGTCGACGCGAGCCACGTCGAAAAACAACCGAATAATCTCATATTCACACCATCATAGTCAATTACCCCTCCAGTAATCTTCAGTATTTTCTAATCGTCGAGATCGTGCGGACTGTTTCTCGTCGGTCGCGAACTTTGTCAAGTGACAAAAACTAATAATGGAAACGTACACTCTTGCCGAGATGGCAGACATGCACCTTACTTATGGTGCTGCCGACGGCAATGCGCGAGTCGCCGAGCAAATGTATCGCGATCGTTTTCCTGCTCGGCGACATCCCGATCACCGATTTGTTACGCGGATCGCGCACCGTTTGCACGATACGGGATCGTTTTTTGGCGAACCACGATTGGGTTTGACAAGACACCGGCGTACCGAGAACTTTAAACAATAAACAATGACCCGTCGATTAGTACGCGAAAGATCGCACGGGAGTTAAACACAAACCATGTAAATGTATGGCGAGTGTTAAAAGAGGAAAGTTTGCACCCGTTCCACTTGCAGAAAGTGCAAGGACTTCGTCCGTCGGACTATAACCCGCGAATGACTTTTGTGCGCGAATTTTCGGACAACTGCCGCGCGGACAATGACTTTATCGGCAGTGTACTCTTCACGGACGAAGCGTGTTTTACTCGAAACGGCTTTTTTAATAGCCGCAACAGCCACATATGGGACATTGAAAATTCGCACGCAACAATTGTTGCGTCGAATCAAGATCGATTCACCGTAAACATCTGGGCGGGCATAATAAACAATTATTTGATTGGACCGTATCTGTTGCTTCCTCGCCTAGATGGGCACATTTTCCGACAATTTCTTGAGCACACTTTGCCCGAGTTATTAGAAAACGTGCCACTGTCCGTGCGGAACAAAATGTGGCTACAATTAGACGGGGTTCTGGCACACGTTACCCGGAGTTCTCGCCAATATTTAAATGAAGTATACCCTGGCCGATGGATCGGGAGAGGGGGCCCAGTGACTTGGCCGCCGCGTTCTCCCGATTTAACACCATTAAACTTTTTTTGTGGGGCCATGTCAGGTCCCTTGTTTATCAAACCCCGGTAGAGACAGTGGAGGATCTCATTGCTCGCATAATAGCTGCGTGCAATGAGATTCAAGACATGCCGGGCGTTTTTGAACGCGTACGCGGATCTATCATTCGCCGGTACGAAATGTGCATAAACGTCGGGGGCCGACATGTGGAACAAGACTTCTGACATTTAAACTGATTGTGACTTGTAAAGTGACTGTGGGAAGTGACATCCTTCGAGCCAAGGACGAGGCGGAAGCGACAGAAGCAGAAGCTACTCCTGCGACGGCTGCAGGGCGCGATGGTCCAGGAAACGGAAGCGGCAAAAGCAAAAGCTACCTCTGCGACGGCTGCAGGGCTCGATGGTCCAGGAGGCGGAAGCGGCAGAAGCAGAACCCGGCACGCGGTTTCGCAGGAGGGTCTTTGGCGTGCACGGGGAGGGGGCCCGACGGCGTCGAGCAGGCAGAAGAAGTGGAGTGCTTTAGCACATACTCCGACAGGAGGTAAAGCGGCCCTGAACCTCCCATGGGGAGGACGTAGGGAAATGCCACGAATAATGAGTGGAGGCTGTTACGCAGTAATGTTCGTTGCTCAGCCTCACCTAGGCAATCACCGCAAGGTGAAACCGGGTGAGGTGCAGTGGGCATGGAGGTTAAAGCAAAAAAAAGTTTTGTGTGGTACAGTTTTCGTGCAGTGCAGTGAATGACACTTTCAGTGAAGTTTTAGTGCAGTATGTGAACGAGGCAACCCGCACGCCGTAGCGCTGCATTACGGCACTGAGCCGATGATGTATGCCGTGCCGTTGACCGCATCGGGCACCTGAATATGGGTCACGTTGCCTACAGACAGGTGGATGTTCAAACGGCTGTAACTTCGACAATAATCATCAGAGACCACAGGTATATTATTAAAAGGCAATAACGTTGGCAATAACGACGACAGCATTACCGACCTAGGTTATTGTTGACGTAGCGGGAACTGAGCGATTTACTGGCCAGTCTCGAAACTCACCTCATACTGTACACACACACACTTTAATTTAATAAATTTAAATTTAATCTCACCAGTTACCAGTTGTTTACGAGTAATTTTAACAGTTGTTTTACAACAGTTGCTTATTTCTACTTCATCTATACGCTCCTTAAATTTTGATCAGTGTCATAGAAACAGCCTGTATTGTTAGATCTTTTATTTAATATTGGGTCTTATATTTAATATGCTTTTGGATGCACGCGAAGAAGCAACGGTTTACAGAAGAAGAAGATCAAGGGTTACAAAAAAAAGGTAAGGGCAAGTGGACATAAAAAGGAGTTCTCTCTAGACTGGGGATTGAGTAAGGCGCGTTTGCAAATCCAACACCCCCTCTCAAACGCAGAGCTGTTACGCTTCTTTAAGTTCCTGCTCCTCCTTTACTTTAATATCTAGGAGCTGCGTGAGTTTTCTATGGCTCGGCCCAGCCAAATTTTTAGTCAGGACATCTGCCGGCATTTCAGCTGTCGGCATATACAAGACTTCTATCCTACTGTAGGATCGGGGCCCTTCTATCCGAAAGAACTCGTGGATCGGTAGCGGAGAAGGGCAAGAAGAACATCTAAGCGTAATGGCGCGCGGTGGCTCAGTGGTTGGAGCCCCGACTCACGATCGAGAGGTCCTAGGATCGAATCCCGTCGGAGTCAATTAGACCGCTAGCGCCCTTTTTTCGCCCTATCGTCGATAATAGGAAACCGATCCATGAGCCGGCGAGTCGCCATCCGGCAGCGCCCCCTACAGTACCATCCTCATGAGCTTCTCTCACATAGTGATGACGTATGTCGATATGCTTTGTTCTAGAATGAAAAACTTGATTCCTCATTAACTTTTGTGCACCTTGATTGTCACAATAAATAATAATGGGTTTGTTATTATTAATGTATCCAATTTCAGTAAGAAAATTTTGTAAATACGTCGCCACTTTGGCTGCTTCGCTTAATGCCATACATTCAGCTTCAGTACTTGATAGATCGACACTCCGTTGCTTTCTAGATTCCCATGTAATCGCAGCATTTGCCATTTTAAAAACATACTCAGTGTATGATATTCTATCATTAGCATCATTCGCACAGTCAGAGTCGACAAATCTGGTTAAAGGATCAGGAATATCTGTAAAAGTCAAATGATAATTAGCAGTTCCTTTTAGATATCGCAATACCCTTTTTGCCGCATTCCAATGGTGTTTCTGGAAGCATTGGTTGAAACAGTTTAATACGTTAACGCTGTAAGCGATGTCAGGTCGCATTGCAACAGTCAAGTACATCAATGCGCCTACTAATGACCTGTAGAACAGTTTTCTTGATTTAGCAATTTCTTCATCTGTCGTTGGCGATACTTCCGAGCATACTTTGTTTTTACATTCGAGAGGCGCCGAGATTGGATTAGCGTCCTTCATCTGATATCGCTTCAAAACATCCTCAACGTATTTTTGTTGTGACATCTTTATCATTCCAGATCTTTCATCTTGATAGAATTCAATTCCCAAGCAGTAATGAAGGAGTCCTAAGTGTTTTATCTGAAAGACTTTCCAACACAGACTTTATCTTCATGAACGATTCTTGGTGATTCGTTGCGATGATCAGATCGTCCACGTTAATTGCAACTATTGTCATGTTGTTTAAATTTTTATTGAAGTACACGCACTCATCTGCGTTCATTGGCTTCAGGTTCATTTCTCGGAGCTTCGAATCAAGTCTCTCGTACCATTGGCTGCCTGATTGCTTCAAACCGTACAGTGTGTTAGGTCATAGATCAATTCGTGGGCTTCAAGGTGAGCGGTCATCCTGACTCAAGTCACAGCACATGGCCGTCCACACGTGAAAACCATAATTTAACACTTCGGAACTTAACATTCGGCATGGACATTGGAAGGGCCATGTGCGGAGCCAGCCATAAAATGTAGTGAAGAGTACCTGGGCGAAAGGGCCTGCCACACGTGGAAACACTTAAAATTCCTATTGCCAACGTGCACCACCTTCACCCTCTGTGACGCCCAACCAACCCCTTCCAGGGGTTACTACATCCACTTCCTCCACATTGGATCCACATCCAATTCCTACATCCACTGAGTCCTGGAGGAAGGCTCAGCGTCACAGGACTTCACTTCACCACAATACTCAGCACACAACACACTCCCAAGGGAGTTACACTACATAGTCTCTGTACAAAGTTCTTCCGTTAATACACACTGTTTTCCTGTTCAACTGACTTAATTTCTCTGAAGTTTGAGAGTGGTCCTTCGATCCATCAACTGAACCTTCCCGCATTGCGCATATATATAAACAGAGTATTTCTAGGAAGTGCTGTCAAACTTAAGGAGCGTATAATTGAGGTAAAAACAAGTAACTTTTGTTAACATACCTATGGTGTCCGGTCATTATTGGCGAAGATACAGCCGTTCGAATATCCGCCTACAGGTAGGCAACATGACCCACATTCAGCTGCCCGAATCGGTCAACGCTCCGCGATACGTCCTCGGCTCAGTGCCGGATGCGTGAGACACAGCTGACTTTTTTCTCATTATATTTTCGAGCCGAGGAAGTGTTAAAATTTTCCGAACTATTTTAAATAACCGAACTATTGGGAAAAAAAATTACCTATTGAAAAAGTCCAAACGAGTAAAATATTCGAGAACTCATAAAATTTCGAGTTACTTGTGGATAAAGCTTCTGCTCGGAAAGTGTACATATTCCAATAGATTTCCAACTTTCGAGTTATTCGTAAATATCCGAATTATGGGTGACGTCGTTTCCTGCACTAGAAAATAATTTTTCACTTGGTAAATGGAAAGTGATTATTTCGAGGAAGTTTATTGCTAATAATGCTAACTTAGAAACGTCCAAACTAATAATTCGAATATTTACATGTCGAATATTTATCTCCAAGTAACTCGAAAAATTACGAGGGCTCGAATATTCGAATCGCTTGAAATTTTTTAATGGCTTACTTTATTCAACTCGAACAATCGAACCAAATAAATTCCGAATACGTGCACATTCTTAAACACCAATTGTACTGAATGCACTGCACAAAACCGTACTTATGATAATTGTTCAATACGTCGGCTCCCGACGGTCATAAACGTTCCGCACCGTTAGACGATTGAACTGCGGACATGAGTGACTATCCGCAAGATCGCAAAGAAACACACTGCTCTTTCGTAGCTGCCACACAGTCTTTTACACAATCAAATAACTATGATGGTGTGAATATAAAATCATCTGCTTGCTTCCGACGTGCCACGCGCCGGCGAGGAGACCGTAAATTCGGGCACAATACAAATGCAAGTTTGTTTTGTCTCTGTGACGGAGTCAAATCGATAAATGCCGTCCAGTAATAATAATGAGAAGAATTGTAAAGGATGTGGTGCACCAGTGGCTAATCCGGTTAAATGTCAATCCCGTAGAATTATTTCGCATCCTGGATCTACATGTTTAGCCAGGACAAATTATCCCTGGAACACTTGGTGCCTGATTAATTGTGCAGTACGCTCTTCCACCTTGGCGACTGGTTGTACATCTACTGATGATAATGCGAGCTCATCTTTATTTGACCGGTTATCCTCGCTATTAAAATCAGAAATAGCGACAGTATCGCGAAAGATTGATACCTTTAACGAAAGGTTGAACGAAATTTCAAATGTCGTTGACACTGGACTTAACGACTTTTCAATTATAATGGACGATCTTATGTACAGACTTCAAACTGTACAATTGAAACATCATGAGGTTACAAAATCAACCGCATCCACTCTTAATGCGGCGGATATTATGTGTGAGCTTCAAGACAGACAAAGAAGAGCCTTTAATTTAATGGTTTATAATTTGAATGAAACCGCCGACAATAACAATTTAGTTGAAAAGGATGCAGTAATTTCCTTTCTTTCCTCCGTGAAACTCGATAATTACGATGAGATAAAAATTCGTCGTGTCGGTAGGCATGCTCCTGGGAAAAATCGACCGGTCTGTGTGACGTTTACAAATGCAACAATGCCTCTGGAGATCTTAAGAAATAAGGCAAATTACATTGGCCCAGTTAAAATCTCACAAGATCATACCAGGATCGAACACAACTATATTAAATCTCTTCGACAAAAACTCCTTGAACTTGGAGATGACTCGAAGACCATAAAATATGTCAATGGAGTCCCTAAAATAGTCAATAAAAAACCAAACCAAGGTCAAAAAACGCAATTGGCAACTCTCCGTTTATTACCAGAATGTGAGAGGCATCCGGACCTAATTAAATATTCTCCGTCACTGCGTGGGATGTTTTTCTCCTACGTTGGATGTCATCATTCGGACGGAAACTTGGCTCAACGACTCGTTCTCCTCTAATGAACTTGGCCTCTCTGGGTTTAACATCTATCGAAAGGACAGGTATGTAATGACCAGCCAACATTTGAGAGGTGGTGGAGTCCTAATTGCAATTCGCAGCGCCATCGTCTGAAGAGAATTCCACACTACGGTTGACAATGTCGAACACCTGTTTGTAAATATTAAGATCTCTGGCCCTTCTTGTCTATTTGGCACGGTTTACTTTCCTCCCTTGTCTCAGGTGCAAGTATATTCTTACTACTGCGATGCGGTGAATGATATTATCGATCAGGCTAGTTTCGCACACATATATTTATTTGGAGATTTTAATCTACCAAACACCTCGTGGTCAAATACACGACTGCCTCAGCTTCCTCAGTTACCAATGACGTCATCTGCCGAATATTATTCTCCTTATGACATTTTGATGGCATGCTTCAACTCTCATGGACTAGTAGAAAAAAATTATATTAAGAACTCGGGCGGTACTCTTCTAGATTTGATTTTTACGGATGATGACTCGATTGAGTCCTTTTTGTCTACGGATGTACTGCTGCCGATCAATATGTATCATCCACCTGTATTATCATGGGTACGTGTGTTGGACATAAATCATCTTAATCTGCAGATTTAACTTTAAATCTGCTGAGTTCAATGCCATAAGACTATATTTTAATCAAATAGATTGGGATAATATTCTAAATAATTTATCTTTAGAAGATGCTATTAATGTATTGTACCAACATATTAGATCTGCCATTAACATGTTTGTTCCAATTTATTAGTGCGTGGGAGTGACTTATCCAAAATGGTTCTCTAGAAACCTAATTAAACTTATAAAACAAAAAAAGTAGCCCATAAAAATTTCAAACGTTCCTTAAGTTTATCTGCCTATTTATTCTACTGTGGGCTTAGAACTAAATGTAAGGAACTCTCGAAGAGAGATTTCAGTGATTATGTCCGTTCGATAGAAACTCCTCTTTCTTTATCCTCTAATGTTAATCTTTTCTGGAAGTTTGTATCTGAGAAAACTAAATCTCGTGGCTATCCTAGTTGTATGAAAGACGGAAACTCCATCACTGATAGCGGACTAGATATTGCTAATCTTTTTGCAAATCATTTCAAATCACTCTATAATCAAACCTCAATTACTGGTTTTACGTCATTCATGGATAGTGACAATACATTAAACATAGATCAGTTGTCTATTAGTATTAGTGATATATTTTTAAAATTGGAGTCATTGGATTGTAATACAGGTCCAGGGGATAATGGTGTTTCACCTCTTGTGTTAAAACAATGTAGTTTTATCCTTTCGCGTTCTCTGTGGAAAATATTTAACCTTTCCCTTTGTAAGGGGATCTTTCCTGATATCTGGAAAACCAGTTTGATTACTCCAATTTACAAGTGAGGAACCAAATCTGATGTTCATAATTAAAGACCGATTTCCAAAATTAGCTTCATTCCGGAAGTGTTTGAAAGTATTGTTGCGGATAAACTGAAGCCGATTCTACAAAACATCATTCCTGATGAGCAGCATGGGTTCATGGCGGGTAGATCTACAGTCTCAAATCTGGCAATTTTTACTCACTTTATATCATCTGTCTTACAAGGAGAAGGGACAACGTTGGGATCATGAATTTGCTCCATTTTTTTTTAGCAAGTAGTAGTCTTATAGGACAGACAAATAGCCAAGCAGTAAGTCGCACTATTGAAGCATTGAAGAGAAAATCAATTTTGAAATTCATTCATTCAATAGAGTACCTTATATTTATTTTTAATAATAGTTTAAACAAATGTCCCTGTAGCGCGATGGCAATGTACGAGCTTGGTGATCGGTAGATCAAGGGATCGATACTCATTACCACTTTTTTTTTTCTTTAATCCCATTTTAATATGACGAAAATAAGTGACTTACTTGTGTTTTACTCAAATTTTGTTATAAATATCGCATCTGATTGCTTTAAATATAAGTAGTACCTATGCGTAATAAAAGGACTTCTATTCATTTTTAATAAGTATTATTCAAATTATATATTACATTCCCTCGATCTCCTGATCACCTTTTTTTTTATTTACATTTGTTTACAAAAAATATACAGTTGTACAGGAAGTTAACACTAGATATATAAATGCATTTAACAACAACAATATATTTTCTTATTCTACCTAGTCGCTGCTCTTGTTACAACGAGCTTAACCTACTATTTACAGTTTTTTGAAATACTGATATTTCTTATTCTTATGAGATTACTGTTTCTTTCGAAATGCTTATTTATTAATACATGTGGTAACTGTTATTATTTCTATGTAGGAAAATATATCTATAAAAAAAAACCTACTTGCTAGTTTTGTACGCGACTTCTATGTATGTCGTGTATTTGTGCGTAATTGATACTTTGTACTTCATTGCATCACTTTTCGTGGAATACCTTTAGTGTTTGGTATGGTAATTTGTGCTTAAGCTTAAACTCTAGATTGTGGTTTCTGATTTTAGTTAAATTATTAAGCAGTGAGTTGTTCCCTGTTTGGTTTTTATAAAAATGTTCTGCCAACTCCTTAATACAGCTTACAATGTAAGGCAATTCTGCTTTTTCATGTAGTTCACTAATTCTACTATATTTATCTGCTGAACGGATAAGTCTGAGGCACTTATTTTGATATACTTGCAAAAGTTCAATATTGGTTGGAGCTGCACTGCACCAAACTGGAGAGGCATATAGAATTATTGGCCTTATTATCATTCTGTAGACGAGTTTCTTGTTATATGTAGAGAGTGCTGAGTTTTTAACAATTAACGGGTATAGCTTTTTTTGGACTGTGTAAGCTTTTCGTATTGTTTGCTTTATGTGGTTTCGAAAGGTCAGTTTTGAGTCTAGGTGAACACCCAGATATATTACTGATATGGTACATTTCGTGCTATGTCCGAACATTTTGATTGGTTGTATTATTTTAGGATTACGATATTTTTTAGAAAATACTGTTACTTCTGTTTTAGTTTCGTTTAAGGATATTTTCCATGTTTTGTAAAATTGTTCTAACAATTGCATATGTATTTGAATTTGCTTTGCTGCAACTATTGCACAGAAGGAGTGCGCATAAATTGTAGTATCTTCGGCAAATAGTGCTGTATTTGTTTTGGGAAAGGTTGGCAAATCATTCATGTAAATTTTAAACAATTTCGGGCCGAGTTCAGAACCTTGTGGAACCCCAGCGTTAATCTTGCGTTTTTCAGAGTATGTACCATTCACTGCTACCTGTAATTTTCTGTTCTTTAAATAATGAATTTTATTAATGTAATTGGGTAGTTGAACTTGATCATTTTGTATATCAGTCCTTCGAACCACACTCTGTCGAAGGCTTTTTCAATATCGAGCAGTAACATTACTGTGACGTTGTTTTTGTTAAAATTAATACTGATATCGTTCACTATTCTAGTGATTTGCTGTACCGTGCTATGTTTTTCTCTGAATCCAAACTGATGGTCTGCTATAATTTTATGTTTTGTTTCGAAGTTATTTATTCTGTGGAGTATCGCCTTTTCCATTACTTTGCTCATTGTGGGGAGTAGGCTGATTGGTCGATAGCTGCTCGGTTCTGAGTTTGTTTTGTTGGGCTTCGATATTGGTATTATTCTTCCTGTTTTCCACTGGATTGGGAAATGTGTTAGTCTAATGGAAGCATTTATAATGTATGTGAGTTGAACCAGTGCTTTTTTATTTATATTTTTTAGGACTATATTTTGAATATTGTCTGATCCAGGTGCTTTACGCGAGGGAAGTTTCCTTATGATGTCCCATATTTCTCTTGGAGTTGTGAGATACTTATGTGTATGGTCGCATTGTGCATGTTGTATGAATTCGCTTACTTTTGCTATGTTTTCCTGTTGATATTGTGTATTTTCTTCTATGTGTATGTTGTGTACTCCTTCGTCTTGTGCTGCTAGCATATTAGTTTTTTCTTTATTGGTTATGGCTTCTGTGTCGTTTTTTCTTAGAAATGGTATTGGATTATATTCTGTTTTAAATATTTTTGTCATTCTCCAGAGTGAGTTATCGTTGGGGTTTCTGTATATCGTTGTTTCTGTATTTGCTGATGCTTGTTCTTATGTGTTTGGTTTACCGTTTGACTATCTCTCTATATTCTGGTATTCTGGTTTTTTGCCACTTCTTGCGCATTTTGTTTCTATCTTTTATTAGCTGTAGTATGTTAGGTGGTAGTCTATCTTGTATGTGTTAGGTAGTTTTAGTGACTATGCTTTGCGAGATGCTATTCTGTATGTTGCTTGTGAGTCTTTGTACTTCTTTGTTTATTTGTTCAGTGGTGTCAATTTTGTTATTTATTATAACTGCTACATTTAATAATTGTCTGAATTTTCCCCAGTCTGCTGTGTTGTAGTCAAACATTGCTCTAGTGTGTGTGTCTTCGTATTGGTTTCCAATTTTAAAGCAGATTGGGCTGTGATCTGAGTTAAGTTCGTTAAGTGTTTTTAGTTCTGATACGTAGTTTACATTTTTATTTCTACCTATGTCTATTGTTGTTGGAGTTATGTTATTTGTAGAGTGATGTGTTGGTTCATTTGGAAACATCAGGCAGCAATTATTTTGTAGAACGTATCTGTATATTTCAATTCCTCGTCTATTGTTGACATGGCAGTCCCATGCCATGTGCCTTGCGTTCAGATCTCCAACCAATATTACTTTTTGTCGTACCTTGAGCAAGTTATCTACTGTTACATCCGCATATGACAAATCACTAGACCAGGAAATCTAGTTATATTTTTCCTTTCAAGGTTTCCTAAAACATAGAATCATCTAATACGTGCGATACGACTACACTAGCTTCTTTTTCTTCACCTTCACAGGTGGCACTATTCAAAAGGCGTAATGAGTAATAAGTAATGAGTAACGAAACTACGAAGTAATGATAATAATCTTATATCCGTGGAGGGTTGACGAGCGTAGCTTTCTCACGTTCCTCAATCGCTCACTTGACATGCCTTCTCATCGATGCAATCTTTTGACATAAATAGGCAGATCACATTTCTCGCCTCGGTCCAAAATCAAACGAACTATCTAAACGTAAACTTCCTCTCAAGCGGCGAGGAATGTGACTGCGATGAAATTCTGCGAACTCTCAAAGCTCCACCCACGAGCCCCACCACGACACACTAGTTCACCGCGCTGCAATTCAATTCAAAAAGTAAAGAAGCTAAACAGTTCAAATCTAGCCTTCTATCAGTGCGGAGCTCTCCTAATTCAAATTCATTACCAAGTCAGCTCCCGACCAGTTCGGATCTTTTCTATTTCGCTCCAACTCAATTAGCCAGTATCCACTCAGTGCGGACCTATTTTCTTCGCCAACAATCTTGAAAAGTCACTGCATCTTCTCTTCTAAATCGTTATCATTTTACAAATTCGTGTGTCCTGGCACCCAGTGGGCTGAGCTTTGAAGATCGAAACTTCTTTTTATCGACAAGAACCACTCCATACAACCACTGTAAGTCTATTTCAATTATTCTACGTTTATATAAATACCTGTACTCTACGCCACGAGCGAGCAGTTGTAAAATGTTCTAAATCATACCGAATCATCACCAATTTGTACTGCTGTTTGTAACATTTCATTTTATCGCAATATATGTACGTATTTAACCGTTCGTTGGAATCCTCATCTTCTTTGGAAACCCTACGCAATAAACCCTATCATCTTGCAAACTCGCTTCCACCTTCACTGGCGCATCTGCTTAAAGCGCATAGGTTTTCTCTAGAAAAAAGGGCTTATCGGATAGACAGTGTTCATATTTTCATCTCCGTATTCGTAATAACCGCGCATCCCTTACGACCAAACGCGCGCATGTTCATTCCGCACTTTTCCCTAGCGATTCACGCGAGTCTAGTGACTATCTGACTATAGTAGAAGAATTGAGTCGCGGCGCATCCCGAGTAAATTCGCTTAACTGCGTTTGACTCGAAAAAGCGACTATCCGTGGCACAGGTCGAAATTCTCTAGCGAGACCGCACCTGCCCGGACGTAACACTATATCATTGGCAGTGAAATTATTACCAGGACTATTATTGTTGGAAACACGTGGTGAAGAAAATAACTTTTACTTTTTTAATGGTTACTTAATCACCATTTATTAGACATAAACCTCTATGTTTAAAGTATTGAACAAAAATACTATCAAACTGTAATGCACTTTTAGAAACAGAATATTAATTACAGAATCAAGAACTTTCTCTTTTTTTACATCTAAACCAGTCAAGCCATTCACAACGAAAGTGATCTATCTATATAACACATACATACATAGGTCGCTTATTAACTATACTGCCCTCTGTAATTGCGCGAACATTTGAATTTGGAGTGCTTTATTCTAACAATTATACGCTGCTATAATGTGTACGTTGTTTGTCAATTTAATGCATAAAGTTTCTATGCTACCTTGTGAATGTATATTAATAACCTTATGTGGTATATTGTGCTTGATTATTATTGCAATTCCTCCTGGTGTGCTGCCTTTATCTTTCCTTATACAAGTGTAGTTTTTTTTGAGTTTCTCTTTTTCATTGTATCTAGTTTCATTGACTAGAAGAATATCTACATTCTGCCTATCTAGGAATTCTATGACCGCTCCTAATTTATTTCTGAGGCCATTAGCATTCCAGCTACATATGTTTATGTTTGTGGCAGTGTGTCTAATTTCTGACAAAACGTCACAAACACTTTAAATCTTTCAATTTGTGTATTACACTGTGCTAGTTGTGTTTCTAGTTCCTTAACTGTTTGTAGCATGTGCTTAATGTTACAGATCTTATTTAGATCTTTTACTTCATTTGTTAGAGCAATGAGATCTGATAGGTGGCTACTATTTTGTATAGTATTGTACGTTTGAGTACTTATTTCATTATTTGCTTCGTTACTTCCTTCATACCTGACTTTGTTTTCTGCAGTATTTCCTCGGTTCCATGGATTGGTTACTGTTGCTGTAGTCTTTGGTGTGATGGTGGGAAATTGTTGAGCGTTGTTGATGTTTAGTCTTTGTGGCTTCTGGACCATGGTACGGTGTTGTGGGATCCTTTCGTGTTTCCTGTCCTGTTCTTGGATCCTGTTGAGGTATACTGGGCAGCTCATGGAATTAGCCGGATGCTCACCATCACAGTTGACACATTTGGCTGGCTCTTCTTTGGTTTTGGTGCATTCTCTTGTCAAATGGTTGCTGGCACACTTTAGGCAAGCAGGATCTGCGTAACAATTTGATGTCGTATGTCCCCATTCCTGACATCGATGGCATTGTGTAATTCTTCTTTTTATTATACAATTTTCCCATTTTATTTTTGTGTAACATAAATGCTGCACTTTATGCCTTAGTTGGTTTAAGCTTATGCTTGCCAATACAGTAACCATATATTTTGGTCTGTATGTTCCTTTCATTTTATTTATACCGTGGACTTCAAACCCCAAGTTCGTTGAGCTCCTCTTTTATTTCGGTTATTTCTGCATTTTCATGAAGTCCTTGGATTACGTAGATTCTTTTCTTTTCCTGTCTTTCAGTGTAAGTATGAAAGGTGACTTTATTATCTAGCCATATACCTTTCAGTCTTTTGTAGTCTTCTACACCTGTGGTAAACACTTCATTGGGTTCTTTATGGCATTTTACGTAAAATTTGTCTTGTAGCGCGTTTTTTAGTATCTTCATAAACTGGCTATGTTCTTGTATTTTTCCGTGTATTACTAGCGGTGGGGGTTTCTTTGAGGTTTTTGTAGTTGTTGTGTCCTTGATTATTGTTTCTCTTGTATCTCTTTGTGTTTTTTGGGTTCTTGTCTTTGTTTGCATGTATTCTAGGTCCATATCATTTTCGCAGTCATCGCTGCTCAGCGCTTCACATCTGTTGTTACAGACGATTTTCTCGGTTTGCTTACTGGTGGTTGCTTTTGACCTCTTCATTGTTGCTGTCGAGGTGCTGTTGTTTCTCCTTTTTGTTGCTTTAATTATCACTTGGTTGAAACCGACATTTTTATGATCCGCGGTGAGATCATGCCCTTTGAGGTTATATTGATGATCTTCCGCAATGTCGGCGTCTTTAGCACAATATTAGTTTTTATTTGTTTATTTACATATCTCTTCTTACTTGCTCTTGATTATCAAGTACTTATGTTGCTGTTCTGTATCACCTTTTGGCCTTGATACTCTTAGTTTTTAGCATTTATCGTGTTCGAGATCAGTGCTCTCCCGGATCGGAACGAGAACAGATGAGAACCGGACGAGAACTGGTTCCCGATCACCAAGCTCGTACATTGTCATCGTGCTACGGCGACATCTGTTTGAACTATTATTACAAATAAATATAAGGTACTCTATTGAATGAATGAATTTCAAAATTGATTTTCTCTTCAATGCTTCAATAGTGCGACTTATTGCTTGGCTATTTGACTGTCCTATAAGACTACTACTTGCTAAAAAAAATGGAGCAAATTCATGATCCCAACGTTGTGCCTTCTCCTTGTAAGTCACCTTGAACAGTAGCCTTTAGCATTTCTCCCCTTTTTGTTACATTGATCATATGTGAAATATTTTCCTTTTTTTTTCAAATAATTTTCTGTGCCTCTGTTTATCAAGTGATTAGTGGCTCCGCTATCAACTATAAATTTTACATCCTTATACTGCCTTTTTGTGCTCATTAATGAACTCTCTGTAGCTGTCAAAAATACTATATTTTCTTCCTCAGTTTCTTCAGCAGTGTTTGCTCTGAAATTGTTTTTCTTCATCTTAGGACATTGATATATTTTATGCCCCACTACTCCACATCCATGATATTTAAAAGGAAACACATTCTTTTGTTTCTCAGTGTTGCTTTCTTTTTTATTAACCACCTTGTTAAACTTTGTCTTATACCCTAAAAAGACTGCATTTCTTTCTGTTCCTGTCTCTGATTTTGCTTGTCTCGCTTCCTCCATAAGAAGTTTACTTTTCACAAAATCAAACGTAATTTTTGTTTCATCTTTACAGAACATTATGTCAATAGCTGTGGTCACAGGTTGATATGACTCAGGCATGGATGATAATAACTGGGAAACAATCTAACTTTGTTCCATCTTTCCACCTGAACTTCTCAACTCATACACAGTTTGTTCAAATTCTGTCAAAAACTTATTCAAATTCTTACCATCAGTGTACTTAAAACTTCTAAGTTTTTTTGTAGCTGTACTTGTGCGGAAATGCCCTTTTTCTGGTAAGTATTACTCAATGCTTCCGTGATTTCTTTGGCTGTTTTCTTACATTTAATCATTTCAAACAAACTATTTGACAAACATTGTACTATAATATTGCGTGCTTTTATATCAGCCTTCTTGAACTTTTCCACTTTGTCCGCTTCAGATGCTGGTGGTGGGTCATGTTATACAGCCTCTATCACACCTGACTGTTCTAAAATCAGCTTGACCCTAAACTTCCAATTTGAAAAACCAATTCCATCAAAAGGTCTTACATTTACAAAGACTGAGTTATTTTCCGCGGTGGCCATTTTTACTTGATCGAAACCTTCGACACCATTAACTTTACACGGACCAACCGACTAACCCCGACCGGCGACTTCTTCATACTACCAGTTGCTGTTTTATCACTTTTCTGGACTGTCCCGATCCTACTGTACTAGTTTAAAATGCTTCTGGGCCCATAACCTATGGGATGCGGTGGAATAAGCAACAAAACCAGCACAGATATCAGGAGAAAATAAACACTTTTAATTGCAACGAAATCAGTGAAAACACAGCTCGCCGGCCATTTTGTTAAATTGAATAGAAGAACAACAGACATCACATAGATCAAATACAGTATTATTAGATTGTTCTCATTAACATGGAATGGTGTCAAAACGTTTTCCTTTTAGCACTATTTTTATTTTTGAGAAGAGCCAGAAGTCACATGGCGTTGTCGAGTTGTGGCATGGCGCATTCTCATGACGAAGGAAAAAGCCAATGGCTCGCTTTTCTGGTCTCTTTCTTCGTACATTGTTTCGCAAACGTTGCAGTAAGCCCTTATAATATTCAGAGTTTACTGTTGTTCCCCTTAGAACCAACGTTTTCCTCTGTTTTTGAGGTCGAAGGACATCCCAACCGTTGCTCGTTTGCAATCGACTCATTTCCGCTTTTAAATCGCTCGTACCACTTGTAAACAGTCTTCAGAGTCATCACATTATCGCCATACACTGATTCTACATTTCATCAGCTTCTTTGGCACTTTTTTGCAATTTAAAACAAAACTTAATGTTAACGCGTTGTTCGAAGTCCATGATACGCGACAGACACAGTAAACACGACCTCCCTCTTCCAGTTCTGGAAGCCAATTGACAAGTCACAACTTGTTCAAACTTGACATTGACTATCTCAATGAATCGGACTATTGGACGTATTATTTCAAATGGATGTAGCGTCAACAGTTGCTGGTATAAAAATTCATCACCGTATTTTTTGATCACACCTCGTATGAAGCTGAATACTTCTAAATGTCATCTTATGAGGTTTTCTTGTTCTGATTCTGCGATTATATATCAATATCATTTATCTGGTGAGTATCTTACAAATATCTCTATAGTTTCTGACCTGGGTGTATCCTTTGACACCAGACTTAACTTTGGTACGCATTATAAAAATATCACGAATGCAACCCTGCGAATGCTAGGGCAAATAAAGCGTTTCTCTGCGGCCAAAGGAATCGCCGACGATCAAGATCAAGGAATTCGAAGCCAGGTGATTCCACACTATGTTATTATCATAATAAATTTAATGCTGCAGCTCGACATTGCCGTCAGCCATGTGCATGGAAAACAAAGAATGCACAGCAGGAAAACTAGAGAGGCCATTCCAAATACAGGCAATTGGAGATGGCACAAACAAGACACATCGCCTGACTATCACAGATAGGGTCACAGGTATGCGATATCTCATCGACACAGGAGCTGAAATATCAGTTATCCCTAGGCAGGGGTGTCACAAGTGCCGTCTCCTACTGGCATGAAACTGTACGCAGCCAATGGCTCTCAAATAAAAGTGTATGGTCACTGTCGGAGCATCATAGACTTAGGACTTCGTCGAGACTTCACTTGGACCTTCATAATAGCGGACGTGAATCACGCTATACTAGGAGCAGATCTCTTCCACAAACACAAACTCCTTGTTGACATCTCCAATCAACGTCTACTGGACAGTGTTACTAATTTACACGCGCAAGGATTACACTCTCCACAATCGACGAATTATCGAAGTACCATGACCTCCTGAAACAATATGTCGATATTACTAAACCAGCCTGTAGAAAAGAAGGTATTCATGATATCCAACACCATATTTTTACTAGTGGACATCCCATAGCGGAACGCTCGAGAAGACTGCCGCCTGAAAAATACAAGGCTGCGAAACAAGCAATTGAACAAATTATAGAAGAAGGAATCTGCGAGCCTTCATCCAGTCGGTGGGCCTCACCTCTCCATTTAGTATCAAATAAAGCAGGAGGTTGGAGATTCTGTGGGGATTACCGTAGGCTATACTCGATAACAATACCCGATCGATATCCTCTACCACATATCCACGATTTCGCACCCTTCTTACAAGGTTGCAAGGTCTTTACGAAATTAGACCTAACTCGTGCCTTCCATCAAGTACCTTTGGCACTTTAAGATCGACATAAGACAGCTGTGATAACGCCTTTTGGTCTCTTCCAGTTCAACGTAATGACATTTGGATTATGCAATGCAGCACAAACTTTCCAACGTTTAATTGATAATGCACTTAGAGGACTGAAGTTTTGTCATGCATATGTTGACGACATCCTCATCGCTTCGTCGGATGAGGAATCACACAGACAACACTTAAAAATGGTTTTCGACAGACTACGCGAATATGGGTTATCCGTCAATTATGCCAAATGTGTCTTCGGTGCTAGCCAAATCGATTACATAGGCTACCACATTAACCAACAAGGGACACAGCCGATGGAAGAGAGAGTATTGGCTATTAAGAATTCCAAAAAGCCAACCACTGTGCAAGAGCTTCGTCGTTTTCTGGGCATAATAAATTTTTACCGCTGTTTCCTTCCAAATGCTGCTCGCATCCTAGCTCCACTTAACGCCTATCTTGTTGGAGCAAAGAAGAAAGACAAAAGAAAAATTCCATGGACCAAAGAAACAGAGCACGCCTTCGAAGAGTACAAACAATTAATATCAACAGCTGCACTGTTAGCTCATCCAAAAGAGAGGACTATGTTAGCTCTTACCACTGATGCTTCTGATACTTCTATCGGGGCAGTTTTAGAGCAGCAAGGAAATCAAACGTGGCATCCTCTTGGTTTCTTTTCAAAGAAACTTTCAGACACACAACGTCGATATAGCACAAATGATCGAGAGCTGCTAGCAGTGCATAAAAGAAATATTTTCGCCACCTCGTAGAAGGTCAAAGCCTGGTTATGAAGACAGATCACAAACCACTAACATTTGCGTTTCAGCAAAAATCGGATAAAGCCTCACCGAGACAACTAACTCAACTTGACTTCATTAGTCAATTTACCACACAAATTTTACATATTGCTGGCAAAGATAACGAAGTTGCGGATGCACTGTCCAGAATAGAAGCTATAGACATGCCTGTAGTAGTATCAACTAATGATTTAGCCACTGCCTAAGAAGGAGATAACAAGCTACGCCAACTTCGCACATCAGAAACCACGTCCCTCAAACTCCGCAAGCTGAATTTGCATGATAATGATAATACAACCCTCTATTGTGACGTTTCATGCAACGAGGTACGGCCTTACGTACCGTTACTACTGAGACGCCAGATTTTCAACACAGTACACAACGTAGCACATCCAAATGGCAGATCAACGAGTAATATGATCAACAGACGATTTGTCTGGCCTAATATGCGAAAGGATATCGCTGAATAGGCCCGAACATGTTTTGCTTGCCAACGAAACAAAATACACAGACATATACGAAACGTTCCGGAGAAGATAGCCATTCCAGACGAGCGATTTCAACACGTGCATATTGATATAATAGGACCGTTACCTCCGTCCAAAGGAATGAAGTATTGCCTAACGATGATCGAAAGATTTACCAGATGGCCTGAAGCTGTACCAATTGCGGACATTTCTGCGTTACACAATTCGAATCGCAACTATTTCAAGCTCTAGCAAACATTATAGGCGCCAAGAAAATCCACACGACTGCTTATCACCCTGCTGCTAATGGTATGATAGAGCGTTGGCACCGAACACTCAAAACCGCAATCATGTGCCACAGCTCCGCAGCATGGGTAGACAATTTACCTACAGTACTCTTAGACTTACGCTCCAACGTAAAGGACGACATTAAAGCGTCAGCCGCAGAGCTAGTATACGGAACAACACTCCGCCTTCCAGGTGAGTTTTTCATTGACATACCGGTAACAAACCAACCACGGATATTTTTAGAAAAACTGCAGCAGATTATGAGGGAAGTAAGACCAATTGCTGTCGCACATCATCAAAAGGGCAAAGCATTTGCACACAAAACGCTTCATACATGCACTCATGTATTTGTTCGAGTGGATGCGACAAGGAAACCTGTTGAATCGCCATACGAAGGTCCCTACAAGGTTCTTGAACGTGTCAATGATCGAGTATTCAAAGTCGATATTAAAGGCCACTCGGACACAATCTCTACTGAGAGATTGAAACCAGCCTTTTTTGAAACCGAGGCACCTAGTACAAATCAATTATCATCAACCCAGGCATCCACAGAGCAGCAACCGCTGCGCACTTACACGGCATGTGAAATTCGCGCCTTCAGTAACCAGTCGCTCAGAGGGGAATATTGTAGTGACTTCAGAATAACGGACTTCGCCACGAGGCGACGCTAGCCTCGCCGCGCTGTGGCGATCAGTGGCGATCTAGAGAATCAAGACACCTAGATTGTAGGCGCACGAGTTCGAGGATAGATGACTAAATCAGTATTGAACTAATTGTTATTTTCTTTTGTATTTCATAAAAATATATAAATGTTCGCAATAATTAAATCGGAGTGATTCCTGTGATTCCATTCTAAGCGGAAAAACGAAACCAAATTGAACTGATCGACAGAGATTATGGTGACATGAGCGCACATGTGCATCGTCCGCCATATTCATATAGTCTAAACTCTAGGTTATAATATTGGCCATATTACAACATTCTGAAATTTATACCCTAGACTCTTCATATTTTTTTAAATTTTTCTCGCATATACGCTTATATTAGTTTTGTTTGCCTTTTGCTTTTAGTCTTAAATCAATTTTAATGCTATTCTATTCTTAATAAACCTTGCTTTAACTAAACTCTTCGTTAACATATCAGCTAAATTGTTCTGGGAATCAATTTTTACGATATGATGCGATACAATGATACCATTTTCATAGTTCTCATTTATATAATGATACTGCACTTCTATATGCTTCGGGTTCTTAGTAAAATTTCCGAACTTTGCAATAGCAATCGCACCTGAGTTATCTTCATACATTTTCACAGCACTCTTAAATTCTAATAAATAATACTAAGGTTTCTAATAAATAATACTTCCGTTACTGCCTCTGACATGGCAGTGTATTCAGCAAAAGTTGAACATTTTGTTACCGTATTTTGTTTGTGCGCTTTCCAGAATATTACGTTTCCATACAACCTTATTATAAAACCTGTCGTTGATTTCCTATCTATATTCTCCTGCATAGTCCGAATCTACCATACAATCTAATATATCGCTCTCTAAGTTACAATAATAGGTTAATTTTAAATCTTTTCTTTTAACCAAATATTTCAAGATTCTCATTGCATGTTTGAAATGTGTCTCATTATAACAACTTTGGTAACGGCTTAAATAATTTACACTAAAGGCTATGTCTGGTCTTGTATCTGTACTAATATACAGTAATTCTCCTATTAAATTTTTGAACTCTATGCGCTCATCGATTTCGCTGGCTTGCTCTAACTTGAAATTTGTCTCCATTGGAGTATCATAAAGTTTCGCATTTTCTAAATTATTTTTCTTATTCTCACTCAAGGTCATTATGGTTCTATCATCATTATAATTTATGCGAATTCCAATATACTGACCGGTTTTTCCTAGGTCTTTCATTGCAAACTTTTCTATTAAGCTTGACTTTGTTTCATTTATCTTTTTTCTTTCTTTGCAGCAAATTAACAAATTGTCTACAAAAACTAATATGTATATTGGATCTTTGCCGGTATTATTTACTAACAAACAGTAATCATAATTGCTTCTCTCGAACTTTAATCTCTTTACATATTCGTTAAAACAATCATACCATGCTCTAGGGCTTTCCCTGAGTCCATACAATGCCTTTTTTAACTTCAAAACTTTATTTTTACCTATCTCACAACCTTTAGGCACATTAACGTATACTTCTGATTTTACATTTCCATTCAGAAACGCCGTTTCCACATCCATCTGATCAATAAATAATCAATTTCTACAAGAGTAAGATAATAGAATTTTCAATGTTTGCATTTTTTCTACAGGCGAATAGACCAGGGTTGAGAAGTAACGCGTTACTTGTAATGTCGTTACCGTTACAATTACAAAAAAAGTAACTGTAACGGTAACGACGGAATGTAACTTCGTTACATTTTTCGGTAATGAGTAACGAATTTAACCATTACTTTCATCGTTACTTTTTTGAATTCTTGGATTTATTTAAAGTATTGTTCTTACCATTACGCGTGACAAAATTTTAATCTTAACTATAAAGCTATAAGTAAATCGGTCAATCGACATTCAAATATTCTTATTAGATTGTTAAAATGCTTGAATGTGATTAGCCGACTTATTCACAGTATTTAAATGCGCTATTGCGTTCCGTAAATCGCTGCCAGTACTGAAAATCTATAGTGTACGTGACGTATTTACTATCTTTTTATGCCGGATATTACAAAGCACCTATTTATATAAAAAAAGTAAATGGATCAACTTGCAAATCTCCAAATTGTTTTTTATGTAGAAAAATTTGAAGAAGAGTTGCAACGATTTTTAAAATCAAATAACTGTAATATCGAAATGTTGAACGACTATCGAAAAACCAGAAAACTTTTGATTAAATATAATACAGCTCCACCAAGTAGTGCGTCTGTGGAGAAAATGTTTAGCGTTGGCGGATCTGTATTAACACCACAAAGAGGGCGTTTACAAGGACTTCCGGTATAACGGCAAGGTGAAAGGACGTGTAGAAGTGAGCGTGAGAGAAAGTTAAGGAGAATAAGGTGAAGGAAGAAGTTAAGGGTGGAAAGTAAGGGTGAGAAGAAAGGTGGTGAGGTGGCGAAGTAGGAGTGGTAAAGGCAGAGGAAAGGAAGGTGTAAGAAAAAGAGGAAGGGAAACGGAAGGAGAACAGAAATTTTGGAGGTTAGAAGAAAGGGAGGGAAAGAGAGCAAGCAAGCAGGAGAAGCGGAAAGAAGAGACACCTACAGGGGAAATAGGAAGCCACAGCAGGAGGACAGAGGAGGCTGATAAAGTAGAGCAAAATGGAAGGGCTCGAGAAGAAGAGAGGAGTGGAGGGGGAAGGAAGAGGAATGGAAAAGATGAGGGGAAGGCCAAAAAAGGTAGATAGCTGGATGAGAGAAAGAAGCGGGAGCTTAGGAAAGATAGAGGATTTCATGGAAGGAGGGAGAAAAAGGGACAGAGAAGAGGAAGAGGAAGAAAAGGGGAAAGAAGCAGAGAGAGCCGAGATAATATTCAGAAAGAGTAGGATAATAGAAAGGTCGCCAATAAAGGAAGGAAGTAGCGGAAAGGGAGAGGTGGAGAAGATGATAGAGGCAATGAAAAGAGAAATAAAGGAACTGATAGTAGAGGTAGGAAAAGAGAGCAGTAAGACGCTCAGGGAAGAAATAGGGAAAATCAGGAGAGAAATGGAAGAAAGAGAAGAAAGATGGAGAAAAGAAAAGGAGGAATGGAAAGAGAGGCTAGATAAAATGGAAAAGAAGGCAGAGAAGATAGAGAAAATAGAAGAGCTAGAAGTAAGAGTGACGGAGGTGGAAAACAGAATAGAAAACGTAAAAGGAGAGAGAGAGCAAGGAGCGGGAGAGGGAAAGATACAGGAAATAAAGGAGATGATGGAAAGGATGGAATGGAAAGAAGAATTACAAGATAGAGAGAATAGGAGAAAAAATATAATCATCAGGAATTGGGAAGGGAAACAAAAAATGACGGAAAAGGAAATGGAAGAATGGCTAGAAAAGAAAGTAAAAGAAAAAGTGAAGGTGGAAAAGGTGAGGGGGATAAGAAAAGATATGATGTGGGTAAGATTAGGAGGTATAGAGGATAAAAGAAAGGTAATGATAGGGAAAAGAAACATAAGAGAAGGAAAGGAAGGAATATTGGATGACCTAACGCAAAAAGAGAGAAGGATGAGATGGAAGATAAAACAAATAGCATGGGAACATAGGAAGGAAGGGAAAAAAGTAGAAATGAAATACGGGAGGATATGCATAGAAGGAAGATGGTGGAAGTGGGATGAAAAAGAGGAGAAGTTAAAAAACTAGAGAGGGAAGGAAAAGAGAGGAGGAAAGAAAGGGAAAACGAGAACAAGATAAGCAAAGAGGGAGAGGTGGAGGAAAGGGAAAGAAAGAGAGGAAGAGGGAAGCCAAAGAGTAAGAGGAGAAAGGGAGAGGGGTACAAAATAGGCTTCTGGAATGTGGCAGGGATAAAAGGTAAAGGAGAAGGTTTCTGGGAAGACATCAAGGAATGGGACGTAATAGTGATGATGGAGACGTGGATGGAAGAAAAGAAAAAGGAGGAAATAGAGAGGAAGCTACCAAAGGGGTATGTTTGGATCAGGCAAGGAGCGAAAAAAATAAATAAGAAAGGACGAGCAATAGGAGGGATGTTGATGGGCGCAAGAAAAGAAATAGCAATAGGAGAATGGAATAAGGCAGATGAAGAGGAAGAGGGAATAATAAAAGGGATGATAAGGATGGGAAAGGAAGTATGGAAAGTAATAGGAGTTTACATAAACAAGGATATAGAAAAAAAAAATGGAACACCTAAGAGAGTGGATGGAGGAAAAAGAGGGAGAGAGAAGTAAGAGTATAATAGGAGGGGACTTCAACGCAAGGATGGGGGAAGAAGAAGAGGAAGAGGGGAGAGAGTGGGAAACAGGAGAAGGGAAAGGGAGAAGATCAAAGGATAAGAAAATGAACGAGCAAGGGAAGAAGCTAAGAAGCAGAATAGGAGAGCTAGGATGGGAGGTGTTAAATGGAAGAATAAAGGGAGACGAACAAGGAGAATTTACATATACAGGAGGAAGAGGAAATACGGTAATCGATTATGTGATGGTGGGGGGAGAGACGCTGGAAGATATAGAAGAAATGGTAGTGGGCGAGCAAGTAGAGTCGGACCACCACCCACTGGTAGTGAGCATAAAAGGAGAAAGGAGAGAAGAAACGGAGAAAAAAGAAAAGAAGGTAAAAGGAGGGAGAAGACAGGAATGGAATAGAGAAAGGATAGAGAAACATAAAGAAAGAACAATGGAAGAAGTGGAAGGGGAAAAAGTAGAGGACATATGGAGGGAATTAAAGAAGAGGGTAGAGGAAGGAATGAAGGAAGAGGAAGAAGGAGGAAACGAAAAGAAGGTTAGGAGGAAAAAGGGATGGTGGGACCAAGATTGCAAAGAAATGAGAGCAGAGGTGAAAAAGGGATTAAGGGAATGGAGAAGAGGGCAAGGAAAGGAGGAAGAGTACAGAAGGAGAAAAAAAGAGTACAAAGAGATGTGTGAAAGAAAGAAGGAGGAGGAACGAGAAAATTTTATGAGAGAGGTAGGGAAAGCAAGGACAGACAGAGAGGTATGGGAGATTTTGAAGAAAGGAAAAAAGAGAAAAGGTGGCATTTGTAAAGAGATAAAGATAGAGGAATGGAGTGAATATTTCAAGGAAACTCTAGGAGGAATGGAAGAGAGGATAATAACAGGAGGAAAAAGAATAAAAGGAAAAAAATGGGAAGGAGAAAAGGAACTAGAAAGGAGCGAATTCGAAGAAGCAGTGAAGAAGCTGAAAACAGGAAAGGCAACAGGGGTAGATGGAATACAAGGGGAAAGTTGGAAATATGCAGGGGAGGGGCTAAAAGAAGGAATGTGGAAAATATGTAAGAAGATATGGGATGGGGAAGGCTGGCCAGAAGAATGGAAGGAGGGAATAATAGTGCCAATAAAGAAAAAAGGAGAGGGAAAAGACGTGAAGGACTACAGAGGTGTAACAGTAATGTCGGCAATGTATAAGATATATGCAGCGATACTGGCGGAAAGATTGCAGAAGGAAATAGAACAAAAAGGGATACTACCGGAAGGGCAGACGGGGTTCAGGAAGGGAAGGGGAACAATAGACAACATATATGTATTAAATTGTGTAGTGGGAAGAAGGATAGAAAAGGAGAAGGGGAAAGTTATAGCTTTGTTTGTAGATTTTAAGGCAGCTTTTGATAGCGTGAATAGGACGGTGTTATGGAAGGAGATGGGGGAAAAAGGCATAAATGGGGGGTTAATAGAAAGAATAAGGGAAATATATGGAGAAACGGTAAATAGAGTAAGGGTGGGAGATAGCCTTGGTGAAAAATTTTGGACTGGAAGAGGTGTGAGACAAGGGTGCCCGTTAAGCCCAATGCTGTTCAATTGCCTGATAGCTGATATAGAGAAAAAGATAGCGAAGGCAGGAGGAGGGGTAAGAATAGAAGGGGTGGGAAAAATACATACCTTAGCTTATGCAGACGACATAGTCCTAATTGCAGAGGAGGAGGATAGCATGAAGGCTATGTTAAGGGTTTTAAAAGAATACGTAAAGGAGAAAGGTCTGGAAGTGAACATAGGGAAAACGAAGGTAATGAGATTTAGGAGGGGAGGAGGAAAAGACAGAAAGATAGAATGGAGATGGGGTAGAGAAAAAATAGAAGAAGTAAAAGAATTTAGATACTTAGGATATGTGCTGCAAAGAAATGGGAGGCAAGAAGGGCATATAGAGGACAGAGTGAAAAAGACAGGAAGAGTGATGCGACAGGTATGGGGACTAGGCAAAAGGATGTTCGGAAAAGATTGGAAGAGAAGGGTGTGGCTGTTCGACACGCTAATTTGGACAGTCATGAGTTACGGGGTGGAAATATGGGGATGGAGGGAACGTAAAAAAATGGAAACAATGGAGGAAAGGTACTTGAGGTGGACAATGGGAGTTGACTGGGTAACACCAGGATACATGATAAGAGAAGAGCTAAAAAGGGATAAGCTAAAAATTAGAGCAGGAAGAAGGGCATGGGGATACGAAGAAAGGTTGAGAAGAGGAGGAGGTAGCGAATGGGCTAGGAAGTGTTGGGAGTTGGTGGTGAGGAGGAGTAGAAAAGGAGGAGGGAAGAGCAAAGGATGGGAAGAGGAAAGGGAAGCGTTCATAAAAGAATCGGGGATGGAGGTAGGAGAAATAGAGGAAAAGAGGGAAAAAGGAGAAATAGATTATGGAGAAATAGAAAGGAGGGAAAAAGGGAAGCAGAGAAGGGAAAGAAGAGAAAGAATAAGGGAATCGAGATACAATAAATGGTATAAAGAGGTAACAACAGAGGGGATACCGGGTTATCTAGAGAGAGGGTGGAAGGAAGAAAAATGGAGAAGGATAATTAGGTTTAGACTGGGGAATGAAATGGGGGAAGGGAGGTACTGGGAAAAGGAAGAAAAGAGGAAATGCAGGATATGTGGGTGGGAGGAAGAGGGTTGGGAGCACGTGCTAGAGGGATGTGGAAGAGGAATGGAAAAGGGGGAAAAGAGGGAAGAGGAGGGCATAGGAGAGAGAATCAAAAGGATTCTGGACGGAGAAGGCAAGGGGGAGGGATGGATGAAGGAATGGATAAGAAGAAGGGAAGGGGCGAGGGAAGGAGGGAGAGAGAGGGAGGAAGGAGGAGAAGAGAGGAGAAGAAAAGCAAGAGAACAGAATTAGTAACAAATAGATGAAAAAGCAAATGAAATAAGGAATTGTAAAGGGAGCGGGAGTCCCTAGTGTACCCCGCAAGGGCACTTAATAAAATACAATACACAAAGAGGGCGTTTACAAGATGAAACCATGAAACAACGAATTTTATTAAAAATTAATAAAGAAGTTCGATAAAATTTAATAATGTTTATTTTGTAATAACCTATTAATGAATTGTTCACAGTTTTTCTTACGCAAAATAATTTATTTATTTATATTATACAAAAGTAACGGAAATTGTAACGACTCGTTACTTTCTAATAACTGTAACGGTAACGAGTTACTTTTATAAAGTAACTTTCCCAACCCTGGAATAGACATTTTCTGCATATTCCTTTTGTTGAAAGTCTCTTACAACTAACCTAGCTTTGAACGTATTGTGATTTTTCTTTTTGTAAATCCATTTTACATCAATAATCTCTTTACCTTTTGGTTTGTCTACAATTTCCCATGTGTTATTTCTACTAAACTTGATATCTCATTCATTGCTTTTTGCCATTCATTACTTTCTCTTGAGTTTAGCGCCTCCTCGAATGTACTAGAAGTATTTGCATCTACATAATTTACATAAATAAAATGTGAAACTGGGTTTCCATATCTATGCATTTACAGGACTTTTCTTTCTTTCAGATTTTCTTTGAACTGACAAATTTTTATCGCTCGTACTTGGTAAAACATTTTCGTTATCATTTGTTCTCAATTCATTTTCATCGTCACATTCATTATTTTCAAAGCTTTCAAACTTGTCACTTTCATTTTCAGAATTTTTAATTTTGTTATCATTGTCATTTTCAAATACATTTTCTTCATACTCCCTATCTTTCTCTTCATCAGATTTTTCTAAACTAATTAGCTTTGTATTTTCTTTGACTACTTGGACATGTCTGGCACTAATTACTCTATTGTTTACTAGAACTCTATAACCATTTTCAGTATGGCCTACTAAAATTTCTAATTCTGCTTTATTGTCCCATTTACTGTTTCTTAAAGCTTCCGGAACTCTGATGAAGGCTCTGCTTCCGTAAATTTTTAGATGTTCAACATTAGGTTCTTTTATAAACATTATCTCATAAGGAGCTTTATTTTCCTGCGTATTAGCAATTGTTCTATTTTTTAAATAAGCTACTGTTTTCATTATATGTGGCCAGTACCTCCTACGTATCTTAGCCACTCTGATTAAACATCTACCTATGTCTATAGGAGACCTATTATATCTCTCCGCTACTCCATTTAATTCATGGACGTAGGGTGGACATGGTAACAATTGAATTCCCTTACTTTTAAAAAATTATAAATTTCTTTGTTCAAATATTCTTTTCCATTATCACATTGTAATTTCTTTACCTTTTTGTTAAGGATATTTTCCACTTGGTTAACAAATTCAATGAAACAGCTGGCGGTTTCGGATTTACTTTTGATACAAAAAATTCTAGTGCATTTACTGTAATTATCAATGAAAGTTAGAAAGTACTTTTCTCCGCCATAACCTACGGTGTTATGTGGTCCATTCAAATCAGTATGAATCAATTCCAAAATTTCTCTAGTCTGTTCTTTTATTTTCAAACGGTATATTTGCCATTTTGCTCTCGATACAATTTGCACATTTCATATCAATATTTTCAATCCTACTTGGTAAGTCTATTACTAATTTTTCATTTACTAATTTATTTAAATATTGAAAATTTACGTGGCGTAATGCCCTGTGTCATTTCTCTTTGTCCGTTAATTTTACTGTATTTACATATGTTTCATTTTTTGTATTTTTATTTACAAGACTTTTCATATAGTACAGATTTTCTCTTTTATATGCAACAGCTAATAGCTTTCTAGATTGATTATACATTTTGGCATTTTTGTCTCTAGCTATTATAGTATAAGTTTTAGTTATTTTAGAAAAACTTAATAAATTTTGTTTGATTCTTTTTACATAGTATACATTTTTTGAATCTATAATTGTGTTGAGAGATTAGATACAATAAAGGATTTTGGTATTCGACAGAGAGTACGATGGTTGCTTCTGAGAAAGATCAATTTATTTGCTGTTCGGTCGCTATTCAGCTAACAGACTGTATCGTCGGACGAAAGACGACAGACATATACAAAATTGACATAAGGACAGTTGGTATAAGATAGAACGGGATAAACGATATGAGACAACAGACGATATGTATAGCACGGTACTAATGTTCTGACCGTTTAGAGCGCCTAAACTTTGTTTGCCTGAACAAATTGCGACATTATAATAATTTTTAAACTATAATTTTATGCTACCTAGTTTTGTGGCTTCTAACAATTTTCCATCCGGTAATTTTACATTTATAGGTTCTTTTAAATTTACATATTTGTCAAAAAATTTGTCGCTCTGAACTATGTGATCCGTACAGCCACTATTTAACAGCCAATGTATTTCATTACAATCCTCGTTAAATTGGCATCCTGTTACCTGATTAATTTGCGGATTGATTATTTGTGTAACCCATGCTTCAGTTTAGTCTGTTACTGTAATTCTCACTGAGTATTGTCCTGCCGACGACTCGCCTTTTGACTGGTCTGCTCGCCTGTTTGTGCCTCAACCTCTGCCTCGGCTGCTGTCTCTATGTTCACAGTTGGGGCAACCTGGTTGAGTACCTCTGCTCCTGTTTCCGTGTTGGCCTCGTTGACTCCAAGAATCCTTTTGTCGGTGGCCAGCTTTTCCACATGAAAAGCATTTCCCTTCGAAGTTAGCTGTAAAAGTACTCATATTACCTTTTTTATCAGAATCGATTTTTGTCATGTCCTTTTCTTTAATTTTCGTTTTAACATAGTCTACTGTCCTTTGTTCTTCGGAGATGATGTCGATGAAGTCTCCTATGTAGCTGTAGCTTGGTGATAGTGCTCTGATTAGGTATCTCATTTTCTCTGACTCCTCCAGTTTTCCACCTGCTGTCTTGGACTCGTTTGCTGCTTTCTCAAACAACAAAATTTGTTTAATTCCTTGAAACAAATTTTTTCTTAATACATTTCTGAATTGAATATTTAGTACTAATTCTTCTTGCCTCGACCTTTCTCCATTGTCCATTGACCACTTGTTTTACCACCAAATTCGCCACGCGCTTTATATTTGCACTCCGCCACGTGCTGCGATTGGAAAGCCTAATCACTCTGTATCATTCACTATTCGACATTCTCACTTTTTTAACTTCAAAAGCGTTGTGCCATGGTCGGAACAGCGTACAAGATGATCGACGTGACCACGTTGCAGTTATTTTCCTTTTGGAACTCCTGGGTCCCTTCATATTGGGCATAATTCTGGCAAGAGAAGTCTGGGCAGCATTCGCTCTAATTGCTATCTCCCTAGTGTGTGCGACAAAAGACCTATGTTGGTCCAACCATAACCCTCAATATTTTAGGGTCTTTGATGGGCTAATCCTTGTGTTTTCGACCATAATCTGGAAAGGGGAGATAGGGCGTTTACCTGCCATTATAATAGCTAAGGTTTCTCTGGAACTAAATGTAGCCTAAGAGCTCGTATTTCTGTAACAATTTCGCTAATAACCTCGTTAACGATCTCCTGAAGAAGAGAAATGTCTTTATCACAGATTACTAGTGCAAGATCGTCTGCATAGCCTAGGAGCTGTATGTCCTGTTCGTCTCTTAATTGTATGATGCTATTACACATCCGATTCCACAGTTTCGGTCCAAGTACTGACCCCTGTGGTACTCCGCTAGTGAATAAAAAAAGTTCAGCCGTAGGTTCTCCCTCCAGTAATACTGCTCTGTTGGTTAAATAATTATCCAAAATCCGCCTGAGATAGTCTGGGATCCCAGTCTCCTTAAGATTAGTAAGGATTATTTCCCATGAGCAAGAATTGAAGGCATTCTCCACATCGAACGTGACCACAAGTGGGAATTTCCTTTTGCTGATCGCTGTATCGTGTGCGTCACTAATTAATCCTAACAACTTAGAGATAGCAGCTACCGTTGACTTAACCTTCCTAAAGCCAAATTAATTTTCGGACAGCACTTTTCTATTGGTGATTTCTCTCTCAAGCCTGCTAAGTATCATTGACTCTAAAAGCTTCGCCATGCTATTCAATACACTGATAGGTCTGTATGCCAAGGGGTCTTCACCGGTTTTTCCAGGTTTCTTAATTAGTAATAACCTGCCCGTTTTGCAGCAAGGGGGGAAAAAGCTCTACCGAGCGTCATATTAATCGCATCTAGCACTTCGTTGGGGTAAGAGGCTACTAAGGCCTTAATCGCCTCCGGAGGTAGTGCATCTGGCCCAGGGCTCTTGTTCTGTTTCAATTTGTTACTCGCTACGCCTAATTCTTCTAGAGTAAATGGTACCCTCTCTAGGTCGTCAAATATCTCCCTCGAGAAATCCGCGTGGGGTGGAGAAAAGTTGTTCTGCTATTTCCTTAGTTTTCCCTATCTCCAATACGATACGCTCCCTCCTAGTCTTGCTTCTGACAATTTCATAGACGTCACTCCAAGGATTTTCGTCCAATTTTCGGCACAGCCTCTTCCAATGACTAGCTTTCGAATCCGCTATAAGCTTCTTGAGCTTACTTCTTTCTTCTTTTAGCTTAACTATAATCTTTGTCGCAGCCTGGGTACCTACGTTTCGAGTTCTCGTAATTCTTCTCCTCAATCTTAGATATCTTCTCCTGGATTGCGCAATCGTCTCATTCCACCAGTATACTTTCTTTTTGGAGGAAGTCCCCCGTCCTAGCTTCGGCAGAACTGCATCACAGGCTCTGGCCACTACTCCTATAACTTTCTCTATGGGGTCCAAGTTACCCACCTGTGGCGTTTGTCTGTCCATTTCGAGTCTCACCTGTTTACATAGTGCTGGGTAGAGCTCTACGGAAAATCTCCATCCCCTACCCAGGTCCCTGCTGTCTCTTTTGTTTCCAGCTTCGGCATTCTCAATTCTAAAAGAGATCAACCGATGGTCACTTAGCGTCTCGGTCTCGTGGACTTTCCATTCCTATAAACGAGGGAGAGCACCCTCCGAGGCCAGAGTGAGGTCTAATATGGATTGATATAATCTTCTAATAAACGCAAGAACACCTGGAGCGTTTACACAAAACAGTCCCATTGATGCCATCCAATTAGTTAGCGTTTTCCCTCTCCTATCCTCAATTGGGCAGCCCCAATCATACGCTTTCGCGTTAAAGTCGCCAACCACAATGATGTCTGTATGTAGTTGCCGAATACGGCCCCCAGTTTATCGAGTGCTTTCTCGAAGGACTCCAGAGAAGCATTTGGAAAGAAGTAGCATCTAACTATAACTAGGTCCGGGAGATGGATCCAAACAAATCCATCCTCCTTTCCTGTCCAAGTTATTGTTGTTTTCCGTAACAGGCCTATCGCTGTGTCCGTCCTGTTATCGCGAAACCAATAGCTGCTTGAGGTAGTCTTCCAATTTGGTTCTGAGACTGCCAAAAAGTCTGCACCCATTGAGTTAGCAGTCTCGAATTGGAGGTCGTGTACCTTCCTCGACCTGTTCGTGTTCAACTGCAGAACTGTCCTCGTCCCTACTTCATTGTCCCTCTGTCTGTTCCGCTCTACATCCCGCAGCTCCAGAGTAGTGTCCATACATTTTGCAGGTGAGACATCTTGATTCCTTACTAGGGCATTCATCCCTGATGTGACCTTTGTCGCCACATCTGAAACACAGGTTCGTCCTATTCTGTCCTGTACATCTGTTTGCCTGGTGTCCCGTGCCTCAGCAACGAAAACACCGGGGGGAGGGGGGGGGATTTCTCTGGCCTCGACCCCCGAATAGATCCAACCGACTTTGAGATAACCATTTTTCACGATGTTGTCAACCAATGGTTTGGGCGCTTTAACAGTTGCCTTACGCGTATCCCTGAAGTCCGGTTTAATTAACGTAACCTTTACGTCTTCAAGCTGGTATTCGTCCGCATTTTTGGTCAAACTGTTCATTATATCCTGTTCGGTAGTGTCACTATCAAGGTCTTTTAGGTGTAGGTATCCAAATGATATTCTAGACGATACTTTAACATCTTTAACGTTGCCAGCTATGGTCCTCTTTATCTTTAGTCTTACTGTTTTTTCGGGATCGCCCCTCAAATTAACTTCAACCGCTTCTTTCGCGGTTTTCCTAATAGAGGTGATTTCGACACCCGTCTTTTCAATATGGACCCCTATCTTTATTTTCTCAAATAATTCTAGGTATTGCATGTCATTAGCACTCACGATTAAGGCGTTCCTAGGTTTAGTTAATCTTGTATCGGTCTTCCTGTGTGTAGCTTGGATCTCCTCCCTGTTAGCTGTACTCTGTCTTGTTGTAGGTATCTCTTGTTTCCTATCCGTTTGTTTGTTAATCTTCAATACATCTACAAAGGATCTAGGTTTTAATAGGGGTTTTGGAGTAAGAAGCTCCATAAGCTCCGTCGCTGCCAGTATTCTATATTATATATTTTTCATGCGAACTGTTCACACTTCATTTTAAATATGTATTTTTCATTCTAGTGTAAAAAAGGGTTTACCTGTGAATACATATCAATATCAATATCAATAACTCTTTTCCGCAATACTCCAGACCATTATTCGTTCGTAATATTTTAATTTTTCTTCCCGTTTGATTTTCGACTAACGCCTTGTATGTCTTGAACACTTCTTTCACTTCATCCTTCGATTTCAAAAGTCTTACTTCGACCCCATGACACCTATCGTCAATGAAGGTTGCAAAATCCATTTCTCCGCCAATCGATTTTATTCTCATTGGTCCACAAATATCTGAGTAGATACGATGAAGCATTTCATCACTTCTCGTAGTTGATGACTTTGGAAAAGGCATTGCCAATTGTTTATTCTTTATACAGGTTTCACAATCAGGCATTCGATCATTTAGTCTTAAGACAAGTCCCCTTACCATGTCATGCTTTTCTAGTGTTCGCAGATCAGCTTCATTAAGATGCCCTAGACGGCGATGCCATTGGATGACTTCGTTCTCTTTGCAGCATGCAAGTGCGACTAAACTTGCTTCTGACCTCACCACGAACAAGTTCCTTCCCCGATCTGCTACGGCTATTATATCGCCATTTTGCTCAATAACTTCTGCTTTCTTCTTGCTAAACACCACGTCTTACATAGAGGTACATAGAGCATATTCTCCAACCTCAATACAAATTTCCCTGTGTACACACAAACTGTTGCGATTCCTTGGGCTAAAGTGGTTTGATTTGTTGCCAATTTTATGGTTTCATTTGCCGCTGGTCTCAAGTTCTGAAAATAACACCTATTATGGCAAATATATCATGTTGCACCACTGTCAATGCACCAACTTTCTTGGTTGACTGTTCGGTCACATGGCTTAACAAAGACTACTTCATTTATATCTGCGAGCTTAGTTACTAAGCATTGTTCATCTGAGCATGTCATTGCCTTTTGTTGCTGTACTGTCTGTTGTTTCCTGTCTTCGGCTCTCTTGAAGTATTCGATTGTTTTCTGATCTATCCTGTCACAATAATTGCAGTTGTAATTACATTGCTTACGGCTAATGTTTGCACTTTGGAAACTTTCAGTTTGTTGTCGTTGTTATATTTTAGGCTTAATGTTATTTTCTGTCTTATGCTTTTGTCTTGAGTATTTTCCATTTTTGGCATAGTATGCATCCGTTGCTTCGCTGTCCTGGTTGCTTGCTTTTCTCGAACATGCTTCTTCCAAGAGTTTTATTTTCAGCATCTCAGGCGTTGGCAACTCATCACGAGCTTTTATTGCACATCTGAAATTTTCAAAACTGCGCGAGATACTGTGCAACAAGAGAACAGTGAGGAGGTTTCCATCAATGTTTACTTGCAAGCCTTTTAGTTTGTCTACGATATCGAAATATTTATTTAAGTGTTCGGCCTTGACGCCTTTTTGTGAACAAGCGGGTTTCAAGGAAACACACAGTTTTCGCAGGTCCCTTTGATTCGTATACGGTCTCTAATTTCGTTCATACTTCCCTGAAGGTCGCAGCTTTCTTTATGTGACAGAATTCGCTTGAGCTCAGGGTGAGAACAATATCGGCTTTGGCCTTCCTATCACTTCTAGTCCACGTTTCGATAGCCGTTATGTTTTCTACAGGCTTCGGCTTGTCGCCGGTTACATATTCCCCCGAGTCGTTTTTAATTAAAATCGCTTCGATTTGTACTTTCCACACATCATAATTTTTGTTATTTAATTTTTCTATACGTGTGTTTGGAACAGCCATCTTGATCAAATTTGTGAGTGGATAAACAAATGTTTAGTGGAAACAGAATATACTTTTTGTAGTTCTATAATACCTTTTCTTTAATTTCTCAACGTGGAATTAACTGACTGTTACAGTGTAACCAACTTGATAACTTACATGCAGTGTTACCAACCTGATAACTTACACATCTTATCTTGTCCGGTTCTTGCGTGCACAGAAAATAAAAGTTCGAAACAGCTTACTACGTAGACTTACAGACGTAGTTAAGGTTATAATCGTCCTGGACTTTTACCGGTTCAGCCTTCTGTTATAATTCTTTTGTTTTACGCGCACTAGGAACGTTCTGGGTCCATTACCTGTTAGATCTTATATTTAATATTGGGTCTTATATTTAATACGCTTTTCGATACACGCGTAGTAGTAAAGGCTTACAGAAGAAGAAGATCAAGGGTTACAAAAAAAACGGTAAGGGCAAGTGGACATAAAAACTCTTTAGATTGGGGATTGAGTAAGGCGCGTTTGCAAATCCGACATATATTATATAGGGTATAAAACATAAACTATAGTAAGTATATAATAAATGTGACTTACTTCATTATCTAATAAGTCTTTCAGTGTACGGCAAGCTTCATTTGTAGATCCCAGGAATTCAAATGCTTCATAGTATGGTATATACTCCATAGTACATGTTGTACATAGTACATAGTATATGTTGGTGCATAAATATTTTCTAAAGCTGCTCCCGTCTGCTTTTATGCATTTACCTAAGAATAAGAATCGATTTAAATGGAAAAATCCTGAACAAAAAGTACATTACGGGCTACATAATATACCCACAGGGGCTTTCTTTTTAGACTTTTCTTCCTTCAAATATGTTGCACTCATATTTTCCATTTTTTTTTTGAAAATCATGATGTTGGCATCAGGATGAGAATTTCTATACATTTGGAGCAGAACTTTGAATCCATCATCTCGCAGACACTTATTTTCGTAATCTCTATGACTCTTATGCCATAAATAATGCGTATCCTTATAAATTTCGATCACATTCAGTAGAACTTCTTTTTCCCTTTTTGACGACATCGTCTTACTCTTTTCTTGATTACTCTTGAATTTTTTCAAATATATCTGTACACCACACTCACTGCGCGTCATTTGAGAGTGTGTTGTTTTGAAATTAGTGCCCTAACAGCGATTACACTGCTCTAAATTAGGGTACCAACTGAGTTGGGGCCCTAAAAATTGGATAGTGTAATCGCCGCAGAATACATTGCACTGTCTGAAGCAAGCCAAGAAGCAATTTGGATAAAACGACTGTTGACAGATTTAGGAGAAGAACCAATTGGACTGTTACGACTGTGTGGTACTTTTGATATTGTTGTATGATTTCGGAGAACCGCTGTCATCAGTGTTACGACTTGGACCGTGGTGGTGGGTTTAGTTGGAATAATTATTTACCACAGCTCGTAGTTGTTGATGAGTTTTAATTGTTTATTAACTTGGTAGCGTGGAATGGCCAGAGAGCGAATGGTTGGTGAAACTGTGTTGTGTATATCGACAGTGTTGTAACTAAACTAAACTAAAACTTACTAACAACTAACCTACGACTAACTACGACTAAGAGTAACTCAAAATTAAGTGAAGACTTAGGGTGTTTTGGTTTATAATCCCGAAAGAAAACTCGGGACTCTTCGGAAAAGTGAAGGTGGGAGGTGGTTGTGGTGGTGGTTGGATGTGGTGGGGATGGGCCTTATGGGTTTTGATAGTCGTCTGTGTGTACAGATAATAATAATAATAATAATAATAATAATAATAATAATAATAATAATAATAATAATAATAATAATAATAATAATAATAATAATAACAATAACAATAACAATAACAATAACAATAACAATAACAATAACAATAACAATAACAATAACAATAACAATAACAATAACAATAACAATAACAATAACAATAACAATAACAATAACAATAACAATAACAATAACAATAACAATAACAATAACAATAACAATAACAATAACAATAACAATAACAATAACAATAACAATAACAATAACAATAACAATAACAATAACAATAACAATAACAATAACAATAACAATAACAATAACAATAACAATAACAATAACAATAACAATAACAATAACAATAACAATAACAATAACAATAACAATAACAATAACAATAACAATAACAATAACAATAACAATAACAATAACAATAACAATAACAATAACAATAACAATAACAATAACAATAACAATAACAATAACAATAACAATAACAATAACAATAACAATAACAATAACAATAACAATAACAATAACAATAACAATAACAATAACAATAACAATAACAATAACAATAACAATAACAATAACAATAACAATAACAATAACAATAACAATAACAATAACAATAACAATAACAATAACAATAACAATAACAATAACAATAACAATAACAATAACAATAACAATAACAATAACAATAACAATAACAATAACAATAACAATAACAATAACAATAACAATAACAATAACAATAACAATAACAATAACAATAACAATAACAATAACAATAACAATAACAATAACAATAACAATAACAATAACAATAACAATAACAATAACAATAACAATAACAATAACAATAACAATAACAATAACAATAACAATAACAATAACAATAACAATAACAATAACAATAACAATAACAATAACAATAACAATAACAATAACAATAACAATAACAATAACAATAACAATAACAATAACAATAACAATAACAATAACAATAACAATAACAATAACAATAACAATAACAATAACAATAACAATAACAATAACAATAACAATAACAATAACAATAACAATAACAATAACAATAACAATAACAATAACAATAACAATAACAATAACAATAACAATAACAATAACAATAACAATAACAATAACAATAACAATAACAATAACAATAACAATAACAATAACAATAACAATAACAATAACAATAACAATAACAATAACAATAACAATAACAATAACAATAACAATAACAATAACAATAACAATAACAATAACAATAACAATAACAATAACAATAACAATAACAATAACAATAACAATAACAATAACAATAACAATAACAATAACAATAACAATAACAATAACAATAACAATAACAATAACAATAACAATAACAATAACAATAACAATAACAATAACAATAACAATAACAATAACAATAACAATAACAATAACAATAACAATAACAATAACAATAACAATAACAATAACAATAATAATAATAATAATAATAATAATAATAATAATAATAATAATAATAATAATAATAACCGGAACAATATGCAGGAAAATCGAAAGACACCTAACACAATACAATATAATCGCAGAAGAACAAAAAGGATGTAAAAGAAATAGTCAAGGATGCAAAGAACAGTTAATCATAGACAGCACAATAACGAAACAAGCAATAAAACAACAACGAAATCTACACACATGTTACATAGACTACAAAAAGGCTTTTGATTCCATCCCACACACATGGCTAAAGAAAATACTACAAATATACAAGATAAACAAGCGGATCCGACAATTTCTATACACAATAATGCAAACGTGGAGAACCAAAATACATCTGAAGACAATAACAGACACCATGCAAACAGACGAAATAAAAATCAACAAAGGCATATTCCAGGGAGACGCACTCAGCGCACTTTGGTTCAACATGTGCCTCAACCCACTATCCAACCTGCTAAACCATACCAAATACGGTTTCAACATCAGGCATCAGAAACAAAAACAATACACGCTAAACCACCTAATATATATGGATGACATCAAACTATACGCCGCAACTAAAACACAGCTAGAAGGACTGTTAAAGACCACGGAAAAATTCACAACAGACATAAGCATGGAATTCGGAATCGGGAAATGCAAAACGACACACATTGAAAAAGGACATTGGACCACAGACAATACACAAAGAACGTTACAGAACGAAACACTTGACAACCTAGACAAATACGAAACATACAAATATCTTGGCTTTGAACAAAACACACGAATCAACCATGCAGACATAAAGCAACACCTACAGGAACTATACAAATCCAGACTTGTAAAAATACTAAAGACAAAACTCAACGCAAAAAATCTCACTAAAGCGATAAACACGTACGCCATATCAATACTAACATACTCCTTCGGTATCATAAATTGGACTGCAACAGACCTCGAAAACATAGACAGAATAACACGAACACAAATGACAAAATTCCGGAAACTACATCCTAAATCATGTAAAGAACGCCTAACAATAAGCAGAAACGAAGGAGGCAGAGGACAAATAGACATACAGTCACTTCACAACAGACAAATACAAAAGTTACGTTACTATTTCCACAACAACGAACACGAACTGCATAAAGCAATAGTACAAGCAGATAGAAACTACACACCCCTGAACCTCGGAACACGAATCCAAACAATAGACGATTACAACGACAAAGAGAACACACAAACGAAAATGGACACCTGGGCAAGAAAACAACTACATGGAAAGCACTATTACATTACAAGAAACGAAAATATCAGTAAAACAGACACATACAGATGGTTACAAAAGGGAAACATATTTCCAGAGACGGAAGGGTTCCTGATAGCCATACAAGATCAAGTAATCGCTACCAGGAACTACTTAAAATACATAGTAAAAGACAGCTACATACAGGACGACAGATGCAGAAAATGCAAACAGACCTCCGAAACAACAGATCACATAACTGGTGGATGCAAACTACTGGCAAGCACAGAATACACGGAAAGACACAACATAGCAGCAAAAATAATACACAAAGAAATAGCAAACAAATACAATCTTGAACAAAGCAAAACACCATACTACAAGTACACACCCACAACTATCATTGAAAATGAAACACACAAATTGTACTGGGACGTAACAATCCACACCGACAAAACAATGAAATACAATAGACCGGACATCACACTCATAGACAAGAAAGAAAAAATAACATACCTAATAGACATTTCGATACCTAATGACGCCAATTTGGCCAACAAGTACAACGATAAAATAGAAAAATATCACCCACTAGCACAAGAAATACAGAGAATATGGAATCAAAAGAAGGTCTTCATAATACCACTCATAATATCCGCAACAGGAATCACGCCACATTCATTCAAGAAACATTTACAACAACTGAAACTGGAACCACACATACACGGACAAATACAAAAAACAGTAATACTCAAAACATGCAACATCACCCGGAAATTCTTAAATCTAACATAAACACCACTCAAGACTTGGCCTAAGCCCGTCTGAGAAGGAAAAAAAAGCCCCAGAAAAGGGAATTTTATTAAAAATAATAATAATAATAATAATAATAATAATAATAATAATAATAATAATAATAATAATAATAATAATAATAATAATAATAATAATAATAATAATAATAATAATAATAATAATAATAATAATAATAATAATAATAATAATAATAATAATAATAATAATAATAATAATAATAATAATAATAATAATAATAATAATAATAATAATAATAATAATAATAATAATAATAATAATAATAATAATAATAATAATAATAATAATAATAATAATAATAATAATAATAATAATAATAATAACCGGAACAATATGCAGGAAAATCGAAAGACACCTAACACAATACAATATAATCGCAGAAGAACAAAAAGGATGTAAAAGAAATAGTCAAGGATGCAAAGAACAGTTAATCATAGACAGCACAATAACGAAACAAGCAATAAAACAACAACGAAATCTACACACATGTTACATAGACTACAAAAAGGCTTTTGATTCCATCCCACACACATGGCTAAAGAAAATACTACAAATATACAAGATAAACAAGCGGATCCGACAATTTCTATACACAATAATGCAAACGTGGAGAACCAAAATACATCTGAAGACAATAACAGACACCATGCAAACAGACGAAATAAAAATCAACAAAGGCATATTCCAGGGAGACGCACTCAGCGCACTTTGGTTCAACATGTGCCTCAACCCACTATCCAACCTGCTAAACCATACCAAATACGGTTTCAACATCAGGCATCAGAAACAAAAACAATACACGCTAAACCACCTAATATATATGGATGACATCAAACTATACGCCGCAACTAAAACACAGCTAGAAGGACTGTTAAAGACCACGGAAAAATTCACAACAGACATAAGCATGGAATTCGGAATCGGGAAATGCAAAACGACACACATTGAAAAAGGACATTGGACCACAGACAATACACAAAGAACGTTACAGAACGAAACACTTGACAACCTAGACAAATACGAAACATACAAATATCTTGGCTTTGAACAAAACACACGAATCAACCATGCAGACATAAAGCAACACCTACAGGAACTATACAAATCCAGACTTGTAAAAATACTAAAGACAAAACTCAACGCAAAAAATCTCACTAAAGCGATAAACACGTACGCCATATCAATACTAACATACTCCTTCGGTATCATAAATTGGACTGCAACAGACCTCGAAAACATAGACAGAATAACACGAACACAAATGACAAAATTCCGGAAACTACATCCTAAATCATGTAAAGAACGCCTAACAATAAGCAGAAACGAAGGAGGCAGAGGACAAATAGACATACAGTCACTTCACAACAGACAAATACAAAAGTTACGTTACTATTTCCACAACAACGAACACGAACTGCATAAAGCAATAGTACAAGCAGATAGAAACTACACACCCCTGAACCTCGGAACACGAATCCAAACAATAGACGATTACAACGACAAAGAGAACACACAAACGAAAATGGACACCTGGGCAAGAAAACAACTACATGGAAAGCACTATTACATTACAAGAAACGAAAATATCAGTAAAACAGACACATACAGATGGTTACAAAAGGGAAACATATTTCCAGAGACGGAAGGGTTCCTGATAGCCATACAAGATCAAGTAATCGCTACCAGGAACTACTTAAAATACATAGTAAAAGACAGCTACATACAGGACGACAGATGCAGAAAATGCAAACAGACCTCCGAAACAACAGATCACATAACTGGTGGATGCAAACTACTGGCAAGCACAGAATACACGGAAAGACACAACATAGCAGCAAAAATAATACACAAAGAAATAGCAAACAAATACAATCTTGAACAAAGCAAAACACCATACTACAAGTACACACCCACAACTATCATTGAAAATGAAACACACAAATTGTACTGGGACGTAACAATCCACACCGACAAAACAATGAAATACAATAGACCGGACATCACACTCATAGACAAGAAAGAAAAAATAACATACCTAATAGACATTTCGATACCTAATGACGCCAATTTGGCCAACAAGTACAACGATAAAATAGAAAAATATCACCCACTAGCACAAGAAATACAGAGAATATGGAATCAAAAGAAGGTCTTCATAATACCACTCATAATATCCGCAACAGGAATCACGCCACATTCATTCAAGAAACATTTACAACAACTGAAACTGGAACCACACATACACGGACAAATACAAAAAACAGTAATACTCAAAACATGCAACATCACCCGGAAATTCTTAAATCTAACATAAACACCACTCAAGACTTGGCCTAAGCCCGTCTGAGAAGGAAAAAAAAGCCCCAGAAAAGGGAATTTTATTAAAAATAATAATAATAATAATAATAATAATAATAATAATAATAATAATAATAATAATAATAATAATAATAATAATAATAATAATAATAATAATAATAATAATAATAATAATAATAATAATAATAATAATAATAATAATAATAATAATAATAATAATAATAATAATAATAATAATAATAATAATAATAATAATAATAATAATAATAATAATAATAATAATAATAATAATAATAATAATAATAATAATAATAATAATAATAATAATAATAACCGGAACAATATGCAGGAAAATCGAAAGACACCTAACACAATACAATATAATCGCAGAAGAACAAAAAGGATGTAAAAGAAATAGTCAAGGATGCAAAGAACAGTTAATCATAGACAGCACAATAACGAAACAAGCAATAAAACAACAACGAAATCTACACACATGTTACATAGACTACAAAAAGGCTTTTGATTCCATCCCACACACATGGCTAAAGAAAATACTACAAATATACAAGATAAACAAGCGGATCCGACAATTTCTATACACAATAATGCAAACGTGGAGAACCAAAATACATCTGAAGACAATAACAGACACCATGCAAACAGACGAAATAAAAATCAACAAAGGCATATTCCAGGGAGACGCACTCAGCGCACTTTGGTTCAACATGTGCCTCAACCCACTATCCAACCTGCTAAACCATACCAAATACGGTTTCAACATCAGGCATCAGAAACAAAAACAATACACGCTAAACCACCTAATATATATGGATGACATCAAACTATACGCCGCAACTAAAACACAGCTAGAAGGACTGTTAAAGACCACGGAAAAATTCACAACAGACATAAGCATGGAATTCGGAATCGGGAAATGCAAAACGACACACATTGAAAAAGGACATTGGACCACAGACAATACACAAAGAACGTTACAGAACGAAACACTTGACAACCTAGACAAATACGAAACATACAAATATCTTGGCTTTGAACAAAACACACGAATCAACCATGCAGACATAAAGCAACACCTACAGGAACTATACAAATCCAGACTTGTAAAAATACTAAAGACAAAACTCAACGCAAAAAATCTCACTAAAGCGATAAACACGTACGCCATATCAATACTAACATACTCCTTCGGTATCATAAATTGGACTGCAACAGACCTCGAAAACATAGACAGAATAACACGAACACAAATGACAAAATTCCGGAAACTACATCCTAAATCATGTAAAGAACGCCTAACAATAAGCAGAAACGAAGGAGGCAGAGGACAAATAGACATACAGTCACTTCACAACAGACAAATACAAAAGTTACGTTACTATTTCCACAACAACGAACACGAACTGCATAAAGCAATAGTACAAGCAGATAGAAACTACACACCCCTGAACCTCGGAACACGAATCCAAACAATAGACGATTACAACGACAAAGAGAACACACAAACGAAAATGGACACCTGGGCAAGAAAACAACTACATGGAAAGCACTATTACATTACAAGAAACGAAAATATCAGTAAAACAGACACATACAGATGGTTACAAAAGGGAAACATATTTCCAGAGACGGAAGGGTTCCTGATAGCCATACAAGATCAAGTAATCGCTACCAGGAACTACTTAAAATACATAGTAAAAGACAGCTACATACAGGACGACAGATGCAGAAAATGCAAACAGACCTCCGAAACAACAGATCACATAACTGGTGGATGCAAACTACTGGCAAGCACAGAATACACGGAAAGACACAACATAGCAGCAAAAATAATACACAAAGAAATAGCAAACAAATACAATCTTGAACAAAGCAAAACACCATACTACAAGTACACACCCACAACTATCATTGAAAATGAAACACACAAATTGTACTGGGACGTAACAATCCACACCGACAAAACAATGAAATACAATAGACCGGACATCACACTCATAGACAAGAAAGAAAAAATAACATACCTAATAGACATTTCGATACCTAATGACGCCAATTTGGCCAACAAGTACAACGATAAAATAGAAAAATATCACCCACTAGCACAAGAAATACAGAGAATATGGAATCAAAAGAAGGTCTTCATAATACCACTCATAATATCCGCAACAGGAATCACGCCACATTCATTCAAGAAACATTTACAACAACTGAAACTGGAACCACACATACACGGACAAATACAAAAAACAGTAATACTCAAAACATGCAACATCACCCGGAAATTCTTAAATCTAACATAAACACCACTCAAGACTTGGCCTAAGCCCGTCTGAGAAGGAAAAAAAAGCCCCAGAAAAGGGAATTTTATTAAAAATAATAATAATAATAATAATAATAATAATAATAATAATAATAATAATAATAATAATAATAATAATAATAATAATAATAATAATAATAATAATAATAATAATAATAATAATAATAATAATAATAATAATAATAATAATAATAATAATAATAATAATAATAATAATAATAATAATAATAATAATAATAATAATAATAATAATAATAATAATAATAATAATAATAATAATAATAATAATAATAATAATAATAATAATAATAATAATAATAATAATAATAATAATAATAATAATAATAATAATAATAATAATAATAATAATAATAATAATAATAATAATAATAATAATAATAATAATAATAATAATAATAATAATAATAATAATAATAATAATAATAATAATAATAATAATAATAATAATAATAATAATAATAATAATAATAATAATAATAATAATAATAATAATAATAATAATAATAATAATAATAATAATAATAATAATAATAATAATAATAATAATAATAATAATAATAATAATAATAATAATAATAATAATAATAATAATAATAATAATAATAATAATAATAATAATAATAATAATAATAATAATAATAATAATAATAATAATAATAATAATAATAATAATAATAATAATAATAATAATAATAATAATAATAATAATAATAATAATAATAATAATAATAATAATAATAATAATAATAATAATAATAATAATAATAATAATAATAATAATAATAATAATAATAATAATAATAATAATAATAATAATAATAATAATAATAATAATAATAATAATAATAATAATAATAATAATAATAATAATAATAATAATAATAATAATAATAATAATAATAATAATAATAATAATAATAATAATAATAATAATAATAATAATAATAATAATAATAATAATAATAATAATAATAATAATAATAATAATAATAATAATAATAATAATAATAATAATAATAATAATAATAATAATAATAATAATAATAATAATAATAATAATAATAATAATAATAATAATAATAATAATAATAATAATAATAATAATAATAATAATAATAATAATAATAATAATAATAATAATAATAATAATAATAATAATAATAATAATAATAATAATAATAATAATAATAATAATAATAATAATAATAATAATAATAATAATAATAATAATAATAATAATAATAATAATAATAATAATAATAATAATAATAATAATAATAATAATAATAATAATAATAATAATAATAATAATAATAATAATAATAATAATAATAATAATAATAATAATAATAATAATAATAATAATAATAATAATAATAATAATAATAATAATAATAATAATAATAATAATAATAATAATAATAATAATAATAATAATAATAATAATAATAATAATAATAATAATAATAACCGGAACAATATGCAGGAAAATCGAAAGACACCTAACACAATACAATATAATCGCAGAAGAACAAAAAGGATGTAAAAGAAATAGTCAAGGATGCAAAGAACAGTTAATCATAGACAGCACAATAACGAAACAAGCAATAAAACAACAACGAAATCTACACACATGTTACATAGACTACAAAAAGGCTTTTGATTCCATCCCACACACATGGCTAAAGAAAATACTACAAATATACAAGATAAACAAGCGGATCCGACAATTTCTATACACAATAATGCAAACGTGGAGAACCAAAATACATCTGAAGACAATAACAGACACCATGCGGCATATTCCAGGGAGACGCACTCAGCGCACTTTGGTTCAACATGTGCCTCAACCCACTATCCAACCTGCTAAACCATACCAAATACGGTTTCAACATCAGGCATCAGAAACAAAAACAATACACGCTAAACCACCTAATATATATGGATGACATCAAACTATACGCCGCAACTAAAACACAGCTAGAAGGACTGTTAAAGACCACGGAAAAATTCACAACAGACATAAGCATGGAATTCGGAATCGGGAAATGCAAAACGACACACATTGAAAAAGGACATTGGACCACAGACAATACACAAAGAACGTTACAGAACGAAACACTTGACAACCTAGACAAATACGAAACATACAAATATCTTGGCTTTGAACAAAACACACGAATCAACCATGCAGACATAAAGCAACACCTACAGGAACTATACAAATCCAGACTTGTAAAAATACTAAAGACAAAACTCAACGCAAAAAATCTCACTAAAGCGATAAACACGTACGCCATATCAATACTAACATACTCCTTCGGTATCATAAATTGGACTGCAACAGACCTCGAAAACATAGACAGAATAACACGAACACAAATGACAAAATTCCGGAAACTACATCCTAAATCATGTAAAGAACGCCTAACAATAAGCAGAAACGAAGGAGGCAGAGGACAAATAGACATACAGTCACTTCACAACAGACAAATACAAAAGTTACGTTACTATTTCCACAACAACGAACACGAACTGCATAAAGCAATAGTACAAGCAGATAGAAACTACACACCCCTGAACCTCGGAACACGAATCCAAACAATAGACGATTACAACGACAAAGAGAACACACAAACGAAAATGGACACCTGGGCAAGAAAACAACTACATGGAAAGCACTATTACATTACAAGAAACGAAAATATCAGTAAAACAGACACATACAGATGGTTACAAAAGGGAAACATATTTCCAGAGACGGAAGGGTTCCTGATAGCCATACAAGATCAAGTAATCGCTACCAGGAACTACTTAAAATACATAGTAAAAGACAGCTACATACAGGACGACAGATGCAGAAAATGCAAACAGACCTCCGAAACAACAGATCACATAACTGGTGGATGCAAACTACTGGCAAGCACAGAATACACGGAAAGACACAACATAGCAGCAAAAATAATACACAAAGAAATAGCAAACAAATACAATCTTGAACAAAGCAAAACACCATACTACAAGTACACACCCACAACTATCATTGAAAATGAAACACACAAATTGTACTGGGACGTAACAATCCACACCGACAAAACAATGAAATACAATAGACCGGACATCACACTCATAGACAAGAAAGAAAAAATAACATACCTAATAGACATTTCGATACCTAATGACGCCAATTTGGCCAACAAGTACAACGATAAAATAGAAAAATATCACCCACTAGCACAAGAAATACAGAGAATATGGAATCAAAAGAAGGTCTTCATAATACCACTCATAATATCCGCAACAGGAATCACGCCACATTCATTCAATTCAAGAAACATTTACAACAACTGAAACTGGAACCACACATACACGGACAAATACAAAAAACAGTAATACTCAAAACATGCAACATCACCCGGAAATTCTTAAATCTAACATAAACACCACTCAAGACTTGGCCTAAGCCCGTCTGAGAAGGAAAAAAAAGCCCCAGAAAAGGGAATTTTATTAAAAATAATAATAATAATAATAATAATAATAATAATAATAATAATAATAATAATAATAATAATAATAATAATAATAATAATAATAATAATAATAATAATAATAATAATAATAATAATAATAATAATAATAATAATAATAATAATAATAATAATAATAATAATAATAATAATAATAATAATAATAATAATAATAATAATAATAATAATAATAATAATAATAATAATAATAATAATAATAATAATAATAATAATAATAATAATAATAATAATAATAATAATAATAATAATAATAATAATAATAATAATAATAATAATAATAATAATAATAATAATAATAATAATAATAATAATAATAATAATAATAATAATAATAATAATAATAATAATAATAATAATAATAATAATAATAATAATAATAATAATAATAATAATAATAATAATAATAATAATAATAATAATAATAATAATAATAATAATAATAATAATAATAATAATAATAATAATAATAATAATAATAATAATAATAATAATAATAATAATAATAATAATAATAATAATAATAATAATAATAATAATAATAATAATAATAATAATAATAATAATAATAATAATAATAATAATAATAATAATAATAATAATAATAATAATAATAATAATAATAATAATAATAATAATAATAATAATAATAATAATAATAATAATAATAATAATAATAATAATAATAATAATAATAATAATAATAATAATAATAATAATAATAATAATAATAATAATAATAATAATAATAATAATAATAATAATAATAATAATAATAATAATAATAATAATAATAATAATAATAATAATAATAATAATAATAATAATAATAATAATAATAATAATAATAATAATAATAATAATAATAATAATAATAATAATAATAATAATAATAATAATAATAATAATAATAATAATAATAATAATAATAATAATAATAATAATAATAATAATAATAATAATAATAATAATAATAATAATAATAATAATAATAATAATAATAATAATAATAATAATAATAATAATAATAATAATAATAATAATAATAATAATAATAATAATAATAATAATAATAATAATAATAATAATAATAATAATAATAATAATAATAATAATAATAATAATAATAATAATAATAATAATAATAATAATAATAATAATAATAATAATAATAATAATAATAATAATAATAATAATAATAATAATAATAACCGGAACAATATGCAGGAAAATCGAAAGACACCTAACACAATACAATATAATCGCAGAAGAACAAAAAGGATGTAAAAGAAATAGTCAAGGATGCAAAGAACAGTTAATCATAGACAGCACAATAACGAAACAAGCAATAAAACAACAACGAAATCTACACACATGTTACATAGACTACAAAAAGGCTTTTGATTCCATCCCACACACATGGCTAAAGAAAATACTACAAATATACAAGATAAACAAGCGGATCCGACAATTTCTATACACAATAATGCAAACGTGGAGAACCAAAATACATCTGAAGACAATAACAGACACCATGCAAACAGACGAAATAAAAATCAACAAAGGCATATTCCAGGGAGACGCACTCAGCGCACTTTGGTTCAACATGTGCCTCAACCCACTATCCAACCTGCTAAACCATACCAAATACGGTTTCAACATCAGGCATCAGAAACAAAAACAATACACGCTAAACCACCTAATATATATGGATGACATCAAACTATACGCCGCAACTAAAACACAGCTAGAAGGACTGTTAAAGACCACGGAAAAATTCACAACAGACATAAGCATGGAATTCGGAATCGGGAAATGCAAAACGACACACATTGAAAAAGGACATTGGACCACAGACAATACACAAAGAACGTTACAGAACGAAACACTTGACAACCTAGACAAATACGAAACATACAAATATCTTGGCTTTGAACAAAACACACGAATCAACCATGCAGACATAAAGCAACACCTACAGGAACTATACAAATCCAGACTTGTAAAAATACTAAAGACAAAACTCAACGCAAAAAATCTCACTAAAGCGATAAACACGTACGCCATATCAATACTAACATACTCCTTCGGTATCATAAATTGGACTGCAACAGACCTCGAAAACATAGACAGAATAACACGAACACAAATGACAAAATTCCGGAAACTACATCCTAAATCATGTAAAGAACGCCTAACAATAAGCAGAAACGAAGGAGGCAGAGGACAAATAGACATACAGTCACTTCACAACAGACAAATACAAAAGTTACGTTACTATTTCCACAACAACGAACACGAACTGCATAAAGCAATAGTACAAGCAGATAGAAACTACACACCCCTGAACCTCGGAACACGAATCCAAACAATAGACGATTACAACGACAAAGAGAACACACAAACGAAAATGGACACCTGGGCAAGAAAACAACTACATGGAAAGCACTATTACATTACAAGAAACGAAAATATCAGTAAAACAGACACATACAGATGGTTACAAAAGGGAAACATATTTCCAGAGACGGAAGGGTTCCTGATAGCCATACAAGATCAAGTAATCGCTACCAGGAACTACTTAAAATACATAGTAAAAGACAGCTACATACAGGACGACAGATGCAGAAAATGCAAACAGACCTCCGAAACAACAGATCACATAACTGGTGGATGCAAACTACTGGCAAGCACAGAATACACGGAAAGACACAACATAGCAGCAAAAATAATACACAAAGAAATAGCAAACAAATACAATCTTGAACAAAGCAAAACACCATACTACAAGTACACACCCACAACTATCATTGAAAATGAAACACACAAATTGTACTGGGACGTAACAATCCACACCGACAAAACAATGAAATACAATAGACCGGACATCACACTCATAGACAAGAAAGAAAAAATAACATACCTAATAGACATTTCGATACCTAATGACGCCAATTTGGCCAACAAGTACAACGATAAAATAGAAAAATATCACCCACTAGCACAAGAAATACAGAGAATATGGAATCAAAAGAAGGTCTTCATAATACCACTCATAATATCCGCAACAGGAATCACGCCACATTCATTCAAGAAACATTTACAACAACTGAAACTGGAACCACACATACACGGACAAATACAAAAAACAGTAATACTCAAAACATGCAACATCACCCGGAAATTCTTAAATCTAACATAAACACCACTCAAGACTTGGCCTAAGCCCGTCTGAGAAGGAAAAAAAAGCCCCAGAAAAGGGAATTTTATTAAAAATAATAATAATAATAATAATAATAATAATAATAATAATAATAATAATAATAATAATAATAATAATAATAATAATAATAATAATAATAATAATAATAATAATAATAATAATAATAATAATAATAATAATAATAATAATAATAATAATAATAATAATAATAATAATAATAATAATAATAATAATAATAATAATAATAATAATAATAATAATAATAATAATAATAATAATAATAATAATAATAATAATAATAATAATAATAATAATAATAATAATAATAATAATAATAATAATAATAATAATAATAATAATAATAACCGGAACAATATGCAGGAAAATCGAAAGACACCTAACACAATACAATATAATCGCAGAAGAACAAAAAGGATGTAAAAGAAATAGTCAAGGATGCAAAGAACAGTTAATCATAGACAGCACAATAACGAAACAAGCAATAAAACAACAACGAAATCTACACACATGTTACATAGACTACAAAAAGGCTTTTGATTCCATCCCACACACATGGCTAAAGAAAATACTACAAATATACAAGATAAACAAGCGGATCCGACAATTTCTATACACAATAATGCAAACGTGGAGAACCAAAATACATCTGAAGACAATAACAGACACCATGCAAACAGACGAAATAAAAATCAACAAAGGCATATTCCAGGGAGACGCACTCAGCGCACTTTGGTTCAACATGTGCCTCAACCCACTATCCAACCTGCTAAACCATACCAAATACGGTTTCAACATCAGGCATCAGAAACAAAAACAATACACGCTAAACCACCTAATATATATGGATGACATCAAACTATACGCCGCAACTAAAACACAGCTAGAAGGACTGTTAAAGACCACGGAAAAATTCACAACAGACATAAGCATGGAATTCGGAATCGGGAAATGCAAAACGACACACATTGAAAAAGGACATTGGACCACAGACAATACACAAAGAACGTTACAGAACGAAACACTTGACAACCTAGACAAATACGAAACATACAAATATCTTGGCTTTGAACAAAACACACGAATCAACCATGCAGACATAAAGCAACACCTACAGGAACTATACAAATCCAGACTTGTAAAAATACTAAAGACAAAACTCAACGCAAAAAATCTCACTAAAGCGATAAACACGTACGCCATATCAATACTAACATACTCCTTCGGTATCATAAATTGGACTGCAACAGACCTCGAAAACATAGACAGAATAACACGAACACAAATGACAAAATTCCGGAAACTACATCCTAAATCATGTAAAGAACGCCTAACAATAAGCAGAAACGAAGGAGGCAGAGGACAAATAGACATACAGTCACTTCACAACAGACAAATACAAAAGTTACGTTACTATTTCCACAACAACGAACACGAACTGCATAAAGCAATAGTACAAGCAGATAGAAACTACACACCCCTGAACCTCGGAACACGAATCCAAACAATAGACGATTACAACGACAAAGAGAACACACAAACGAAAATGGACACCTGGGCAAGAAAACAACTACATGGAAAGCACTATTACATTACAAGAAACGAAAATATCAGTAAAACAGACACATACAGATGGTTACAAAAGGGAAACATATTTCCAGAGACGGAAGGGTTCCTGATAGCCATACAAGATCAAGTAATCGCTACCAGGAACTACTTAAAATACATAGTAAAAGACAGCTACATACAGGACGACAGATGCAGAAAATGCAAACAGACCTCCGAAACAACAGATCACATAACTGGTGGATGCAAACTACTGGCAAGCACAGAATACACGGAAAGACACAACATAGCAGCAAAAATAATACACAAAGAAATAGCAAACAAATACAATCTTGAACAAAGCAAAACACCATACTACAAGTACACACCCACAACTATCATTGAAAATGAAACACACAAATTGTACTGGGACGTAACAATCCACACCGACAAAACAATGAAATACAATAGACCGGACATCACACTCATAGACAAGAAAGAAAAAATAACATACCTAATAGACATTTCGATACCTAATGACGCCAATTTGGCCAACAAGTACAACGATAAAATAGAAAAATATCACCCACTAGCACAAGAAATACAGAGAATATGGAATCAAAAGAAGGTCTTCATAATACCACTCATAATATCCGCAACAGGAATCACGCCACATTCATTCAAGAAACATTTACAACAACTGAAACTGGAACCACACATACACGGACAAATACAAAAAACAGTAATACTCAAAACATGCAACATCACCCGGAAATTCTTAAATCTAACATAAACACCACTCAAGACTTGGCCTAAGCCCGTCTGAGAAGGAAAAAAAAGCCCCAGAAAAGGGAATTTTATTAAAAATAATAATAATAATAATAATAATAATAATAATAATAATAATAATAATAATAATAATAATAATAATAATAATAATAATAATAATAATAATAATAATAATAATAATAATAATAATAATAATAATAATAATAATAATAATAATAATAATAATAATAATAATAATAATAATAATAATAATAATAATAATAATAATAATAATAATAATAATAATAATAATAATAATAATAATAATAATAATAATAATAATAATAATAATAATAATAATAATAATAATAATAATAATAATAATAATAATAATAATAATAATAATAATAATAATAATAATAATAATAATAATAATAATAATAATAATAATAATAATAATAATAATAATAATAATAATAATAATAATAATAATAATAATAATAATAATAATAATAATAATAATAATAATAATAATAATAATAATAATAATAATAATAATAATAATAATAATAATAATAATAATAATAATAATAATAATAATAATAATAATAATAATAATAATAATAATAATAATAATAATAATAATAATAATAATAATAATAATAATAATAATAATAATAATAATAATAATAATAATAATAATAATAATAATAATAATAATAATAATAATAATAATAATAATAATAATAATAATAATAATAATAATAATAATAATAATAATAATAATAATAATAATAATAATAATAATAATAATAATAATAATAATAATAATAATAATAATAATAATAATAATAATAATAATAATAATAATAATAATAATAATAATAATAATAATAATAATAATAATAATAATAATAATAATAATAATAATAATAATAATAATAATAATAATAATAATAATAATAATAATAATAATAATAATAATAATAATAATAATAATAATAATAATAATAATAATAATAATAATAATAATAATAATAATAATAATAATAATAATAATAATAATAATAATAATAATAATAATAATAATAATAATAATAATAATAATAATAATAATAATAATAATAATAATAATAATAATAATAATAATAATAATAATAATAATAATAATAATAATAATAATAATAATAATAATAATAATAATAATAATAATAATAATAATAATAATAATAATAATAATAATAATAATAATAATAATAATAATAATAATAATAATAATAATAATAATAATAATAATAATAATAATAATAATAATAATAATAATAATAATAATAATAATAATAATAATAATAATAATAATAATAATAATAATAATAATAATAATAATAATAATAATAATAATAATAATAATAATAATAATAATAATAATAATAATAATAATAATAATAATAATAATAATAATAATAATAATAATAACCGGAACAATATGCAGGAAAATCGAAAGACACCTAACACAATACAATATAATCGCAGAAGAACAAAAAGGATGTAAAAGAAATAGTCAAGGATGCAAAGAACAGTTAATCATAGACAGCACAATAACGAAACAAGCAATAAAACAACAACGAAATCTACACACATGTTACATAGACTACAAAAAGGCTTTTGATTCCATCCCACACACATGGCTAAAGAAAATACTACAAATATACAAGATAAACAAGCGGATCCGACAATTTCTATACACAATAATGCAAACGTGGAGAACCAAAATACATCTGAAGACAATAACAGACACCATGCAAACAGACGAAATAAAAATCAACAAAGGCATATTCCAGGGAGACGCACTCAGCGCACTTTGGTTCAACATGTGCCTCAACCCACTATCCAACCTGCTAAACCATACCAAATACGGTTTCAACATCAGGCATCAGAAACAAAAACAATACACGCTAAACCACCTAATATATATGGATGACATCAAACTATACGCCGCAACTAAAACACAGCTAGAAGGACTGTTAAAGACCACGGAAAAATTCACAACAGACATAAGCATGGAATTCGGAATCGGGAAATGCAAAACGACACACATTGAAAAAGGACATTGGACCACAGACAATACACAAAGAACGTTACAGAACGAAACACTTGACAACCTAGACAAATACGAAACATACAAATATCTTGGCTTTGAACAAAACACACGAATCAACCATGCAGACATAAAGCAACACCTACAGGAACTATACAAATCCAGACTTGTAAAAATACTAAAGACAAAACTCAACGCAAAAAATCTCACTAAAGCGATAAACACGTACGCCATATCAATACTAACATACTCCTTCGGTATCATAAATTGGACTGCAACAGACCTCGAAAACATAGACAGAATAACACGAACACAAATGACAAAATTCCGGAAACTACATCCTAAATCATGTAAAGAACGCCTAACAATAAGCAGAAACGAAGGAGGCAGAGGACAAATAGACATACAGTCACTTCACAACAGACAAATACAAAAGTTACGTTACTATTTCCACAACAACGAACACGAACTGCATAAAGCAATAGTACAAGCAGATAGAAACTACACACCCCTGAACCTCGGAACACGAATCCAAACAATAGACGATTACAACGACAAAGAGAACACACAAACGAAAATGGACACCTGGGCAAGAAAACAACTACATGGAAAGCACTATTACATTACAAGAAACGAAAATATCAGTAAAACAGACACATACAGATGGTTACAAAAGGGAAACATATTTCCAGAGACGGAAGGGTTCCTGATAGCCATACAAGATCAAGTAATCGCTACCAGGAACTACTTAAAATACATAGTAAAAGACAGCTACATACAGGACGACAGATGCAGAAAATGCAAACAGACCTCCGAAACAACAGATCACATAACTGGTGGATGCAAACTACTGGCAAGCACAGAATACACGGAAAGACACAACATAGCAGCAAAAATAATACACAAAGAAATAGCAAACAAATACAATCTTGAACAAAGCAAAACACCATACTACAAGTACACACCCACAACTATCATTGAAAATGAAACACACAAATTGTACTGGGACGTAACAATCCACACCGACAAAACAATGAAATACAATAGACCGGACATCACACTCATAGACAAGAAAGAAAAAATAACATACCTAATAGACATTTCGATACCTAATGACGCCAATTTGGCCAACAAGTACAACGATAAAATAGAAAAATATCACCCACTAGCACAAGAAATACAGAGAATATGGAATCAAAAGAAGGTCTTCATAATACCACTCATAATATCCGCAACAGGAATCACGCCACATTCATTCAAGAAACATTTACAACAACTGAAACTGGAACCACACATACACGGACAAATACAAAAAACAGTAATACTCAAAACATGCAACATCACCCGGAAATTCTTAAATCTAACATAAACACCACTCAAGACTTGGCCTAAGCCCGTCTGAGAAGGAAAAAAAAGCCCCAGAAAAGGGAATTTTATTAAAAATAATAATAATAATAATAATAATAATAATAATAATAATAATAATAATAATAATAATAATAATAATAATAATAATAATAATAATAATAATAATAATAATAATAATAATAATAATAATAATAATAATAATAATAATAATAATAATAATAATAATAACCGGAACAATATGCAGGAAAATCGAAAGACACCTAACACAATACAATATAATCGCAGAAGAACAAAAAGGATGTAAAAGAAATAGTCAAGGATGCAAAGAACAGTTAATCATAGACAGCACAATAACGAAACAAGCAATAAAACAACAACGAAATCTACACACATGTTACATAGACTACAAAAAGGCTTTTGATTCCATCCCACACACATGGCTAAAGAAAATACTACAAATATACAAGATAAACAAGCGGATCCGACAATTTCTATACACAATAATGCAAACGTGGAGAACCAAAATACATCTGAAGACAATAACAGACACCATGCAAACAGACGAAATAAAAATCAACAAAGGCATATTCCAGGGAGACGCACTCAGCGCACTTTGGTTCAACATGTGCCTCAACCCACTATCCAACCTGCTAAACCATACCAAATACGGTTTCAACATCAGGCATCAGAAACAAAAACAATACACGCTAAACCACCTAATATATATGGATGACATCAAACTATACGCCGCAACTAAAACACAGCTAGAAGGACTGTTAAAGACCACGGAAAAATTCACAACAGACATAAGCATGGAATTCGGAATCGGGAAATGCAAAACGACACACATTGAAAAAGGACATTGGACCACAGACAATACACAAAGAACGTTACAGAACGAAACACTTGACAACCTAGACAAATACGAAACATACAAATATCTTGGCTTTGAACAAAACACACGAATCAACCATGCAGACATAAAGCAACACCTACAGGAACTATACAAATCCAGACTTGTAAAAATACTAAAGACAAAACTCAACGCAAAAAATCTCACTAAAGCGATAAACACGTACGCCATATCAATACTAACATACTCCTTCGGTATCATAAATTGGACTGCAACAGACCTCGAAAACATAGACAGAATAACACGAACACAAATGACAAAATTCCGGAAACTACATCCTAAATCATGTAAAGAACGCCTAACAATAAGCAGAAACGAAGGAGGCAGAGGACAAATAGACATACAGTCACTTCACAACAGACAAATACAAAAGTTACGTTACTATTTCCACAACAACGAACACGAACTGCATAAAGCAATAGTACAAGCAGATAGAAACTACACACCCCTGAACCTCGGAACACGAATCCAAACAATAGACGATTACAACGACAAAGAGAACACACAAACGAAAATGGACACCTGGGCAAGAAAACAACTACATGGAAAGCACTATTACATTACAAGAAACGAAAATATCAGTAAAACAGACACATACAGATGGTTACAAAAGGGAAACATATTTCCAGAGACGGAAGGGTTCCTGATAGCCATACAAGATCAAGTAATCGCTACCAGGAACTACTTAAAATACATAGTAAAAGACAGCTACATACAGGACGACAGATGCAGAAAATGCAAACAGACCTCCGAAACAACAGATCACATAACTGGTGGATGCAAACTACTGGCAAGCACAGAATACACGGAAAGACACAACATAGCAGCAAAAATAATACACAAAGAAATAGCAAACAAATACAATCTTGAACAAAGCAAAACACCATACTACAAGTACACACCCACAACTATCATTGAAAATGAAACACACAAATTGTACTGGGACGTAACAATCCACACCGACAAAACAATGAAATACAATAGACCGGACATCACACTCATAGACAAGAAAGAAAAAATAACATACCTAATAGACATTTCGATACCTAATGACGCCAATTTGGCCAACAAGTACAACGATAAAATAGAAAAATATCACCCACTAGCACAAGAAATACAGAGAATATGGAATCAAAAGAAGGTCTTCATAATACCACTCATAATATCCGCAACAGGAATCACGCCACATTCATTCAAGAAACATTTACAACAACTGAAACTGGAACCACACATACACGGACAAATACAAAAAACAGTAATACTCAAAACATGCAACATCACCCGGAAATTCTTAAATCTAACATAAACACCACTCAAGACTTGGCCTAAGCCCGTCTGAGAAGGAAAAAAAAGCCCCAGAAAAGGGAATTTTATTAAAAATAATAATAATAATAATAATAATAATAATAATAATAATAATAATAATAATAATAATAATAATAATAATAATAATAATAATAATAATAATAATAATAATAATAATAATAATAATAATAATAATAATAATAATAATAATAATAATAATAATAATAATAATAATAATAATAATAATAATAATAATAATAATAATAATAATAATAATAATAATAATAATAATAATAATAATAATAATAATAATAATAATAATAATAATAATAATAATAATAATAATAATAATAATAATAATAATAATAATAATAATAATAATAATAATAATAATAATAATAATAATAATAATAATAATAATAATAATAATAATAATAATAATAATAATAATAATAATAATAATAATAATAATAATAATAATAATAATAATAATAATAATAATAATAATAATAATAATAATAATAATAATAATAATAATAATAATAATAATAATAATAATAATAATAATAATAATAATAATAATAATAATAATAATAATAATAATAATAATAATAATAATAATAATAATAATAATAATAATAATAATAATAATAATAATAATAATAATAATAATAATAATAATAATAATAATAATAATAATAATAATAATAATAATAATAATAATAATAATAATAATAATAATAATAATAATAATAATAATAATAATAATAATAATAATAATAATAATAATAATAATAATAATAATAATAATAATAATAATAATAATAATAATAATAATAATAATAATAATAATAATAATAATAATAATAATAATAATAATAATAATAATAATAATAATAATAATAATAATAATAATAATAATAATAATAATAATAATAATAATAATAATAATAATAATAATAATAATAATAATAATAATAATAATAATAATAATAATAATAATAATAATAATAATAATAATAATAATAATAATAATAATAATAATAATAATAATAATAATAATAATAATAATAATAATAATAATAATAATAATAATAATAATAATAATAATAATAATAATAATAATAATAATAATAATAATAATAATAATAATAATAATAATAATAATAATAATAATAATAATAATAATAATAATAATAACCGGAACAATATGCAGGAAAATCGAAAGACACCTAACACAATACAATATAATCGCAGAAGAACAAAAAGGATGTAAAAGAAATAGTCAAGGATGCAAAGAACAGTTAATCATAGACAGCACAATAACGAAACAAGCAATAAAACAACAACGAAATCTACACACATGTTACATAGACTACAAAAAGGCTTTTGATTCCATCCCACACACATGGCTAAAGAAAATACTACAAATATACAAGATAAACAAGCGGATCCGACAATTTCTATACACAATAATGCAAACGTGGAGAACCAAAATACATCTGAAGACAATAACAGACACCATGCAAACAGACGAAATAAAAATCAACAAAGGCATATTCCAGGGAGACGCACTCAGCGCACTTTGGTTCAACATGTGCCTCAACCCACTATCCAACCTGCTAAACCATACCAAATACGGTTTCAACATCAGGCATCAGAAACAAAAACAATACACGCTAAACCACCTAATATATATGGATGACATCAAACTATACGCCGCAACTAAAACACAGCTAGAAGGACTGTTAAAGACCACGGAAAAATTCACAACAGACATAAGCATGGAATTCGGAATCGGGAAATGCAAAACGACACACATTGAAAAAGGACATTGGACCACAGACAATACACAAAGAACGTTACAGAACGAAACACTTGACAACCTAGACAAATACGAAACATACAAATATCTTGGCTTTGAACAAAACACACGAATCAACCATGCAGACATAAAGCAACACCTACAGGAACTATACAAATCCAGACTTGTAAAAATACTAAAGACAAAACTCAACGCAAAAAATCTCACTAAAGCGATAAACACGTACGCCATATCAATACTAACATACTCCTTCGGTATCATAAATTGGACTGCAACAGACCTCGAAAACATAGACAGAATAACACGAACACAAATGACAAAATTCCGGAAACTACATCCTAAATCATGTAAAGAACGCCTAACAATAAGCAGAAACGAAGGAGGCAGAGGACAAATAGACATACAGTCACTTCACAACAGACAAATACAAAAGTTACGTTACTATTTCCACAACAACGAACACGAACTGCATAAAGCAATAGTACAAGCAGATAGAAACTACACACCCCTGAACCTCGGAACACGAATCCAAACAATAGACGATTACAACGACAAAGAGAACACACAAACGAAAATGGACACCTGGGCAAGAAAACAACTACATGGAAAGCACTATTACATTACAAGAAACGAAAATATCAGTAAAACAGACACATACAGATGGTTACAAAAGGGAAACATATTTCCAGAGACGGAAGGGTTCCTGATAGCCATACAAGATCAAGTAATCGCTACCAGGAACTACTTAAAATACATAGTAAAAGACAGCTACATACAGGACGACAGATGCAGAAAATGCAAACAGACCTCCGAAACAACAGATCACATAACTGGTGGATGCAAACTACTGGCAAGCACAGAATACACGGAAAGACACAACATAGCAGCAAAAATAATACACAAAGAAATAGCAAACAAATACAATCTTGAACAAAGCAAAACACCATACTACAAGTACACACCCACAACTATCATTGAAAATGAAACACACAAATTGTACTGGGACGTAACAATCCACACCGACAAAACAATGAAATACAATAGACCGGACATCACACTCATAGACAAGAAAGAAAAAATAACATACCTAATAGACATTTCGATACCTAATGACGCCAATTTGGCCAACAAGTACAACGATAAAATAGAAAAATATCACCCACTAGCACAAGAAATACAGAGAATATGGAATCAAAAGAAGGTCTTCATAATACCACTCATAATATCCGCAACAGGAATCACGCCACATTCATTCAAGAAACATTTACAACAACTGAAACTGGAACCACACATACACGGACAAATACAAAAAACAGTAATACTCAAAACATGCAACATCACCCGGAAATTCTTAAATCTAACATAAACACCACTCAAGACTTGGCCTAAGCCCGTCTGAGAAGGAAAAAAAAGCCCCAGAAAAGGGAATTTTATTAAAAATAATAATAATAATAATAATAATAATAATAATAATAATAATAATAATAATAATAATAATAATAATAATAATAATAATAATAATAATAATAATAATAATAATAATAATAATAATAATAATAATAATAATAATAATAATAATAATAATAATAATAATAATAATAATAATAATAATAATAATAATAATAATAATAATAATAATAATAATAATAATAATAATAATAATAATAATAATAATAATAATAATAATAATAATAATAATAATAATAATAATAATAATAATAATAATAATAATAATAATAATAATAATAATAATAATAATAATAATAATAATAATAATAATAATAATAATAATAATAATAATAATAATAATAATAATAATAATAATAATAATAATAATAATAATAATAATAATAATAATAATAATAATAATAATAATAATAATAATAATAATAATAATAATAATAATAATAATAATAATAATAATAATAATAATAATAATAATAATAATAATAATAATAATAATAATAATAATAATAATAATAATAATAATAATAATAATAATAATAATAATAATAATAATAATAATAATAATAATAATAATAATAATAATAATAATAATAATAATAATAATAATAATAATAATAATAATAATAATAATAATAATAATAATAATAATAATAATAATAATAATAATAATAATAATAATAATAATAATAATAATAATAATAATAATAATAATAATAATAATAATAATAATAATAATAATAATAATAATAATAATAATAATAATAATAATAATAATAATAATAATAATAATAATAATAATAATAATAATAATAATAATAATAATAATAATAATAATAATAATAATAATAATAATAATAATAATAATAATAATAATAATAATAATAATAATAATAATAATAATAATAATAATAATAATAATAATAATAATAATAATAATAATAATAATAATAATAATAATAATAATAATAATAATAATAATAATAATAATAATAATAATAATAATAATAATAATAATAATAATAATAATAATAATAATAATAATAATAATAATAATAATAATAATAATAATAATAATAATAATAATAATAATAATAATAATAATAATAATAATAATAATAATAATAATAATAATAATAATAATAATAATAATAATAATAATAATAATAATAATAATAATAATAATAATAATAATAATAATAATAATAATAATAATAATAATAATAATAATAATAATAATAATAATAATAATAATAATAATAATAATAATAATAATAATAATAATAATAATAATAATAATAATAATAATAATAATAATAATAATAATAATAATAATAATAATAATAATAATAATAATAATAATAATAATAATAATAATAATAATAATAATAATAATAATAATAATAATAATAATAATAATAATAATAATAATAATAATAATAATAATAATAATAATAACCGGAACAATATGCAGGAAAATCGAAAGACACCTAACACAATACAATATAATCGCAGAAGAACAAAAAGGATGTAAAAGAAATAGTCAAGGATGCAAAGAACAGTTAATCATAGACAGCACAATAACGAAACAAGCAATAAAACAACAACGAAATCTACACACATGTTACATAGACTACAAAAAGGCTTTTGATTCCATCCCACACACATGGCTAAAGAAAATACTACAAATATACAAGATAAACAAGCGGATCCGACAATTTCTATACACAATAATGCAAACGTGGAGAACCAAAATACATCTGAAGACAATAACAGACACCATGCAAACAGACGAAATAAAAATCAACAAAGGCATATTCCAGGGAGACGCACTCAGCGCACTTTGGTTCAACATGTGCCTCAACCCACTATCCAACCTGCTAAACCATACCAAATACGGTTTCAACATCAGGCATCAGAAACAAAAACAATACACGCTAAACCACCTAATATATATGGATGACATCAAACTATACGCCGCAACTAAAACACAGCTAGAAGGACTGTTAAAGACCACGGAAAAATTCACAACAGACATAAGCATGGAATTCGGAATCGGGAAATGCAAAACGACACACATTGAAAAAGGACATTGGACCACAGACAATACACAAAGAACGTTACAGAACGAAACACTTGACAACCTAGACAAATACGAAACATACAAATATCTTGGCTTTGAACAAAACACACGAATCAACCATGCAGACATAAAGCAACACCTACAGGAACTATACAAATCCAGACTTGTAAAAATACTAAAGACAAAACTCAACGCAAAAAATCTCACTAAAGCGATAAACACGTACGCCATATCAATACTAACATACTCCTTCGGTATCATAAATTGGACTGCAACAGACCTCGAAAACATAGACAGAATAACACGAACACAAATGACAAAATTCCGGAAACTACATCCTAAATCATGTAAAGAACGCCTAACAATAAGCAGAAACGAAGGAGGCAGAGGACAAATAGACATACAGTCACTTCACAACAGACAAATACAAAAGTTACGTTACTATTTCCACAACAACGAACACGAACTGCATAAAGCAATAGTACAAGCAGATAGAAACTACACACCCCTGAACCTCGGAACACGAATCCAAACAATAGACGATTACAACGACAAAGAGAACACACAAACGAAAATGGACACCTGGGCAAGAAAACAACTACATGGAAAGCACTATTACATTACAAGAAACGAAAATATCAGTAAAACAGACACATACAGATGGTTACAAAAGGGAAACATATTTCGGTTCCTGATAGCCATACAAGATCAAGTAATCGCTACCAGGAACTACTTAAAATACATAGTAAAAGACAGCTACATACAGGACGACAGATGCAGAAAATGCAAACAGACCTCCGAAACAACAGATCACATAACTGGTGGATGCAAACTACTGGCAAGCACAGAATACACGGAAAGACACAACATAGCAGCAAAAATAATACACAAAGAAATAGCAAACAAATACAATCTTGAACAAAGCAAAACACCATACTACAAGTACACACCCACAACTATCATTGAAAATGAAACACACAAATTGTACTGGGACGTAACAATCCACACCGACAAAACAATGAAATACAATAGACCGGACATCACACTCATAGACAAGAAAGAAAACATCACACTCATAGACAAGAAAGAAAAAATAACATACCTAATAGACATTTCGATACCTAATGACGCCAATTTGGCCAACAAGTACAACGATAAAATAGAAAAATATCACCCACTAGCACAAGAAATACAGAGAATATGGAATCAAAAGAAGGTCTTCATAATACCACTCATAATATCCGCAACAGGAATCACGCCACATTCATTCAAGAAACATTTACAACAACTGAAACTGGAACCACACATACACGGACAAATACAAAAAACAGTAATACTCAAAACATGCAACATCACCCGGAAATTCTTAAATCTAACATAAACACCACTCAAGACTTGGCCTAAGCCCGTCTGAGAAGGAAAAAAAAGCCCCAGAAAAGGGAATTTTATTAAAAATAATAATAATAATAATAATAATAATAATAATAATAATAATAATAATAATAATAATAATAATAATAATAATAATAATAATAATAATAATAATAATAATAATAATAATAATAATAATAATAATAATAATAATAATAATAATAATAATAATAATAACCGGAACAATATGCAGGAAAATCGAAAGACACCTAACACAATACAATATAATCGCAGAAGAACAAAAAGGATGTAAAAGAAATAGTCAAGGATGCAAAGAACAGTTAATCATAGACAGCACAATAACGAAACAAGCAATAAAACAACAACGAAATCTACACACATGTTACATAGACTACAAAAAGGCTTTTGATTCCATCCCACACACATGGCTAAAGAAAATACTACAAATATACAAGATAAACAAGCGGATCCGACAATTTCTATACACAATAATGCAAACGTGGAGAACCAAAATACATCTGAAGACAATAACAGACACCATGCAAACAGACGAAATAAAAATCAACAAAGGCATATTCCAGGGAGACGCACTCAGCGCACTTTGGTTCAACATGTGCCTCAACCCACTATCCAACCTGCTAAACCATACCAAATACGGTTTCAACATCAGGCATCAGAAACAAAAACAATACACGCTAAACCACCTAATATATATGGATGACATCAAACTATACGCCGCAACTAAAACACAGCTAGAAGGACTGTTAAAGACCACGGAAAAATTCACAACAGACATAAGCATGGAATTCGGAATCGGGAAATGCAAAACGACACACATTGAAAAAGGACATTGGACCACAGACAATACACAAAGAACGTTACAGAACGAAACACTTGACAACCTAGACAAATACGAAACATACAAATATCTTGGCTTTGAACAAAACACACGAATCAACCATGCAGACATAAAGCAACACCTACAGGAACTATACAAATCCAGACTTGTAAAAATACTAAAGACAAAACTCAACGCAAAAAATCTCACTAAAGCGATAAACACGTACGCCATATCAATACTAACATACTCCTTCGGTATCATAAATTGGACTGCAACAGACCTCGAAAACATAGACAGAATAACACGAACACAAATGACAAAATTCCGGAAACTACATCCTAAATCATGTAAAGAACGCCTAACAATAAGCAGAAACGAAGGAGGCAGAGGACAAATAGACATACAGTCACTTCACAACAGACAAATACAAAAGTTACGTTACTATTTCCACAACAACGAACACGAACTGCATAAAGCAATAGTACAAGCAGATAGAAACTACACACCCCTGAACCTCGGAACACGAATCCAAACAATAGACGATTACAACGACAAAGAGAACACACAAACGAAAATGGACACCTGGGTTACAAGAAACGAAAATATCAGTAAAACAGACACATACAGATGGTTACAAAAGGGAAACATATTTCCAGAGACGGAAGGGTTCCTGATAGCCATACAAGATCAAGTAATCGCTACCAGGAACTACTTAAAATACATAGTAAAAGACAGCTACATACAGGACGACAGATGCAGAAAATGCAAACAGACCTCCGAAACAACAGATCACATAACTGGTGGATGCAAACTACTGGCAAGCACAGAATACACGGAAAGACACAACATAGCAGCAAAAATAATACACAAAGAAATAGCAAACAAATACAATCTTGAACAAAGCAAAACACCATACTACAAGTACACACCCACAACTATCATTGAAAATGAAACACACAAATTGTACTGGGACGTAACAATCCACACCGACAAAACAATGAAATACAATAGACCGGACATCACACTCATAGACAAGAAAGAAAAAATAACATACCTAATAGACATTTCGATACCTAATGACGCCAATTTGGCCAACAAGTACAACGATAAAATAGAAAAATATCACCCACTAGCACAAGAAATACAGAGAATATGGAATCAAAAGAAGGTCTTCATAATACCACTCATAATATCCGCAACAGGAATCACGCCACATTCATTCAAGAAACATTTACAACAACTGAAACTGGAACCACACATACACGGACAAATACAAAAAACAGTAATACTCAAAACATGCAACATCACCCGGAAATTCTTAAATCTAACATAAACACCACTCAAGACTTGGCCTAAGCCCGTCTGAGAAGGAAAAAAAAGCCCCAGAAAAGGGAATTTTATTAAAAATAATAATAATAATAATAATAATAATAATAATAATAATAATAATAATAATAATAATAATAATAATAATAATAATAATAATAATAATAATAATAATAATAATAATAATAATAATAATAATAATAATAATAATAATAATAATAATAATAATAATAATAATAATAATAATAATAATAATAATAATAATAATAATAATAATAATAATAATAATAATAATAATAATAATAATAATAATAATAATAATAATAATAATAATAATAATAATAATAATAATAATAATAATAATAATAATAATAATAATAATAATAATAATAATAATAATAATAATAATAATAATAATAATAATAATAATAATAATAATAATAATAATAATAATAATAATAATAATAATAATAATAATAATAATAATAATAATAATAATAATAATAATAATAATAATAATAATAATAATAATAATAATAATAATAATAATAATAATAATAATAATAATAATAATAATAATAATAATAATAATAATAATAATAATAATAATAATAATAATAATAATAATAATAATAATAATAATAATAATAATAATAATAATAATAATAATAATAATAATAATAATAATAATAATAATAATAATAATAATAATAATAATAATAATAATAATAATAATAATAATAATAATAATAATAATAATAATAATAATAATAATAATAATAATAATAATAATAATAATAATAATAATAATAATAATAATAATAATAATAATAATAATAATAATAATAATAATAATAATAATAATAATAATAATAATAATAATAATAATAATAATAATAATAATAATAATAATAATAATAATAATAATAATAATAATAATAATAATAATAATAATAATAATAATAATAATAATAATAATAATAATAATAATAATAATAATAATAATAATAATAATAATAATAATAATAATAATAATAATAATAATAATAATAATAATAATAATAATAATAATAATAATAATAATAATAATAATAATAATAATAATAATAATAATAATAATAATAATAATAATAATAATAATAATAATAATAATAATAATAATAATAATAATAATAATAATAATAATAATAATAATAATAATAATAATAATAATAATAATAATAATAATAATAATAATAATAATAATAATAATAATAATAATAATAATAATAATAATAATAATAATAATAATAATAATAATAATAATAATAATAATAATAATAATAATAATAATAATAATAATAATAATAATAATAATAATAATAATAATAATAATAATAATAATAATAATAATAATAATAATAATAATAATAATAATAATAATAATAATAATAATAATAATAATAATAATAATAATAATAATAATAATAATAATAATAATAATAATAATAATAATAATAATAATAATAATAATAATAATAATAATAATAATAATAATAATAATAATAATAATAATAATAATAATAATAATAATAATAATAATAATAATAATAATAATAATAATAATAATAATAATAATAATAATAATAATAATAATAATAATAATAATAATAATAATAATAATAATAATAATAATAATAATAATAATAATAATAATAATAATAATAATAATAATAATAATAATAATAATAATAATAATAATAATAATAATAATAATAATAATAATAATAATAATAATAATAATAATAATAATAATAATAATAATAATAATAATAATAATAATAATAATAATAATAATAATAATAATAATAATAATAATAATAATAATAATAATAATAATAATAATAATAATAATAATAATAATAATAATAATAATAATAATAATAATAATAATAATAATAATAATAATAATAATAATAATAATAATAATAATAATAATAATAATAATAATAATAATAATAATAATAATAATAATAATAATAATAATAATAATAATAATAATAATAATAATAATAATAATAATAATAATAATAATAATAATAATAATAATAATAATAATAATAATAATAATAATAATAATAATAATAATAATAATAATAATAATAATAATAATAATAATAATAATAATAATAATAATAATAATAATAATAATAATAATAATAATAATAATAATAATAATAATAATAATAATAATAATAATAATAATAATAATAATAATAATAATAATAATAATAATAATAATAATAATAATAATAATAATAATAATAATAATAATAATAATAATAATAATAATAATAATAATAATAATAATAATAATAATAATAATAATAATAATAATAATAATAATAATAATAATAATAATAATAATAATAATAATAATAATAATAATAATAATAATAATAATAATAATAATAATAATAATAATAATAATAATAATAATAATAATAATAATAATAATAATAATAATAATAATAATAATAATAATAATAATAATAATAATAATAATAATAATAATAATAATAATAATAATAATAATAATAATAATAATAATAATAATAATAATAATAATAATAATAATAATAATAATAATAATAATAATAATAATAATAATAATAATAATAATAATAATAATAATAATAATAATAATAATAATAATAATAATAATAATAATAATAATAATAATAATAATAATAATAATAATAATAATAATAATAATAATAATAATAATAATAATAATAATAATAATAATAATAATAATAATAATAATAATAATAATAATAATAATAATAATAATAATAATAATAATAATAATAATAATAATAATAATAATAATAATAATAATAATAATAATAATAATAATAATAATAATAATAATAATAATAATAATAATAATAATAATAATAATAATAATAATAATAATAATAATAATAATAATAATAATAATAATAATAATAATAATAATAATAATAATAATAATAATAATAATAATAATAATAATAATAACCGGAACAATATGCAGGAAAATCGAAAGACACCTAACACAATACAATATAATCGCAGAAGAACAAAAAGGATGTAAAAGAAATAGTCAAGGATGCAAAGAACAGTTAATCATAGACAGCACAATAACGAAACAAGCAATAAAACAACAACGAAATCTACACACATGTTACATAGACTACAAAAAGGCTTTTGATTCCATCCCACACACATGGCTAAAGAAAATACTACAAATATACAAGATAAACAAGCGGATCCGACAATTTCTATACACAATAATGCAAACGTGGAGAACCAAAATACATCTGAAGACAATAACAGACACCATGCAAACAGACGAAATAAAAATCAACAAAGGCATATTCCAGGGAGACGCACTCAGCGCACTTTGGTTCAACATGTGCCTCAACCCACTATCCAACCTGCTAAACCATACCAAATACGGTTTCAACATCAGGCATCAGCTAAACCACCTAATATATATGGATGACATCAAACTATACGCCGCAACTAAAACACAGCTAGAAGGACTGTTAAAGACCACGGAAAAATTCACAACAGACATAAGCATGGAATTCGGAATCGGGAAATGCAAAACGACACACATTGAAAAAGGACATTGGACCACAGACAATACACAAAGAACGTTACAGAACGAAACACTTGACAACCTAGACAAATACGAAACATACAAATATCTTGGCTTTGAACAAAACACACGAATCAACCATGCAGACATAAAGCAACACCTACAGGAACTATACAAATCCAGACTTGTAAAAATACTAAAGACAAAACTCAACGCAAAAAATCTCACTAAAGCGATAAACACGTACGCCATATCAATACTAACATACTCCTTCGGTATCATAAATTGGACTGCAACAGACCTCGAAAACATAGACAGAATAACACGAACACAAATGACAAAATTCCGGAAACTACATCCTAAATCATGTAAAGAACGCCTAACAATAAGCAGAAACGAAGGAGGCAGAGGACAAATAGACATACAGTCACTTCACAACAGACAAATACAAAAGTTACGTTACTATTTCCACAACAACGAACACGAACTGCATAAAGCAATAGTACAAGCAGATAGAAACTACACACCCCTGAACCTCGGAACACGAATCCAAACAATAGACGATTACAACGACAAAGAGAACACACAAACGAAAATGGACACCTGGGCAAGAAAACAACTACATGGAAAGCACTATTACATTACAAGAAACGAAAATATCAGTAAAACAGACACATACAGATGGTTACAAAAGGGAAACATATTTCCAGAGACGGAAGGGTTCCTGATAGCCATACAAGATCAAGTAATCGCTACCAGGAACTACTTAAAATACATAGTAAAAGACAGCTACATACAGGACGACAGATGCAGAAAATGCAAACAGACCTCCGAAACAACAGATCACATAACTGGTGGATGCAAACTACTGGCAAGCACAGAATACACGGAAAGACACAACATAGCAGCAAAAATAATACACAAAGAAATAGCAAACAAATACAATCTTGAACAAAGCAAAACACCATACTACAAGTACACACCCACAACTATCATTGAAAATGAAACACACAAATTGTACTGGGACGTAACAATCCACACCGACAAAACAATGAAATACAATAGACCGGACATCACACTCATAGACAAGAAAGAAAAAATAACATACCTAATAGACATTTCGATACCTAATGACGCCAATTTGGCCAACAAGTACAACGATAAAATAGAAAAATATCACCCACTAGCACAAGAAATACAGAGAATATGGAATCAAAAGAAGGTCTTCATAATACCACTCATAATATCCGCAACAGGAATCACGCCACATTCATTCAAGAAACATTTACAACAACTGAAACTGGAACCACACATACACGGACAAATACAAAAAACAGTAATACTCAAAACATGCAACATCACCCGGAAATTCTTAAATCTAACATAAACACCACTCAAGACTTGGCCTAAGCCCGTCTGAGAAGGAAAAAAAAGCCCCAGAAAAGGGAATTTTATTAAAAATAATAATAATAATAATAATAATAATAATAATAATAATAATAATAATAATAATAATAATAATAATAATAATAATAATAATAATAATAATAATAATAATAATAATAATAATAATAATAATAATAATAATAATAATAATAATAATAATAATAATAATAATAATAATAATAATAATAATAATAATAATAATAATAATAATAATAATAATAATAATAATAATAATAATAATAATAATAATAATAATAATAATAATAATAATAATAATAATAATAATAATAATAATAACCGGAACAATATGCAGGAAAATCGAAAGACACCTAACACAATACAATATAATCGCAGAAGAACAAAAAGGATGTAAAAGAAATAGTCAAGGATGCAAAGAACAGTTAATCATAGACAGCACAATAACGAAACAAGCAATAAAACAACAACGAAATCTACACACATGTTACATAGACTACAAAAAGGCTTTTGATTCCATCCCACACACATGGCTAAAGAAAATACTACAAATATACAAGATAAACAAGCGGATCCGACAATTTCTATACACAATAATGCAAACGTGGAGAACCAAAATACATCTGAAGACAATAACAGACACCATGCAAACAGACGAAATAAAAATCAACAAAGGCATATTCCAGGGAGACGCACTCAGCGCACTTTGGTTCAACATGTGCCTCAACCCACTATCCAACCTGCTAAACCATACCAAATACGGTTTCAACATCAGGCATCAGAAACAAAAACAATACACGCTAAACCACCTAATATATATGGATGACATCAAACTATACGCCGCAACTAAAACACAGCTAGAAGGACTGTTAAAGACCACGGAAAAATTCACAACAGACATAAGCATGGAATTCGGAATCGGGAAATGCAAAACGACACACATTGAAAAAGGACATTGGACCACAGACAATACACAAAGAACGTTACAGAACGAAACACTTGACAACCTAGACAAATACGAAACATACAAATATCTTGGCTTTGAACAAAACACACGAATCAACCATGCAGACATAAAGCAACACCTACAGGAACTATACAAATCCAGACTTGTAAAAATACTAAAGACAAAACTCAACGCAAAAAATCTCACTAAAGCGATAAACACGTACGCCATATCAATACTAACATACTCCTTCGGTATCATAAATTGGACTGCAACAGACCTCGAAAACATAGACAGAATAACACGAACACAAATGACAAAATTCCGGAAACTACATCCTAAATCATGTAAAGAACGCCTAACAATAAGCAGAAACGAAGGAGGCAGAGGACAAATAGACATACAGTCACTTCACAACAGACAAATACAAAAGTTACGTTACTATTTCCACAACAACGAACACGAACTGCATAAAGCAATAGTACAAGCAGATAGAAACTACACACCCCTGAACCTCGGAACACGAATCCAAACAATAGACGATTACAACGACAAAGAGAACACACAAACGAAAATGGACACCTGGGCAAGAAAACAACTACATGGAAAGCACTATTACATTACAAGAAACGAAAATATCAGTAAAACAGACACATACAGATGGTTACAAAAGGGAAACATATTTCCAGAGACGGAAGGGTTCCTGATAGCCATACAAGATCAAGTAATCGCTACCAGGAACTACTTAAAATACATAGTAAAAGACAGCTACATACAGGACGACAGATGCAGAAAATGCAAACAGACCTCCGAAACAACAGATCACATAACTGGTGGATGCAAACTACTGGCAAGCACAGAATACACGGAAAGACACAACATAGCAGCAAAAATAATACACAAAGAAATAGCAAACAAATACAATCTTGAACAAAGCAAAACACCATACTACAAGTACACACCCACAACTATCATTGAAAATGAAACACACAAATTGTACTGGGACGTAACAATCCACACCGACAAAACAATGAAATACAATAGACCGGACATCACACTCATAGACAAGAAAGAAAAAATAACATACCTAATAGACATTTCGATACCTAATGACGCCAATTTGGCCAACAAGTACAACGATAAAATAGAAAAATATCACCCACTAGCACAAGAAATACAGAGAATATGGAATCAAAAGAAGGTCTTCATAATACCACTCATAATATCCGCAACAGGAATCACGCCACATTCATTCAAGAAACATTTACAACAACTGAAACTGGAACCACACATACACGGACAAATACAAAAAACAGTAATACTCAAAACATGCAACATCACCCGGAAATTCTTAAATCTAACATAAACACCACTCAAGACTTGGCCTAAGCCCGTCTGAGAAGGAAAAAAAAGCCCCAGAAAAGGGAATTTTATTAAAAATAATAATAATAATAATAATAATAATAATAATAATAATAATAATAATAATAATAATAATAATAATAATAATAATAATAATAATAATAATAATAATAATAATAATAATAATAATAATAATAATAATAATAATAATAATAATAATAATAATAATAATAATAATAATAATAATAATAATAATAATAATAATAATAATAATAATAATAATAATAATAATAATAATAATAATAATAATAATAATAATAATAATAATAATAATAATAATAATAATAATAATAATAATAATAATAATAATAATAATAATAATAATAATAATAATAATAATAATAATAATAATAATAATAATAATAATAATAATAATAATAATAATAATAATAATAATAATAATAATAATAATAATAATAATAATAATAATAATAATAATAATAATAATAATAATAATAATAATAATAATAATAATAATAATAATAATAATAATAATAATAATAATAATAATAATAATAATAATAATAATAATAATAATAATAATAATAATAATAATAATAATAATAATAATAATAATAATAATAATAATAATAATAATAATAATAATAATAATAATAATAATAATAATAATAATAATAATAATAATAATAATAATAATAATAATAATAATAATAATAATAATAATAATAATAATAATAATAATAATAATAATAATAATAATAATAATAATAATAATAATAATAATAATAATAATAATAATAATAATAATAATAATAATAATAATAATAATAATAATAATAATAATAATAATAATAATAATAATAATAATAATAATAATAATAATAATAATAATAATAATAATAATAATAATAATAATAATAATAATAATAATAATAATAATAATAATAATAATAATAATAATAATAATAATAATAATAATAATAATAATAATAATAATAATAATAATAATAATAATAATAATAATAATAATAATAATAATAATAATAATAATAATAATAATAATAATAACCGGAACAATATGCAGGAAAATCGAAAGACACCTAACACAATACAATATAATCGCAGAAGAACAAAAAGGATGTAAAAGAAATAGTCAAGGATGCAAAGAACAGTTAATCATAGACAGCACAATAACGAAACAAGCAATAAAACAACAACGAAATCTACACACATGTTACATAGACTACAAAAAGGCTTTTGATTCCATCCCACACACATGGCTAAAGAAAATACTACAAATATACAAGATAAACAAGCGGATCCGACAATTTCTATACACAATAATGCAAACGTGGAGAACCAAAATACATCTGAAGACAATAACAGACACCATGCAAACAGACGAAATAAAAATCAACAAAGGCATATTCCAGGGAGACGCACTCAGCGCACTTTGGTTCAACATGTGCCTCAACCCACTATCCAACCTGCTAAACCATACCAAATACGGTTTCAACATCAGGCATCAGAAACAAAAACAATACACGCTAAACCACCTAATATATATGGATGACATCAAACTATACGCCGCAACTAAAACACAGCTAGAAGGACTGTTAAAGACCACGGAAAAATTCACAACAGACATAAGCATGGAATTCGGAATCGGGAAATGCAAAACGACACACATTGAAAAAGGACATTGGACCACAGACAATACACAAAGAACGTTACAGAACGAAACACTTGACAACCTAGACAAATACGAAACATACAAATATCTTGGCTTTGAACAAAACACACGAATCAACCATGCAGACATAAAGCAACACCTACAGGAACTATACAAATCCAGACTTGTAAAAATACTAAAGACAAAACTCAACGCAAAAAATCTCACTAAAGCGATAAACACGTACGCCATATCAATACTAACATACTCCTTCGGTATCATAAATTGGACTGCAACAGACCTCGAAAACATAGACAGAATAACACGAACACAAATGACAAAATTCCGGAAACTACATCCTAAATCATGTAAAGAACGCCTAACAATAAGCAGAAACGAAGGAGGCAGAGGACAAATAGACATACAGTCACTTCACAACAGACAAATACAAAAGTTACGTTACTATTTCCACAACAACGAACACGAACTGCATAAAGCAATAGTACAAGCAGATAGAAACTACACACCCCTGAACCTCGGAACACGAATCCAAACAATAGACGATTACAACGACAAAGAGAACACACAAACGAAAATGGACACCTGGGCAAGAAAACAACTACATGGAAAGCACTATTACATTACAAGAAACGAAAATATCAGTAAAACAGACACATACAGATGGTTACAAAAGGGAAACATATTTCCAGAGACGGAAGGGTTCCTGATAGCCATACAAGATCAAGTAATCGCTACCAGGAACTACTTAAAATACATAGTAAAAGACAGCTACATACAGGACGACAGATGCAGAAAATGCAAACAGACCTCCGAAACAACAGATCACATAACTGGTGGATGCAAACTACTGGCAAGCACAGAATACACGGAAAGACACAACATAGCAGCAAAAATAATACACAAAGAAATAGCAAACAAATACAATCTTGAACAAAGCAAAACACCATACTACAAGTACACACCCACAACTATCATTGAAAATGAAACACACAAATTGTACTGGGACGTAACAATCCACACCGACAAAACAATGAAATACAATAGACCGGACATCACACTCATAGACAAGAAAGAAAAAATAACATACCTAATAGACATTTCGATACCTAATGACGCCAATTTGGCCAACAAGTACAACGATAAAATAGAAAAATATCACCCACTAGCACAAGAAATACAGAGAATATGGAATCAAAAGAAGGTCTTCATAATACCACTCATAATATCCGCAACAGGAATCACGCCACATTCATTCAAGAAACATTTACAACAACTGAAACTGGAACCACACATACACGGACAAATACAAAAAACAGTAATACTCAAAACATGCAACATCACCCGGAAATTCTTAAATCTAACATAAACACCACTCAAGACTTGGCCTAAGCCCGTCTGAGAAGGAAAAAAAAGCCCCAGAAAAGGGAATTTTATTAAAAATAATAATAATAATAATAATAATAATAATAATAATAATAATAATAATAATAATAATAATAATAATAATAATAATAATAATAATAATAATAATAATAATAATAATAATAATAATAATAATAATAATAATAATAATAATAATAATAATAATAATAATAATAATAATAATAATAATAATAATAATAATAATAATAATAATAATAATAATAATAATAATAATAATAATAATAATAATAATAATAATAATAATAATAATAATAATAATAATAATAATAATAATAATAATAATAATAATAATAATAATAATAATAATAATAATAATAATAATAATAATAATAATAATAATAATAATAATAATAATAATAATAATAATAATAATAATAATAATAATAATAATAATAATAATAATAATAATAATAATAATAATAATAATAATAATAATAATAATAATAATAATAATAATAATAATAATAATAATAATAATAATAATAATAATAATAATAATAATAATAATAATAATAATAATAATAATAATAATAATAATAATAATAATAATAATAATAATAATAATAATAATAATAATAATAATAATAATAATAATAATAATAATAATAATAATAATAATAATAATAATAATAATAATAATAATAATAATAATAATAATAATAATAATAATAATAATAATAATAATAATAATAATAATAATAATAATAATAATAATAATAATAATAATAATAATAATAATAATAATAATAATAATAATAATAATAATAACCGGAACAATATGCAGGAAAATCGAAAGACACCTAACACAATACAATATAATCGCAGAAGAACAAAAAGGATGTAAAAGAAATAGTCAAGGATGCAAAGAACAGTTAATCATAGACAGCACAATAACGAAACAAGCAATAAAACAACAACGAAATCTACACACATGTTACATAGACTACAAAAAGGCTTTTGATTCCATCCCACACACATGGCTAAAGAAAATACTACAAATATACAAGATAAACAAGCGGATCCGACAATTTCTATACACAATAATGCAAACGTGGAGAACCAAAATACATCTGAAGACAATAACAGACACCATGCAAACAGACGAAATAAAAATCAACAAAGGCATATTCCAGGGAGACGCACTCAGCGCACTTTGGTTCAACATGTGCCTCAACCCACTATCCAACCTGCTAAACCATACCAAATACGGTTTCAACATCAGGCATCAGAAACAAAAACAATACACGCTAAACCACCTAATATATATGGATGACATCAAACTATACGCCGCAACTAAAACACAGCTAGAAGGACTGTTAAAGACCACGGAAAAATTCACAACAGACATAAGCATGGAATTCGGAATCGGGAAATGCAAAACGACACACATTGAAAAAGGACATTGGACCACAGACAATACACAAAGAACGTTACAGAACGAAACACTTGACAACCTAGACAAATACGAAACATACAAATATCTTGGCTTTGAACAAAACACACGAATCAACCATGCAGACATAAAGCAACACCTACAGGAACTATACAAATCCAGACTTGTAAAAATACTAAAGACAAAACTCAACGCAAAAAATCTCACTAAAGCGATAAACACGTACGCCATATCAATACTAACATACTCCTTCGGTATCATAAATTGGACTGCAACAGACCTCGAAAACATAGACAGAATAACACGAACACAAATGACAAAATTCCGGAAACTACATCCTAAATCATGTAAAGAACGCCTAACAATAAGCAGAAACGAAGGAGGCAGAGGACAAATAGACATACAGTCACTTCACAACAGACAAATACAAAAGTTACGTTACTATTTCCACAACAACGAACACGAACTGCATAAAGCAATAGTACAAGCAGATAGAAACTACACACCCCTGAACCTCGGAACACGAATCCAAACAATAGACGATTACAACGACAAAGAGAACACACAAACGAAAATGGACACCTGGGCAAGAAAACAACTACATGGAAAGCACTATTACATTACAAGAAACGAAAATATCAGTAAAACAGACACATACAGATGGTTACAAAAGGGAAACATATTTCCAGAGACGGAAGGGTTCCTGATAGCCATACAAGATCAAGTAATCGCTACCAGGAACTACTTAAAATACATAGTAAAAGACAGCTACATACAGGACGACAGATGCAGAAAATGCAAACAGACCTCCGAAACAACAGATCACATAACTGGTGGATGCAAACTACTGGCAAGCACAGAATACACGGAAAGACACAACATAGCAGCAAAAATAATACACAAAGAAATAGCAAACAAATACAATCTTGAACAAAGCAAAACACCATACTACAAGTACACACCCACAACTATCATTGAAAATGAAACACACAAATTGTACTGGGACGTAACAATCCACACCGACAAAACAATGAAATACAATAGACCGGACATCACACTCATAGACAAGAAAGAAAAAATAACATACCTAATAGACATTTCGATACCTAATGACGCCAATTTGGCCAACAAGTACAACGATAAAATAGAAAAATATCACCCACTAGCACAAGAAATACAGAGAATATGGAATCAAAAGAAGGTCTTCATAATACCACTCATAATATCCGCAACAGGAATCACGCCACATTCATTCAAGAAACATTTACAACAACTGAAACTGGAACCACACATACACGGACAAATACAAAAAACAGTAATACTCAAAACATGCAACATCACCCGGAAATTCTTAAATCTAACATAAACACCACTCAAGACTTGGCCTAAGCCCGTCTGAGAAGGAAAAAAAAGCCCCAGAAAAGGGAATTTTATTAAAAATAATAATAATAATAATAATAATAATAATAATAATAATAATAATAATAATAATAATAATAATAATAATAATAATAATAATAATAATAATAATAATAATAATAATAATAATAATAATAATAATAATAATAATAATAATAATAATAATAATAATAATAATAATAATAATAATAATAATAATAATAATAATAATAATAATAATAATAATAATAATAATAATAATAATAATAATAATAATAATAATAATAATAATAATAATAATAATAATAATAATAATAATAATAATAATAATAATAATAATAATAATAATAATAATAATAATAATAATAATAATAATAATAATAATAATAATAATAATAATAATAATAATAATAATAATAATAATAATAATAATAATAATAATAATAATAATAATAATAATAATAATAATAATAATAATAATAATAATAATAATAATAATAATAATAATAATAATAATAATAATAATAATAATAATAATAATAATAATAATAATAATAATAATAATAATAATAATAATAATAATAATAATAATAATAATAATAATAATAATAATAACCGGAACAATATGCAGGAAAATCGAAAGACACCTAACACAATACAATATAATCGCAGAAGAACAAAAAGGATGTAAAAGAAATAGTCAAGGATGCAAAGAACAGTTAATCATAGACAGCACAATAACGAAACAAGCAATAAAACAACAACGAAATCTACACACATGTTACATAGACTACAAAAAGGCTTTTGATTCCATCCCACACACATGGCTAAAGAAAATACTACAAATATACAAGATAAACAAGCGGATCCGACAATTTCTATACACAATAATGCAAACGTGGAGAACCAAAATACATCTGAAGACAATAACAGACACCATGCAAACAGACGAAATAAAAATCAACAAAGGCATATTCCAGGGAGACGCACTCAGCGCACTTTGGTTCAACATGTGCCTCAACCCACTATCCAACCTGCTAAACCATACCAAATACGGTTTCAACATCAGGCATCAGAAACAAAAACAATACACGCTAAACCACCTAATATATATGGATGACATCAAACTATACGCCGCAACTAAAACACAGCTAGAAGGACTGTTAAAGACCACGGAAAAATTCACAACAGACATAAGCATGGAATTCGGAATCGGGAAATGCAAAACGACACACATTGAAAAAGGACATTGGACCACAGACAATACACAAAGAACGTTACAGAACGAAACACTTGACAACCTAGACAAATACGAAACATACAAATATCTTGGCTTTGAACAAAACACACGAATCAACCATGCAGACATAAAGCAACACCTACAGGAACTATACAAATCCAGACTTGTAAAAATACTAAAGACAAAACTCAACGCAAAAAATCTCACTAAAGCGATAAACACGTACGCCATATCAATACTAACATACTCCTTCGGTATCATAAATTGGACTGCAACAGACCTCGAAAACATAGACAGAATAACACGAACACAAATGACAAAATTCCGGAAACTACATCCTAAATCATGTAAAGAACGCCTAACAATAAGCAGAAACGAAGGAGGCAGAGGACAAATAGACATACAGTCACTTCACAACAGACAAATACAAAAGTTACGTTACTATTTCCACAACAACGAACACGAACTGCATAAAGCAATAGTACAAGCAGATAGAAACTACACACCCCTGAACCTCGGAACACGAATCCAAACAATAGACGATTACAACGACAAAGAGAACACACAAACGAAAATGGACACCTGGGCAAGAAAACAACTACATGGAAAGCACTATTACATTACAAGAAACGAAAATATCAGTAAAACAGACACATACAGATGGTTACAAAAGGGAAACATATTTCCAGAGACGGAAGGGTTCCTGATAGCCATACAAGATCAAGTAATCGCTACCAGGAACTACTTAAAATACATAGTAAAAGACAGCTACATACAGGACGACAGATGCAGAAAATGCAAACAGACCTCCGAAACAACAGATCACATAACTGGTGGATGCAAACTACTGGCAAGCACAGAATACACGGAAAGACACAACATAGCAGCAAAAATAATACACAAAGAAATAGCAAACAAATACAATCTTGAACAAAGCAAAACACCATACTACAAGTACACACCCACAACTATCATTGAAAATGAAACACACAAATTGTACTGGGACGTAACAATCCACACCGACAAAACAATGAAATACAATAGACCGGACATCACACTCATAGACAAGAAAGAAAAAATAACATACCTAATAGACATTTCGATACCTAATGACGCCAATTTGGCCAACAAGTACAACGATAAAATAGAAAAATATCACCCACTAGCACAAGAAATACAGAGAATATGGAATCAAAAGAAGGTCTTCATAATACCACTCATAATATCCGCAACAGGAATCACGCCACATTCATTCAAGAAACATTTACAACAACTGAAACTGGAACCACACATACACGGACAAATACAAAAAACAGTAATACTCAAAACATGCAACATCACCCGGAAATTCTTAAATCTAACATAAACACCACTCAAGACTTGGCCTAAGCCCGTCTGAGAAGGAAAAAAAAGCCCCAGAAAAGGGAATTTTATTAAAAATAATAATAATAATAATAATAATAATAATAATAATAATAATAATAATAATAATAATAATAATAATAATAATAATAATAATAATAATAATAATAATAATAATAATAATAATAATAATAATAATAATAATAATAATAATAATAATAATAATAATAATAATAATAATAATAATAATAATAATAATAATAATAATAATAATAATAATAATAATAATAATAATAATAATAATAATAATAATAATAATAATAATAATAATAATAATAATAATAATAATAATAATAATAATAATAATAATAATAATAATAATAATAATAATAATAATAATAATAATAATAATAATAATAATAATAATAATAATAATAATAATAATAATAATAATAATAATAATAATAATAATAATAATAATAATAATAATAATAATAATAATAATAATAATAATAATAATAATAATAATAATAATAATAATAATAATAATAATAATAATAATAATAATAATAATAATAATAATAATAATAATAATAATAATAATAATAATAATAATAATAATAATAATAATAATAATAATAATAATAATAATAATAATAATAATAATAATAATAATAATAATAATAATAATAATAATAATAATAATAATAATAATAATAATAATAATAATAATAATAATAATAATAATAATAATAATAATAATAATAATAATAATAATAATAATAATAATAATAATAATAATAATAATAATAATAATAATAATAATAATAATAATAATAATAATAATAATAATAATAATAATAATAATAATAATAATAATAATAATAATAATAATAATAATAATAATAATAATAATAATAATAATAATAATAATAATAATAATAATAATAATAATAATAATAATAATAATAATAATAATAATAATAATAATAATAATAATAATAATAATAATAATAATAATAATAATAATAATAATAATAATAATAATAATAATAATAATAATAATAATAATAATAATAATAATAACCGGAACAATATGCAGGAAAATCGAAAGACACCTAACACAATACAATATAATCGCAGAAGAACAAAAAGGATGTAAAAGAAATAGTCAAGGATGCAAAGAACAGTTAATCATAGACAGCACAATAACGAAACAAGCAATAAAACAACAACGAAATCTACACACATGTTACATAGACTACAAAAAGGCTTTTGATTCCATCCCACACACATGGCTAAAGAAAATACTACAAATATACAAGATAAACAAGCGGATCCGACAATTTCTATACACAATAATGCAAACGTGGAGAACCAAAATACATCTGAAGACAATAACAGACACCATGCAAACAGACGAAATAAAAAACGAAATAAAAATCAACAAAGGCATATTCCAGGGAGACGCACTCAGCGCACTTTGGTTCAACATGTGCCTCAACCCACTATCCAACCTGCTAAACCATACCAAATACGGTTTCAACATCAGGCATCAGAAACAAAAACAATACACGCTAAACCACCTAATATATATGGATGACATCAAACTATACGCCGCAACTAAAACACAGCTAGAAGGACTGTTAAAGACCACGGAAAAATTCACAACAGACATAAGCATGGAATTCGGAATCGGGAAATGCAAAACGACACACATTGAAAAAGGACATTGGACCACAGACAATACACAAAGAACGTTACAGAACGAAACACTTGACAACCTAGACAAATACGAAACATACAAATATCTTGGCTTTGAACAAAACACACGAATCAACCATGCAGACATAAAGCAACACCTACAGGAACTATACAAATCCAGACTTGTAAAAATACTAAAGACAAAACTCAACGCAAAAAATCTCACTAAAGCGATAAACACGTACGCCATATCAATACTAACATACTCCTTCGGTATCATAAATTGGACTGCAACAGACCTCGAAAACATAGACAGAATAACACGAACACAAATGACAAAATTCCGGAAACTACATCCTAAATCATGTAAAGAACGCCTAACAATAAGCAGAAACGAAGGAGGCAGAGGACAAATAGACATACAGTCACTTCACAACAGACAAATACAAAAGTTACGTTACTATTTCCACAACAACGAACACGAACTGCATAAAGCAATAGTACAAGCAGATAGAAACTACACACCCCTGAACCTCGGAACACGAATCCAAACAATAGACGATTACAACGACAAAGAGAACACACAAACGAAAATGGACACCTGGGCAAGAAAACAACTACATGGAAAGCACTATTACATTACAAGAAACGAAAATATCAGTAAAACAGACACATACAGATGGTTACAAAAGGGAAACATATTTCCAGAGACGGAAGGGTTCCTGATAGCCATACAAGATCAAGTAATCGCTACCAGGAACTACTTAAAATACATAGTAAAAGACAGCTACATACAGGACGACAGATGCAGAAAATGCAAACAGACCTCCGAAACAACAGATCACATAACTGGTGGATGCAAACTACTGGCAAGCACAGAATACACGGAAAGACACAACATAGCAGCAAAAATAATACACAAAGAAATAGCAAACAAATACAATCTTGAACAAAGCAAAACACCATACTACAAGTACACACCCACAACTATCATTGAAAATGAAACACACAAATTGTACTGGGACGTAACAATCCACACCGACAAAACAATGAAATACAATAGACCGGACATCACACTCATAGACAAGAAAGAAAAAATAACATACCTAATAGACATTTCGATACCTAATGACGCCAATTTGGCCAACAAGTACAACGATAAAATAGAAAAATATCACCCACTAGCACAAGAAATACAGAGAATATGGAATCAAAAGAAGGTCTTCATAATACCACTCATAATATCCGCAACAGGAATCACGCCACATTCATTCAAGAAACATTTACAACAACTGAAACTGGAACCACACATACACGGACAAATACAAAAAACAGTAATACTCAAAACATGCAACATCACCCGGAAATTCTTAAATCTAACATAAACACCACTCAAGACTTGGCCTAAGCCCGTCTGAGAAGGAAAAAAAAGCCCCAGAAAAGGGAATTTTATTAAAAATAATAATAATAATAATAATAATAATAATAATAATAATAATAATAATAATAATAATAATAATAATAATAATAATAATAATAATAATAATAATAATAATAATAATAATAATAATAATAATAATAATAATAATAATAATAATAATAATAATAATAATAATAATAATAATAATAATAATAATAATAATAATAATAATAATAATAATAATAATAATAATAATAATAATAATAATAATAATAATAATAATAATAATAATAATAATAATAATAATAATAATAATAATAATAATAACCGGAACAATATGCAGGAAAATCGAAAGACACCTAACACAATACAATATAATCGCAGAAGAACAAAAAGGATGTAAAAGAAATAGTCAAGGATGCAAAGAACAGTTAATCATAGACAGCACAATAACGAAACAAGCAATAAAACAACAACGAAATCTACACACATGTTACATAGACTACAAAAAGGCTTTTGATTCCATCCCACACACATGGCTAAAGAAAATACTACAAATATACAAGATAAACAAGCGGATCCGACAATTTCTATACACAATAATGCAAACGTGGAGAACCAAAATACATCTGAAGACAATAACAGACACCATGCAAACAGACGAAATAAAAATCAACAAAGGCATATTCCAGGGAGACGCACTCAGCGCACTTTGGTTCAACATGTGCCTCAACCCACTATCCAACCTGCTAAACCATACCAAATACGGTTTCAACATCAGGCATCAGAAACAAAAACAATACACGCTAAACCACCTAATATATATGGATGACATCAAACTATACGCCGCAACTAAAACACAGCTAGAAGGACTGTTAAAGACCACGGAAAAATTCACAACAGACATAAGCATGGAATTCGGAATCGGGAAATGCAAAACGACACACATTGAAAAAGGACATTGGACCACAGACAATACACAAAGAACGTTACAGAACGAAACACTTGACAACCTAGACAAATACGAAACATACAAATATCTTGGCTTTGAACAAAACACACGAATCAACCATGCAGACATAAAGCAACACCTACAGGAACTATACAAATCCAGACTTGTAAAAATACTAAAGACAAAACTCAACGCAAAAAATCTCACTAAAGCGATAAACACGTACGCCATATCAATACTAACATACTCCTTCGGTATCATAAATTGGACTGCAACAGACCTCGAAAACATAGACAGAATAACACGAACACAAATGACAAAATTCCGGAAACTACATCCTAAATCATGTAAAGAACGCCTAACAATAAGCAGAAACGAAGGAGGCAGAGGACAAATAGACATACAGTCACTTCACAACAGACAAATACAAAAGTTACGTTACTATTTCCACAACAACGAACACGAACTGCATAAAGCAATAGTACAAGCAGATAGAAACTACACACCCCTGAACCTCGGAACACGAATCCAAACAATAGACGATTACAACGACAAAGAGAACACACAAACGAAAATGGACACCTGGGCAAGAAAACAACTACATGGAAAGCACTATTACATTACAAGAAACGAAAATATCAGTAAAACAGACACATACAGATGGTTACAAAAGGGAAACATATTTCCAGAGACGGAAGGGTTCCTGATAGCCATACAAGATCAAGTAATCGCTACCAGGAACTACTTAAAATACATAGTAAAAGACAGCTACATACAGGACGACAGATGCAGAAAATGCAAACAGACCTCCGAAACAACAGATCACATAACTGGTGGATGCAAACTACTGGCAAGCACAGAATACACGGAAAGACACAACATAGCAGCAAAAATAATACACAAAGAAATAGCAAACAAATACAATCTTGAACAAAGCAAAACACCATACTACAAGTACACACCCACAACTATCATTGAAAATGAAACACACAAATTGTACTGGGACGTAACAATCCACACCGACAAAACAATGAAATACAATAGACCGGACATCACACTCATAGACAAGAAAGAAAAAATAACATACCTAATAGACATTTCGATACCTAATGACGCCAATTTGGCCAACAAGTACAACGATAAAATAGAAAAATATCACCCACTAGCACAAGAAATACAGAGAATATGGAATCAAAAGAAGGTCTTCATAATACCACTCATAATATCCGCAACAGGAATCACGCCACATTCATTCAAGAAACATTTACAACAACTGAAACTGGAACCACACATACACGGACAAATACAAAAAACAGTAATACTCAAAACATGCAACATCACCCGGAAATTCTTAAATCTAACATAAACACCACTCAAGACTTGGCCTAAGCCCGTCTGAGAAGGAAAAAAAAGCCCCAGAAAAGGGAATTTTATTAAAAATAATAATAATAATAATAATAATAATAATAATAATAATAATAATAATAATAATAATAATAATAATAATAATAATAATAATAATAATAATAATAATAATAATAATAATAATAATAATAATAATAATAATAATAATAATAATAATAATAATAATAATAATAATAATAATAATAATAATAATAATAATAATAATAATAATAATAATAATAATAATAATAATAATAATAATAATAATAATAATAATAATAATAATAATAATAATAATAATAATAATAATAATAATAATAATAATAATAATAATAATAATAATAATAATAATAATAATAATAATAATAATAATAATAATAATAATAATAATAATAATAATAATAATAATAATAATAATAATAATAATAATAATAATAATAATAATAATAATAATAATAATAATAATAATAATAATAATAATAATAATAATAATAATAATAATAATAATAATAATAATAATAATAATAATAATAATAATAATAATAATAATAATAATAATAATAATAATAATAATAATAATAATAATAATAATAATAATAATAATAATAATAATAATAATAATAATAATAATAATAATAATAATAATAATAATAATAATAATAATAATAATAATAATAATAATAATAATAATAATAATAATAATAATAATAATAATAATAATAATAATAATAATAATAATAATAATAATAATAATAATAATAATAATAATAATAATAATAATAATAATAATAATAATAATAATAATAATAATAATAATAATAATAATAATAATAATAATAATAATAATAATAATAATAATAATAATAATAATAATAATAATAATAATAATAATAATAATAATAACCGGAACAATATGCAGGAAAATCGAAAGACACCTAACACAATACAATATAATCGCAGAAGAACAAGGATGCAAAGAACAGTTAATCATAGACAGCACAATAACGAAACAAGCAATAAAACAACAACGAAATCTACACACATGTTACATAGACTACAAAAAGGCTTTTGATTCCATCCCACACACATGGCTAAAGAAAATACTACAAATATACAAGATAAACAAGCGGATCCGACAATTTCTATACACAATAATGCAAACGTGGAGAACCAAAATACATCTGAAGACAATAACAGACACCATGCAAACAGACGAAATAAAAATCAACAAAGGCATATTCCAGGGAGACGCACTCAGCGCACTTTGGTTCAACATGTGCCTCAACCCACTATCCAACCTGCTAAACCATACCAAATACGGTTTCAACATCAGGCATCAGAAACAAAAACAATACACGCTAAACCACCTAATATATATGGATGACATCAAACTATACGCCGCAACTAAAACACAGCTAGAAGGACTGTTAAAGACCACGGAAAAATTCACAACAGACATAAGCATGGAATTCGGAATCGGGAAATGCAAAACGACACACATTGAAAAAGGACATTGGACCACAGACAATACACAAAGAACGTTACAGAACGAAACACTTGACAACCTAGACAAATACGAAACATACAAATATCTTGGCTTTGAACAAAACACACGAATCAACCATGCAGACATAAAGCAACACCTACAGGAACTATACAAATCCAGACTTGTAAAAATACTAAAGACAAAACTCAACGCAAAAAATCTCACTAAAGCGATAAACACGTACGCCATATCAATACTAACATACTCCTTCGGTATCATAAATTGGACTGCAACAGACCTCGAAAACATAGACAGAATAACACGAACACAAATGACAAAATTCCGGAAACTACATCCTAAATCATGTAAAGAACGCCTAACAATAAGCAGAAACGAAGGAGGCAGAGGACAAATAGACATACAGTCACTTCACAACAGACAAATACAAAAGTTACGTTACTATTTCCACAACAACGAACACGAACTGCATAAAGCAATAGTACAAGCAGATAGAAACTACACACCCCTGAACCTCGGAACACGAATCCAAACAATAGACGATTACAACGACAAAGAGAACACACAAACGAAAATGGACACCTGGGCAAGAAAACAACTACATGGAAAGCACTATTACATTACAAGAAACGAAAATATCAGTAAAACAGACACATACAGATGGTTACAAAAGGGAAACATATTTCCAGAGACGGAAGGGTTCCTGATAGCCATACAAGATCAAGTAATCGCTACCAGGAACTACTTAAAATACATAGTAAAAGACAGCTACATACAGGACGACAGATGCAGAAAATGCAAACAGACCTCCGAAACAACAGATCACATAACTGGTGGATGCAAACTACTGGCAAGCACAGAATACACGGAAAGACACAACATAGCAGCAAAAATAATACACAAAGAAATAGCAAACAAATACAATCTTGAACAAAGCAAAACACCATACTACAAGTACACACCCACAACTATCATTGAAAATGAAACACACAAATTGTACTGGGACGTAACAATCCACACCGACAAAACAATGAAATACAATAGACCGGACATCACACTCATAGACAAGAAAGAAAAAATAACATACCTAATAGACATTTCGATACCTAATGACGTACCTAATGACGCCAATTTGGCCAACAAGTACAACGATAAAATAGAAAAATATCACCCACTAGCACAAGAAATACAGAGAATATGGAATCAAAAGAAGGTCTTCATAATACCACTCATAATATCCGCAACAGGAATCACGCCACATTCATTCAAGAAACATTTACAACAACTGAAACTGGAACCACACATACACGGACAAATACAAAAAACAGTAATACTCAAAACATGCAACATCACCCGGAAATTCTTAAATCTAACATAAACACCACTCAAGACTTGGCCTAAGCCCGTCTGAGAAGGAAAAAAAAGCCCCAGAAAAGGGAATTTTATTAAAAATAATAATAATAATAATAATAATAATAATAATAATAATAATAATAATAATAATAATAATAATAATAATAATAATAATAATAATAATAATAATAATAATAATAATAATAATAATAATAATAATAATAATAATAATAATAATAATAATAATAATAATAATAATAATAATAATAATAATAATAATAATAATAATAATAATAATAATAATAATAATAATAATAATAATAATAATAATAATAATAATAATAATAATAATAATAATAATAATAATAATAATAATAATAATAATAATAATAATAATAATAATAATAATAATAATAATAATAATAATAATAATAATAATAATAATAATAATAATAATAATAATAATAATAATAATAATAATAATAATAATAATAATAATAATAATAATAATAATAATAATAATAATAATAATAATAATAATAATAATAATAATAATAATAATAATAATAATAATAATAATAATAATAATAATAATAATAATAATAATAATAATAATAATAATAATAATAATAATAATAATAATAATAATAATAATAATAATAATAATAATAATAATAATAATAATAATAATAATAATAATAATAATAATAATAATAATAATAATAATAATAATAATAATAATAATAATAATAATAATAATAATAATAATAATAATAATAATAATAATAATAATAATAATAATAATAATAATAATAATAATAATAATAATAATAATAATAATAATAATAATAATAATAATAATAATAATAATAATAATAATAATAATAATAATAATAATAATAATAATAATAATAATAATAATAATAATAATAATAATAATAATAATAATAATAATAATAATAATAATAATAATAATAATAATAATAATAATAATAATAATAATAATAATAATAATAATAATAATAATAATAATAATAATAATAATAATAATAATAATAATAATAATAATAATAATAATAATAATAATAATAATAATAATAATAATAATAATAATAATAATAATAATAATAATAATAATAATAATAATAATAATAATAATAATAATAATAATAATAATAATAATAATAATAATAATAATAATAATAATAATAATAATAATAATAATAATAATAATAATAATAATAATAATAATAATAATAATAATAATAATAATAATAATAATAATAATAATAATAATAATAATAATAATAATAATAATAATAATAATAATAATAATAATAATAATAATAATAATAATAATAATAATAATAATAATAATAATAATAATAATAATAATAATAATAATAATAATAATAATAATAATAATAATAATAATAATAATAATAATAATAATAATAATAATAATAATAATAATAATAATAATAATAATAATAATAATAATAATAATAATAATAATAATAATAATAATAATAATAATAATAATAATAATAATAATAATAATAATAATAATAATAATAATAATAATAATAATAATAATAATAATAATAATAATAATAATAATAATAATAATAATAATAATAATAATAATAATAATAATAATAATAATAATAATAATAATAATAATAATAATAATAATAATAATAATAATAATAATAATAATAATAATAATAATAATAATAATAATAATAATAATAATAATAATAATAATAATAATAATAATAATAATAATAATAATAATAATAATAATAATAATAATAATAATAATAATAATAATAATAATAATAATAATAATAATAATAATAATAATAATAATAATAATAATAATAATAATAATAATAATAATAATAATAATAATAATAATAATAATAATAATAATAATAATAATAATAATAATAATAATAATAATAATAATAATAATAATAATAATAATAATAATAATAATAATAATAATAATAATAATAATAATAATAATAATAATAATAATAATAATAATAATAATAATAATAATAATAATAATAATAATAATAATAATAATAATAATAATAATAATAATAATAATAATAATAATAATAATAATAATAATAATAATAATAATAATAATAATAATAATAATAATAATAATAATAATAATAATAATAATAATAATAATAATAATAATAATAATAATAATAATAATAATAATAATAATAATAATAATAATAATAATAATAATAATAATAATAATAATAATAATAATAATAATAATAATAATAATAATAATAATAATAATAATAATAATAATAATAATAATAATAATAATAATAATAATAATAATAATAATAATAATAATAATAATAATAATAATAATAATAATAATAATAATAATAATAATAATAATAATAATAATAATAATAATAATAATAATAATAATAATAATAATAATAATAATAATAATAATAATAATAATAATAATAATAATAATAATAATAATAATAATAATAATAATAATAATAATAATAATAATAATAATAATAATAATAATAATAATAATAATAATAATAATAATAATAATAATAATAATAATAATAATAATAATAATAATAATAATAATAATAATAATAATAATAATAATAATAATAATAATAATAATAATAATAATAATAATAATAATAATAATAATAATAATAATAATAATAATAATAATAATAATAATAATAATAATAATAATAATAATAATAATAATAATAATAATAATAATAATAATAATAATAATAATAATAATAATAATAATAATAATAATAATAATAATAATAATAATAATAATAATAATAATAATAATAATAATAATAATAATAATAATAATAATAATAATAATAATAATAATAATAATAATAATAATAATAATAATAATAATAATAATAATAATAATAATAATAATAATAATAATAATAATAATAATAATAATAATAATAATAATAATAATAATAATAATAATAATAATAATAATAATAATAATAATAATAATAATAATAATAATAATAATAATAATAATAATAATAATAATAATAATAATAATAATAATAATAATAATAATAATAATAATAATAATAATAATAATAATAATAATAATAATAATAATAATAATAATAATAATAATAATAATAATAATAATAATAATAATAATAATAATAATAATAATAATAATAATAATAATAATAATAATAATAATAATAATAATAATAATAATAATAATAATAATAATAATAATAATAATAATAATAATAATAATAATAATAATAATAATAATAATAATAATAATAATAATAATAATAATAATAATAATAATAATAATAATAATAATAATAATAATAATAATAATAATAATAATAATAATAATAATAATAATAATAATAATAATAATAATAATAATAATAATAATAATAATAATAATAATAATAATAATAATAATAATAATAATAATAATAATAATAATAATAATAATAATAATAATAATAATAATAATAATAATAATAATAATAATTGATTCCATCCCACACACATGGCTAAAGAAAATACTACAAATATACAAGATAAACAAACGGATCCGACAATTTCTATACACAATAATGCAAACGTGGAGAACCAAAATACATCTGAAGACAATAACAGACACCATGCAAACAGACGAAATAAAAATCAACAAAGGCATATTCCAGGGAGACGCACTCAGCGCACTTTGGTTCAACATGTGCCTCAACCCACTATCCAACCTGCTAAACCATACCAAATACGGTTTCAACATCAGGCATCAGAAACAAAAACAATACACGCTAAACCACCTAATATATATGGATGACATCAAACTATACGCCGCAACTAAAACACAGCTAGAAGGACTGTTAAAGACCACGGAAAAATTCACAACAGACATAAGCATGGAATTCGGAATCGGGAAATGCAAAACGACACACATTGAAAAAGGACATTGGACCACAGACAATACACAAAGAACGTTACAGAACGAAACACTTGACAACCTAGACAAATACGAAACATACAAATATCTTGGCTTTGAACAAAACACACGAATCAACCATGCAGACATAAAGCAACACCTACAGGAACTATACAAATCCAGACTTGTAAAAATACTAAAGACAAAACTCAACGCAAAAAATCTCACTAAAGCGATAAACACGTACGCCATATCAATACTAACATACTCCTTCGGTATCATAAATTGGACTGCAACAGACCTCGAAAACATAGACAGAATAACACGAACACAAATGACAAAATTCCGGAAACTACATCCTAAATCATGTAAAGAACGCCTAACAATAAGCAGAAACGAAGGAGGCAGAGGACAAATAGACATACAGTCACTTCACAACAGACAAATACAAAAGTTACGTTACTATTTCCACAACAACGAACACGAACTGCATAAAGCAATAGTACAAGCAGATAGAAACTACACACCCCTGAACCTCGGAACACGAATCCAAACAATAGACGATTACAACGACAAAGAGAACACACAAACGAAAATGGACACCTGGGCAAGAAAACAACTACATGGAAAGCACTATTACATTACAAGAAACGAAAATATCAGTAAAACAGACACATACAGATGGTTACAAAAGGGAAACATATTTCCAGAGACGGAAGGGTTCCTGATAGCCATACAAGATCAAGTAATCGCTACCAGGAACTACTTAAAATACATAGTAAAAGACAGCTACATACAGGACGACAGATGCAGAAAATGCAAACAGACCTCCGAAACAACAGATCACATAACTGGTGGATGCAAACTACTGGCAAGCACAGAATACACGGAAAGACACAACATAGCAGCAAAAATAATACACAAAGAAATAGCAAACAAATACAATCTTGAACAAAGCAAAACACCATACTACAAGTACACACCCACAACTATCATTGAAAATGAAACACACAAATTGTACTGGGACGTAACAATCCACACCGACAAAACAATGAAATACAATAGACCGGACATCACACTCATAGACAAGAAAGAAAAAATAACATACCTAATAGACATTTCGATACCTAATGACGCCAATTTGGCCAACAAGTACAACGATAAAATAGAAAAATATCACCCACTAGCACAAGAAATACAGAGAATATGGAAACAAAAGAAGGTCTTCATAATACCACTCATAATATCCGCAACAGGAATCACGCCACATTCATTCAAGAAACATTTACAACAACTGAAACTGGAACCACACATACACGGACAAATACAAAAAACAGTAATACTCAAAACATGCAACATCACCCGGAAATTCTTAAATCTAACATAAACACCACTCAAGACTTGGCCTAAGCCCGTCTGAGAAGGGAAAAAAAAAGCCCCAGAAAAGGGAATTTTATTAAAAATATAATAATAATAATAATAATAATAGTAATAATAATAATAATAATAATTGTAGAGGGGTTACGTCCGTGGGACGTAACATGGACCGATAAAGATGCTAGAAGATAACGAAAACTGTATCAAATTAGGCACGAATGATAAATTTAGTAATAGAACAGAACACATGGACACAGAGTTTCATTTCATGAAAGACTTAATTAAAGGCGGACGGATGAAATTAGGGTATTGTCCAACTAATTGTAAGTTTCTTTCAGTGTTCTTTAAAGTGACTTATACCCGATAAGGTCAGTTGGAAGCTTGCAGAGGCGGAGTAATTATGGTTTCCATTTCGATTCAGAATAAGAACAAAACTATGATAAAATGAAAATAATCAGATCAAACGTATAATAATCGAAAGATGCCAATCCTCTCGTAAGGGGAAAAAAATTGCGCAGGGGAAAGGCCGAGTTTTTTTCTCATGAGGAAATTGATAAGTTTCGTCAGTCCCTCATAACCAATAATTACTAACTACTAGTATTCACCGATGGAAGCGGCAGTATATCAACAATTACATGAATGACTACTTTAACTGTCACTGACGAAAGGAACAAACGCCCAAAACAAAAAACGAAAAAGGTGACCGTAACCCCTTCTATGGTTCAAGGAAACCCTAATAAACTTAGCCAAGAATGCACTATAAGAAAGATACATATGGTGGCCATAGCCTTGCGTACAATATTGAATTACAGGGTTTTCCGCCGACACCGAAGTGCCTATAGTCTCGCCTTACATACACATTTTAGGAAAAGCAGTAAACACTTGAGCTGATACCTCGGGTGCACTCAGAAACCTTGCCCTAGCCGTAAATTCACGTCAAAATGTAGACCAATGATTCTAAGAAGGCCGAGGTCGCGGAAAACCTTGGTAACCACATGTTGATAATTTTAGGACGCTAGCGAAAAACCGACTGAAAGGGGGTGATTTGCTTCCTAAATATAAGGGAGGACTCTGAGGTCCTCAATCTCACTCGTTTTGAAAACTTCACCCGACGCGGAAGATTGGACTCGCACTTAAAAACATTTACACGAAATTTCGCCGATTAAATCCTTAGTTAAAAGTAAGAGAATTTTTGTAACTTAAACATTCTGTTTCGTGCTCCCTCATCGTACGACAAACACTCAATTCTCCTCTTCCCGGACACTGCGGTGAAGCAATTGCATAATCCAGGAGGTGGACAATTAATTATTCCAAATTTGCAAATCGAGTTCTACCGACCTAGACACTGCGACGAAGCAGCTGCATAATTTGGGAAGGTGAACCCTTTTTGCCCTGAGCCTCCTAAAGGTCTATCTGTTTTTTATTTGATTGGGAAGGAATGCCCAAAATCCGAGGTGGAAGGAAACAGCGAATCAGGTCATTTTGTAGTAAATCATATACTGCGGTTAAACAGTATTCAGAAGTAGATTCGTGTACCGAGGTAATTCACCCCCCCCCCCCCCCCCGTTTCTCCTCCCGTGTCTCACCCCTTCGTTGAAATTCCTCATCCATACGGCAATTTCGTAAAGGAATTCGTCGACTCCTTGCAACGGTTTTCCTCAAAATAATTACGCCCCACTTCATCCCGGAAAGTGTCGCGCAGACACGTTGCCCCCAAAATGAAACCCTACCATTCCCGATCCCCCTTCTTAGGACGTGACACTACATAGGGAATCGTGGGTAATGATCAGGGTGTTAATCGAGTGAAAAGTAGATAGTGAAATTATAGAATGCGTACAAGAGATTTTTGGTGGTATCACCGCAAATTCTGGACAATCTAAACACGCCATATGGTGAATTTCCAAATAATCCTATTTCTGTAAAATTGTGATTTGCTAAACCATTGCGACTGAAGCATTACTATTGTTTGTTTCTCACGAATTAATAATTGTTGAGAATTAATCTTTATAATCGACTGTATACAATCTTGTCTGAGGCGGAAAAGAGAGTTTTCACATGTATACATATAAGCGCTTTGGCCCGATACTGCTGCACACGCATCAATACAATATATATAGAAGTGAGAGAGTGTGAGACTGCAGATTAAGGAATTTTTGTAAACCAACTCCTTTTCATGACTGTGAGGCTGAAAATAATAATCAACTAATTAACTACAATATATACATATCTGAAATTAGAGTTAACTTGCCGTACAGTATTTGTAATAACGATGTTATACTTATAAATATCGACCATTAATTACCTACACAAAGGCCATAGGACGATAAGCATAGTGAGTCGGCAGCAGAGAAGGATATCTGGATCATCTTTTGAGAGTATGTTGGTACTAATAAGATACGTTGATCCTGCAAGTTTCAGATCTCTATCTATTTTGGTTTTTGAATAAATAAAAAAAAACAAAAAATCAGAAAATAATTTTTTTCTCAAAAACAGCTTAACCGGTTTGATTGAAATTTGGACACATCATAAAGGTACATAAAGGCTATACTCGGAAAAATAACAGCTCATAATCTTCATAATAACAGTTCGAAACAGGCGATTTTTTCCGAAATTATTATTTTTTGTTATGATAACGTTTCCGTACAATTTTCAAACTAATTTTTTTTATGTCCTTTTCGGTGTAGAATTGCAGCCGGAACTCTATTGCAGGAAGGCAGGAAATTGAGTCTTTGCTGCACGACCTAGACTCCAGTCATCCGCTCGACCTCACGCTACCTTATGCAGGCATTGAACTACCGTCAACGATAAGGGAATCGTTGCAAATGTCTTTAAACGTGCACCCTGGTCCATCTTAGTATTAAACATAAGATAATTAGTATAGTTTTCCTTTATTATTTCTGTTCTTCACTTAAGTTTATGTTTTCAGCAAATAAATACAAAAATATATTTCTAAAGATGCTTTTATTTTCTTATAATAATAATAAAATAAAAATTAAATCGTGATAAGTCACACTTAGCTTAAATGTTATGAAATATCCAGTAAGAGTATACAAACATATTAGATTTTGAACTCGCTTCGAAATCGTTAAAAATCACTTAAGACCGTTACAAATAGTGTACCTCGATAAAGGGGTGAAGGGTAATTTTTAGTCCGTCTGAAAGTCATTGGATGTTTGGAGAAACACGTATAACGGGCCAAGATTTAAATGCAACGGCTAAATTAGCCATTAACAATGTCTCGTCCAATAACTCATGTCAGTGAACTTAAATTGTTACTAACTAAAAGAAAAATTTGAGACATTGTCAATGGCTGAACGTATAAAAAAATATCACTCTCCGTCCAACATAGCAATATAATCTTGTAGGATAGTTCGATCCCAGGGAGTAAGATTTACAGAGAATAACCGTTACGCAATTACCGATATTTGAAATACATTAGATGTAATTAAAAGTACCTCCACACGAAAAGAATAATAGATCGAAGGAACAGAGATGAGTGGAGAATTTTTGTACCTCGATAAAAAGATCTGACTGATAGTTAATAAAGAGGAAACCAACCATTAAATTCAAATTCTAAACCGATAGAACTTGTTATACAAACTAAATAGTAAAATTTATCGGATCAAGATTTCAAAACCTTTTGAAAATAACTAAATATCGAACTAATAAAGTCATAGACGCGAATCCAACAAAATCACCCATTAGAAAGTCTATTAAATATGATAAGAATAAATTAGGTGGATTGGAAAGTTAATATGAATAAAAAAATAGAAAATAGTTTAAATTATAAATTATATTAAACCATAACAGGAACCCAATCCATACAGAATGTACACAGAATTTTAAATAAAGGAAGCATCCAAAATTTAACAAATTCTATCGGCTAGAATTAAATACTACAAATAATGTATTTAAATAGCGTGCGAAGACTGGCGATCAGACAAACAGCAAACCGAAGTCCGAAAACAGAATAGTTCAGTCTGCGGTCAATTAAACATAGAGACTAAACTTTAACACAACCACGCTTGGTTTTAGACACGGCCACCGGTCGCCAAGCGTCAAGGCTGCTGGTTGAGATAGTAGGGATACTATCTCATGGGAGCACATGATCGACATAAAAATTAAAGTAGTGGATCGGATACTCCTACCAATGAACCGCCGTGACGTAGAAGGGAACCGCTGAAATAGTAGAAACAGACTCGCTCCGTACAGCCTCCTACGTCCCGGTTACAGAATAACCTCTAAAATCCACAAATTGATTGAAAAGGTACGCCATATTGAAAAAAAATAAAAACCGACCTTTTGATATAAAAATCGATTTATTTCAATGTTTATACCTTTGAAACAACAGAAACGAAGCTTATTTGATTAATTTACAAGATATTTTATGTTTTCAAATGCAAAAAGATACTTTAAGTAAAATTATTAACATCTCAATATACAGGGTGGGCCAATAACTATGACCACCTTGAATATTGCCGTTATTTGTAGTAATATGAAAAAATGTTTTATACAAAACTTGCAGGGTATAGAGGAGGACCAATATTGTGGTACCAACATTTCTTGCGTGGGCGGAGGCGTAGAGGATATTTGAAAGTCATTTCGATTTTTTTAAATGGAATGCTATTTTTGTTTCATCGCGATATGATAACCGATATTGACACGACTTCAGCAAGCTATTATTAAAGGTCATGCAATGTCAAATATGGTAGTAAAAAAGTGGTGACCGTTTACGTCAATGCAAAGTTGCAGTCTTGGTGTTTTCTGATGTAGTGAGTACTGGCGTAAACGGTCACCGCATTGAACATCTCCTTTAACGTAAGAAAGTTCTTTTTACTACCATATTCATTTACTACCTTTTCATGTTATAGATTGGTTGAGGTTCTTTTCTCTCTCTCTTCATGGTTCTATTCTGGCTGGACTCACTTTTGCTGCTTCTCTTCTTCGCAACTTGCAACTCCGTTTCAACCATAACCTCAAACTGTGGTTTAAACGGTCCACATGAACGATAACCGTCAAGCTGATCGTTCTGGTTCTTCTGGTCCAGGACTGAATGACCCTAATGCCTCTACCTGTAAAGACGTCACGGAAGATGTAGAAGGGCTTTCGTTGACCACATCCAAGGCCCTCTCACTGAAAAAGAAGGTAGAAGAACTTTCGGCCGAATGGAGCCAACACATGAAGAGTAGCCGCGATTCTGTAGATAAGCGAGAAAAAGTCAATAATCTTTTTGCATCAATGCACAATGCCTTTAACGAGATTTTTTCTGCCTTTATTTGTGCCACGGGCAGCTGCGCAGTTACTAGAGTAATTAGGAAGGCAGTTGAGGAAGCTCTTTTTGAGTCCTGCGTTCTCTTATCAACAGCAAGCCGTCCTACATCTTATGTGAGCGCCCTTTCTCGCAACCTGCCTTCCAATAGGGTCCACATTCGTCGTGGTCCTACAGTGCTGCCCTCGCGTACTGCCTCTTTCGTACTTGAGCCCTCAGAATCCTGCACTGGTATCAAAACTTCCTCTGATACTAAGGAGTTAGCTATGAGGACTATTAATCCGGTGGAACTCGGTCTTAAAGTAAAAAGGGTTTCCAAAATCCGCAACAAGGCTGTGCGTATTGAGGCCGAAGGTGCTGATTTGGAGGCGCCTAAATCAAATCCTCAATCACTCAATCTGGCCTAAGAGTTCTTGAGGATGTTAAAATGAGACCTCGGCTTCTGATATGGGATGTACCATCTTCGTTCAAACTCGAGCAAGTTGGTCGGACGATATGGCAGCATAATTTTGCTCATTTTGGTGAGGATGAAATTAAGCCTGTCTTCTTGTTTCCCTTAAAAAGAGGCCGTCTCACCACCAAGTGTGTCTTAGAAGTTTCCCCTCGTGTAAGGGATTTTATACTTAAGCAGGGCCGTTTGTTTATCGGTTGGGTCTCTTGTAGAGCACAGGACTACGTTCGTCTTACGTAATGCTATAAATGCCTTGGTTTCGGACACATAGGATGTAGGGCTACAGCAAAATCTGGGCATTGCGGAGAAGAACGCGAGCTTAACTCTTGTCCAAATAAATCTGATAAGCCTTACTGTCATAATTGTTCTACACACAACTCTAAATACCGCACATCTTTTACTACTCAACATTCTGCCCTTGACACCAAAAATTGCACTATTCTATCAAGGCGTATTAAGGATAAAATTTCCCGTATAGACTATGGTTGACTCCAATATAATTAACTATAGGCGCTGTTCTTCTGGAGCCTTGAATATCTGCCATGTAAATACCCAGTCGCTCGTTGCTCACTGTGATGAATTTAGGTTCTTCTTCAATTATTGCTTCTTCCATATTATATTAATGTCCGAAACATGGCTCAGGGAGGAAATACCTGACCACATGGTGGAATTACCGGGGTACTCCCTGATTAGACGAGACCGCATTGGAAAGCGTGGTGGTGGCGTCGGTATCTTCTATGACTCTCATCTCCATATCCAACTTTTATCTTCCTCAGCGGCTCAGTTTTGTAGTAAACCTGAATACATTTTAGCCGATGTGTCCGATGATGGAGGAATACGGATCTTACTTGGAGTTGTTTACCGACCACCCAAGGTAGGCTACTTTTCAGACTTTATTGATGACTTTCAGAATTTCTACAATTTTTACTCAGATGTAGTCATCATGGGCGATATCAATACCAACATGCTCTCTTCATTATTCGATAGATCTTATATTTCTGATTTCGTACATTCCAGTGGCTTGTCTTTTCTTCAGCTTGATCCAACACACCATACGTCCACCTCTAGCACTGCAATTGATGTTATCATTGTTTCTGATAAATCTAAGGTCCTTTCTCATTCGCAAACTGGGGTACCATTTTTATCGGCCCATGACATGCCGAATACCAATTCAGTCCAGTCTCCAGTCAGCCTAGATTTATTACTTACCGGGATTTTAAATCATTAAATACTGATCTCCTCAACTCAACGATTGATTTAGAACTCCTGCATGGTTATAATATGCATGGCTCTTTAGATAACAAAGTCACATTTCTCTCGAATACCTTAATGGATTACTTCGAGGTGGCTGCCCCTATCAAGAAGGTTTTCTTGCGTAAACCTTCTGCGCCTTGGTTAAACAACTACACTAAGAGCCTTATGAGAGAAAGGGACAGACTCCGCAAAGCTTTCCTCAGGACTAGACGTTCAAGTCTCTACGACGAATTTAGGGTGATGAGGAATAGAGTCCGTAATATGATTAAATCTTGTAAAAAGCGATACTTTAGAAATAAGTTTTCTTCCATATCCAAACCTGACCAGTTCTGGATGACTCTTCGTTCATTGGGGTTATTACGTGCTCATAATTCCAATCAATGTAATTTTACCAGTCACCAATTTTTGGACCACTTCTCAATTGAACCACCTATTCTACCATACTCTATCGCCATTTTGCCCTCAGATTCACCTGCGTACGATTCTGCTGTCGAAGTGTTCCATTTTCAACATATCTATCCAGATACCTTGACAGATGTTATTCTCTCACCAATGGCCACCTCTTGCGGGTCCGACAAAATCTCTCTCAATATGATTAGACTTTCGCTCCCTGCAACCTTCTATTATCTTGTCGACATTTTCAATTGCTCCCTTGAGTCTTCATTGTTTCCTGAGGCCTGGAAAGTCTCTTATCCGTCCTATACCTAAGGGGTCTTCTCCCCGCAGTGTGGGGGATTTTCGTCCTATCTCCTTACTCTGCTGCTTTGCAAAATTACTTGAGAAAGTCGTATACTGCCAGCTGATTTCCTTTATTGAAAAACATAAACTCTTAGATCCATATCAAGCTGGTTATCGTAAGGGGTTTAATACACAATCAGCTCTTGTACGCTTTACGGAGGATATCTTGAAGGCTATGAATGACAGACTACTTACTTTGGTCGTTTTCTTCGATTTCTCGAAGGCTTTCGACAGAGTAAACCATGATATGCTACTTTTAAAGTTTCGTAAACTTCGGTTTTCCGGACATTCCATCCAATGGTTTGCTTCCTATCTTACTAGAATTTTTCCATAATCCCTAAAGTCAGTGTAAGTGGGATTCCTATCGAACTTACTTCCATAGTTAAATATGTAGGGGTAAAAATAGACTGTACGCTATCCTGGAAAAACCAAGCCACAGCCGTCTCGAACAAGGTCTTTTCCAGATTACACCAAATGAAAGTTTATAGATCTCTCCTTCCCACTGACGTCAGAATTAATCTAGTCAAGACACTTACCTTTCCACTTCTGGATTATTGCACAGTAGTCTTTAACAACATCTCTCAACAAAATAACTCCAGATTACAGGTAGCCTTGAACAGTTGCATTAGATTTATCTTCAATTTAAGCCGTTTTGATCATATTAGTCCCTCTCTATTCGCATTAGGCTGGCTAGATGTCCAACACCGAAGGGCCTATATGACTCTTTGTTCTCTTTACAATGTTTTGAGAACTGGCTGCCCACCATATCTTGCAAGTCGTTACGTTTATGTTAGGGACCATCGAGGTAGGGCAGACGGAAGAAGTAATCCAAGTGATCTTGTGCGGCCTATTGTACGTACCACCAATTACAAAAAAGCCTTCACTTGCTCCTCCATTACTTTGTGGAACTCGCTTCCCATATTAATACGAGATACTAAGCTCCTAGCGACTTTTAAAACGCTCTGCCTGCAACACCTGTTTTTTGAACAAAGGAATGCGAGCGCCGGTATTCTGTGAGCTAGCAATTATCTTACAGACGCAATTAGTTTAAGTTTATTTAAGTTTAATATTTCTGTTTAATGGCTTGCATCCAGCTCATTGTATTATTATGTATTTTTTTTATTTTTTATTTTTTTTTGTTATGTATGCAAGCACCGCCTGCTCTGTCATCTATTTTCTTTGTCCAAGTTCTTACGGGGTTCACACCCCAGGGCTAATAAATTTTGTTTCTCTCTCTCTCTCTCTCTCTCCAGTGGCTCAGGTATGAGCCGCGAATCTTACTTTCTTGCTTGGCGGGTAGGTTCGGAAAGTGGCAGGCTGTGTAGGCGATGCTGTAGAAGGTCCGACAGAACTAGTCGTGTTTGTGTGGTCGGGAGGTACTTCTATGAATGCCGGTTTCAGTCTTTCGGTTGATATCTGTGCTGCTTGACCTTTTACCATAATTTTAAAAACCTGGTCCGAAAGCCGTTCGATGACTTCGTAAGGTCCGTCGTAAGGTTTGTCGAAGGGCTTAGTAGTTGAGTCATCTCTGATGAATACATGCGTACAAGTATCCAAAGTCTTATGTCAGAAAGCTCTGGATTTTATATGGTGTGCCGTAGGTGTTGGTCGAACTCTCCGTATGTGCGTGCGGAAACATTTTAAGAAGATCCGTGGCTCTACTGGTGGTTCTTCGCCAAGGAAGAATTCACCGGGGAGCCTCAACATCGTGCCATACGTGAATTCGGTAGCAGAAGTTCCGATGTCCTCTTTGTAGGATGTACGTAGCCCAAGAAGGACAGTTGGAAGTGTTTCGACCCAGTTTTCTGTCTCGTGGCATTTAATGGCAGTCTTTAATGACCTGTGCCATCGCTCGATCATTCCGTTGGAAGCGGGATGATAGGCTGTTGTCCGGATCCTTTCGGCGCCAAGCATGGAGATGAGAGCCTAAAACAAACCACTTTCGAACTGAGAGCCTCTGTCCGTAGTGACTGTAACAGGTGTGCCATATGTTGCAACCCAATGGTTGTAAAAGGATCTTGTGATAGTGTCGGCTGAGATGTCGGTGATCGGGATTGCTTCGGGCCAACGTGTGAACCGATCTATTGCCGTTAGACAATATTTAAAACCATGGCGTACTGGTAATGGTCCTATTATATCGACATGGACGTGGTGGAACCTGTCGTTCGGTACCTCAATGTGTAGCGGTACATTCCGATTGTGTCATTGGATTTTTGAACGTTGACAAGATAAACAGGTTTTCGTCCAATTCTTCACGTCTTTGTCCAATCCTGGCCATACGAACTTGAATGCGATGAATCTCTTTGTGGCTCGGTCGCTGGGCTGCGAAAGATCGTGGGCCATGTGGAAGATCTTTTTTCGCAAACTCTATGGTACGTCAGGTCGAATGTCCGTGCCTGATGTATCACAGTACAAAATCGTGTCTTCGTCACCAATCCGCAACCTCTTCAACTCCAGTGCTGTTGTGGATTGTAGGATTTCACGTAGCTGCTCGTCATTGCTCTGCTCGTTTGCTAATTCCTCTGTGGTCACTGCCACGGGTGTTGAAATAGAATGTATCCGTGATAGTGCATCTGCAACTATGTTTTCTTCACCAGCGACGTGGACTATATTGGTAGAAAATTGCCCAATAAAGTCCAGTTGTCGCATCTGGCGTGGTGACGCTTACCACGGTGTACGGTGGCGCGGTGTACCAACAACGAAGTTTTGGCTAACTGTTGTTTACAGTTCTCGAATGCGGGGATGGATTCGTTGTTCCATTCAATTGGCCTTTTGTCCTTTTTCTTGGCTCCCACGAGGCATGCTGTTAGAGTGGCCTGTATCTTTGCGGCACCTGCAACAAACCGTCTGTAAAAGTTTGCTAAACCTAGGAATCTGCGAAGTTCAGTGATATCTTTGGGTTGCGGATAATTTGTGATGGCGATGATACAGTCTTCTAGTGGCCGGATTCCCTCTTGATTGATGAGGTGCCCTAAGTATTGCACTTGCTTTTTGCCAAGAACACATTTCGCCAAGTTGACTGAGAGTCCGTGGTTACGAAGGCGTTCAAACACCATTCGTAGATGTTGTTTGTGTTCTCTTCGCTCACCGATGCGATGAGTAAGTCATCAAGGTATCCGAAACAGAAATTCAGTCCTCGTAAGGCTGTATCCATTAACCTTTGGAACGTTTGAGCTGCATTCCGTAACCCAAAAGGCATTGCTGTATATTCAAATAACCCGAACGGTGTTATTACTGCCGTCTTTGGGCGATCTTCTGGTGCTACCGGTATTTGGTGGTATGCTCGGTCGAGATCTAAAGTGCTGAATACAGTCCTTCCCTTTAGTTGAAGTGTGAAGTCCTGAATGTGTGGTATGGGATACTGGTCTAGTACCGTCACTTTATTACGTCTGTGGTAATCACCAAATGGGCGCCACTCTCCTATCTTCTTTCGTACCAAGTGGAGTGGGCTGGCCCAAGGACTGGAGAATTGTTGACAGATCCCTTCGGAAACCATACGTTCTAACTCGGCTTTGGCTGCTCTGTGTCTTCCTGGCGATAATCTTCGGGCTCTCTCTGCTGTTGGTGGCCCGTTGGTCACCATGCAGTGTTTCACGTGATGTTTTGGTTCATGCTGCTGCTGGCGGTTCGGACGGGTAATGTCGGCGAATTCCCGCAGCAATTTGCCGTAATTACCGTTGTGTTGCACCGTGTACACTGTACGTACATCCGTTTTACAGATGTAGCTTACAGTACAGATCATTGTGTTACCGTCGATGAGGCATCGTGTTTTTAAATTAACGAGGAGGTTGTGACGCATTAGGAAGTCTGCTCCTAAAATAGGTTGCTTTATGTCGGCAACAATAAATGCGCAAGGAAAATACCTCCGTAGACCCAAATCTAACGTCATTGGTTTCTCGTCATACGTGGCAATTGGAGTGCCGTTAGCTGCGAACACCTTGAACGTTGTTGGCCGTGCCTTTGTGCTCACCTGGCATCGTGGTAATACGGATATGTCGGTGTCCGTGTCTACCAAGAACTGCATGCCACTTTTCCTGTCACGTACAGTGAGACGGCTTCGTTTGAGTGGGACGTCTGCGGCCGCCTCAATGCGCGGTGTCGAAATTAGTTTTCCGACTGCTGACTGGTTATGGTCGAAACAAAAATCTGGATTGTTTCGTACCTTAGGAGCGCCCTTCGATCGTATTCGAGGTCCATTGTTCCATTTTTGTAACCGACTCGGAGTGCGAGAAAGACCGCGTTCCACTCGCCATACCGTTGCTTTCAATTCGGCGATCTCTCTTGTCAGTTCGTCGATAGATATGTGTGGATGCGTGGATGTCGTTTACCTGGCTCCTGGTCATCTCGACTATTTTATCTGCCGTCGTTGCCAGTTTTTGCAGGTCGCTTATTCCGCCAGTGGCTCGTACGTTCTCTGGCATCTGTTCCATGAACAAAGACCTGAGAACGGTGTTGTTGCATTGTCCGGACGCCAGGTTCCGTAATTTTTGCAGGAACGGTGTAGGTTTCTCGTCACTGATTTCGTGACCACGTAGTAAACGGCGGAGTTTCGACTCGTTGACTTCCTCGAATACTACTAGAACTCTTTGTTTTAGTGTCTCAAATTTGTGCTCAGTTGCTGGATTATGCACAATGTCGCGCACTAATGTTAACGCCTTCCGACTTAAGTGACTCACGGCGTACGAAAATTTGGTCCGGGCGATTGTTCCGTTTGCTGAGTGTTGATTTGGCTATTGCGTTCCGGCGAATGCGTTAGCGTCATGGTAGTCGCCTTTGTCTCTTTGTGCGTGGGATTCTTGAGATCACGTCGGGGTCACCAATTTTGTGGCTGACGCGTTATGGCACCACAAATAATGTGTATTATAGATTGAAGACTTATAGTGGTCAAGTAAATGACACGTAAACATTTAACAACAATTGTAAATTTTATTTAACGGAAGAATGCAGACAATAACTTTGAACGCTAGTAGGAACTCTGGATAGACGCTAATACTAATCTAATTCTCATCCGCTACGCGGTGTGGCAATAGCTGTTCCGCGTTTTCATTTGTACTACAACCTAGGTACGCCTTAAAGGTGCAAATTCATGCAGCCGCTGAGAAGCTGTGACGCAGAAACAACTTCCCATCTATGTACTTTTTTGGTTCATGGCAGATATTGTAATTTTTTTCGCGCAAATGTTCCAATTTTCAAGTCTGCCGCTAGAAAGTTAAAATTGAACCAACTTCCTTACGTCGTACCTATTTAACTGTTAATTTGAATGTAGTTGTCATCTCATTAGTTTGATTTTATAAACAATCAAGGTGTCAGAGTTAACTGATGAAGATGATGATAAAGGTAAGAACGTATAATTTTTTTCATACGGCATGTTGAAATGATTCATTTTTAAATATTTTGTATGTTATGTTTGCCAAACTATTTTTTATATATTAATTTTTATATTAATTTCAGAATCCCGTGAAATGTGGCTATTGCAAATCAATATGTGAAAAAAGCAGAGCTCATGGTCACGGCTGTTTGAGAGATTACGATGAATTTTATATCAATCCTGAAACGAAAGTGATGTGGGGCGTTGATGGTAAGTAACTTGAAAATTTATGTAAGAATTAAATACAAAAATTTATTCTGAGTAAATGTTTGGTGTTGGTGTTTTTAGTATGGTAGAAGAAGGTGACACTTTGAATGTTGATAAGGAAAATGCTCCGAACAATCTTCAAACATCCAACAAAAACGATTCCGGTAACAAAGCCAACAAGAAAATTGATGCAAGTGCAAATGCAGTTCAAAAGAAGATAGATCAAGAAGAATAGTTAATTTTAGAGGTCATGAAGCGACCAGCACTCTGGGATATAACTATTCCACTCAACCAACGTGGAAAAGTCTTAACAAAAAAGTTGTGGATTGAGGTGTCAGAAGCAAAATAAAAAAATGCAAATGTATGGAACGATCGTCAACAAAAAGAGCGTTCAAGCTTTTCAGCGTCTGCATGAAAAGGTACGAAGGGAAATTTGCGTCTGCGTCGAATTTTCTGCGTCAGATTCACGACCATAGATCAGAAATTATGTAGAAGGGAAATTCTTTTGAGCGTCACAGCTTCTCAGCGGCTGCATGAATTTGCACCTTAAAAGGCGTCTAACGGGTGGTCGCTCTTTGGTGTTGTTTCACATGTGTGTCCGCCACAGTTCTTAACACTGTTGTATCTACGACGAAGAACCATCAGACCTGCGGCTTTACATTTGGTAGCAAGCAGCTGTATAGCTAACCTAATAATTATTAATTGTTGACATTAAAAATAAGTTTTGTACGTATTTTTTTCTTGATTTAATAATTATTTGTATTTCACGATTTTTTCATGTGAATGAAAATATGTCTACGTTTAAAAGTAATAATCTGAAGTGTTGCATCTGTTCAAAATTCATAAAAAAATATCCAGGGTACACCAAAACATAAAATCCAATGAAAATGCTGAAGAGTTTTCGACTATCTTTGAACGTGCAATTGTAGTTGGTGATGTTGTGTGTCCATATTGCCGTGTAATAAAATAAAAGAAAGTTAAACTTGGTGAGGGGCAGGAAACATCTTTAAAAGATGAATTACCTCTAGATATATGTGAGTTATTAGAAAAAACTCAATCAAGCTTATGATCGATGACTTTGTCTCACAAGGAGAAGGCACAACGTTGGGATCATGAATTTGCTCCATTTTTTTAGCAAGTAGTAGTCTTATAGGACAGTCAAATAGCCAAGCAGTAAGTCGCACTATTGAAGCATTGAAGAGAAAATCAATTTTGAAATTCATTCATTCAATAGAGTACCTTATATTTATTTTTAATAATAGTTCGAATAGATGTCGCCGTAGCGCGATGTCAATGTACTAGCTTCGTGATCGGGAGATCGAGGGATCGATACTTATTACCACTTTTTTTTTCTTTAATCCTACTTCGATATGATGAATATAAGTGACTTACTTGCTTTGTACTTAAATTTTGCTATAAATATCGCGTTTGATTGCTTTAAATATAAGTAGTATCTATGCGTAATAAACGGACTTCTATTTACTTTTAATAAATTTTATTCAACTTTTATTAATTGGTTCTTATTAATATAAACAAGTAATATCATATTTAGCAGAAATGATAGATGAATCAGATAATATAACTATTGAGTTTGTAAAAGATAAAACCAATATATTAAAAGCTCAAGTATAATCTCGTCATATCGGTAGAAAGGTTTACAAATGTTTTATTGAATATAAACCAAATACTATTGGTTGGAGTGGAATATCAAGATATTGCTGTGAATATGCAAATGGACTTAGGACTATCGGTTGTTGTTCACACGTCGCTGCAATAATTTTCTACTTCGCACATGGACGATATTTATCTAAAATCCCTAGACCAGCTGCAGTACTCAACACTTTATTTAATAAAAACAATATTATAACCGTTATTGACGAAGATAGCGACGAAGATTAGTCACGATTATACAAAAGTAGATTTATCAAAAATTGATTCTGACTTAATCAATATATTGATGAATAATATTTATATTAATGTTTTCAAATGCAAAAAGATACTTTATGTAAAATTATTAACATCTCAATATAGTTTATAATTAATTTTTGAATATTTTAATAAAAAAAATTGTTTCCATATTATTGTTTTGAATATTTTATGTTATTTATACCTGTAAATTAATCAAATAAGCTTCGTTTCTGTTGTTTCACAGGTATAAACATTGAAGTAAATCGATTTTTATATCAAAAAATCGGTTTTTATTTTTTTTCAATATGGTGTACCTTTTTGATCAATTTATAGATTTTAGAGGTTATTCTACATCGAAAACGACATAAAAAAATTAGTTTGAACATTGTACGAAAACGTTATCATAAAAAAAAATCGCCTGTTTTGAACGGTTATTATGAAGATTATGAGTTGCTATTTTTCCCGAGTTTTATATACCTTTATATACCTTTATATACCTCTATGATGTGTCCAAATTTCATTCAAACCGGTTAAGCCGTTTTTGAGAAAAAAATTATTTTCTGATTTTTTGTTTTTTTCGATTTATTCAAAAAGCAAAATAGACAGAGATCTGAAACTTGCAGGATCAACGTATCTTATTAGTACCAACCAGTACCAACATACTCTCAAAAGATGATCCAGATATCCTTCTGGGGCCGATTCACTATGCTTATCGTCCTATGGCCTTTAATTCAATAATTGTAGCTAAATATGTTATTTATTTTATGTATATACATGGTTTAATCTTGTATATGAGTAGTGTTATAAAGATTACATATAACACTAATTTAATTTAATTATTTTTGTTTGAAAGGCTAATAACCATCAGACGAGTTTTGATTACTATTCTTATTAATAAAAATTAGTCAAACTATCTGGGTTCCGTATGTTCTAAGCGGGAAACAAGTTAGACCGTGCATCGAAATGTGTTTCATTAAGGAATTGCCGACGACGGGAACCATTCCTGAAACAAATTGTTACGTGCAATGAAAAACTGACATTTTGTAGCAATAGAACTCGAAAGAGACAAAAGTGTAATCCAGGAGAAACACCTGAACCTATCGCAAAGAAGGATTTCCATCCCAACAAGCTAAAGCTTTGTGTATGGTAAGATATAAAAGGAATGATTTATTATAAACTTTTCCAACCAAACCAGACCAGATTTGGTTGCATTCAGGCTTCTGAAATTTATTGTCATCAATTGCAACGAGTGAACGAACGCTTGACGATCAATCGTCCATATCTCGACAATAGAAAAGGAGTCGTGTTCTACTAGGACAATGCTCGACCGCATGTGAGTCTTAGGACTTAAAACAAAATTAAGAAGTTAATTTGGAAAATTATGGTGGGCTCATACTCCCCCGTATTGGCACTCTTGGATTATCGCCTATTCAGGTCATTACAAAATTATCTGAACAGGAAAAGCTTCAAAACATATGATAAAGTCAAAATTTTGAGAATATTTCTCGTCAAAACCACAAAAACTTTACGAAGATGGTATTACAAAACTCATACAACGGTGCAAGAAAGTAATAGAGACTAATAGAAATTATGTCACTGATTAAATTCATCACTTTCTGTAAAAACAATACAGTGGAATTTATTGAGAATAAGGCGCACGAACTTTCCATTCAACCCAATTTTATGTTACTTTACTATCTTGTCGAGATATGACGGTCAGCTTCAGTTTTTTTAGTAAGATGCCAAACATTTCTTTCCGAATTTCGATAGATTATCGAAGGCTGAGTAAACAAGTATTATGGCCTGTGTCCAAGATCAAATAAGTTGGACCAATAAGTTTGACAACTCATTTATTACTAGAAATTTCACTGAATGTCACCAGAATATCACTAGAAAGTTAGATGAACTAGTTGGATGGATAAATGCAACCGATCCCACTTTTTCATCTAACTCGACGACTTTATAGCATAGTTACGCAGGATAGATAACATAAAACTAAACGATGTTTTTGAATTTGAAAACATTCAAGAAAGAAACGAAGGACGAAAGCGGACAGTACAGCAAAATAAAGTAAAAGTAGGAAATATAATTCTTTTATAACGACATGGCAGGTCATTATACATATTTATTACATGAAATACCTATTGTTAGAATATAGTATATACATAAATGTTTTATGTTAAGAATGGTGTATTTAGTAAAACTCATATGTATGTTCATTGCACATAATTACATCGCACGCAATTACCTTTTTCAGACAAAGAACTTACAGAACAAGAAACAAAAATGCTTATAACAATATATGAGCAATTTCTGAATTTATATTGCATTAATAGTCGCGAGTACCACAATCGCAATAAAGAGGGATGACTCGTTTACAGAAATCTCACGGCAATTTCAGCTTATGACAGGCGTCATTCTGTCGACGAGTGGAATAAAAAAATTTAAAAAAAATAAATTTAAAAATTAATTATTATTATCATTTATTTATTTGAAATCATAGACAAGAATCATCATCCTCATATCTTAATTCCTTATGGTCCAAATGGACAATGCCCCTTGATTGTTCTTGCCTACGCAAAATCCATTGTCGGGTCCACCACCTTCTTTATTGTTTCTTAGAATTCCTCTTTCTTAATGCCTCTTCTTCATCCGCAGCTTAAGCAAGTGTGGCTAACAGAAACAATTTCTGAATATTTGTGTGCGTACTCAATGTCATGTTTAAAATCTTATAATTTGTACGTAAAATTGACCCTCACAATCTACTTATTATTGTGTTACGTCCGGGCAGGTGCGGTCTCGCTAGAGAATTTCGACCTATGCCACGGATAGTCGCCTTTTTGAGTCAGACGCAGTTAAGCGAATTTACTCGGGATGCGCCGCGACTCAATTCTTCCGTTATAGTCAAATAGTCACTAGACTCGCGTGAATGGCTGGGGAAAAGTGCGGAATGAACGTGCGCGCGTTTCGTTGTAAGGGATGCGCGGTTATTACAAATATACTTTTGGGAAATATGAAAAAGAAAAGAATTTACTTGTTGTCCGTCGAGGGAAAGCAAGTTTGGAAGATGATATGATTTATGTAGGTTTTCCCAAAGAAAATGAGGATTCCAACGAACGGTTAAATACGTACATATATTGTGATAAAATGAAATGTTACAAGCAGTAGTACAAATTGGTGATGAGTCGGTATGATTTAGAACATTTTACAAATGCTCGCTCGTGGCGTAGAGTACAGGTATAATATATATAAACGTAGAATAATTGAAATAGACTTACATTGGTTGTATGAAGTAGTTCTTGTTGATTAGAAGTTTCGATCTTCGAAGCTCAGCCCACTGGGTGCCAGGACACACGAATTAGTAAAATAGAAAAACGACTTGGAAGAGAAATAGCAAATAGGTCCGAACTGGACGAGAGCCGACTTGGTAAAGAAATAGCAAATAGGTCCGAACTGGACGAGAGATAGGTTTTAACCGTAAGAAAGCTAGATTTGAACTGTGTTAGTAGTTTGAATTAGGAGAGCTCCCTACTGATAGAAGGCGAGATGTTAACTGTGTGAGTAGTTTGAATTAGGAGAGCTCCCTACTGATAGAAGGCGAGATGTTAACTGTGAAGCTTCTTTACTTTTTTGAATTGAATTAGCAGCGCGGTGAACTAGTGTGTCGTGGTGGGGCTCGTGGGTGGAGCTTCGAGAATTCGCAGAATTTCGGTGCAGTCACATTCCTCGCCGCTTGAGAGGAAGTTTACGTTTAGATAGTTCGTTTGATTTTGGACCGAGGCGAGAAATGTGATCTGCCTATTTATGTGAAAAGATTGCATCGATGAGAAGGCATGTCAAGTGAGCGATTGAGGAACGTGAGAAAGCTACGCTCGTCAACCCTCCACGGATATAAGATTATTATCATTACTTCGTAGTTTCATTACACATTACTTATTACTCATTACGCTTATTGAATAGTGCCACCTGTGAAGGTGAAGAAAAAGAAGCTAGTGTAGTCGTATCGCACGTATTAAATGATTCTATGTTTTAGGAAACCTTGAAAGGAAAAATATTACTAGATTTCTTAGTCTAGTGATTTGTTATATGCGGATGTAACAATTGCGTGTCAGCACTGTGGTGCATTCACACCTATGTCTATGATTCACACTAGTTAATTGGCGCTACCTACATTCATCAAATACAAATATTCTAATTCCATAAAAGTTGTCAAACTTATCGGTCCAACTTATTTGATCGTGGATACAGGGCTTAAAGATAACGAATCCCCCGCAGTCAACCTGTAGCGACATCATAACGGCTATGTATGACTGGAAAATGTGGTTTCATAAGAACGAAGCCATAAAATTATCAGTCGACATGGGGAAGTACATAAATATAAATTTGTTACCACGTTCATAGTATTATCACTGATAATATATTCATAACGGAACTAACAGAGCTATAGCAGTAAGTTGATTGAAGAACAACAGAAACGTGAAAAATGCAGCCCTCGAAATTCTTTCTTCATCATTTGTTACTTTTACTACTTGTCGTGTTAACATGGACACACATAGAGTAAGCATACACATCGGAATTAGACTTACATTTTAACATAGGCATTTGGTAATAACAGTGATAGAAATTTAACAGTATAAACACTTGTTAAAAAATATTCGTTTTTTTATAGAGTTTCTATTTATCATGAAACACCAAGATATTTACGTCCTAATAATATTGATGTAGAAGTAAAGGATAAATGGAATTACGAAACTATTGCATTACAATCATTTATGCAGGTAGGTAATTTAGGAAATAATTTATAAATATAATTGTAAAAATTTAGTTATTAACTCTTCTTGTAGTCTGAATACTATGGGTTAATATCAATTGGATCTCCAGCTAAACAGTTTAAAATGGTTTTTGATACAAAGTGGGTTGAGAGTTATGTCCCTTCACAACATTGTCCAATGTTTGAAATAGCATGCAGTAAGTACAAACAACTACCTTATACATTTGAATTTCATATATTTTACATTCTTCTCTCATAATTATAAATAATTATTCCTTCAAGTGTTGCATACCAAATATGATAGTTCACAATCATCAACTTACCAAGAGGATGGAATGCCGTTCATTAAAAACCAAAGTGGTTCTTATTCACTATCAGGATTTTTCTCAAAAGATAATTTTCATGTAAGTCCTAAGTACAATTCTTTGATTTTACAATTTTTTATTAACTTAAATGATTACTTTCACATCTCTGGATTTGCATGTACCTAGTTATTTAATAGTACAGTTTTTTTTTATTTAATCATTATATGACACTGCTTATACTTTCAGTTGCCACATATTCAAGTATCAAATCAATCATTTGTTGAAATGACGCATATGTCATTGTTACCTTTTTCATTATTCAAGGCCGATGGTGTCATTGGCTTAGCATTTGCACCATCAAATACTACAAGAGTGCCATTTATTTATAATATGCTCAAACAAAACTTAATTAATCAAAGTGTATTTTCTATCTATATGAACAGGTATGTATAATAATTTTATTCATCTTGTAGAATGAAGTACATGACAGTTGTAAGTATTGTCATGATAGTGTTTCAGAAATGATGCATGCTGTCATTCTAGTCCATATTTTAAAATATACTTTGGCTCTGGTTTTCCTTATCCATATTTTCATTGTCAGGCTAGTTAGTAAAACAATCTTTGTTGTTACAGGAGAATGTAGTATTTCAAACATATAAAAATTTGACAATAGTATTAATCGTTTATTCTTAACTTATAAGTGATAAATCGGCATTAGTGAGAAGTATTCATATAATTGTGTCTATTATTTGTTTTCCATTACAAGGGATGCAACAACTAACAAGGCTGGAGTTCTTCTTTTGGGAGCTACCGATCGGAAACACATAGCAACAAATATCACAAAAGTTTTTGTCACTCACAAGAATTACTGGCAATTCAAGATGGATAGGTAAAACAATTCTTCATGTATAATACAAAGTTCATAATTCTTGCACAGGCTGTGCATAGCTATGAACCACTCAATCGTTACTTTTAAATATGAGGTAGTGAAATGTACCATATGCCACGTGCGATAGATCCCGAATAGCACATATATTAGAATTGAATATAATGATTTATGATGTCATTTTGGTGGATCTTTTAACGGTATACGTAGCAATACATTAGGACATATATTAGCTTTTCTTTAAGGCGATGTAAATTCACTTTTGAAACAATCAGGTCAAAGCTAATCTCGGTTGCTAAATGATTATTTATGATTATTAAATGATTATTTATGTTTATTTCTAAACAATTTATAATTAAGAACTTTCAATATCCATACAAGTTAGTCAATGTAGATTTCGCTTTTAACCAGAATTACAAATATGCTTATGTTGAAAGTGATTTAAGTTCACTGTTAATAAATTTAATTTTAAGTAGACTAATTAAGAATTTAGGTACGACTAAGGTGTGCCTCAGAATGAATACACTAAGTAAACAGTAGGTGACATTACAAAATAGAATACAATCAGTAAATTTTATTTCTGAGTGGACTTTAACATATTTTAAAAATTTTTTGATAATTTAGTTGTTCTAGAGCAAAGAAAAAAACCAGTCGATATACAGTGGGTCACAAAATTATTCGCTCACTTGCTACTGTGGCAAAGATGAATGAAATAATCAGGCAACAGGGCGTATTTTTCAATTTTTTTATTTGGATATAAATAGTTCAAAGTTTAACGTAACAGAATCATGGAAAAAAATTACAAAGTTTTTATATATATTTATAGAAAAATGAGTTATAAGAAATCTTTACGTTTTTTTACGTCACAAAATTATTCGCTCAGTTTGTTTTAATTACAATTTAAGGATATTAATATTTAGTGGGGTAACCTTTCTGTCTTATGACTTCTGCAAGTCTTTTTGGCATTGGTCTTACTAATGTTTTCAAATAATTATTATTTATTTTTAGCCATTCTTCCTGCAATTTGCCTTGTAAGTCTTTTTTATTGCTGATTACATGTTTACGAATTTTAATATCCAGCATGTTCCATACCATCTCGATGGGATGCAAGTCTGGAGATTGAGGTGGAGTTTGCATCATGTTAGGACAATTATATAGCAACCATTCCTGTACCAATCTCGATTTGTGTTTAGGGTTGTTGTCTTGGTAGAAGTGAAACACTTCTGAGATCTTCCGCACTTTGCTTCAAATTTTTTTTCAGAATGTCCAAATACATCATTTTGTCCATGGCAGCCTCAATCATTTGTAATTTCCCAATACCATAACAGCTAATGCAACCCCAAACCATTACATGGCCGCCTCAGTGCTTGACTGTGCTACACAGGTTCTTAGGATCCATCTCCGCGTTTGATGTTCGCCAAACTTTTTGATGACCGTCAGAGCCCCAAATATTAAATTTACTCTGATCACAAAATATTACATTGTCCCAAAATTCAGGAGGCTTTGAGATATTTTTTGGCGAATTCTACTCTCTTCTTCTTATTTATTTCGCTTACGTAAGGCTTTCTTCTTGCTATGCGGCCGTTGTATCTGTTCTTTCGCAGCACTCTTCGTACTGCTTCATCAGAAACTTCTTTTTCACGAAAATTTTTCAAATTTATATTGATTCTGGGAGCACTTATCCTCGGATTTTCTTTAACTTTTCTCACAACAAAACACTCTTCTGAGGAATTCAATATCTTTTTTCTACCACGGCCGGCTTTGTTTATCAGTCGTCCTTGTTCTTCGTAGCGTTTTATAACATAACGTACTGTTGAATAACTCTTACAAACGACATTTCCAATTTGTCTGATAGATTTTCCATTTTTCCAATGAAAAATTATAATTTCCCTAACATCTAGACTAGTTTCTTCACTTTTTCTACCCATTGTAACGAATTTTTGAAAATCAAAGATATATATGAAAATAAATCGTTACTGAGCATTTGCTTACGTTATACTGACTCTTTTCAGCAACTATCAGAAACAAATGCCGTTCAGAGTTTGTAGATTGCATTTGTTTCAGTTGATTGCAGTTGATTTCGTGGCGTGAGCGAATAATTTTGTAACGTGAAAAAACACGTAAGGATTTCTTATAACTCATTTTTCTATAATTATATATGGAAACTTTGCAATTTTTTTCCATAATTCTATTATGTTAAACTTTGAACTATTTATATCCAAATAAAAAAATTGAAAAATACCTCCCGTTGCCTGATTATTTTGTTCATCTTTGCCACGTTAGCGAGTGAGCGAATAATTTTGTGACCCACTGTAAGGTCTGCTAAGTGTATTAACCGCTTAACACACATTTTTTTTTAATCTGCCAAAGAAAATCATTTATTTTATATTGTAAAATTATTTATTAGTGTTAGTACCTTCGATTTTACGGGCAAATAACGGAAAAAAGTTATAAAAAACAATATTTAAACATTTTGTACAAGCAAGATTCATTTATTTCGTACCTGGGCGTGTGCGACTGTCTATTGCGAGTTCCCTTGTTACCTGGACAGAAACACACCGTTCAGCATCAGTATCCGTGCCAGGTCGCGTTATCTTTCTTTATTTCAAGCAGACATGAGCGCCGGCGAAAATCGAGAAAAAACAAAGGAAACCTACAATTTACTCAACCGTTCGTTTCCATATGATGTGATATCACGTCTATAAAGTATTTGTATTACTTGATAATGGCGACGGCCATTACATACATGTCGCTGAATATTTCCGACGGTCAAGCGTGGACGTGAGTGTCACTTTGCTGCACGTTAAGCAGTTAATAAGATGAACAATATGAAGCACGTTGTATTCGCCCAATTAAATAAAATTTGTATTGTTCATTGAATGAACTAACATTAAATATTATAAAGGATTCTAATCAATACAGTCGATTTTCTCTGGACTTATTACTGATTCAAAAAATGTTGCAGATGAAAATTATATGGTAGAGGGAGATATTTTAGTCATAGTTTCTCTAGGTGGAAGCGCTAAAAAGATGGTCAACTTGATTGACAAAATGGTATTGCTCATTTTTGAATACCTACGATTATAACCCACCTCAAGATGAATACAGTACTCAAAACACTCAAGGTCACTCAAGGTCACTCAAGGTCATTCAAGGTCATTTAAGGTCACACTCATAAAAAAAAAAGTTTAAAAAGAAAAGCTCAACTTGTACCTCGAATGTCCTTGCTTATTAGCGAGTCATCACAGTCATGGGCGCTCTTCACTCTTTTGCTACACACTGTAAATTATTTGCTTACAAGGCAAGCACAGGCAAATCGGTAATTAAAAAAATTCTGGAACTTTAGTGAATGATAGAGGATTCAATGTGAGTACAAAGGTATTTTTAATTATAATAAATTAACGGCCCATATTGGGTTTTAAAGGATGAAATCATCCCTTAAAGCAGATCTTACTTTTTCATTTTTGCTTGAATATCTCATACAGTATTAGATGTGCAAAAAAGAGTTTAAATAAAACATACAGAGTTCGATACGTATTAAAATGTTGTGTGAACAAATATCACGCCCTCTCTTATTTAGGGAAATTTGTTCACGCATCATTTTAATAGAGTCAACCCTCCTATAACACGGTACTCTGAGAACACTGTTTCGATGTAATATAACTAAATAAACTTGGGCAACCCTCATATAGCACGAATTTTTTCGTCACATTATTTTGGTTGAAATAAACAGGGAATTGGCCACGTATACTGGCGTGTTAAACATAAACATCTTATCTACTCTTTCATGAGTAATAAACGCTGAAAAATTTTGTGTGCGCACATCAGTACGTTTTTTACTGTGTATGTAATATATAAAACAAACAGAGATTTCTCCGAAGTCTGCGCACCATCGTTCTTAATGAAAACTCTTTCAGTAGATGATTTCTTGTTCATAAATTCAGTCGTACTTTCGAGCGTTTTCAGAGTACGGAATTATAAGAGATATAGGGCATGACTGTTCCATAAACTTTTGATTCTCTTAATTTTTTTATTAACGCAGTTGGGCAGCAGGAATATTTTCCGTATGTAATCATTATTTACAGCTATTAAAAAATTGTAACATCTACGAGGAAATATTTTAGTGCTCAGATTTTTATACAGGATGATGAAAATAAAGAAAAACAAACAAAAAGGACGTTTGTTTGGAATAAATTAATTTTTTTAATGTATCTAGATTTTTGTATGACTGTATCTTATAACATGGAACGCATTTCCCTGATCTGTATTACATACTTCTAGGTTTTGTTTAACATTATTTCGATACAACACGGAACGAATTAACCGTGTGTAGTAGGGTTGACTGTACATATCGAATCATGGATGTTTTGTTCCAACTTTTTTTGTACATCTAATACTTTATGATATGTTCAAGCAAATATGGAAAGGTAGGGTTTGCTTTAAGGAGTGATTTCATCCCTTAAAACCAAATATGGACCACTAAGAAAGATACCTTTGTACTCGTACTGAATTCTGCTATCATCCACCAAAGTTTCAGACTTGTTTGAAGTTTCGACTTGTTTATGTTTCCTTGTTAATAGTTACTCGAATAATACTGACAGTGCGTTTCTCACGACCAAATGGAAAAAATACTTTAGCTTTCTTGACTTCCTGTGTATAATTACTATGTAATTTCTCACATTTTCGTTCTCCAAAGTGGACAATCACACGTTAAGCGAAATCGTAAACATCTAACATCACACCTAAAAAAGCACATAAGTAAATACGTCCTCCTCGAAACCGTACAACTTTCATCTAACAGTAAAACATTTTTTTGGCCTCATCAATGATTTTGGAGAAAATCATCTGTATTGACAAAATGGAATACCCTGTATTCCAAAATAGTGTTTCGATTGAAATCGATATTTAGATTCAATGCTTGTAAAACTGATGATAATGAAATGTAAATCCTTAAATAATCTTAGTCAAGAAAAATTGGCTTACGCAACTTAAAATGAAACTTAAAAGAAAAAGAAAAAACGGATCACACCTCAACATAAGACCACATATCAAACAAGTTTCAAAACGTCTCACGGTTTCATGAATAACTGATTTATTTGCAAGTTTATAAAAGTGTCTACTTTTCAGTCACGATGGCTAAATGCGTTTCAATGTGATAAAATTGATACACCACAATTCTGCATGTGTAATTTATCTAAATCTGTATGTCGGAAAGACTCAAAATTTATGTATATATTTAATTTATTTGTCCTAAGTTAAATAACAATTTCTAATAATGAGTCTGTTCAACACATCTTTTTGATTCTCAGTTCATGATTACTGACACATATCAACATTCATCAACATCTTATCAACATATCAATATTTTGCCTCCTTGTGTTTTGTACATTTTGTACATCCTTTATTGTTTTCTACAGTACTACCATTTACTTATGTTAAATATGTTCTTCTGCGCTTAAATGTTTCTTTTGCTGGCTTCAGTTGTGCACATTTTGATGCATATGTCCCACTTACTCATTTTAATAGAATTACTGTGGACGTTCATCAAAAGTCATACCCATTTTGTGCATCTTCTTGCGATGCGATTATAGATAGCAGTAGGAATACTATATCTGGACCACCCAATGAAATAGACAAGATAAATAATTTAATCGGCGGACGAAAAATTTCGTTTAAATACGTGGATAGATACATGGTAATTGTAACTACAAACATATAAATTATACATTCTCTCATTACTTTCTACATTGCAGTTATTATTTTTAGGTAAATTGTCAAGAATATGCCAAACTGCCAGACATAGATGTCATTCTCCATGACAAAGCTTTCACAATCAATTCGAAGTACTACATACATCGGGTATACTTCTTTGCTTACAATTGTATAATTTATGACTTTCGATAATCAATTACGCACTTATCTTTCAGTTAACTTACAATGGTTTTGAAATGTGCCTTTCTCCATTTATATCCTCCCATAGTTCAGTCTGGGAACTTGGTGGTGCATTCCTGATGCAGTTTTATACCGAATATAATATAGACGATGCAACTATTGGAATCGCAAAAACCATCTTCTAAAATATGATATTAACTTCAATTACTGCTAATAATATCTCCAATATGCTTGGTTGTTTTTGAAATGTTCACAATTTTACAAGTAGGTTTGACTACTTTCCCTGTTATACATGCATATAATTGTAGAGTTTTTGCAAATAAACTTTTTACCTTTTTGCGCCTGTTTATTAAACTGCCATTAAGTTCCACGTTTTTAACCAATTGAAACATGCAACAAAAAGATAGAAATGAGAATTGCCCAGTCACTGGGCTAAAATAAAAACTTGTTCTCAAATCCTTGATTCTTTTACCTCTGAAGTAAAAATGAGATCCTTTATACTAACTTACACTTCTGTTTTAAATATTTATAAGAATCATTTAATCCACGCCAGCCGCACTACATGCTTATAAGTATTCAAAAAATATAATGGGGCACGTCAGTCTTCTGTTCTCGCAGAGCAACGATGTAAATATGTAAATATAGATTTTGCTCAAATGACATTTACAGAAATATCAATAAGTGTTAATAGAAATGATTTTCATTGAGAATAGGTGCACGTAGAATTATACAGGGCGGAAAAATAAAAGTGTTCCAAACTAATATTTCTGAAGCTAAATGAAATTTTTATTTTCCGGTGGCTGTTTAGTATCAATTATATGACGCAATTAATTTTTTCTAAGTAGAACCGTTTAGGTAATTTCAAGAACTGTGATTTTGAGTTTCAGAAGTATTATGTTAGCCTGTAAAGCCCGCTCCACACTCGCGCGCGAAGCCTCGGAATATGAGTGTAGAGCCGTTTCGCTCTACTCTAGATGAATATGTGAATTTCATCATTTCACGTAAGGAATGTTTCAAAGTTGGTTTGGTGGCGATAGAGACACTCCTTCTATGTAAAACTACACAAACACCGCTTTACATGCTCAACTTTGAGGGTGAATTTCACCCGTTAAATCCGTTTAAGAGCACATATAAAAAAATACGTGTCTCTTAGTTTTGGATGGACTATAACATATCACAAGCATAAGAAAATCGGAGGCGGACACTTCGCACAGTTTCCTTGTGAGTACAATAACACAAAGTAGCATCTTCTCAATAATCTGGTAAATTAAAATCTCGCATGAAAACAATCGTAATAACAAAAACAATACTTGTCAATTTGAAAAAAATATTTTGCACATAAAATTAACTTATAATTAAATTAAACATATAGCAAAGTTTTACGCTTAGGTGTTTTATATTTTTAGTGTCCGGTCATTCCGTTCTACCGAATGACCGTGATTTTGGGTAGATAGAAATGACAATAAAAAAAGCAAGTTACTTATACAACCCTGAGCGTTATTATGAATTGATAGAAAAGTGTAGAAGAAGAAATACATTTTCGGTAAAACGAATGTCGCAGGCGGATTTTATTTCAACGAAACTACTAGAAGAGTCAACGAAAAGAAGAGTAAAAAATACCGCGAGCAAATCTGTCTCTTGGCTGCAAATTCAGGGGATGAGATTCCTGAAAAATGAACCTTATAAGAAGTTCTATAAAACTTCTTTACATGATTCTGAATTCCACATTTCGGATCGTTCACCTAAAACAGGAAGACCAAAAATATAAGGAAATATTAAATTACTTCCATTATATACCACCACTAGACGAGTAACGGAAGAAAAACATAAAGATATTGTGTGTTTGCTGCCATACATCCTTCCAGTTTTTAGGAACATTGTAAGAATCTTAAAACTCATAATGATAAAAGCCTAAAATGATAAAAATGGATTACTTTTTAAAAATAAGTAATAAATGTTCATGAATTATTTCATTACAATTATTGTTTCTAATAAAACTCGTAGTTTTTCTATTGCCTTAAGTCATTTATAGGACATTCAGTTAATTTTGAAAATGGTGTAAGTCAATTGAAACTTTAAAAACAACATTTTCGTATGAAATTCACACAAAATTTCATATTCATAATAAATTTCCATTAATCAAGACTGATAAAAGTAAAAAATAAAATGTTGCATAATATAAAAATATTTTTTAATTTACTCAAATGCAAATCATTCAATATCTCGGAACAAGAAATATATGACTTAGACCACTTTCATAATTATGGGCACAAATGTCAGTAGTTCCGGGTGGTATATAGATGCGTGAAGAAGTCCTACTTGGTCTTAAGAAATTGTGCAGTAATATGCACGCCATCGTTATGAGACTAGCTTTTTCTGATTGTAATTGCATTGGTTTTTTAAACACTCGAAATTTCGTCACCATTATACCAAAAGTATTTTCTACGACAACCCGTGCTCTAGACAAATTCTTGTTAAATTTACGCTTTGGAGATCCCAAGTCGTGATTTCCAGAATATAGTTTCATGACATGTTCTGAAAGGGCAAAAGCTCCATCTCCCAAAAAAATGTTGGACACATAAATGACTCACACATCATACTTCTGGTATGATTTCTGAAACAAGTTGTGGTGAAATTTTAAATAAAAAATGAAGGCTTTGGAAGTCAACTGCTGTGGTTAAATACCGCAGTGTTATGGCAAGATGTATTCGAGCTGGAATGGCTTTCCGTAATTGGGTATTTTATTTTGAAATCTGTGCTGAAATCTTGTTCAGTAAATGTTCAAAATCTGCTAAAAACATTCGAGTAAATTTTTTAAATTCACCAAAAGGTTCGAGAACCAATTCGTTTAATTGCTGTTCCATAGTTAAACTGTAACAAAGAAAGGAGATAATCTTTACTTTTTATAGTGAAGATTAATAATAACATTAGCACACTACTGAACAGAAATATACAAGCCTTGTTCTATTACGATGGATATTTGTCATCCACCATCTTCTTTTTCTCCACTTCTTTTTTATTAGTTTTTCACTTTTAATATAGGCGTAATTATAATACACTAATGCGCACAGCATTAGGCTTGCCGCAGCAGCAAATTCTGGGTCCATCTTTGACAGTAACGTCAATAATGTGAAATAAATAAGTGAAAAAAAAAGTGAATCAACCGCGAAACATTGCGAATGTGGATACAAGCAGTTTGTGCTGCGATTCGCGCCGTGTTCGCGCCGCGATTCGCGGCAAGAATTCGCGCGCGAGTGTGGAGCAGGCATAACACCTTCAATTTTCCACCCACTATTCTTAAAACAGCATGGGTCAGTAGATGGAGTAATTATAGTATACTATTTGGAGACTGATGCTATTATTATATGTACTGAAGCTATCCGTCAAACACACTTCTACACCTTGCTTTTGTTTGAAAAGAAATAGACTTCGTTTCAAAAAAAGCTTATAATATGTTAACATTTAATGAAGGTAGGATAAACTAAAAAATATGAAAGTATCCCTAACTGTTTAAAACTACATTAAATGATGCATATCATTTCACGTAAAAAGTAATACGCGTGTTGATAAAATAAGTTACAATAAGGTTTATTTCACACTTCAGTAGTCCCTGAAAGAAATTTAACTATAGAATATGTATCTCACCGTCAACTTCATGAAACTGTCAAAAACATGTAACGCAGATAGATTATTTTCATTCGTACAATTTTTGTTGATTACAAACCCAGCTAAGCACGGTTTTACGTAAAAGAAAACATTTTCAAAAGATACAGTACTCACATTCAAGTAATTGACAAGTAGAATCTAGATAATTCCAATTCTTCCTAGTTTTTTTGTAAATGTAATAGCTTTAAAATTTGTTTTGCATGTTTTCCAGTGCATAATTATGTTAAATAAATATATGGTAAACATATGCATGTTCTTACTGATAACTTAAATATTTCGTTATATGTTTTAACGTACGATTTGACTTTTTTCAATTTTCGATTAACCGAGTTAGTGCCAACCGGATGATGTATCCTTATGATGATGCATTGTCAATTATTTTCAATCTACTCATAAATATGAAAACTTTAAGAAACTCAATGTATTTTAAAATCATACTTCATGACGTACAAAATAAAAAAGAGTACTTTCAAAAGTAAGCTGAAACAATAACTTATGAATTAAGTCACCTCTATTTTGTTGTTACGCATGATACATTTTTATTACATACATTATATATGTACATATAAATCAGCTTACTTGTGCCAAAAAATCAAATCGCCTTGGCTTCGAATGTATCTACAGGAAATATATTTTGTCTATGTGACAATATTAATGTGAAATCCAATTTGGCAAAATTCATAGAAATTCGGAAGTAAATATAATCATTTCTTTGTCCAAGAATCATGTACTTTATTTTTCTGCGCTTCAAGCATACAAGTATGATTTTCGGGAACATTGAATACAATACGTCACTCTTTAAATATCATGAAGAACATATAATTTATTTCAATAGTCCTTTATATGGCTATAATTCCGTTAGTACGAAAATGTTGAGATGCACGTATTATTCGATTAAAATCGTACAAAGCATGGTAACTCGTCAGTGCATCAAGGAGGAAGAAAATTGGCGTTACCACTTAAACTTTTATGAGGTGTCAAAAAAGAATTAAAGACATATAATTGACAAAAGAATTACTTAACACACTATATCATACCATTCAATTTGGAATGTTTAAGGTCAAGAATGTTGCGTTGGAAACTATATTTGTTGGTCAAAAAATATTTTTAGTTGTTATCCATAAATAATATTTATTACGCATTTGTAGATGCTACGAGACTTATTATTTACAAGATCAACGGCATTAGCATTTAGAATATGTTTGCAGGTCTTTAAATATTTCTTTCAAACTTAATTTCTAATTAATCCTAAAATAGCTGTAAAATTAACAAATTTACAGCACTAAATGTGTTACATGTAAAAAAGACAATAATTGTCTTAATTTTTATGGTCCTATCATTATTATAATCTTTTCATAATTTTTAATGGTTTATTTCTATATCTTTTTCCACAGAGAGGAGATATTCCTATATCTTTAATCAACACGATTTTATTGCATCAGTACATATGGAATTATTACTCATTAGCTAAGTAAATCCATGATATCATTGTTAGATAAACTTGACTTACCTTGTGTTTCTATATTGGTTTGTGATGACAGTATATGCGGAGTTGCAATACTGCTGAAATTAAAATTACTTTGTTGTGTAACATCAGATGTTCGTTGATTATTCCAATTTGACGTGACTGGGTGTGGAGAAATGGAATTCCAATTAATAGCTGCATTAGACTCAGTTGTTTTCCAATTCAAAATCATGCTGGATGTTTGTGGTGATACAGTATGCGATTGTATGTGTCCTGTGTTTTGCCAGGTTGCATTCGTATAATGCATTTGATTTGAATTCTGCCACGTAAAATTCGAAGGTTGCATATGTGTCGATTGTTGGCATCCTGAATTTCCAGAATTTACATTTGTAGTTTGCCATGTCGTTGAACATGGTTTTAAACTACGATGAGTTGATTGTGGCGTAGTAACTTTGGACATCGTTAAATTCAATTCATTTAAATTACTTTTCAAAAGTGATTCCGTCAGGTCTTTTGGTTGAGACTTTACCATCTGCGATGATATTTTAGGGGTGAGGGGAGTTTGGCACATCCTTTGATGAACTTCTTGTTGTTGTGCTAATCTGGAAACACAATTATAATATATAATACTGCATGTGTATATGTAACTGTTCACTTATTACATGTTAAAGTATCTACACAAGATGGACCGTTTATTTTAAAAGTGGTGCAAGTCCATTTTCTGTTGTTTCGAAAAAATCAAAGGTCAGCATATTAGTCAATTAAAAAATATAGGATTATTGTGTCAAGTCTGGCAATATTTCTAGTAATTTATCAATATGTAATTTCATTATATAAATTGCTTTTAGACGAATTTATCTAAAATAATGTATATTTACGGACTGCAAATGGACTTACACCACTTAAATTCTTAAATTCTTAGACCTCCATCGATGTTTTATATAAAATAGTATATGGTGCACTTTTGAGAAACCTCATTCAACATGATTGCAACCAATTTACCTTATCTCCATTAATGTTTTTGCTTATCTGTTTGTGATTACGTTTTGTAGATTTTTTGTTGAAACAGAATTCTCTTGTTTCATTTCATGTAAAATGAATTTATTATGTTGTCTACATTGTTTTATGACATCATAATAATCCTGTGGTGTGTATGGAAATTGGACTTACACCACTTTCATAATCAATGGTTACGCAATTTCTTTTACCGGCCAATTTTAAATTGGATAAAGCATGAACAATAAAAAGTTTACACTAAATCAAGCATAAATTACGTGATTCCATTTTTTTTTAAAATGAACTTACACCGCTTTCAAAATAAACGGTCCATATAAAACTTAAACATAAAACGAATGATTTTCGCATTTCCAAAATATAGTAATGTAAAATTAATACCTGTACTTTTCCTCGATAGTCAAGCCATTCTCAACATTGATTGGCGTTGTTGTGGTCTTATTCCCTAGACTTTTTGTTGCTATTTCGGGGCCACTCATTGGATTATTCTCTGCCATTGCTTGCGATAAAGCGTAATCAAGTTGCTGTGTTTCGCGATGGACTGCATCTAATTGCCGTAAAGCTTCACGATGTTCGGTCGTTACTCGATTAATCATATCTGTTACCGTAGCAGCAAGTGCTTCAAATTGTGAAGAACTGAGGCTTTGCTCCACGCAAAGCGGTATCAGAAAAGGTAATATTTTGGTTGCTAATATCTCTTTGCTTATGCCCAACTTGCTATGTGTTAGCAATATTTTATATATACCTATTAAGAATATAATATATTTGTAAGTTGTACTGTTCTAAACAAATATATGAAATTTAAGGAATATACTTTATGAATTGCAACAAAGACAAAATGTCTACATATAGTTTTTTCGTGGTGTTGCAAAATTGCATACAACTATTATAACTTAGTTATTATAACTTAACTTTATAATGGTAAACAATTAAACAGTAAGTAATAATTACCCTATTACCTATAATGCCCATCAATATCGCTGGTTCGCCAGTGTGCGGAATTTCTTGGAGAAACGGTAAAATTTCATCGAAAACCAACCACCGATCAAAATTCGGTAGCATTTTAGCTAAGCATAATAAACAGTTGACGCGTATACCAAGGCTTTTTGCACCATATTTTTTGCTCTGAATGCATATCTTTTTAATTTTTGGCAAAATAGCATTTTTTATTATAGGTCCTTCAATCATTGTTACAATATTTGGCAATGCAGTCAAACAAAGTTCTTGTAGTTGTTCTAATTCTGATTCCAAAGCCCGAGTAAGCATTGGCACTACATCGTTTTTAATGACGTCAGGAGGACATAATTTCAGCAATAAATTGACTTGTTGCATTAAAACCAAGCTAATCTGAAAAACCAAACAACATATTACAACCCGAATTTTTTCTACAAAATGGTTAAGTATTATTAACCAAACATTGGCTACTTCTGCAGCGGATTTTAAAAATAAATGCAGTCCATTTTCATGAAATATGTATATTTCTACTGACAATAATAAATAAGATGAAAATGCATTACTTACTTGTGGTGGTTCTTCCAAAGCAAGAACAGGTTTTAAATGTGGTAAAATATGGTCTCTAAATTCATCCACTTCGCATGTTTCTGTTGCTAACAATATACTTGGTAATACAAAAGGTATCATTGGTGCATTTACTAACTCTGTGTAAAGAGCGGGTAGTACTCTGTGCAATACAACTCTGTGTGGTAACTTTTTCAAAACTTGCGGAAGTCCTTTATAAAACTGAGATTTTTGGAAATTATCCCACTGAAATAATTTATCTAAGTAGTTCAGTGTTTTAACTCCAATGTCCATAAAGTACTCAATCTGTATAAAATACAAGAAAAGATTAGTTATTGTATTTTTATGATCATTAAGATTACAATTATTTTAAATTAAACATTCCTGAATTAATATATGATTTTACAAGGAATACCTTGATAAATTGATGTGCATCTGGTCTCAGTTCTGGGCTATAACTTAACATGAGTTTTAAAGTATCTCTGAGTGTTTCCGGAATTGATACCAGTTTTGAAGATATTTGAGATGTCTTAAGAGTTTCCAAAAAACCACGACAGCTTGAGAGATCATTTTGGGATTCGTGAAGAGGTCGATTGTTAGAATTGTGCAGAACATATGCTAACATTCCCAATGAGAAAATATCACTTGATGGTCCTACACTGCTTGCTAATATACATTCAGGTGCTTGGTAATCAAGCTGAGGTTGCACAAGGGCTGAAGATGTTGGATCATATTCTACATATGACCATGATGGCTGTGAATGAAAAGCTACTAATAACATCATTTGCAATTATTTAACGGTATTTGAAAAAAATACAAATAAATAAATTTTAAGGACTGAATAAATATATTTACATAGAATAATACCATTCTGAGAAGCCATTTTTGTCTGATTTTTCTACAAATTTGAATCTTTCTTTTTATTAGAAAAGTATGTTTCTGCATTTATTTATATCTGTACAAAATAGGTGCAATTCTTACAGTTATAAACATATAATGTGTACATTGCAATATATGAAATCCATGGAGATATTTAAGAATATTTTTCCAGAAAACAAGAAACATAAATTCCATGAAGAATACTGAGATGTGTGATTTGTGGCTAATACAATTATATGATTAATCTACATTCATCATTGTTTCTTGAGACAAGAACAAATCCTGTTGAAGTGTATATTAAATAAAAGGCACATGCAAGATAAACATTAATTTCAATAAAAAGAAGTATTTCATTCCATTATCATCAAAAAACATGATATGTATTTCTCTACATAAATAACAGAGCATATACATGTATTATAGAAAATTATATTTAGTGTAAAATTGGGACAATATCAGTACAAAGTATAGAAAATAATAGTATATAATGCAGTAAAAAGATCAACAAAGGAACTTATGAATGTCTACAAACAGAATTTAGAAGAAAATTTAATGTGTTTAAAAATAAAATTTTCATGAAATATAAATGCAATAATGATGCAGGTATCAGGTTTTTAATTTTTTGTGATTTCATGGAAATAAAAAATTTGAAGATATATATTGGATTCAAAGTGTTATTCTTATATTAGTTGTACAGCTGATTTCATGGACAAGAAGATTTTTTAGTAACAATTAAGACGCAATTTTTATAAAGAACAAATATATGGTTAGTTCCCTTCAGCTTTAACTGTGAAAAGGCAGTACTATGTCACTGATTGCATATATGTTAATATTGTCTAATGGCACCCATTACTTCTTATAAAGAATGTTTTTTTTTCAAATTCAGTGTTCCAAGTCATATAATAATTACTACTTTCTAGCATCATGTCATTTATTACCACATATGGTATAAATTTTCAATAATTAGGTAACTATTTGCATATATATATGATTAGGAAGGAATAAGATTATTATTGAAATGGCATTTACTTACTGTATTAATGTATGTGTTAATGAAAACAAGAACGACATAAAAGCAAGTGTCAAAATTGATTTTACTAGGCAATCTGATTTAAACTTAAATTTAAGTACAAATGTAAAATACACTGTCAAAAAAGAAACTGCTACATACCTGTTTAGCGTCACAACTTTGATTTAAGGCACAAAAGTCAAAGCCAAATATTTTCCATGCACCATGTGCATTAATAACAATAGACTCTGGGCAAAGGTTTCTATGCAGAAGTTTAACATCTTCATGTAAAAATGCTAATCCTTCACCAAGTTGTAATAATCCATATCGAATCTCAATGTCTAATAACTTATAATTTCTTAGCGCAAGTGATGATTGCTGATGTATGTTCTCAACATTACCAAAAACATTTGCTAAACTTGCAAACACTGGTTCGGTAGCAAATGCTAGACTATCTCTTGATTCTTCTAAAGGATGTTGGACAATTAAAATCTGTGGATGACGTAACTTTGTTAACTGTGTGACACCTCGCTTGAGAGTTTCCAAAACAGCTTCACGTTCTTGCTTTCCAGCCCATCTGTCAAGAAGGCGCTTCTCAAATACAAATATAGCTGCTTCTTGCTTAGTTGACTTCTTGTACCCACTATAAATCTTCCAAAGCAGTCCAGGGCCAGCACTAGCTATGTGAGCAGTAGCTTCAAATTCTCTAGTTACCGGGTTTCCCGGTAAAACACTTGAGAGCTGTGAAAGTCCGTAAGCCGTATTATGAACCGTATTAGTAATGGTGTTACTGACGGTATTTTTTAGTTTCGTAAAAACATCCATTGTGTAAACTGTAAAATAGCTATACAACAATATTTTTCCTTCGACAATAACGTTTTCGATTTCATCGGCCGATTATTTTAGATTTACTTTATCAATCGTAAATCACTTGTTTTGACATTTAATACGTCATATCGAGTTATATATGAGTCTGAATTTTCAACGTATTAACGCCCATCAGTTCAATTTGGTAAGGTGTGATCTCTAGAACATAAAACGAAACTGACAGGTGAAATTAACGTCAGCAGTTTTCAACATGCATAGATAATGTTACAATATAATGTCACAATCGGGCAAAACTACGCGCTGTATAACCTACCTAATAGGTGGCCAAAGGTCAGTCTTCCAACATGAACCAATCACAATCCACAGAGAGTTCTATACACGTTGCATTCATTTAGACCGAAATTTGGTCTAAATAAGTACTTGAATATTCCGTAACAATCACTTATTCACAATATGCATGAAATTCGACAAAATAAAAATTTTGTGTTTAAAATAAACATTTGTAATCAAGTGTAATCTTAACTGTAATTTTGCCATTTATACATATGTTGGCAATCTTCTACCGAAGGAAGTAATTGCCACAGACGTAACTTATAGCTTGACTTTGGCAAAGAATGTGTAGAGTGGTAAAAATTATTTTGGTTATTACACGTGCTATATATTAAAAAATATGAGATCATTTTCATTACTTTGACTTTTACTAAGCGACATCCAAACTGTCTTTCCTACAAAAGGATCTACACAAAACAGGATTAGGTATGCAGCACCTACTGTTCTGCATAGAACTGGATTCACATCCACGGGTCCGCTATACGGCTAAATTGAAGGAGTAGGTGGTGGTTTTTTCAACTGAAACGGTGATACATTGAGTTACGTCGACTAACTGGCAACACTGTATGAAATCGTCGCACTTTTTTTTACAAATTGCCTGAGTATCTTCAATGTGAATACATACATGGTTTTTGTAAATTATAAGTATATGACATAACAATGCTATGTTTATACATAAAATTTCCATATTCCCAGATTTTATTGATAAATTTACTTTCAAATAAATAAAACAGTTAAAATTTATACCAGAGTTCCAATTACAAAAACGTCAAAAAAGTCCAATTGCACAGAGATAAATTATCATGTATCTGTAAAAGTCTTCAAAGCGATGTTTCGATCAACTGATTCTCTCAGGGCTTGAGCATTCATCTGTGAGAGACGGAAGTGAAATTATACACTTAATATTACATGAATTTTTAAAGAACATGTTTCCCATTTTTGCACACAACTATACTCAAATCATATTCACAAAAGATTAATTATTATACTAGGTGGAAACTAAAAAAGTAAGCCACAAAAAAAACCAAAGAACTGGAATATTCGTGCCGCGCCTCCGATTTACTTAAGCTTGTAATATGTTGTAGTCCGTCATAAAATAAGAGACACATATTTTTTATCGGGTCTTAAAAGGATTTAAGGGGTGAAATTCAACCTCAAAGTTGAGCATAACAAATGGCGTTTATGTAGTTTTACATAGAAGGAATGTCTTAATCGCCAACAAACCAACATTAAAACATTCGTTACGTGAAATAATTAAACTATCCATCTTTCTATGCATCCTTACTGCAAGGGGGTAAAACACCCTCTGAAAATTTTGATTTTAATGTAACAAAACCCAGATTGTATAGTAAAAACATGTCTTCAAGTATAAGATTGTTCTGCTAATGTTAAAATCGTTTTGTTTATTTTCAATTGTCGATGACCTCTTATATACTCATCTATATGCCTGAAAACAAGATATCTTTTTGTTGTTTTTCTTGTGATTCATTGTCTCTGCATGTATCACATATTCACGTAAGTATTAAAGTATACTGTTTTTGTTGGAAGTGTTATAATTTATTTTATTTCAGGCATTATCAAGGTGTAACATACATTTCTTTGATTAATATATTTTAGTTTGCTGTATTTAAAAAAAAGTCGAAGTGCTAGAGCCATCGTTGGAATATACATATATATAGAAAAACATATGTATAAATATAGGTTCTTACATTAAAAGGTTTTTTTATAGTTTCATTGTATCACGTTGAACTTTCATTTCCTCCCTTATGAAACTAATGGCTGTATTTTGACAATACAAAGTGTATTCTTGGACTTGGTAGATGGAGTGAGTGAGAAAGAGACGTGTGCATGATTAGTGCTAGGAGGTAAAGCGATTAAACGCGGAAGATAGGAAAATAAAATAGGAGAGGAGCGAACGATCGCAAAAGGAAAGGATAAGGAAGAGGTGGAATAGAGAAAGGTAGGATAAGAGAGAGGAACTAGAGGGTGAGAAGGAAAAGAAAGAGGAGAGCAGGAAAGTGAGGTTAGGAAAGAGTACGGGCGGGGAGAACGGGGAAAGGAGAGAGAAGAGTTTAGAGTAGTATAAATCATAAGATAGATTGTAAGAGTAGACTATAGTATAGGATAGAGTATCGAGTATCGATTAGCGGAGTATCGATCAGCAGATATAATGGATGAAGAGGAAGGTAAAACAGGGAGTGGAGAGGTGGAAAAGGAAGGTACGAAGGAACAGACAGTACAAGGAAAGAGGGGGAGGAAATCGTTAGCAGAGCCGAGCATGAGAGAGAGGGCAAACTCGGCTAGCATAACAGACTTCGTGCTAGTAAAGTCAAAGGAGGAATGGACGGAGGAATATAAGAAGAAGAAAAGGGAAGAGGTAGAAGAAGAGAAAGGAGTAGAAAGCCCGTTTAAAAAAAGCAAAAAAACGAAAAGAAGTCCAAACTGGGAAAATAGAAGGGAAAGAAGGGAGAAAGAAGAAGAGATAGATTCAGAAGAGGGAAGAGATAGTGGACGGCAGGAGAAGGAAGAGGAAATGGAAGGAAGAGAAGATAAAATGGAAAAAATAGAGAGGTTGCTGGAAGGAATGCTAGTGGAAATTAAGAGAGAAATTGAGAAGGGGAAAGAGGAAAATAAAAAAACAATAAGGAGACTTGAAGAAAAAATAGAGGAAAGCATGAAAAAGTGGGAGCAGAGAGAAAGGAAACTGGAGGAGAGAATTAAGGAAGTAGAGAAAAAGGTAGATGAAATAGGTAAAATAAGGAAAGATAAAATGGATAGCGAAAAACAAGAGATTGCGAAGGTAGTATTAGAAGAAATAAGAGGAGCGCAAAAGGGAGAGGAAGAAGAGATGAAAAGGAAGAGCTTGGAAGAGAAAGTCAAAAAGTTATCAGAAAAAATAGAAAAATTGGAAAAAGAAGAAAGAAAGAATAGCTTAGTGATAAGAGGGTTGAGAGGTGACAAAAGAAAGAAGGAGGAAGAAGCAAGAGAACTCATAAAAGAAAAATTTGAGGCAGAAGAAAGAATAAAGAAGGTAAAGGCGATAGGAAAGGAGGGAAAAGAAATCATCTTGGTAGAGATGACGAACTGGAACTATAAACAGAAAATAATGAGCAATAAGAAGAAACTAGGAGGCTCTAAAGTGTTTATAGACCACGATCTGTCCGAAGAAGAGAGGAGAGTACAGGGGATAATCAGGGAAAGAGCAAAGGAAGAAAGAACGAAGGGGAATTGGAGTAAAATAGGGTATAAGAAGCTGGTGCTGAAAAATAAAACGCTTTGGTGGAACGAGGAAAGGGGGGAACTGCAAGAAAAGGAGGATTTTCGGATAAGAGGAAGAAGAGAGGAGGAAGAGCGGGGAGGAAAGTAGAAAAAAAGGAGAGTCGGAAGAAGATACAGGTAATTTTCTGGAACGTAGCAGGACTAAGGAACAAAGACAAGGAGTTCTGGGAGCATATAAAAGAATTCGATATTGTTTGCTTAGTAGAGACATGGATAACGGAGAAGAACTAGGAATGGATGAAGGAGAAGTTACCAACGGAATTTAGATGGAAATGCGCGTACGCAAGGAAGACAAGACAAAAGAGTAGGGCGAAGGGGGGAGTATTAACTGGAGCCAGGAGGACACTAGAGGAAGAAGAGAGAGAGACAATAATGATTGAAGAAGAAGGACTAGAGATGCAAGAACGGAAAATAAAAATAAATAGAGAAACGTGGAGGGTTATAACGGTATACTGTAACGGAAAAATGGAGGAAATGAAAAGGAAGCTGGAGGAAGAGCTAGAAGAAAGAAAAGAAGAAATCCTACTAATAGGGGGGGATATGAACGCAAGAATAGGGAGATGGAGCAGCACGTTCGATGGAGAAGAAGAAAAAGGGAGGGAGAGAAAGTCAAAAGACGCGGTTATGAATAAGGAAGGTAGACACATGATAGAAATGATGGAGGAAAAAGGATGGACAGTGACGAATGGAGCAGGGTGGAACGACAGAGAGGGAGGGTGGACCTCAACAAGAAGCACAGGAAGCGCGATAGTCGATTTTTTAATAGTAAATGTAGATGGGTGGGAAAAGATAGAAGATTTTGTGGTAGGAAGCAGAGTGGAGTCGGATCACCAACCGCTAGAGGTAAAAGTAGAAGGGGAGGTGTTGGAAAGAAAGATAGATAGGAAAAGGAGAAATAGGGAGATAACGGATTGGGGTGAGGAAGGAGTAAAATGGTATAGGGAGAGGGAAAGGGAGAAGAGGATTGGAGGGGAAACGGTAGAGGAAATATGGGAGAACTTAAAAAAAGGGATAAAGGAATGCGCAAAAAAAAGAAAGGTAAAGTTGAAGAGTAGTCAATTAGGGGAGAGAGATTGGTGGGATAAGGAATGCAGGAAAAAGAAGAGAGAAGTCAAAAAAGCGTACAGAAGATGGAGAGAAAAGGGGGAGGGAAAGGAAGAGTACTGGGAAAAAAGAAAAAAATTGAAGGCAATATGTGAAAAGAAGGAGAGAGAAAAAGCGGAAAGAATAGAGCAAGAAGTAAGAAATTTAAGAACGGAGACACAGGTCTGGAGATTCATTAAAAAAGAAAGAAAAAGGAGAAAAGTATTAGAAGAGAGAATCGAAATGGAAGAGTGAAGGAGGCACTTTATACAGTTGTTGGAAGGAAAGCAAAGAGAGGAAGAAAGTAGAGGGGAAGTGAGAGAGAGAGAAAATGATGGGGAGGAGGAATTTGGCGACTACGAGATAGAGAAGCAAATAGACAAGTTAAAAAGAGGCAAGGCACCGGGGAAAGGCGGGATAGGAGGAGAAGCTTGGAAATACAGTCAAGGCACGATGACGCAAAAATTAAAGGAACTAATAAAAAAGGTGTGGAAGGGAGAAGGCTTCCCGGAAGAGTGGAGAGAGGGGATTATTGCCCCAATTTTTAAAAAAGGAGATGCAAAGGACGTGAAGAATTACAGAGGGGTAACGTTACTGAGCACAGCGTACAAGGTCTACGCGGCAGTGCTGGCGGAACAGTTAAGAGAAGATGTGGAAGGAAAGAACATCTTACCAGAAACGCAGTCAGGGTTCAGGCCAGGAAGAAGCACAATGGACAACATATACATCATGCAGCACGGAATAAGTAAGAGGCTGAAAGAAGGAGGGAAAGTATTTTGTTTTTTCATGGATTTCAAGGCTGCGTTTGACAAGGTGGATAGAGGGACGCTCTGGAGGGCAATGGCGAAAGGTGGAGTAAGAAAAGGGTTAATAGAGAGAGTAAAGGAAATATATGAAAAAACAAAATGTGCTGTAAAGGTAGGAGAAGAGATCTCGGACTGGTTCTGGACAAGAACAGGAGTGAGGCAGAGTGGCCAGATCAACCCAACCCTGTTCGCACTGCTGATCGCGGATATGGAGAAAGAAATGAGAGAAGGGCTGGTAGGAGGACTGAGAATAGGAAAGGAAAGAATCTGGACACTGGCTTATGCGGACGATATTGCGATGCTGGCAGAGACAGAGGAAGCCATGGAGGACATGGTGATGAGGTTGAAGAGGTACGTGGGAAAGAAAGGTCTGGTGCTAAACGCTGAAAAGTCCAAGATGATGGTCTTCCAGAAGGGCAGAGGAAAGAGGGAAAAGAGGAAATGGTTCTGGGGAAGGGAGAGAATAGAGGAAGTAAAAGAGTTTAAGTACCTAGGCTTTGTGTTGAAGAGAAACGGAGGAAATGAAGCGCAAATTAAAGAGCTGAAGAAAAAAGCGAACGGAGTGATGAGAACAGTATGGGGATTAGGTGAAAGAAGGAAGGAAGTGACGACTTCAGAAGGAGAATGCTGCTGTTCGACTATTTAGTAGGAGGAGTGATGTTGTATGGAGCAGAAGTGTGGGGGTGGAAGGAGAGAAAAGAGCTGGAAGGCATACAAACAAGGTATATAAAGTGGACGTTGGGACTGGACAGATGGACACCAGACTACATCGTGTTCAAAGAAACGGATAGAGGAAAGATCAGAAGTAAGGCAGGGAAAAGAGCATTGAAATTTGAAGAGAGAATCAGGAAAGGAAGGAAGAAATTATTAAAAGAGTGCTTGCAAGAGAAGAAGGAAGACACGAGGGGAAAAGTGGAAGAGAGGGAAGAATTTCTGAGACAGAATGGGCTCAGTATAGAGGAAGCAAGAAGAATCAATCAAAGGGGAGGAGACCTGATAGGTAAAATAGAAAGAAGTGAGTTAGAAAGACACGGACAGTGGATTTATAACAAGGTACATAGCTCAAAATACAACACCAGGTACAGGGAAATAATGATAAGTGGGAAACCAAGATACTTAAAAAGGAGAGGAGAGAGAGGAAGTCAAAGGTTAATAGCAAGAATAAGATGTGGCAACATAGAGGAGGGGAATATGTATTGGAGAGAGGAAATGGATAGGAAATTTAGGATATGTGGGGAGGAAGGAAAGTTGGAACACTTGAGGTATCACGAGGGGGAAGGGAGGACACTAGAAATAAACGAAATGTTAGATGATAGAGGAAAAAAAGAGGTAGTGGAGTGGATAAGGAGGGTAGAGAAACTAAGAAAAGAGGTAGTACATGGGAGGAAGTAACACAAGGAGAAGGCGGAGTGAAGAATGAGAGAGATTTATTTTTGTAAACCAAGTCCATACGCGAGGCCAAAGGCTGTGTATTATTATTAAATAAATAAAAAAAGTGTATTCTTTCATACAAAGTGATATTCTTCGAAAAAGTGTTTAAAGCAAAGTGATTTTTTACACTAAAAATGTCTTACTACAGCGACGTTCGTACAACCTTCAATTTCACACTGTGATTGCGAAGGCGTCCCAAAAGCAAATTCGACCCGATTTCGAAATTTTTTGGTCGTTCTTCTATGTATCCACTTTTGAACCAAGAATATCGGAACAAACTTTTATACCTTGGTGATGATAACTGGTTATCAACAAGCGATTGTAATTTTATTATGTTGTTTCTCAAGTGTAAGATTATGCCCTAATCAAGTAACATTACAGTGTCTGAAAAGTTTCTAACATAATTCTTCCACATTCTGAAACCGAAAATGTCAAGTGGCTGAATTTTTCCAGTTGTGCTCTTTGGTATAATCATTGGAATGATTTGTTTATCAATTGGGGTAACTTGGCTAACAACTTCTGGACAATATCCACTCCATGAATCTATCAACAGAACACTTGCTTGACCAACATTTGAAATAAGAACGTTTTCCAGCCAATTTTTTAAGTGTTCTGTAAGTAAATACGCATTAAAAACAATAAAGCAACTTTTTTAACATCAAATTAAATTATTTCAACCTACCAGAAATGAGTTCGCCAGATTTTGAAATAGTTATATAGACATTACATGGTTTGAATAGGATTTCTTGTACTACAGATCCCATTTTGCGAGTTGGTTCTTTTAAAACAATAAAAAGGAGAGAAAGCAATGTTCTGTTTTCTGGTATTGTGAGCTGAATTGTGTAGCTATGAGTTGTTGAAGTAACCCATTGCACAAGGCATTCTACTTGTTTTGTACCTTCTTCGGTTAATGTTCGTCCTGAATGGATTCCCAACTAAAATGCAATTTGGTCGGAAGTGTACACATTTTCCAAACCATTTTGTAAAATTCGTAATTTCACTTCAGATATAAATTTGTTAGCAGCTTCTTTTAATGTTTCTTTTGATTCAAGTGTCTTTCTTGTTATAAATTTATTAATTTTCTGCTTGTTATGCGGTGGACTTTTTTAAACTTTCCTATCTATCACGGTGAAGCGTTGGAACGATTATCTACATGTCCAATTATTTTTTGCGCTCATAGGGCCCATCTTCAAAGGTCAACATCATACAGAATTAGTCCGGGTTCTATGGCACTTTTGAGATTAACTGGCATACCTGGCGACCTGATATAACTTTTCTGAATGATCTGTTGAATGAACTGTTTCTATTTTTAAATTAGTTTTTGTTTTTGAACGTCTCCAATAATCGACAACTCTTTGCTTGTGTTCATAGTATAATTCTTCTTTGTCGTCCGAAGAAGTTTCAGGATCAAGTTGAGATTCCCAGAGCCCCGGAATCCTGGTGGCCCGGGGGGGGGGGGGGGTATGTACGATTCTTACCCACTAAAAACCCGTCGGATGGCCATCCTCAGGTGCATGCTGGGGGCCCCCGGGAACTACAAAGTATTACTTCCGGGGACCCCCGCACCTATCCTAACCCAGGGGGGAGGGGAGATTCCCCACCCCCTGCTCGACAAACCAAGCTCCAATCCTCGATGAGGTGGGGGCCATCGCCCCCCTCACCCGCCCCCAAATAGGGAGCGGAGCCGAGGGCCGCGTCCCCGCGCGGTGATCCCCGACTCCCGGGACCTAAGCCCCAAAAACGTCCCGCGACGGGAGGGTGACGAAGGTGGGCCCACGGAGGGAGTTACGTTCCCCCACGTGAGTTACCACCCCCGGCCCTACCGCAGAGGATTACCCCACGCCGGTGCGAGCACCGACACCATCGACGGTCTGGGCGCCCTCGGGCCCCAGGAACGCCGGCGACGGCCGGCCCCCCACACACAACCCCCTTGTGCTCCCGCTCCGCCACCTCTTTCTGGAACATGACTGTCTCACAGAACGAGGCGACGGCCTTCCATTGCTCCTCCCCTCCCAGCATGGCCTTGACCAGTGCTGGGAGGGACAAATTCCTCCCCACACACCTCACGAGGACAAGGCGCCCTTCGCACCACGCTGGGCAAACTGCTAGCGTGTGCTGAGCCGTGTCCTCGTGGCCGTCCTCGCAGTGCTGGCACTGCGTCGTGCTCTCATTGCTGGAAAAGGGGCTGGATGACCCCGGCGACACGTGCCCCCGATCTTGTTACATCTGCGTACACACAGGCAAGAAGCTCCAGGGGCGGCAGACCCGCCAGGGTCGAGGCCGCCTATTCGGACACCGTTCTATATCCCCGTATAATCCGGACGGCAACCGGCCTTTGGATGCGACGCATCAAACGAATGATGCGCCGATCCTCCAGCATGGAGGCCGTCCAGACGGGGGCGCCGTACATAACGACGGCAAGAGCGGTGTTTGCATAAAGTCGGCGCACCCGGACGCCAGGACCACCAAGGTTGGGGAGCAGTCGTCCAAGGGCCGAAGCTACTCCCATGGCCTTGAGGCCAAGATGACCAAAGTGGCTGACAAAACTAAAACCACCATCCAGTTGAAGACCCAGTTATTGCATCTGGACCCCCACCACGACCTGCTCTCCATCCACAAAAGCGTGGGCTGCGGGAGGCTTACCCCTAGACTTGGCGCTGAAAAACAGCGCTTCTGTCTTTTGGGGAGCCACCCGCAGACCCACGCATCTAATTGCGCGCACGACGCACGCCACTGCCAGATTAGCCATGGCTACGACCTCCTCCCACGTCTCCCCCCCGGCCATCAATAGTGTGTCATCGGCGTAACACACCACGGATGAACCGAGGGGGAGGGCACACCTCAACACGCGGTCGTATGCGAGATTCCACAGCAGCGGGCCCAAAACGGACCCCTGTGGAACCCCGCAAGAAACACCCCTCTGACGCAAACCTCCGGTTTTCACCGGGTAGATGAGACGCCTGTCCCGGAAGTAACTCCGGATTACCTCCACGAGGTAACTAGTCGTAAAGAGTTTAACGTGTAGCACCTGCCTTGCGGCCTAATCCACACGGCCCCCATAGGCGCGGAATCGAGATACGCTCGATCAACGCACGCTCGCCGAGGCGTAACGCTTCCGGATCGATTCTGGGTGTAAGCCCGTCATCATCTCTGGTCGGGAGGGAGGCCTACCTAAACCTCTGCCATCTCTGCAGGATGACACCCGAGCTGTGCACCGCAGCTCACTCGTCGAGACACACGGTCTCTAGCCCGCGATGTGGGCTTTTAACCACTGCCACCACGATGGTCCTACCCATCGCCGAAGAGGTCGGGGTCCCATCCCGGGGGCCCCTCCGACTCCCGTTGTACCGTTTATCCTCTGGTATGAGCACCGGTGAGGATCTTACACTCCTCGGCGCCTACAACCAGCTCGGGTACCCCGGGTACGCCAAGCCCGTACTACCACTGCCATACGGCAGACGTAGCCCCTGGGGGGCCTCCACGAGGTAACGGGGAAAGCGAGGGTATCTCATTGCCTCCCCCACCGCCTTCCAGGGCAGGGTGTTGAAGGCATTGACGATGTCTAAAGAAATCGCCAACAACACCCTGCCCCTACCCATCTACGATTCCGAGAGGGCCTCCACTCGTAGAATTACGTCTACTGTTGAACGACCCTCGCGGAATTCACACTGTTCCTCGTGGAGGCCCGGGCCAACCCGGGACAGGTGCTGGACGATCTCTGACGGTCATACACGTTTCGCACCGTTAGACGATTGAACTGCGGACATGAGTGACTGGCTATCCGAAAGATCGCAAAGAAATACACTGCTTTTTCGTAGCTGCCACACAGTCTTACACTATCCAATAACTATGATGGTGTAAATATAAAATCATCTGCTTGCTTCCGACGCGCCATGCGCCGGCGAGGAGACCGTAAGTTCGGGCACAATACAAATGCAAGTTTGTTACCCCGTTCTTTCCGACATTCGTTTCTGTTCGCTAACGCGGTTAAGAGATCGTGCAGCGAGTTTCATTGCAATCTTTCGGAGTCATTCGTGACCGCAGTTCAATCGTCTAACGGTGCGAAACGTGTATGACCGTCGGAGATCGACGTATTGAAGAACTGTCATAAGTACAGTTTTGTGCAATGTGTTCAGTGCAACTGGTGTTTAGGGATGTGCTCGTATTCGGAAATTATTTTGTTCGATTGTTTGAGTGGAATAAAGTAAGCCATTAAAAAAGTCCAAACGATTCGAATATTTGAGCCCTCGTAAGTTTTCGAGTTACTTGGAGATAAATATTCAACATGTAAATATTCGAATTATTAGTGTGGACGTTTCTAAGTCATCATTATTAGCAATAAACTTCCTCGAAATAACTACTTTCCATTTACCAAGTGAAAAATTATTTTCTAGTGCAGGAAATGTCGTCACAAATAATGCAGATATTCGCGGAATAACTCGAAAGTTTGAAATCTATTGGAATATGTAAACTTTCCGAGCTGAAAATTTGTATATAAGTAACTCGAAATTTTATGAGTGCTCGAATATTTTAGTCGTTTGGACTTTTTTAAAAGGTAATTTTTTTCCCTATAGTTCGGTGATTTAAAGTAGTTCGGAAAATTTTAACACTTCCTCGGCTCGAAAAATAAAGACCAAAAAGGTTTAGTCAGGTGTGTCCCATCTATACGGCACTGAACCGATGACGTACGCCGTGCCGTTGACTGCATCGGGCAGCTGAATGTGGGTCACGTTGCCTACTGACAGGCGGATGATCAAACGGCTGTAACTTCGGCAATAATCATCAGACACCACAGGTATATAAGTGTAAGACTGTGTGGCAGCTACGAAAGAGCAGTGTGTTTCTTTGCGATCTTGCGGATAGGCACTGATGTCCGTAATTCAATCGTCTAAGGCAATCAAAGTTCAAATTTAGCGCGTGTATGATTGAAGAGAGTGGGTGCGAGTCGCACGATAAATGCTGTGACAAACTCTTTTCCGGTTCAAATTAGCTGGATTTTCCAAACGTTCTACCTCAAAGTGTTCAGTTTGTACTCTCTTACTCAATTTCTTTTCTTCCTCTAATTATTTGTCCACACTTTTATCCTGCATTCTACGTAAGTTATTCCCTTCCGTTGGACTCTGTCCTCAGAAGGTAATTATTCTCACATTCTGTCTCATTAATTTTTGCATATTATTTCAGTTTAACCTGTCTCTTTTGAAACTCAATAATCAATATTTCTTAATCACTTCTACTAAACATTTTTCTCTCTCTGTTCAATGTATCTTTACTTTCCTTATACAATCATAATACGCTTGTCCTTGAGGGCAGGTCGTCTTTTTCGGTTATTATTCGAATCTTTCTGTATTGTTAAACTTGTAGGATATAATTAAACACACACACCTTTTTGATGTTGCTTAGTACACTGTTTTATTTCGTATCTCTCGCGATGTCGTGGTTATACCTTGATTCTTCCGATCTATATGTATTAATTAATATAATATAATGATCGCGAGAATCAAAGTCCTCGCAGCGCCATCCGGTGTCAATCAACTCATACACAAAACAGATTCCGATGACTATATCAGTTACGGATTTAATCATATTTTTAGACATCCCGCCCACCAAAAGACCTCGTCTTTTTAATGAAAAAAGGAGAGAAAAAAAGAAAAACTTCAGTCGTACCAGAATAACAAATCAAGACAAAAAAAATTACCATCCACCCTATAATCTATACAAAATAACTACGCGAAGGGTGTAGTACAAAACCCCTCAGTACTCGATAAGTACTAGCATTTATGTGTCTACGAAAGATTTAATACCTTATAATGATGCAGACTATAGGCAATCCTTTTTACGCTTACTGTGAGTGAAACACACATTTTTTTTTCTTTTTTTTTTTATCGTGCTTTGGGTAAGTCGCAAAGCTTGTTGCACGGTCGCTTACAATAACCATTTACAGTTTTGATAGTAGCCACTCTCGTTACATTATCCTTACCGGTATGTTTTTCGACAATTCTTCCTAAAAGCCATTTGGCTGGAGGTAAAATATGTTCCTTAATAATAACAACATCATCTATTTCGGGTTCTGTTTCTTTTGAAGTCCACTTATATCTTTGGTTTAGAGAGACCAAATATTCGTCTGACCATTTTCGCCAAAAGTCATTTACCATCTTTTGGCCAAATTTCCATCTTTGTAACTCCGAAATATTTGATTTTGTGTAGTCCTCATCTGGTATAACAATTAAAGGTTCATGTACTAGAAAATGACCAGGTGTAAGAGGCAAAGAGGCAATCATTCGGATGGTCACTCAAATAAGACAATGGCCGCGAGTTTAGACATGCTTCAATCTGCGCAAGAATTGTTGACAATTCTTCAAAGGTTACTGTAGAGTTTCCGATTACCCTCTTTAAATGCGATTTGACTGAATGAACGCCCGCTTCCCACAACCCTCCAAAATTAGGTGCGTGAGGTGGTATGAAATGCCACGACGTTCCTTCGTCTGCAAGTAATCGGCTAATTTCGACAGGTAATTGTGACACTGCTTTGTTGAACATGACTCTCAATTGTCACGTTGTCACTGTACAGATGTTTACAGTGTCCTCGCCTGGATACAAAGTGACGAAACGCCGCAATGAACCCTGTGCCGACAGATTTGAAACTGCTTCAAGATGTATTGCTTTTGAAGTCATACAAATAAAAAGACAAATGTAGCCTTTATAAGTTTTTGAACCACGGCCCGGTGAAAAGCGAATATTTATATGACCGGTGAAATCAACTCCCGTCAATTCAAACGGTCTCGCAGGCGTAACTCTGGCCTCTGGAAGCTGGCCCATAAATTGACTATTATTTTGCTTTGAATATCTAATGCAAGTTACGCACTGTCGATAGCATTTTTTGACGAGATCTCTGGCACGAATTATCCAAAATTTAGATCTAACAATAAGAAAATTTAGCATTATTTGGGAGCCTCCGTGCAGCGTTTTTCTATGTGCATCCAGAATTATGAGTTTAGTTAGGTGACTCTCAGTTGGCAAAATCATTGGATGTTTCTTATTAAAATCCACGTTCGCTTCATGAATCCTGCAACTTATGCTTAGGATCCCTGTTTCATCCAAAATTGGGCGAAGACTATGCAACGGGCTCTTCTTAAGAACAGATCCTTTTGATTGCAACTGCTGAATATCCGTAATAAAATGAAACCTCTGAGTTTCCTTGACCCTAAGTAGTAGACTTTTGTTCAATTTGTTCGCTGTAACATATTTGTTCAATTTTGGTCTAGATTGTTTAATCATCTTAAAATTTAATACTCTCCTGCAATAGGACAAAATCATCAGAGCTCTTTGTAAATTAGAAAACCGATTCCATATAAAATCTTCTATTTTAGGAATGACAGCTGTTAATGCCTTGGTAGGTCTTTGCTCTTCAGTTGTGGAAAATTCTTGGTTTAGTAGACCAACGTTATACTCAGACTTCTCACTTAACCAATTAGGTCCGTGACACCACAAATTATTATTGAAAAGTTCAGCAATTCGTACACCTCTTGAGGCACAGACCGCAGGATTTTGTTGCGTATTTACATGTCCCCATTGATGTCTATCTAAAATCGTCAAAATTTCCGACACTATATTGCTTACAAATGTAGTCTATCGACTCGGTTCTCCACGGAGCCAAGCCAAGACGACTGTAGAGTCCGTCCAAGCGTACCAATTTTTTTTGGAAACTTGCATAATTTCTGAAACCTCAAATATTAGTTTTGTCGCCAAAACCGTTGCGCACAACTCTAATCTCGGATTCGAAATTTGCCATTCAACTGGAGCTACTTTAGTTTTAGCTGTGATGAGATTTACATGAGTGTTGCCCTCCTTATCCATAGTCTTCAGATAAACCGCAGCAGTATAAGCTACCTGGGACGCAGAAGCAAATACATGCAATTCTACATAATCGTGTCTTTTAGATTTTAACCATCTCGGAACTACCACACATGGTACTTTAGTCAAATCTTCTTCAAATTTGAACCATTCGGTCTGAAGTTCAGGGGTAAGTGGATCATTCCAGTTTAGGCCAGATTTCCATAAATTTTACATATATAATTTTGCTATTACTATGACAGGTGCTATCCAGCCCGTTGGGTCGTATAACCTTGCCACTTGTGACAGCACCATTCTTTTCGTCATAACTCTCTCATTATCAGCAGGCATTTGTAAAGTATATTCAAAATTATCTGTAGTTTTGTTCCACGATATACCCAGAACCTTAACTGTCTCGTTAACCTTGAAATTTATAGATTTGTCTGTATTTTTACTTTCTGTCTTGACGTGCTCCATTAGACTAGAATTTTTGCTACACCATTTCTGCAAAGTAAATCCGCCTGCTTCCATTAACTTATTCAGTTGTTCGAAACACTTTCTTGCTTCTTGAACCGTCTCACATCCAGTTAGAACATCATTCATGTAAAAATCTTCCGACGTAATTTTTGCAGCTAAAGGAAACTTCTCTTGCTCATCCTTAGCCAATTGCTGAAGTGTTTTTAGCGCTAAATACGGTGCACAAGCTGTTCCAAATTTGAGCTTAAAATGTAGAATCGGCTGATTAGGGTCCATCCTTCAAAGGATCCTTTGAAAATCGGCATCTCTTATATCTACTCAAACTTGCCGATACATTTGCACTAAATCTGCCACAATACATATAGGACTGTGTCTCCACCTCATCAGTATGTGTCTCAAATCTTGCTGAAGTTTAGGGCCGACGAGAAGATTCTGATTTAACGACACATTATTAACTCCCTTGCAGGACGCGTCAAATACAGCTCTTACTTTCGTTGTTACTTTGTCTTCTTGGACAACTGCATTGTGGGGAAAATACACTACCAACGGGTCGTTAATTTGCTCCTCATCAACGATCTCGATCATGTGGTTTTGCTCAATGTAATCTTGCATCATCCTTTTATATTCCTCATATAGGATAGGTTGCTTAAGTAATTTCTTTTCAAGAAATTTGAATCGTCGTAATGCGATGTCTCCCGTTTTGCCGTAGAGACATTCCAGATTAGGGCCTTTAAAAGGCAGTTTCACAGTATAACGTCCGTCTGCACCCCTAACTGTAGTCTTCTCGTAAATTTCTTCACATCGGCTTTCTTCTTTAGTTAATCTGCGTTAAATGGCATCAGGTTCCTTTTCTACTTCCTAAAACTGTTTTAGCAATTGATCTGTATTCAGTTGAACGTGTAAACCGATGACTCTATTATTGAAACTTTACTGCTGCAAACTTTACTGGTCAAAATCTATCCAAATTGAGTATTTTGCACAATCGGACCTCTTTCCGCCGGGTGCTTCAACAATCCTTCCTTTAGTATTTCTCCATAAACGTCTACTCCTAGTATCATCTCAACTCTATTAGGTGATCCGTACATTGGATCCGCTAAACGCAAACCTTCTATTTCTGGCCAATTAACAATGGATATACTTGCAGACGGAAGAAACGAAGTTAGATTATTCAAAACGAACGCCCTTATTGATAACGAAAACTCTGAATTGTGAAGCGACTCTAAAATTAAGAAAACCATACCTTTGGTTCTTGTTTGATCCTCACCTATACCTGACACTAAGCCATTGACTGGGGCCCGCTTAAGACCTAATGCCTGTAGAGTTGCCTCTGTGATGAAGGATGTTTCGGACCCTTGATCAATTAATACTCTAACTCTTTGTGAATAACCTGTGGATGATCTCGCCCTAACCGTAGCAGTAGCTAGTAGCACTTTACTCGGTTTGCTTTCCTTCGAAAAATAGGCTACTACTTTAGACTCAGATTCCTTGGTCGGTTGAGATCCTGAAGCATCGCTCTTCTCAGTATCCTTGGATTATGTACTCCTTTCAAGATGCAGTAAAGTGTGGTGACGTCTACCACATCGACGACAACACGATGACTGATGACAGCTCTTCACACTATGCGTAGGCGATAAACAATTGAAACACAACCTATGTGTTTGAACATACTGAATTCTCTCTTCTGGAGATTATTTTCCAAGTTGTTTGCACTGATATAAAAGATGTTGTCCAGAACACATCCCACAAGAGTTTTGACTCGACGTTTTCTCTTCATTTCGAACAGCGTCGTGAAAAGACTTCTGTTTTGAAGCTGGTTTTGTATGGGTAATATTGGAACTTCGGCTCAGATCTGTCATCTCTAATGTACGAAATCTCATTTCCAGGAAATTCGTTAGCTGATCCCATGTAGGTAAATTCTCTATATCAGATTGACTAACCTAAATTTCCCATAACTTGCGAGATTCCTGATCCAGTTTGGATACTACCAGATAATTGATAATGACATCCCAATTTGTTGTTTCAATTCCAATATTATGTAGTGACTTCAGACAGGCAGATGTTGTGTCAAGAAATTGCTTCACTCAATTTGCTGACTCCGTGGTTAGACATTTTTGGCCAAGTAAACGTTTCATTATTTCATTACAATTATATCGCTTATTTTTGTAGCGGCGAGTTAGCTGAAACCAAGCTTCTTCGTCCGTCGTAGCGAGATTTTTAAGAAGATTTGCCGCTTCTTCGGTTAAACTACCCTTCAAATAATGCAACTTCTGAACTGCAGTGATGCTTGTACTGTTGCGTATTACCAACGTAAACATATCGTAATACGTTTGCCACTTCTCGTATACTCCAGAAAAGGTCGGCATTTGCATTTGAGGTAGCCTTATTTCGCAATTTGAATTCATTTCAGGTGGAGTGACAGCTTGACTAGAATTGGAAGACTTAGTATGCCTTTTAAGATCTTCTTTCAGACGCGACTTGTACTCCGTGTATATTTCTTCAAACAGTGTTATCTGGTCCTGCTTAAAATATTCATTAGCTGCCTTTTCTTCTGGCGTAATAATACTACACATATTAAGATGTTCTTCAAAATATTCTGCGCATAATGTTTCCAAACCTTCCTGATGGGGTAGGATTTTAAGTAAGAAAAAGGAACGTGGTTGCTTCTGTTATAATATATATATTCGAACTGTACAAAAGAGAAAAGGAAAAGTAACGAACTTTCGTTTCAAATTTAATATGCGCGTTTTCAAGCTAATCTTAGTCCGCGCATATATGTATGCTCACAACCGCGCGCGATACGAAAAGGAAGCTGGAGCGTTTACAATACCTAACACTTCTAACCTAGATTCAATGTAGCTCTGTGTAATTCTATCTTTCGAAGACTTTTTATAGTTGGAAAAGTATTTAATTAGTCTCTCAAAACGAGCGTCTTGTTTCAGTATTAATTTCTCCATCTCTATTGTACGAAGTTAAGTTGTTCAACTTCTGATTTTCTACAAGTTCGCACCAAATATGAATTCTCTAAGTCCAAGCCTCGGTACAAAAATAAAGTTCGCGACACGGGCCAAAACTCTGTTCCTATAAGATAGCCGGACACTAGGTCGATATTAATTGCCGGAGACTAAATTCACCACTTGTTCCACAGGCTAAGGCCACAGTATATGTCTAACCGCTTGTCACTTTTCTATGTTCCGCACTACACTTGAATTCACTTGACTTTCACTGATCACTACTTACTAAGTCCTTTCTTCCGTTCCCGGGTTTCGGCACCAGATGTTAAACTTGTAGGATATAATTAAACACACACACCTTTTTGATGTTGCTTACAAGGAAAGTACCCGACGTGTACCTCACCGATTTTTTTTACTTTTGAGATATGTTGTAGTATATCAAAAACTATTAGACACGCATTTTTTTGTACGTGCCCATAAGCCAGTTTAAGGGGTGAAAACTGCCCCTAAAGAGCAAAGCCAAAAACCATTTTTTGCTGTTTTCTTCACAACTAGGTACAATTTTTTCAAAAAACCACTAGGAGGTTATTACACATTAGTAGACAATACTATACATAATATTTTGACAAATGGGGGTCGCAACCCTTACTTTTATTTGAGGAAAAACGTAATGTTTGGGAACATTTTTTTTTGTAAAACTTAAATATTTACACCAATTATAATAAAAATTGTACAGTTATAAAGAAAATAAGAAATAGCAGTTGATCACTTTCGGCGTTTTTAAAAACAACCACCTTTTAGGGGGTAAATTACCCTTAACTTACATTATCGTATTTGTTCATGGAAAAAAAAATTTAGCGAATTCTTCGAGAAATTTGGTTCTCTATAAAACTGTTTATCACTAATTCAATAGTACAACCAAAAGCGCGGTAATTTTTACTCTTTTAAGGGGGGTTAGCTACCCCTCGTACATAGTCAGTTACGAACTTACCTTACACAGAGATTATTTGAACTTCCGTATTCCGCGACAGAATTTCAGATCGAGATTTTCAAGTCTATTTGTTATAAAATGTAGAAAATCTCCGAATTTGAGGTAAGAATTCTCTAGTTTTAGGCGTGATCAATTTTCCTGGTTATTAATGATTATCTTATAAGTTTTTAATAAGTATATTTGGTTCCGAATAGATTTCTTATTATAATTTTTAATCTTTAATCTTCATCCAGTAATCTCGATAGTTGTTAGTTTTGATAATCCGTACAACAGTGGTAATCATAAAAAAATGGTTCAAACATAAAGACTTCTTACACCATGAACATCTTACAATTGCAACATGCTTCAATATCGCACTTAATATGGCATTTATCCCCAAAACTAAAATCAACGGGATTGTCGAACATATCTGGTTTACCATCAATGTAACCAATCAATGTGCTTTTATACCATTCACTATTGATTACTCAATTATACAGTGATTATTGCTACTACACACAATTATTTCTGTGTTAACTTACCAACTATTAACTTACCAATTCTCCTATTAGTTTATGCCCTATTACTACATCAATTAACTTTTAGTTTCAGGATATTTTTGTTTAGCCTTTATATCCCTATTTTTCCATTCACCTCTGTTGATAGCTCCTTTACCTATTTCCCTCATTTTTTCATAGTCTCTTCCCTGTTCGGAGCTGTCTCCGACGGGCAAGATATTTATGTCCAAAAAACGCACACTACCGCTTAAACGCGTTAAATCCGTCGCCGGCAATGTTTTGCCTGCCAATGTACTTTCGAATCCGAATGTAAACAATACGGTCACTTTCAAATCTTCGAAAGTAAATCCTGCTACCTCGTCAGCCTCGCTAGCCGACCCGGTCTTTGTTGCCGTTCCGCGTCCTTCGGCACTCGATGCCCCTCCCTCGAACATCATGTCTTCTAGTTCCGAAGATTTATCTCGGGTTTTCCAGCCACCTCCTTTATTTAACCCTTCAGAAGTCATTCATTCCTCCCTTAATCTAATGAATTATCCTGTTGTCACTTCTGTCTCGCCTCCTAAATCTAAAAAATCTAGGAGACGTTCTAAATCAATTTCTCCCACTGGTATTCCCACCAGGAACAGATTTCAAGTTCTTTCGTCATTCCATGATAACGCCTCAATTATATTTGAGCGACGTCGCTCTCCTCCTGTTGTCCCTCCCCCCCTCTCCTCCTCACGGTGGAGAAGGGGAAAACCAAAGCAAAGCTCGCCCTCCTCCACTGTATATTTCGGGATTCGATATGAATATTCCTGCATTTAAAAAGAAAATGAATGCTGATTTTGGTGCCTTATCCTATACCGCTAAATTCCTCAGTAAACGCATCCGTCTTCAATTCAATTCCATGGAACACCATAAACAGTTTAAAGACTCGTTGAAGGAGTCTCAAATTCCTTTCTTCACGTTTGGTTCCGCTGACGAGAGGCCTCTTGTCATGATCCTTAAGGGCCTGCCCCTTATCTCTGCTGATAAGCTCACCGCGGAATTAAAGTTACGCGGTTTATCTCCTGTATGCTGCTTAAATATTACCCCAAAAAATTCGAAACCACACTTCGCGATTTAAAAAATCAATTTTCCCATTTTTACTGCCATAGCCCAAATTAACAAAGTAGGGTTTCTGTTTAATACCCGGATATACTGGGAGAAATTTTTCTCCAAAAGACTTTACACTCAATGGTATGGGCACTCCGCTAACAATCGCAACTTACCTCCCCGCTGCATCGAATGTGCGGATCCCCACATGTCTTCGGTTTGTACCAAACCATTCGATGTCACTCCCTCCTGTATCAACTGCAAGGGTGACCACACCGCAAATTACAGTAAATGTCCGTCGCTGGCTAAATACTTAGAGAAAAGGTCGTTTTTGCCTTTAACTAATAACAAGATTTTTCCCCTTACTCGTGATCTTCCGCCTTCTTTTTTTGTAGTCAATTTGCCTCCACCACCCGTGAATATAACTGATCCTAAACCTAATTCCTCTATACTACGTCCTCGTACGTATGTAGATACCCTTAAGGCACACACTTCGCTGGCTGCCCCTTCTGGGCTGCCTTCTGATTTTTATAATCTAATTAAAATAAATGACGCTTTTAATGAACTTAACTCCTTATGTGATCTTAATATGATCTATTCTACTGTCACTACCTTCATTAACAAACTCAAAGTTTGTAATATCAACCTTGAGAAATTTCATGCTTACTGGCAGGTTGTTTCCCAACTTAAATAATAACTTCCTTTTCGCATATTATTACCTGGAACACTGGCTCTATTGTTCCCAAGCGTAATGAAATTATTAATCAATTGCATATTAATGCATGCGACATCATGCTGGACTTGCTACCATACAACCCTAAAGTGTCATTTCCACTCGAGCGTTGAGCTCGTATGTCTGGCTGCACTGTTTTTTAGTGAAACACATGCATGCCAATTCATCTTTCACGGATTCCTTATCCTTTCCCCCTGTTTCCTCGTCCTCTTAATCAATCTCTGAGGTTTTTGTAAATTTTCCTCAGTACAACTCAATTTATTGAAAGTACACGTTACTTGCATTGGTTACTCCACTTCTACTTCCATTGGTCGGTATGTGGGCTCCCACTCACAGGAACTTCGCGCTAGGGAGCGTGCACTCTTCTAAGAGACTTCCCGCTCTTACGCTCTTGAGCGCATCTCGCTTCCCTCACTCAATTATAATATTAAAAAAAAAATTCCGATTCAGATTAGCTGGATTATTAGAAGTGTGCATTTTTACGTCCCACGGACGCAACCCCTCTACAACTATTATTATTATTATTATTATTATTATTATTATTATTACTACTACATAGAGAGGACTACCGAAACCCATAAGGCCCATTCCCACCACTTCCAACCACCACCAGAACCATCTCCCACCCTCACTTTTCCAAAGAGTCCCGAGTTTTCCATCGGGACTACAATCCTAAACACCCTCAGTCATCTCTTAGTCTTCACTTAGAATTTAGTTAGTTGTAGGTTAGTTGTTAGTAAGTTTTAGTTTAGTTAGGTTAATTACGACAAGCACTCTTCATTCATACACTACAGTTCACTAACCATCCGCTACTGGCCATTCCAAGCTACCAAGGTTAATAAACAATCTAAACGTTACCAACAAATACGAGTCGAGTAACCATTTATTTTAAACAACACCCATCACTACGATCCAAGTCGTAACATGCATATTGTAAAAGATAGTAAGAAGGAAAGTGTGAGATATTATAAAAGAATTTATAATCTTGTTTTTGGAATTGTAGCTGTGGATAAAGTTGTAATAAAACCACATTGAAAACAAAATTAAAAGAGGTATTCCTTACTTCACGCCACGGTCGTGTAGTAAAATTCAACGATCTAACACAGTGGTTCCCAAACTTTTTTGTCCTACCGCCTCCTTTCCAGAAAAAATATTACAGTATTGCCTCTAACTTTGTCCCGATTTTTACCTCTGACTTTGTCCCCGAGTTATTCCCACCACTTCCTGGAATTGGCCGAAGCGAGCGAGATTCCGCTTACGGTTGCGAGCCGGCGAGCGCCGGGAATGTAAACAACAACAATCATCAGAAGACGGAAAAATGACTTTTTTTAATTTTCATTTAATCATTGTGGAAGTATTATATACGGATTGTTAAGGTTTTTGCGATTAAAATGATATCAAACACGACTATAGTTTGCATTTTCCAAATGCTCGCTTTATTTCCGCTCTTTTATTGAGGTTTTAGTGCCTCCCCTTTCGCCTTTTTCTTGAAATTATGCAAATATAGTCGTGTTTGATATCATTTTAATCGCAAAAACCATAACAATTCGGATATAATACTTCCGTCATGATTAAATAAAAAATAAAAAAAATAATTTTTCCTTCTTGTGATGACTCATCGTCGCTCATTGATGTTTACATTCTCGACGCTCGCCGACTTGAAACTCCGCTCATTTTGGCTAATTCCCGGAACAACTACCTCCCTCTGACATTATCCTCGCTCGGACACGATCGCGGGACAAAGTTAGAGGCAATACTGTACTTAGCGCCCCCTGGAAATTAATTTTTTTTTAAATTTTGATAGCACTTAATAGGAAATATATATGTATTGATGTTTCTACCTTTTTCGTAAAATATAGTAAAGAAAGGTGTAAATTAGAAACATTGAACTTTGAAATTATGAAACTATTTATTGAACTCAGAATAGAATCACCGCCCCCCTGAATCGCTGCAGCACCCACCAGGGGGCGGTGGCGCCCACTTTGGGAATCACTGATCTAACAGGTTATCGGCCTAGGCGCCACGTGGGGCAAGAAAAACGGAGTACAGTAAAAATTTGAACATAGAAAGAAAACAAAATAAAGAGAAGATTCACTAGATTAATAAATAGTTTAGTGAAAGTAAAAATATGTGTACTACAATGAGCAATCAAGGTTTCTTGGAAAGTATTGATAAATTGAAGGATGCCGATGGAAATTCCAAGTTAAAATTCACCTTGAAGCCGGAATTCTTCTAAATGTAGTAAAAAATGTATCTACGGCTGAAGAAACTCAAAAAGAAGACTGGAAACAAAAGGATGCGAAGGCAAGAAGGATCATAGTGAGTACATTGGAGAAACAAGCACTGGTTCATATAATAACATGTAAGACGGCTTATGAAATGTGGCGTAAACTACAGAATATTTATGAGAGAGATACGCAACACCAAAGATGCATACTCATGCAAGAATTCTTTGATTATCGAAAGAAAAGTAGTTCGGATATGGCCACATTCATATCAGATTTGAAGAATATAGCATTCAAACTTACGAACCTAGCTCAGGGGATTAGTGAATGTATGATAATATCTAAGATTTTAACTGCCATCCCGGAAAAATACCGCTATTTTATAAGTGCATGGGAGTCAACGCCTGCTGTTGAGAGAACACTAACGAATTTAACAGCAAGACTTTTAATCGAGGAGGCGAGAGACTACACGGAGAAAGAAGAGGCAGTAGCGTTGGAGGCAGAAAACAAAGGAGCTTACCCAAGAAACAAGAACACCCATTCAACATATATGGGTAAGAAACCAGAATATAAGAAGGGAAATAGCCTGAGATGATTTAATTGCCAAAAATTTGGGCACATGGCAAGAGATTGTAAAACAGACATTCAAAAGTTTTGCAAAATATGCAAAAAGAACAATCATTTTGAAAAAGACTGCTTTTTTAGGAATAAGAAAGAAAATAAAATGAGGGAAGAGACTTCTAAAGTGGCCTTTTTAACAAGTGTTGCTGCAGATAAATGGATAGTAGATTCAGGCTCTACATCGCACATGACAAATCATCTGAAGAAACTTAAAGAAACACGAGAAATAAAAACTAAAATCAATGTGGCAAGTTAAACAGGAATAATGACAGCAGAGAAGATAGGAAAAGTTGAACTTGGAAAATGCACACTAAATGATGTATTATTTGTACCAGAACTTAGAGGGAATGTCACATCGGTCAGTGCGATAGATGAACGAGAAGGAACAGTAGAATTTCATGGAGGAAATGTAAAAATAAGAAAAGATAATAACATCATTCTTCAAGGAGGAAGAAATGAAACAGGACTGTACACCATCTGTAAAATCGTAACAACATTCTTATTTATAAGGGGCCTGTTAAGGAGCTTCTCCTGAGCATTCCCCAATCAAAAAGAACGCCTGGGGCCCAGAGATAGGGACTTAAAGCTAACGACATAGCAGAGGCACTTCCAGCCAACGAAACACCTAAAACGGCAAACAGCTTGCTAGAGAAGGATGGTAATAGGGTTGGTAACCCCCCTACTAAGAGGAAGGGAGCTGCTCTCTCATCAGAAGAGGAGGAAGCCTTAAAAAACATGGAGTACGAACCAAGAAAAGACAAAACCGGATGTAAAGAGGACAAGACGTTGCTACAACACATAGATATGTTGGAAGCTAATATCAAGAAGTCGAAGAACGTACAAGGTGTAATTAGAAAAGATATTAATCATGGAATTAAAGCAGTGAGACAGGGTGTAATAGCACTGATTGCTAAGATGGAACGTGACCAGGAGGTAATAAGACAGATAAAAGCCTTATAGGATAGTTTAGAAATCGGAAGTAATGTTGAGGAAGCAATAGATAGAAGTGGAGACAACATAGCAGGTACAGGAACTAGACAATATATGGGAAAATACCCTACACCGGAAAAACGAAATAACAGAAATCGCAGTACTAATAAACACGAAATGGAAACAGGCACACACACAAAAACACGAACACAAACAAAGACACAGAGTACATCCCAGATGTTATCACACCCGGTAACACAAACTAAACAGCCGTTGACCTCTTTCACACCAGTAATAGGGACATATATCGACATGGAGACGCGTAATACGAGAACCAGATCCATATCCTATAATGATAGGCTAACAAGCGCGGACAGGGCTCTTGAAAGGGCTAGAGAATGGCAAAAGATTAGTACCAGCCAAAACACACAAGTCAAGACATATGTTGATACAATACAGGGAAGATCTACAACAACGAGAAACAATAAAAACGCAGTAGAAGAAAGTACACAAGTACACAAACATAACAAAACGCGTAATCAGACAGGGATACGAACACGAACGGACGATGACGATAGATATATAGTTGAGACCATAACCATCGGCAACAATAATAAAGCATACCCTGAGCTGCACAGGAAAACTAAGGGTATTATAAATCCGGAAAGGATAACCTATTAAAAACCGGAAGTGGAAACCTGGAATTAAGGGCCAGAGGCAAGAAACAGGAAATAAGAGAGTTTAGAACACACCTTGAGGAAAACATGAAAGAGCTCACGATCAAAATGAACGGTCCATATGGCTATGCGCACATTAGCGATTTGGGTGAAGAGGCCACAACAGGTGAGATTCTTAAGGAGATAGACAAGCTAGAGTATGTCAACATATTAGATGTTACGGTTACCTCAATTAGACCAGCGTTCAAAAACACAAAAAGCCACAGTAAAGCTCCCGAAGCAGGCAACGGCGAAATTGGCGCAGACAGGTAGGCTCAGAGTTGGCTATGTTTGCTGCAGAGTGACTCTTAGGACTTTTGAGACCAGGTGCTTCAGATGTGGCGATACCGAACATGCTGTGAAAGACTGCAAAGGGGAAGACAAGTCTGGAAAGTGTTTTCGTTGCGGAGGGGAAAACCACCTGGCTAGAGAGTGCCCCGCAAAAAACAGAAATGCATAAACAGGACGAGAAACAGAGTAAAAAGAACACAAAAATTAAAATTATCCAGATAAACACTAACAGATCAAGAACTGCCTATGATCTCTTGCTGGCTTCTGCGGTACAAGGGAAAATAGATGTGGCAATAATATCTGTACCTAACATAAAAATACAGGAGGATGAATACGTCTATATGGACATAAAACGCGATGCTGCAATTTGTGTAATAAATAAGAGTATCCCAGTGCAGGGAATTATGAAAGGTAACGGATGGATTGCTGCAAAAATTAGGGACATATACATATATAGTGTGTACATATCCTCTAATATTTCCATGGAAGCGTTTAGAGCTGTAATAGACATGACTATAAACGACATGACTATAAACGACTCGCTTAACGGAGTACGTGACCCTGTAGTCGTAGGAGGGGACTTCAACTCTAAATCGACTGAGTGGGGATCCACCCACACAGACTACAGGGGAGACTGCCTTGAGGACTGGATAGAATCCAGAGATTATGCTAGAGCTAGGAGAATCTATACCGCAACAAAGCGTAGGCAAAATAATACAGAAGAGTATAATGAGTTCAAGAAAGCTAGGAAAGGACTCAAGTGGGAGATCACTAAAACAAAACGGTTATGCTGGAAAGCAGTGTGTGATGATACAGAGGCCAATATATGGGGTGACGCCTATAAAATATTAATGGGCAAGTTCAGAAGGCTTAGACCAGTAATTCCCATTGAAAAAATGGAGGAGATAGCCTGAGTACTGTTCCCCGTGAGTGAACCCACGAACAGGGAAAACCTGCAAAATTCCTGTACTATTAACTTTAGGCTGGAAGAACTGATGGAGGCCTCGAGCAGACTCAGGAACAAAAGAACAGCTGGACGGAATGGTATAAGTGTAGAAATACTGCAATATACCGTGCAGAGTAATCCGGAGCTGATGCTTAAAATATATAATGAAGCTGCACATGCTGGAGTTTTTCCGAAGGAGTGGAAACGGACGTTGCTGGTACTCATTAAAAAACCAGGCAGAATCGATGATACCGCATCATCATTTAGGCCCCTGAGTCTAACTGATGTATTGGGAAAGACCTATGAGCATTTAATCTTGAATAGACTTAACGCAGAGCTTGAGGCCAGAGGAGCCATCTCCGAACGACAATTCGGATTTAGGAAGGAACGGTCTACCACAGATGCCATAAAAATGATGGTAAACATAGTAAGAGATAATATCGAGAGACCCTACTCCTCCAGGAAAATTCCGTGTTTAGTTACGTTTGATATCAAGAATGCGTTTAACACGGCATCCTTGCAGAAGATTCTAGACAAGTTAAAAGACATTGGGATATCTGAGTACATCAGAAGACTGATCCAGGGCTATCTAACAAGGAAAGTAAGATTTTTTTCCTTTTGAGATATGTTGTAGTACTGTGACGGCGCTCGACAGGGGCGAGAGTCCGTCACCACTCTCTCTTACCCGTATGAGAATGGTAACTCGTGGAATGCGTAATTATGAATGAGTGCGTGAATGTATATAGGTGTGTGTGAATCGAGGTCCGACGGCCTACCCCCGAGCGGCCAGCTCTACTTCACCGACTTGGTCCGACTGCTAACCACGACGTGTCTCGAAGATCTGCACCAGTAGTCCCGACCTGATCCAAATCGGTCAAAGACCGATTTCCTTCGAGACCCTACTCCGGAGAGCCTAAAGAGTCCGCGAGCGCGTGGGGACACTGCCCCTGTATGATGTCATCTGCGGATACCTACCTCCCCTGGCCACAGTACAGACAGTGCGTTCGACTGAACCCTGGTAGTGAGCTCTACCTTATCGACTCCCCGGACGCCCAGAACAACCCGACATCCGGGGCGGATATGTCCCGCGGTACGGGGATAATAAGAGATCGGTCGACGACGGCGCGCTCTCTTTTCATCAGGAAACGGTGAGGGTGATAATAACACCAGGAAGGCTCCGGAACGAGAACCAGCGTACGAGGAGACCGAGGGGAGATTAGGAGAAGTCGTGGTCCCTGGAGAACGATCCGGAAGTCGAACGGAGGCCTCTGAAAAAAAAGGGGCCGAGACACGCGCAGAAAGGGCCCAAGAAGAGTAAACCCCAGCAGGAGAGAGAGGAGCGAGAAGGGCCCGGGGACAGCCGGAGAGTAGGGAGGAGTCCCTAGGATCGCGGTAAGCGACCAAAGATTCCTTAAAGCGGTGTGTGTGTGTGTTAGAGAGAGAGATAGGGAGAGGGAGTGAGAGAGATAGAGAAAGAGAAATCTACGCGATTAAGTGTATCAAGTCCACGAGCGAATAATAGAAAAAGTGTTATTAAATAAAACGCGGGAAGGGAAAACGGTCCTAGCCAACCTAAAAGCATAGTGAAAGTATATTGAAAGACCTTTTCCTCCCTTTCGGCGGACCCCGCCGCCTCCGTAAACCCCTACCCAGTCAACAAGGGGGCTGAGCTAGCAGGTGCACTCACCTATCCGCGCCCTTAAAGATTGCCACTACTGTAAAGTTCCCAATCCTGTAAAATTGAGAGACATCTACCAGACATCTGATATTTAACAAAACCGGGCTTTCTTCCCACCCCCCCCCCCCCTCCCCCCCGGGTAGAACATAGAACGGGTCAAGGAACGGGTAGTAAGGTAACGTGCATCTCGTAGGGTCAGTTGCAACGTTACAAAATTGGCGCCCAACGTGGGGCTCGAGCCGAAAGACGGGTGGAAAAGTTTGCATTAGGACAACATCTGGATGTACCGTTATATTAATCCCATAGAGATCATAGACATTAAGTACTTTAGATTGAGCTCGTCTATATCTTCTCGAGTCTTTATTTATTCCTCTATTTATTTATTTCTTTACCTATTTATTTATTTATCTATTTATTCATTTCTTTGTTTATTTTGGTTAGTTAGTACTATATCACGATACATTGCCTTCTGTATTCTGTATCTGTCCCAATATATGTAGTTCGGCATTTAATTAGGTGTTAACCGCCTATATATATATATTTTTTTATTTATATAAAGTCGGGTATCAAGGTCGGTCCAGTTCAGTCATTCGACCCCGCGTCTTGTTTGGTAGTATCGAATCCGACCGTTCTGTTTAAATCCCACGCAAATAACGGCTCGATTACTGCGACTGCCAACGGTCAAGCGGTTACGGATTAATCAACTTCCCGGTTTACCTTGTACACGTCGGTAATAGAATTAGCGAGCAAGCCGAGAAATAAAGTGATTCTTATAAGGAAGCGAAGATGTCTTCACGTAGTCGAGACCCCGCTTTACTGTGGGTGGAATTTCTTTCAATAGAAGACCTGAAGGAGGAGTTATGGCGGCGTAAACTCCCCGAAACCGGGCGTACATCCACCCTACACGTTAGGCTCATCAAAAAAGTCCGAAAGGAAAACGGAGTCGGGCATAGCAAGACGGAAGAAATTCCGGTGGAAATCCGATTATCTCGCGATCAGACAACCGCATCCCGCAGAGCCATTTCAAACCTTGCAGAGAGCGAAGCGAGAGATCCCCCGCCACAAAACCTTCCTCCGGCACCCCCGCTCGCGCGTAGCAGTCCGGTAGGACCAACCGAGAACCGCGTGAGAGAGGGAACGTCGCATAGAGTAGGGAGCGAGATACGCGACAACGAGCTTCACGTTAGAGGGGACCGGCGACGGGGAACGGATATCCCCTGTGATCTACACGGAGAACCGCACGTACGTTATCGGATGGGGGGCAATCCGTGGGAGAGAAGACCGCACTTCCGTCCGATTTTCGAAGACCGGGAAAAAGAGGGCCCACCACGGCATACAATGTACGAGAACGGGTCAACTCCCCTACCGTACGTGGCGCACCCTCCGGGACCCGCACCGGCCGGCCTGGCCTACGAATTTATGCGTAAATGGAACTTAAAGTTTTCCGGTACAAGGGGGGAAAGATCCACACGCATTTTTAACACGCATTGCCGATGGCCGACATTTAATCTTGGTTTCGGACGCCGACATTTTAAGCTGCCTCCCCTTTTTCTTGTCGGGTATCGCACTCCAATGGTTTAGCAATCACCAGCAGCGGTGGAATTCGTGGGCACAATTTGAGAACGCGTTTTGTCGACGCTTTAGCGACCCAGACTTCCAGGTAGCGCTCCGTAGGGAAATAGACCGTCGAACTCAGGGGGATCGGGAGCCCGTCGCGGATTATTTGACATGCATCAGGGGGTTAATGGACCGAGCCATACCACGGTGGAGCGAATCGGAAAAACTTTATTGTGCCCACCGGAACCTACTCCCGCGATTGCAGGTGGCCCTTCGCGTTGACGATATTCTGGATCTTGACGAGCTAGAAGCATGGGCCATACAAGTGGAACGCAGTTATGAGTTGGAGAGGTCCTACCAACCTCCTCCCCTTCCAGAACGATCTTTAATGCCCGACCTCGCATATCGTGGCCCCCACCACACCACCGCGACGAGTGGGAGAGGTCTATGCCTTACGGACCAGCGATCCGACACCTCCGAGAGCCGAACCCTTGTCACGAAACCCGCCGCCTCTAACCGAACGCCCGCCGGCTCGAGCCGAGCGACCACTGCGAAGGCCGCAGAACCGTTCGGCACGGGATACGCGATCATCAGGGTCGACTAACCCAATACGGGTACCCTCCCCGTCTCGAATGGGTAATACCTTGCGGGAAAGGAGGACCACCGGGGAGGTTCCTTCCCCGCGATGTTGGAATTGTGGGGTGACGGGCCATCTTTTTAGAGACTGCGACCAAGAAGCTCGTATATTTTGCTACCGGTGTGGCCGACCTGGGGTTACAAGTCAAGAATGCTATACGTGTACGGGAAACGACCAAGGGGGTCGATGAAATGGGCGAGCACGGTCCCCCAAACTTCCCAAACTCCTTTCATAACAAGGGAGTATTTTTGTAGCCCAACTTTCCACAACCCTCGTGGACATTTATTTTTTATCACCTTGTATCTGAAGGGTAAACCCGTCCAGGCGTTATTAGATTCCGGTGCAAGTCGTACCTTCGTAGGCCCACGCCTATTACCCCTGCTCGAAACATTGGGAGTACCGATTAAACATACGTTTCCCATGAACGTGAATACGGCCACGGGACATGCAACAAAGTCCTGGGACGAGGTGCAGTTGGACGTTGTAATTCACCGGAAGCGTGTCTCCCTTACGGCTCGCCTCTTGTGGAGTCTCGATTTTGCCATAGTTTTAGGGCTGGATTTTCTGCGGACCATGGAGGTTACTGTGGACTTTGGTCGGGGGCAATGGTATTTTCGCGACAGGCCCACGGATACCTGCAGTTTCGAAAGCCCATCCTTACAGGAAGATGCCTCACCAGCTGAATGTCATGGGTTGTCGCAATTAACCCCAGAACAGGAACAGCGCCTCTCACAATTCTTAACCGACGAATTACCCGCAATCCCGGAGAGTCCACCGGCCACCACTCTCACCGAGCATCGTATCGACGTGGGAAATAATCCAGTGATTAAACAACGATATTATCTGGTCTCCCCAAAAATACAAGCTGCTATCAATACGGAGGTTGACAAGATGCTCGCGGCCGACATAATTGAACCCTCGAATAGTGATTGGTCCTCACCAATAGTAATGATTAAGAAACCAAACGGGACCTATAGGTTTTGCTTAGATTTTCGTCGGGTAAACGCTGTATCAAAAAAAGATGCCTACCCCTTACCATACATGTCGGCTATTTTAGATAAACTACGTCGCGCTCGGTACATCTCCACGATTGACTTGAGCCAAGCATATTTCCAAGTCCCGCTGGAAAGAAATAATCGTGAAATTGCCGCCTTTACCGTACCGGGACGCGAATTATTTCAATTCAAGCGAATGCCGTACGGGCTCACGGGTGCCCCTGCTACCTTTCAACGCTTGTTAGACCGGCTGATAGGACCCGAAATGGAGCCGCACGCTTTCGCTTATTTGGACGATATCATTATAGTTACGGAAACCTTCAATGAGCACCTCATATGGCTTAAACGAGTATTGGATAGGATAAAATCAGCCGGGCTAACTATTAATCTTGATAAAAGTGAATTTTGCTGCGTCCAAGTGCGATATCTCGGTTTCCTGGTTAACAAGGATGGGTTACAGGTTGACCCAGAGAAAACAAAGACCATAATAAATTATCCGCGACCGCGTAACATCAAACAGCTACGCAGATTCCTGGGAATGGCCTCGTGGTATCGAAAGTTCATTCCTAATTTCGCCACCACCACAGAATCGCTTACGCGATTATTACGAAAGGGTCAATCGTGGACATGGGGACCGGAACAGGAAAACGGCTTCCAGTGTGTACTTTACCAGTTAACCCAAACCCCCACTTTAGCCTGTCCCGACTTTAACCTTCCTTTCGTCCTGCAGACTGACGCCAGTGCCACCGGGTTAGGAGCGGTATTAACCCAAAAGCAAGACGATCAGGAACACGTAATCGCGTATGCTAGTCGATGCTTAACCGGACCCGAACGCAAATACTCAGTCACAGAGCGCGAATGTCTGGCCGTCCTGTGGGCCATTAGGCACTTCCGTCCCTATCTCGAGGGCTATAGATTCACGGTCATCACGGACCATAGTAGTTTATTATGGCTTCATAACTTGAGGAATCCCTCGGGCCGACTAGCACGATGGGCCCTAGAATTGCTTGAATATGACTTTCAAATAATCCACCGAAAGGGCGCGTTACACCAGGTACCCGATGCACTTTCTCGATTATATGAGGACGATAGCGAGGGGGAGATCAACGCGATGCACGACGCAAGCGAGATCGAAAAGTTACTAGTTGATACCACCGACCGGTGGTATAACCGTAAACGAAGGGAAGTACAAAATCACCCTAAAAAATTAGCGAACTAGCTTCTGGAAGACCAGCGTTTATATTATCGTCGACCAGACGCCCAGTTAGCCGAAATCGTACCGGATTTAGATGCCTGGAAATTGGTGGTACCGAAAGAGGCTCGCACCACGGTTCTTCACGAGGCTCATGACGATCCTCAAGCCGGACATGTGTCGATAAGATATGTCGATAAGATGTGTCGATAAGACGAGCAGCAGAATAGCACGAAGGTATTTTTGGCCGGGTATGTTCCGACAAGTCGCGTCGTATGTCCGACGGTGCAATACGTGTCAACGGTGCAAGGCAAGTCAAGAACCCCCGACGGGTTTCACGGGTAAACGCGTTATCGAGCAACCGTGGTCGGTGGTTGCTGCCGACATTATGCGTCCCTTCCCGAGAAGCAAAAAGGGTTTCGTATACTTGATTGTTATTCAGGACCTTTTCACGAAGTGGGTGGAGTGTCGACCCATACGGAGCGCGAATGGACGCACCGTCGCTGACGCATTCCATGAATTAATTCTCACAAGGTGGGGCGCACCCCGGGCAATTCTGACGGACAATGGTACAGAGTTCGTCAATTACACCCTAAAAAAATTGACCAGAGAATATGGCATCCAGCACACCACCACCCCACCGTACCATCCGCAGGCTAACCCCGTAGAGCGGGTAAACAGAGTCTTAAAAACTATGATTATTTCCTATTTACAGGACAACCACCGCGACAGGGATCGCCATATATCTGACCTCGTATTCGCCTATAATACGTCCAAACATTCTTCCGTGGGGGTTAGTTCCGCCTTTTTAAATTTCGGAAGACAACCGGAAGCGGTGAACAACCTACGCAAGAGGGTGGAGGGCGAGGTGTCAGTAGAACCTGTCCCTCCCGAAGCGTGGGGTAAGCGGATGGAACAGGTTAGCCACATGCATGATTGGGTCCGAAAAAACTTGGAAAAAGCCCAAGAAAGACAAGCCCACCATTATAACCTGCGACGAAGAAAAAAAACATATTCTCTCGGAGACAAGGTCCTGGTTCGGCAACGAGTCATCTCGTCAGCTGCCAAGTTTGTCGCAGCTAAACTCACCCCTCGATATCATGGACCCCACGTGGTCAGTCGAGTACTCTCTCCGGTAGTATATGAACTAATTGATCCGGTCTCGAAACGAGTGGTAGGGAAGTACCACGTGAAGGATCTCAAACCGTATGTCGGGGAGTAGTATTTTTCAAGCCTTATATACATATTTTTTTTTATAACATGCCGGGTTATTTATTATTTCCTCTCATTACAGGGAGGTATCTTTTACTGAGCCTTTATTACTGCCGGATGGGAAGACCCCTCGCTTCCCATCCCAGTCCCAGCGAACACGCCTGACGGAGGTGGAATTCTTTTTTTTTTTTGCCCCCAATCTACGCTTAGAACGGCCAAAATTTTGGCACCGCCTTTCCGAAAACTCAAAAGGAAGAACCCCCGGTCGGAGACCCTACTGGACTCTTTACCGCCGAAACCCCTACTGTATGATTTATTCTGGCGACGAAAGCAGAGATTTTGTAACCCGTATATCCGGCAATGTAAGGCACAAGTTGTCCGCATCCTGCTGGTCGCACATTGAAGTGGTTTCGTTCTTCGCCCCTAATTGCGGTTTAAATGGTTTCTTTGTTTCATTTATTCATTATTCCTTCTATATTCATTTATTTAGTTCATCTAGTTGTTATGTATTTGGTTATTTTATTTATTTATTCTTTATGTATCTCTCTCAATATTATACAATTATTATTAATAATTTTATATTTTAATTAATTTTAATTAATTTTAATTTTTTTTAATTTCTTATTTTAATTTTAAAATTTTTTTAATTTTTTAATTTTTTAAAATTTTTTTTATTTTAAATTTTTTTTAAATTTTTTTTTAAATTTTTATTTTTAATTTTAATTTATAATTAATTTTAATTTAAAAAAAATCAATTTTAATTAATAATTAATAATAATTAATAATAATAATATTAGTAATAAACAATTATTAACAAGAAATGTACGTAAAATGCTTGTGGAGGCTCTGATCTTTCCTCACTTCGATTATTGCTCAGTCGCGTTCACTGACATCACTGCAACCTTAGATCAGAAGCTCCATAGATTATTAAATGGATGTGTCCGATTTGTATTCGGACTCAAGAAAGATGAGCATGTGACTCCATTCCGTCACAACCTTGGATGGCAACTGCCAAATGAACGGAGGCAATACTTCACTGCATGTCTGTTTCACAAAATCCTAACTACTGGGATTCCTGAATATTTGGCTGAACAGCTTTTGGTCATTCCCCCCAGAGAGGGGGCACACACTAGATCGGCTGATAGGCTACTGATACCCCCCTTTCGTACCACTGCGTACCAAAATTCTTTCACTGTTGTGGGCAGCCAACTATGGAACATGCTCCTAGAAAATGTACTTTCTAGCTTAAGTGCATCCTCTTTTAAATTTAGATACATAAGACACTGTTCTTCCTCATAGATTAGTTCAAATTTGTAGTTTTAGAGACATATAGTTATACACACCTTACAGTTACAATATAGACTATAATATGGGTATATATGGGTAATAGATTATAATATAGATTATAATATGGATTATAATAATATTATAAAATAAATAATATTATAATATAGATTATAATAATAGATTATAATATTTCACTTTTTAGGTATTTTGTTCACTGTTGTTCATTATTGTATCTATTACTCACAGCTTGGAAAAGTACTCTGTAATTAAACACTGTAATTTTAAGTCCCAGGGGATAATTCCCAGGGTAAATATATATTCTATTCTATTCTATTCTATTCCCTAGTTTAGTATTTACAATTAGCTATTTATATCAGACCTTACTCGTTCTAGTATTTGGTTGCTTTAAAGGTATTCGATTCCATTCAATCCTTTTCTTACTCGCTCTGTTGTATAGCGTCGCCCACTGACGCCGTATCTTCAAATTTTTGTCAACTTAATATTGTATTGTAAGGGCTAGGGAAAGTCCTTCCCCTAAGCCCTCTCTACGGGTGGGGGGGTTGTGACGGCGCTCTACCGGGGCGAGAGTCCGTCTCCACTCTCTCTTACCCGTATGAGAATGGTAACTCGTGGAATGCGTAATTATGAATGAGTGCGTGAATGTATATAGGTGTGTGTGAATCGAGGTCCGACGGCCTACCCCCGAGCGGCCAGCTCCACTTCACCGACTTGGTCCGACTGCTAACCACGACGTGTCTCGAAGATCTACACCAGTAGTCCCGACCTGATCCAAATCGGTCAAAGGCCGATTTCCTTCGAGACCCTACTCCGGAGAGCCTAAGGAGTCCGCGAGCGCGTGGGGACACTGCCCCTGTATGATGTCATCTGCGGATACCTACCTCCCCTGGCCACAGTACAGACAGTGCGTTCGACTGAACCCTGGTAGTGAGCTCTACCTTATCGACTCCCCGGACGCCCAGAACAACCCGACATCCGGGGCGGATATGTCCCGCGGTACGGGGATAATAAGAGATCGGTCGACGACGGCGCGCTCTCTTTTCATCAGGAAACGGTGAGGGTGATAATAACACCAGGAAGGCTCCGGAACGAGAACCGGCGTACGAGGAGACCGAGGGGAGATTAGGAGAAGTCGTGGTCCCTGGAGAACGATCCGGAAGTCGAACGGAGGCCTCTGAAAAAAAAGGGGCCGAGACACGCGCAGAAAGGGCCCAAGAAGAGTAAACCCCAGCAGGAGAGAGAGGAGCGAGAAGGGCCCGGGGACAGCCGGAGTGTAGGGAGGAGTCCCTAGGATCACGGTAAGCGACCAAAGATTCCCTAAAGCGGTGTGTGTGTGTGTGTTAGAGAGAAAGATAGATAGAGAGAGAGAGAGAGAGAGAGAGAGAGAGAGAAACTTATTTATTCCAGGGATACATGCATCCCGTTTGGACAAATTAATGATAGCGTGGTATATACAACTTATGTGAATATAACTTACAAAGAAAATAACTTATGTTAATAGATATTGTTAGATTAAAATCAGGTGTCACTGAGGGGGGTTCTTCAATAAATAGTCATAGAGCGCGCTCTTAAACGATGAAAGCGACTTAAGCTGTCTTAGATGCAACGGCAGGGAATTCCACCAGCGTATGCCACTGACGAGAGTGGAGTTGTAAAATGCCGATGTTCTACAGGCAGGGATAACTAGATCTAGCGAGGGGGACCGAGTTAAATACATTCCAGACCGAGTCGAAGTTTTGTAGACTAAAGACCCAGCCAAGAATCTAGGAAAGCCCTCATGCAAAGCGCGATAGATTAAAATAGTCAGGAAATATTGGCGGCGAGAGGCCAGCCTTAGCCAACCCAGGCGACGGAGAAAAGGCGAGACATGTTCGTAACGACGGATATCACAGACAAACCGCACAGACGCATTGAGCGAACGCTGAAGACGAGTATTCTCAGTATCCGTGATGCCGGTGAGCAAAACACAACAGTAGTCTAGGACTGGGAAGACGAGCGAAGAAACTAAGGTTTTCCTATGCTCGGGTGACAGGAAACCCTTGCCCAACCGTAGTTGATATAGGACTTTGGAGACTCGATTACAGATTTGAGACACGTGTTCGCGCCAGTTGAGTGTGGGTGTGAGGTAGAGACCAAGGTTTTTGACTACACTAGCATACTGAACCCGAGTGCCATTAACTATTATATGGGGAATGCTATTAAGGTCCAGGGCATTAATGAATCTGGAGGATCCCAGGATCATGGCCTTAGATTTGGCGGGATTGAGGAGAAGTTTATTAGCATTAGCCCACTGGGATACACTGTGCTACATCCTCCTTGATGAGGGAGATCGTGCGGTTCAGATCATTCGGTGAACACGAGAGGTACAGCTGCAGGTCGTCAGCGTACTTTACCTGTGTACATTGATGGATAACAGATGAAAGGTCAGATACATACAAAGAAAATAACAGGGGGCCCAGGATGGAGCCTTGAGGTACTCCAGACGTGACTGCCGTCCAGTCGGACAAACCTTGTGAAGTACGAGTGGCTTGTGTTCGCCCTGAGAGATAAGACCAGAACCACGATAGAGCAGAGTGTGAGATTTTGAATGTGGCAAGTTTATAGATCAGAATGTGATGGTCAACAGTGTCAAATGCTTTAGTGAAGTCAAAGAGTACTAATATCGTGACCATACGCCAATCAATGGCCCATCGCACTTCGTCCAGGACTTTAATTAGCGCAGCCTGTGTGGAGCCACCAGTGACAAATCCAAACTGATATGGATCTAGTAGTTGATTAATTTCGAGGTGTTTACGCAAGTGACCGAAGACGACTCTTTCCAGCACTTTGGAGATTTCACAAAGCAGTGAGATAGGCCTATAATCAGAAGGATGAGACGGAGATGGTTTCTTGGGTACAGGGACGATAAGAGCTTTCTTCCAGTTGGAAGGGAAAGTCGATGTTAATATGGAGCAGTTGAAAATATCCAACATAAGAGGAAATAAAGCGGGAAGACATCTCTTGAGGAAGTAGCCAGAAAATCCGTCCGAACCTGAGCAGAAAGTAGATCGAATTCTGAGATTATCGAGAAGAATCTCAACAGTGATGGAGGGAAGATAAAATAATGAGTCGTCAAAGACTGGTGGAGTACATAAAGCTATAGGAGGAATGGTATCATCTTTACGACCGTAGACAGAGGTGAAGAAATCATTTAAGTCATTCGGAGTAAGAGAGCCAGTGGTGGTAGAAGTATTTCTGACTGGAATCACGCGCGCCATACGAAGGAGTTGCCAAACTTCGCCAGGCGATTTAGCTGTAGCGAGATGTTGGGAGAAAAATTGAGACCTGGCAAGAGCAATTTGGTTTTTGACTAAGATACGTAATTGTTTATACCGTGCCCTGTTTGAGTCGCTCTGGTTTCGCCGAGTGAGGGTGCGAGCCCTATTCCTGGCTCTGATGAGGTTACGAATCTCAGGCGATAGCCATGGTACGGAGGGTTTCCGAGGACGAGACGCAGTAAGAGGCGAGAAGAAATCTAGTATCTTGACTAGCTCAGCGTTTAGAAGGCCCACTTTGGAAGAAACATCCGAAGCTGCAAAGAGTGGTTTCCAGTCAATATTATTTAAGTTCTCAGACAGAGATGGATTGTCTAGCCGACGCCAGTCACGCCTGGTTTGATTGTATATGGGAGTATTCAGAGGGCGGGGAAGCTTATAGTCCAATAAAATCATGTCGTGAGGGGAGAGAAAAGGCACAGGAGATTGCGAATAGGAGATGACGTTGGACATATCATCGACCAGTGCTAAATCAAGCCAACTGGAGGAGAATGCACTATGATACGCAGGTTGGTAAGGAACTGTATGCAGACTCAACATATGGAACAGTCGTCGGAGGTAGACAGAATCTTCGTGTTGTGAGCCAGGATTAGAGTTAAAGTCACCCATAACTACCTTGTATGCATAGTCATGGCTCAAATCAGTAAGTGTGGATTCAAAGGTGCCGGTGAAGCCAACTTTGGGAGGTCTGTATACTGCTCCGATAAGAATTTTCCTATTGAGGCCACATTTCAGTTCTACAAATAGGAATTCAGGTTGACAGCAATATGAAGGAGTAAAGGACGAACGCACAAAGGAGACAGTGAGTGAGTTTTTACTGAAAATACAGACTCCTCCACCCTGCCTGCCAACTCGATCGCATCGGAACAGATTATACCCGTTTAAGTGAACAGTGGTATCACTAATATGCGGCTTTAACCAGGTTTCAGACACGAGAATAACATGAGGTTGCCTGATAGTAATATAATCTCTGAATTCGTCTATATGTGCCGGAAGAGACTGCGCATTAACATGCATAAAAGACAGACGGCCAATTATTGTATTGAGAGAAGAAGCAGATGTGGCAGCGGGAGGTGAGGAGGAGACATAATTTCAGCTAAGGTGTAGGTCAATATCAGTCTCAGAAGAAATGGAAATAACCGGGGATTCAGCGTCTCGCTTAACCTTAATAACTCCACCCGAATGCCAGACAAAGCGACAATTCTGTCGTTTTGCAGCTGCCCTAAACATGCCCAGGAGCTTATACATCTCTGGGGGTAGATATTCATTGACATGTATCACGTTCTGGTTCACGGTACTGTCCGCCGAGGAAGAACTTGTTAGTTCGACAGCTCGAAGAGCACCCTTCGCACGCTTCCCAGCTAACACGGCGTTGCGGAGACTTTGGGAACGTAAGCGAACAAAGAGCAAGCGAGGCTTATTGACTGAGTCCCTAGTAGATTTAATGCGCGAGCACTCCAGGACATCCGTTTCTTCACAAACAACCTTGAGAACAGAAGCAAGTTGACAGAATTGAAAGGAATCTGATGTTTCTTCGTACTGAGGAAGACCAGAGATCACCAAACAAGTACTATTATGCTGAGCTTCGATTTGGTTAAGTCGCGTTTTTAAAGACTGTACGGTGGCGGAATCAGCGTGGCTAGATGAGCCGGAGATTGTGCGCTCAGCGAGATTATGCTCGACTTGCTCGAGGCGTTCTGTCACTTGATCAACTCTCGAGTTGGTAGAAGAGATAGCTGTCTTCAATTCTGTACAGATGCGGGAGGCAGAAGAGGAGGATTCTTCAAGTGCTGTAAGCCTCCTCTCAATGGCAGAGAGGTGGCTCGTCATGCCAGCTATGTCAGATCGACAGTTGGAAATGTCCGAGCGAAGAGAGTTAATGTCAGTTCTGATCCAGTCCCATTGTTTGGATTTGTCCCTTATTTCACGAATCATGACAGCAATGGTTTGCAAACTCTGATCCGTTCCAGGAGAGACTTGCGTACCATGCTCATCTTGACTGAGTACCTCTTGGATCTGCGATCCAGGTTCTTGTTGGTGGCGACGACAGACAGAGCAGGACGGCGTGACATTAGTAGGGATTTCAGCTATAGACGATACACCAAGCTGCCGTTTGAGGCAGGAAGCGTGGAAACCATGGCCAGAAACCGAGCATAGTGTCAGAAGATCCTCGCTCTTCACAAATTTGTGACAAACACCGCAGTTTACAGCCGGCATGATGCTCGAGGTAGTGATCGTTGGCAGATGAGTTAGCGGTTGGCAGTTGAGGTTAGAATGCCTTGCCAATAATCAGAACAAGTCGAATCGAACCAATCAACGGTAGAGAACAGGAGAGTTGGCCAATAGATTTAAAGCGCAGTCAGCACGGGGCTAAGAAGAATCCTTGACAGGCAATCTTGTCTTCGTTCGGAGGTTAGAAGCAAGAACTTGCAAAAATTCTCTGTCAAGCAGACCGAATTTCCCCAAGCCAAATGGCGAAGTAGAAAGGTAAGCTCCCAGAGATTTATAATGCGTGCTTGTCTGAAAGTCTCCCCAAAGAAGTTAGTAAGAAAAGATGTAGAAACAGAGAGGAAAAATTGTATGTGTACATTACTCACGCAAGAGAGAGAGAGAGAGAGAGAGAGAGAGGGAGAGAGAGAGAGTGAGAGAGATAGAGAAAGAGAAATCTACGCGATTAAGTGTATCAAGTCCACGAGCGAATAATAGAAAAAGTGTTATTAAATAAAACGCGGGAAGGGAAAACGGTCCTAGCCAACCTAAAAGCATAGTGAAAGTATATTAAAAGACCTTTTCCTCCCTTTCGGCGGACCCCGCCGCCTCCGTAAACCCCTACCCAGTCAACAAGGGGGCTGAGCTAGCAGGTGCACTCACCTATCCGCGCCCTTAAAGATTGCCACTACTGTAAAGTTCCCAATCCTGTAAAATTGAGAGACATCTACCAGACATCTGATATTTAACAAAACCGGGCTTTCTTCCCCCCCCCCCCCCCCCCCGGGTAGAACATAGAACGGGTCAAGGAACGGGTAGTAAGGTAACGTGCATCTCGTAGGGTCAGTTGCAATGTTACAGTACATCAGAAACTATTAGACACGTATTTTTTTTTACGTGCCCATAAGCCAGTTTAAGGGGTGAAAACTGCCCCTAAAGAGCACCGCCAAAAACCATTTTTTGCTGTTTTCTTCACAACTAGGTACAATTTTTTCAAAAAACCACTAGGAGGTTATTACACATTAGTAGACAATACTATACATAATATTTTGACAAATGGGGGTCGCAACCCTTACTTTTATTTGAGGAAAAACGTAATGTTTCGGAGCATTTTTTTGTGTAAAACTTAGAGATTTACACCAATTACAATGAAAATTGTACAGTTATAAAGAAAATAAGAAATAGCAGTTGACCACTTTCGGCGTTTTTAAAAACAACAACCTTTTAGGGAGTAAATTACCCTTAAATTACATTATCGTATTTATTCATGGAAAAACAAATTTTAGCTAATTCTTCGAGAAATTTGGTTCTCAATAAAACCGTTTATCACTAATTCAATATTACAACCAAAAACGCTGTGATTTTTACCCTTTTAAGGGTGGTTAACTACCCCTCGTACATAGTCAGTTACGAACTTACCTTACACAGTGATTGTTTGAACTTCCGTATTCCGCGACAGAATTTCAGATCGAGATTTCCAAGTCTATTTGTTATAAATTGTAGAAAATCTCCGAATTTGAGGTAAGAATTTTCTAGTTTTAGGCGTAATACTACGCGGGATCGCCATTTTTCAATTTTCCTGATTATTAATGACATACGTTATCTTATAAGTTTCTAATAAGTATATTTGGTTCCAAATAAATTTCTTATTATAATTTTTAATGATTAATGTTTATGCAGTAATCTCGATAGTTGTTGGTTTTTATAATTCGTAGAATAGTGGTAATCGTGAAAAAAATGGTTCAAACATAAAGACTTCTTACACCATGAGCATCTTACAATTGCAACATTAAAACATCCTGCAATATCGCTCTTAACATGGTATTTATCCCCGAAACTAAAATCAACAGGATTTTCGAACATATCTGGTTCATCATCAATGTAACCGGTATTATACCTTGAGTATTTAAATAAATTTACGTATCTTGGAGAAGATAGCTGATTATGGAGTACAGATTGCAGTTTGATAATGTTATTCCTGAAGTGCAAATTTAAATCTTCATTCATTAATATTACGCTGTCGGAAAAGTGTTCTACATAATTTTTCCATATTCTGAAGCCATACACATCTAACGGTTGAATTTTACCAGTTGTGCCTTTCGGAATTATTTTCAAGTTAATATGTTTATTAAGCGGTGTTGCTTCCCTCACAACGTCAGGACAATGTCCACGCCACAAATCAATTAACAAAACGTTTGAAGAACTAACATTTGGTAAATATACGTTTTCCAACCAAATTTTAAAATGATCTGAAAATAATATATAGTACCTAAATAATGTCAAGAGAGATTATTGCAAAATGTTGGAAAAACAAATTATACCTCAAGTACGTTTTCCTGGGTTCGAAGCCGTAATATAAATGTTAGAGGCTGTAAATAAACTTGCTTCTATTATAGGTCCAAATTCTCCTGTTTTTTCCTTTATTACAATGAACAGCGGTGAAAAAAGTTTTTCATCTGCTGATATTGTCGGTTAAATAGTATAACTGTGAGTCGTGAAGCTGACTGATTGTACCATACATTGAATTTGTTGTTCTCTTTCCACGGCCAAAGTTCGACCAGTATGCATTTCTACCTCAAATTCGGAAATTATCTACAATTTATAACAAATACACTTGAAAATCTCGATCTGAAATTCTGTCGCGAAATACGGAAATCCAAAAAATCACTGTGTAAGGTAAGTTCATACCTAACTATGTACGAGGGGTAGTTAACCACCCTTAAAAGGGTAAAAATCACCGTGTTTTTGGTTGTACTATTGAATTAGTGATAAACGGTTTTATTGAGAACCAAATTTGTCGAAGAATTAGCTAAAATTTGTTTTTCCGTGAATAAATACGATAATGTAATTTAAGGGTAATTTACCCCCTAAAAGGTTGTTGTTTTTAAAAACGCCGAAAGTGGTCAACTGCTATTTCTTATTTTCTTTATAACTGTACAATTTTCATTGTAATTGGTGTAAATCTCTAAGTTTTACACAAAAAAATGCTCCGAAACATTACGTTTTTACTCAAATAAAAGTAAGGGTTACAACCCCCATTTGTCAAAATATTATTTATAGTATTGTCTACTAATGTGTAATAATCTCGCAGTGGTTTTTTGAAAAAATTGTACCTAGTTGTGAAGAAAACAGCAAAAAATGGTTTTTGGCGGTGCTCTTTAGGGGCAGGTTTCACCCCTTAAACTGGCTTATGGGCACGTACAAAAAAATACGTGTCTAATAGTTTTTGATGTACTACAACATATCTCAAAAGGAAAAAAATCGGTGAGGTACACCTCGAATACTTTCCTTGTAAGTGACCGGACACTGATTATTAAGGGAGAGGATACGCGTAAAACTATCCAGGTGACGTATGATGTTCCACAAGGATCGGTACTTGGTCCCACCCTGTGGAATGTGCTGTATAATCATGTAGTCGACCTGGACCTAGGACAGAGAGCACATATTTTTGCATACGCGGACGACCTAGCCTTGGTCACAGTCGCGGATAGCGGTAGTGAACTAGAGAGTATCACGAATCAGGCCATCTGCAAAATGGCAGAGGCAATAAGGGACACAGTCTTGAATTTATGTCCTGAAAAAACGGAGGCGATTATCATAAAAGGCAGGAGAAGGGTAGGAAATATAATGTTAAAGCTAGATGAACATAATGTAAATATAAAACCGATTGTAAAATATCTTGGAATCCAGATAGATGCACATCTAAATTTTATACAGCATTCGAGGATTATCAAGCAAAAAGCCTATGAGAAGGCTAAAACTCTGGCTAGGATGTTACCGAATATAAGTGGACCCCTAGCCATGAAGAGAAAGTTGCTGTACACGGTCGTGATATCCTCCATGCTATACGGCCTAACTGCCCATATTGTGGGATGGTAGATTCCCTGAGGCACACGACCTACGTGTGCAAGGAGTGGGTAGAGTCCAGGGGAGAGTGCTACAGAGTGGTAGGGAACATCACTACAAGAAACTTCCTCGACAAAATTACCCAAAGTGAGGAAAACTGGAATAAAATAAGAGATTTTATTACAAGTACTATTAAAAAAAAGATACAAGGCGAGGATAGGTCCAACGTGTTAACAACAACAACAACAAAAACAACAACAACAACAACAACGACAACAACGACAACAACGACAACAACGACAACAACGACAACAACAGATAAGTAAGAGCTGGTAGATAGCAAAAATACTGAACTTGACGCAAAGGAATACATAAAGTAGTTCCGTGTCAAGTTCGTAACCGGAGGAGGGGTTTTAATCGGTAGGGCCCAAGGTAAAGCCTGGGATGAGTCCGACACTACCCCCAACAACATCCGGGGGTGTCCGTAACTGGATTTCCCCTCCTCCGGTATAGAAACCAAAAAAAAAGGACTGTACACCATCGAGGATACTGAATCTGAAGAAAAGACATTTGTAACTGCGAGAAAACCTGCAAAATTGTGGCATCAGAGACTAGGGCATCTGAGTCCAGGTAATATAATAAAATTGCTTGATCTATCAGAAGGAATTCAATTAACTAAAAGCGAGATATTGCAACAGTTAGCAAATTGTGATAAATGCATACAAGCAAATCATACAAGGATGCCTTATGATGGTCAAAGGCGAAGAGCAACTCGACCAATGGAAATAATCCATACAGATGTCTGCGGACCAATAACTCCATCGACATGGGACAGATGCAGGTATTTCATCACCTTTATTGATGACTATACCAATTATGTTGCAGTATATCTGTTGGAATCAAGAGAGGAAGTTTCTGCAAAAGGAAGCGAATTCATATTACAATCGGAAGTAAAATGGAATGAAAAGGTGAAGGAGATCAGGTGTGATAATGGTACGGAATATACATGTAATAAATTGAAAACATGGTGCAAAGAAAGAAGCACATTAATAAATTATACTCCTCCATATACACCACAACTAAACGGAAAAGCGGAAAGACTGAACAGAACGCTAACCGAAAAAGTAAGAGCAATGCTGGGTCAGGAAGATAGGGCATTGTGGGGAGAAGCAGTAAGGGTTGCGGCATACTTACACAATCGAAGCCCAATGAAAACAAATACGAAAACAGCGTACGAGTTATGGAATCAAGAGAAACCCAATCTACAACATCAAAGAGTCTTTGGGTGTACTGCATATTCCAAAGAACTAGGACAACTGAAAAAGTTAGATAATGGGAGGAGGATGGTAAAATTTGTGGGCTACGCACTTGTAGGATATCGATTGTGGGATCCAACTCGAAGAAAAATTATCATCTCAAGAGACGTAATATTCCAAGAGGATCAGAAGTCAACTATTGGAGAAAATTGTAATAAAAGGAAGGAATATAACTTGGACGAAGAGACATAGATAAGAATTGAAGATGAAGAAGAAGGAGAAATCATAAGAGGAGATGAGAATAACATAGAAACAGAAGATGAGCAGTCAACAGACGAAGAACAGGATGTGACAGCCGTAGAAACACATATCGATACTTCATTAAACCAGGAAGAAGATATATAAAGAAGATCAGGAGATAATGGAAGGGAAGACCAAGAGAAGAACAATTGAGAAGGTCCACAAGAAGAAAAAAATTTCCTGACAGATATAATGATTTCGTTTTTCTGACATATGAAGAAGTGATAAAAAGCAAAAACAAAAAAAATGGCTGAAAGCCGTACAAGATGAAAAGGACTCGCTGAAGAAAAATGATACGTGGCAACTTGTAAATGAAGAAGAGGTTAAAGATAAAAAATGCTTAACCAGCAAATAGGTTTTTCAAATTAAAGAACAGGGAAAGTGCAAAGCGAGATTAGTGGCAAGAGGTTTTGAATAAAAGGACGAGATAGATTATGAAACCCTATACAGCTCGGTGGTTAATAGTGCAACGCTAAGAGTTCTATTTCTCTATGGCATTTCTCTATGGAGAGCTAAAAGAGGAAATATATATGAAGTTACCGGAAGGATTCGAGGATGAGAAAAGTAAAATCTGCAAACTCAAGAAAGCACTTTATGGTCTAAAACACGCTTCACAATGTTGGAATAAAAAATTCACAGAGACTTTAAAGAAACATGGATTTAACCAACCTGATACAGAGAAATGTATATTTAAGAAAGAGAACAATTCAGCAGTCCTAGCAATACACGTAGATGATGGAATCCTGTTTGGAAAGAACAAACAGGAACTAAAAAGTCTAGTTCTAAAGTTGGAAAATTATTTTGATATTACATTAGATGATAATCCAAATATTTTTTTAGGTCTAGAGATCGAGAGGGGAAAAGGACGATCTATCAAATTAAAACAAGCTAAGTATTTGGACAGGGTACTAGAGACCTACAGCATGGGAAAAGCGAAAGCCATAGATACACCCGTTTTAATCAACGCCAAAGAGGAAGTAGAAGGAAAAAAGGCAAACTTTTCCTATAGAGAAGCCATAGGGAGTCTATTGTACCTGACAACTAAGACGTGGCCTGATATCACTTATGCGGTGATGTATAATAGTAGAAAAGTAGAAAACCCACTTGAAACTGATATATCTAATATAAAAAGAATAATGAGATATTCACAAGGGACAAGGCAATTAGGAATAGTGTATACGAAAAACAATACAAATGTACTTACAATTAGAGCAAATTGCAAAAGCAAATGGCTAGAAGAGCCTACACCAAGATGAACAGAAAGAATGGACGAAAATCGGCTCTGGAATTTTTAGTATTCAAAAAGGCAAAGAAAGAACTAAAAACCGAGATTTTAAAATCAAAACAAAAAAAAATGGAAGAACCTTGGTGATGAAGCGGACAGTAATATCTGGGGCGACGCATACAGAATAATTACTGGAAAGTATAAGAGACTAACAATAAGACCCAAGATGATAATGGACAGAGCACTGAATATCGCTCGGGCCCCTTTTCCGACCGGACAGGAGACGAAAAGAGATATCTTCCACGGGATTACCTTCCCTTCTTTAACAACGGAGGAGCTTACTTGCGCTGCTAAAAAGTTTAGGAGCAAGAAGTCCCCAGGCCCGGATGGTATTAGCGCGGAAATTATACAATTAACGACTCGAGCGAAGCCTCAGGAGAAATTAAACATCTACAACGAGATGCTACGCCGTGGGGTCTTCCCATGTGAATGAAAAAAAGCTGTGCTTGTTTTAATCCCGAAATCCGGACACCCACAAGAGGAACCTTCATCTTATAGGCCATTGTGCCTCTTGGACTCTGTAGGGAAGCGGGGGGAACATCTCATACTGGGACGGCTAAATGAGGAGTTAACAAAGAAAAAAGCCATCTCAGAGGCACAATATGGGTTCAGAAAAGGGAAATCATTCCTTGATGCGCTAAAAGCACTAATGGAACCGATAAAGGACGCCATCGATAGACCAATGTCATCCAGAAAAATTTCGTGTGTAATTACTTTTGACATCCAAAATGCATTTAACACTGCATCATGGAATAAGATCTTTCAAAGGCTTAAGACCCTGCGAATCTCGGAGTATATCAGGAGAATAATCCAAGAAGATTATTTGAAGGACAGGCTGCTTAGAAGGAGAATCGAAGAAGGAGAATGCAGCATGCACGAGATCTCTTGTGGAGTACCCCAAGGCTCAATCTTGGGACCTACGCTCTGGAACGTGCTTTATAATGAGATCTTGGAAATCGAACACGACCCAGCAGTGCATACATTTGCCTACGCAGACGACCTTGCGTTCATGGTCATATCCAAGGACTTACAGGAGTTTGAAAAATTAGCAAATAATGCTGTGCAAAAAACCGATGACAGAATTAAAAATCTAGAGTTAAGATTGTGTCCAGAAAAAACCGAAGCAATCATCATTAAGGGAAAAAGACGCGTGAATCCCTCAAACTTATGAATAGGGAACCATAAAATAGAATTTAAAACGGCGATAAAATATCTTGGTATCTATAAGGACACGTATTTAAATTTTATATACAACTCAGGTGTGGTTAAGAGAAGAGCACATTAGAAGTATGCTATATTAGCTAAGATGATGCCAAACTTAGGAGGCCCCCAATACTGTAGAAGAAAAATTCTTTACACCGTAACAATGTCGACTTTGTTGTACGTGTGTCAGATCTGGCCAACCTCACTTACAAGGAAACTGTGCGAAGTGTCCGCTTCCGATTTTCTTATGCTTGTGATATATTATAGTCAATCCAAAACTAAGAGACACGTATTTTTTTATATGTGCTCTTAAACGGATTTAAGGGGTGAAATTCACCCTCAAAGTTGAGCATGTAAAGCTGTGTTTGTGTAGTTTTACATAGAAGGAGTGTCTCTATCGCCACCAAACCAATTTTAAAACATTCCTTACGTGAAATGATGAAATTCACATATCCATATTTCTACGCACCCCTATTGCAAGGGGGTGAACCACCCTCTAAAAATTTTCATTTTAATATAAAAAGAAAACTAATTATCCGATTTTAATGAAACGAAAACCAAATTGAAGAGTGAGGAAAAACAAAATTGACCAGCTTTTCTATTTTTTGAAAAAAACAATTTTTAAGAGGAAAAACACGTCTTCAACTATAAGTCTGTTCTTCTAATGTTAAAGTCATTCTGATTAGTTTTAATTGCCGGAGGCCTCTTATACATTCACCTATATACCTGAAAACAAGACATTATTACATTCAGGCTTATCTTTATTGTTTTTCTTGTGATTCACTGTCCCTAGTTTACCTGAACAATAACAGTATACTTTAATACTTACGTGTATATGCGGCACATGCAGGGACAGTGAATAGGTGTCAAATGACCGATGATGACCGATGATGACCGATGATGACCGATGATGACCGATGATGACCGATGATGACCGATGATGACCGACGATGACCGATGACGACCGATGACGATGACCGATGACGACCGATGACGATGAACGATGATGACCGATGACGATGAACGATGATGACCGATGACGATGACCGATGACGATGACCGATGATGACCGATGACGATGACCGATGACGACCGATGACGATGAACGATGATGACCAATGACGATGACCGATGACGATGACCGATGATGACCGATGACGATGACCGATGATGACCCATGACGATGACCGATGATGACCGATGATGATGATGATGATCATAATAATGATAATAATGTGGGATTCCCTCTTAGACGGGTCTTCCGAAAGGATATCTCGTTGATGAGGAATTCCCGTTGTGTATGGAATTGATTATGAGAACGACCACCGTCATTAACCAGAAAACAATATATTTTAACAATGAATACAGTTCTTAATAGCTCCTCACTCTTTAGCTGCTGGACGCTGACTGCCTGTCCAACCTTTCTTTTCCGTACCCTTAACTTTATCGTAAACTTAATACTAATGCTTATTCTATCGGTCGATCGCCTCTGCCTCACACTGTATACACTCATTCGTGTCACTTCTCACATTCGTCCACGCACACTTGTATCATTTCTCACAATAATAATAATGATAATAATAATAATGATAATGATAATAATGATAATGATAATAATGATAATGATAATAATGATAATGATAATGATAATGATAATAATGATAATAATAATGATAATAATGATAATAATAATGATAATAATAATGATAATAATAATGATAATAATGATAATAATAATGATAATAATAATGATAATAATAATAATGATAATAATAATAATGATAATGATAATAATGATAATGATAATGATAATGATAATAATGATAATAATAATGATAATAATAATGATAATAATAATAATAATAATAATAATAATAATAATAATAAAAATAATAATAATAATCAACATCAGGCATCAGAAACAAAAACAATACACGCTAAACCACCTAATATACAGGGTGTTTCTGTCATGCTGGTCCAAACTCAAGGAGCGCATAGATGACGTAAAAATAAGCAACTTTTAATAATATACCTGTGGGGTCTGATGATTATTGGCGAAGTTATAACTGTTTAAATATCCGCCTACAGGTATGCAATATGTAGACAACGTGACCCATATTCGGCTGCCGACAGCTGTCCGATGCGGTCAACGGCACGGCGATCGTCATCGGCTCAGTGTCGTGCATAGGACACAGCTGACTAAACCTTTTTCGTCTTTATTTTTCGAGCCGAGGAAGTGTTCAAATTTTCCGAGGAACTTTAAATTACCGAACTATTGGGGAAAAATTTACCGATTAAAAAAGTCCAAACGACTAAAATATTCGAGCACTCATAAAATTTCGAGTTACTTATGTATAAATTTTCAGCTCGGAAAGTTTACATATTCCAATAGATTTCAAACTTTCCAGTTATTCGCAAATATCCGCATTATTGGTGACGACGTTTCCTGCACTAGAAAATAATTGTTCACTTGGTAAATGAAAAGTAATTATTTCGAGGAAGTTTATTGATAATAATGATAGCTTAGAAACGTCCACACTAATAATTCGAATATTTATGTACGTGTTGAATATTTATCTCCAAGTAACTCGAAAACTTACGAGAGCTCAAATATTCGAATCGTTTGGACTTTTTTAATGGCTTACTTTATTCCACTTAAACAATCGAACCAAATAATTTCCGAATACGTGCACATCCCTAAACACCAATTGCACTGAATACACTGCACAAAACTGTACTTATGACGATTGTTCAATACGTAAACCTCCGACGGTCATACACGTTTCGCACCGTTAGACAATTGAACTGCGCACATCAGTGACTATCTGCAAGATGGCAAAGAAACACACTGCCATTTCGTAGCTGCCACACAGTCTTTTACACTGTCAAATAACTATGATGGTGTGAATGTGAAATCATCTGCTTGCTTCCGACGCGCCACGCGCCGGCAAGAAGACTGTAAGTTCGGGCACAATACAAATGCAAGTTTGTTTTGAAATATGATCCGTTGCCCCGTTCTTTCCGACATTCGTTTCTATTCGCTAACGCGGTTAAGCATCGTGCAGCGAGTTTCATTGTAATCTTTCGGAGTCATTCGTGTCCGCAGTTCAATCGTCTAACGGTACGAAACGTGTATGACCGTCGGAGGTTTACGTATTGAACAATCATCATAAGTACAGTTTTGTGCAGTGTATTCAGTGCAATTGGTGTTTAGGGATGTGCACGTATTCGGAAATTATTTGGTTCGATTGTTTGAGTGGAATAAAGTAAGCCATTAAAAAAGTCCAAACGATTCGAATATTTGAGCTCTCGTAAGTTTTCGAGTTACTTGGAGATAAATATTCAACACGTACATAAATATTCGAATTATTAGTGTGGACGTTTCTAAGCTATCATTATTATCAATAAACTTCCTCGAAAATAATTACTTTCCATTTACCAAGTGAACAATTATTTTCTAGTGCAGGAAACGCCGTCACCAATAATGCGGATATTTGCGAATAACTGGAAAGTTTGAAATCTATTGGAATATGTAAACTTTCCGAGCTGAAAATTTATACATAAGTAACTCGAAATTTTATGAGTGCTCGAATATTTTAGTCGTTTGGACTTTTTTAATCGGTAATTTTTTCCCCAATAGTTCGGTAATTTAAAGTTCCTCGGAAAATTTGAACACTTCCTCGGCTCGAAAAATAAAGACGAAAAAGGTTTAGTCAGCTGTGTCCTATGCACGACACTGAGCCGATGACGATCGCCGTGCCGTTGACCGCATCGGACAGCTGTCGGCAGCCGAATATGGGTCACGTTGTCTACATATTGCATACCTGTAGGCGGATATTCAAACGGTTATAACTTCGCCAATAATCATCAGACGCCACAGGTATATTATTAAAAGTTGCTTATTTTTACGTCATCTATGTGCTCCTTGAGTTTGGACCAGCATGACAGAAACACCCTGTATATGGATGACATCAAACTATACGCCGCAACTAAAACACAGCTAGAAGGACTGTTAAAGACCACGGAAAAATTCACAACAGACATAAGCATGGAATTCGGAATCGGGAAATGCAAAACGACACACATTGAAAAAGAACATTGGACCACAGACAATACACAAAGAACGTTACAGAACGAAACACTTGACAACCTAGACAAATACGAAACATACAAATATCTTGGCTTTGAACAAAACACACGAATCAACCATGCAGACATAAAGCAACACCTACAGGAACTATACAAATCCAGACTTGTAAAAATACTAAAGACAAAACTCAACGCAAAAAATCTCACTAAAGCGATAAACACGTACGCCATATCAATACTAACATACTCCTTCGGTATCATAAATTGGACTGCAACAGACCTCGAAAACATAGACAGAATAACACGAACACAAATGACAAAATTCCGGAAACTACATCCTAAATCATGTAAAGAACGCCTAACAATAAGCAGAAACGAAGGAGGCAGAGGACAAATAGACATACAGTCACTTCACAACAGACAAATACAAAAGTTACGTTACTATTTCCACAACAACGAACACGAACTGCATAAAGCAATAGTACAAGCAGATAGAAACTACACACCCCTGAACCTCGGAACACGAATCCAAACAATAGACGATTACAACGACAAAGAGAACACACAAACGAAAATGGACACCTGGGCAAGAAAACAACTACATGGAAAGCACTATTACATTACAAGAAACGAAAATATCAGTAAAACAGACACATACAGATGGTTACAAAAGGGAAACATATTTCCAGAGACGGAAGGGTTCCTGATAGCCATACAAGATCAAGTAATCGCTACCAGGAACTACTTAAAATACATAGTAAAAGACAGCTACATACAGGACGACAGATGCAGAAAATGCAAACAGACCTCCGAAACAACAGATCACATAACTGGTGGATGCAAACTACTGGCAAGCACAGAATACACGGAAAGACACAACATAGCAGCAAAAATAATACACAAAGAAATAGCAAACAAATACAATCTTGAACAAAGCAAAACACCATACTACAAGTACACACCCACAACTATCATTGAAAATGAAACACACAAATTGTACTGGGACGTAACAATCCACACCGACAAAACAATGAAATACAATAGACCGGACATCACACTCATAGACAAGAAAGAAAAAATAACATACCTAATAGACATTTCGATACCTAATGACGCCAATTTGGCCAACAAGTACAACGATAAAATAGAAAAATATCACCCACTAGCACAAGAAATACAGAGAATATGGAATCAAAAGAAGGTCTTCATAATACCACTCATCATATCCGCAACAGGAATCACGCCACATTCATTCAAGAAACATTTACAACAACTGAAACTGGAACCACACATACACGGACAAATACAAAAAACAGTAATACTCAAAACATGCAACATCACCCGGAAATTCTTAAATCTAACATAAACACCACTCAAGACTTGGCCTAAGCCCGTCTGAGAAGGAAAAAAAAAGCCCCAGAAAAGGGAATTTTATTAAAAATATAATAATAATAATAATAATAATAATAATAATAATAATTGTACAGGGGTTGCGTCCGTGGGACGTAACATATCATATTAGCATATCACATGTACAGTGAGCAGCAAAAGTGAACACACTTACGATATTTTCACAGAAATAAATTTTTATTCAATGGTTGCACATATGATAGAATAACAAAAAACGAAATATGTAGTAATAAGAAGTATGTTTCAGCTTTCCAAAAAACTTTCACCGACCGTGATATCATTATTATTTTGATAAACATAAAATTTTTCCGTGTAGTCGGTTTTGCACCGCATTAGAACTTTTGTGGCTGAAAAATGTAAACACAGTTTTTGTAAATAATGGCCGGTGGCATTTCAGACCGGGGGTACTCTAGTAGTTATACTGTTGTTGTTCGTGCAGTAATACGTATTAATATACCATCATGAAGCCATTATCTAAATCTGTAAAGAAAAATATTATTTTCCATCTAAAATCTGGCTTATCAACACGACAAGTTGCCGGAAAGTTTGGAGTCAGTCAGGCTGTAGTTCTTAATTTTGAAAAACGATATTGTGATGAAGTCCCTACATCTTTAGGAGGACGTCCAAAATTATTATCAAGTCAGGATAAACGACGGTTAACGAGATACATCACATCAGAAGTCGCGACGACGGCATCAATGGCTGCAAAGTTGTTGGAATGTGATGTTGGTAAAAAAATAAGCAAATGAACGGCTCGAAGGGCATTAAAAGAAGCTAATTTTATATCAATGGAAAAAAAGAAAAAACTTGCTCTTTCAAAAAAGAATGTTAAAGCTCGTTTGAGTTTTTGCAAAAAATATGTAAGCTGGAATATGGAACAATGGAAGACCGTAATTTTTTCAGACGAGTCTAAAATAAATCGAGTTTTATCGGATGGACGTTCTTGGTGTTGGAAAAGGAAAGGTGAATTTCTTTTGCCACGTCATGTTAAACAGACAATAAAATTTGGCGGTGGTTCAGTCATGATATGAGGTTGCATTACGGCGTATGGTGTAGGTCCATTGCATCGAATTGAAAGTACGGTGAATCAGTACACCTACAAAACCATTTTAGTAAATAATTTATTGGATACTGTTGACAATATGCCGATACGTGAATGCGATGTTACTTTCCAACATGATAACGCCCCCGGGCATTCTGCAAAAAGCGTTAAAAATTGGCTCGAGGCTCACCAATTTCAAACGATGGCGTGGCCTGCTCACAGCCCGGACTTAAATCCTATTGAGAATGTCTGGGCATATTTAAAAATTAAACTAGCGAATGAATACAGTGCTCCGCCAACGACAACAAATGATTTGTGGCAAAGAGTACAGGAACAGTGGTATTCTATTATGCCAGAATACTGCGAAAATATAGTTTCGAGTATGCCTAAACGCATTCAAGCCACCATCAAGGCCAAAGGTTTCTGGACGAAATATTAAATGTATAAAAATTTGAAATGTTTATTTGAAAATGAATTGTGGTGCAAAACTGATTACACGGAAAAAAATTATATTTGCCAAAATAATGATGATATCGCGATTGTTTAATTTTTTTTGAAAACCTAAAATGTTGTAATTATTACTACATATTTTGCTTTTCATTATTCTATGTACAAACGTTAAATAAAAATTTATTTTTAAGATAATATCGTAAGTGTGTTCACTTTTGCTCCTCACTGTATATCATATTTATCCTCGATTTATAGGAGATTCTCATTTGTAAGTTGGAGCGATATAGCCAAATAACTCTTTTATTTTTTTCTAATATCTTACAAATACAAATATGAACGTAATACAATGACATTATGACGCAAAAACCTTATCTACGCTGTTTCTGTAGGATCATAGTTAGGGGATGATTCTTTTTTTTTAACTACCCTTCGTTAAAGACGCGTGTTGCTGTGGATGGGCATAACGACTGACACACCTCGCCCTATTCAAGATATTCAGCCTTTTGTGATGAAGCATACACCCGGAAAGCGTATTCAACGATTCATCTGAACCAGAAACCACTTAAAGGAAAAAATAGAGATGTGGATTACGAACAGTCAGGTCGTTGTTTAGTGTTCCTTACCACGGTTCTTACAACTCTGTAGCAGAATACGTTAATTAAAAAGGTTTAAATCGTTTATTATGTACATCTACTGAATGTGTACAGTACAGTAAAATATTGTATATTTGTGTATAGTAGAATATACGACTGGTTGTAATTGTTATATGATTGTTCGCGACTGTTTGCAATCCACATCTTTGTTCTCCTTCGTTAAATTATTTGTGGTTTAAATAAATTGTCCAAGACGCTTTCCACTAGTGAGCATCATCATAAAATACAGTCACGTAATCTGTTATTAGTCGATATCTCGGTAACTATATAGTGAAGGTATCGAAAGAACGCTTGATGGTAGTTTAATGGTCTCAGGAGATCATGTGAGCATCATGTCTGATACTCATGATACTATCATCTGTGGTATCATTTGTCATACCGTAGTGATATATTTAATTTTTATGGATATACATACAACTGTTACGTTCCGCGGAATAATATTAATAACAACAATAACAACAACGACGACGATGATGATAATAATAATAAAAGGGATAGAGTCTCTGGAAGATAACATTTTATAACACTAACTATCCAGAAACGATTCTGAACTTGAAACATGAGAATGTAAAAAGAATATTATCACAGCGAATAAATGTTAATTTCACGCGCCTTCTGTAAGCTGCAATTAGTGTTATAGATAGCAAAGACATTAATATATTTATTTATTATTTATGAATAATTATAGCGAAATGAAGCTGTGTTTCCGTATCGCCCGTACTGACCCCTGTGTATAATTCGACAGTTCAATCGTTCCTTCCAGTGAAATAAACAGCAATATGCGCTAACTGTATATAAAAAGAGGACGTCACCGAAAGTGGTGTTTAAAATAGCCATTATGAAGTGACAGATGCACTTATATACATTATCTTTTACCTATTTTTAAATACATTAATGTTATTCAATATATATTTTAATAAATTTATTTGTTGAAACTTCGATTACTATTAAGGAAGTCAAGAAAATGTAATTGTTATTCCAGTATTTTGAATGCACGTACAAATAAGGAGAGCTTTGAAGCATATAGATTGGTGAAAATCGTCCTCTGTCTTACTTCCAGCCATTCATTGAAGCCAGCCTTCTGTCATAATGCTCACCCCAACGAGTGTCCCCGAAGGTGCGTGTGGAGTTCCCCCTCTTTCTCTCATTACATCGCTGCTCCCTCTCTTTATCAGTAGAAAAGAGGGTGGTTGGGGAACGACACAGAGAGGGGTGGCTACCGACCCCGGCTCAGTCGCGACGTGCGCGTCACACCGACGCAGTTGCTTTCCGCAAAATCACCCCATGTCGAAACCTCTCTCTTTTACTCTCTCTCTCTCCCTCCTTCTTCAGGTTTTACTGCAAATTTCTGCTTTCGCGATAGTACAATTTTCTGTTGGAAAAATTACTGCGGTCGAAAAAAGTAATGAGTCCTTGAACATGGATTATTTCAATCATCCGTCACACGTACACGTATTTCTATGACATAAGCAACACTGGCTTTCGTCTCGTAAGGATTTCGATATCGATTCCAGAAAATTGTAATAGCTCCAACATCCTGTCTTTGTAGTTTTTCTCCGTATCTTAAGAACACACTGATCTGTAGTTCCGTCCATGCTCCGGTACATCAAAATTTGTGCACAGTGCTCCGTGACTCCGTGACGAAGAACGAACGTATTTGTAAGGCTTTGTGTGACTAATGGGTGACAAGTTTGACCAAGGATATTTACATTTCTCAAGCAAAATCTAAGAACAGATAAACCTTGTAAATAGTCTTTCACCGTTCCTGAGAAGATGCTTCCGGATGTGAATAACGATTGCAATTGTAAGCATGATGGAGAACCATTACATGTTAATTTATTATTATAACGTTGTTTACTAGCCTTATATAATTTTGAGATGTGGGCCTTGCTTCCATTGCTCTTAAAATTGTATTAACATTATGTTATATAATAATTATTAGCTAAACTGCTACAATACAGGTTTTTAACAGGTTTTACTGAAATTCTTTTACGGCTTTTCACCTGCAAGGCGTGTCTCTACCATTAGTTTCACTTGCTTTTAGAAGATAGTAAATATTTATTTGAACACTTTATGGTCTTCGATTTACCGAAAAAAAAGAACTAGCGCTCACATAGGATTCTGTATAGGAAGTATTGATTCGTAAAGATAAGAAACAAAAGTAGGGTCAGAGAATAATTGTGTGTGCATTGTTACTTCTTCATAAATACGTGAATTGATGATGTTTGCATTATACTCAGTTTAGTATGGTAAAATACATAAAGTTAACATAACATAAATTGTTGGCAGCGTCTCTCTAAGCGGAGCCAGAAGTTGTCATAAGGTTTCTATTCATATAAAAGTAAAGTATATTTTCTTTGCATCATCTTCTAATTGCGCACGGCGAAAATTTCATTTAATAAAACTCTTTATCGGCGTGGATACACTTACGGTGATTATATCAACAGCAAAGTAAAGGTCGAATCCTGAAAGACTTTTTCGAAGCACTCCAGTTGCACGAAGGTGCGATACACTTTGTCGGATCAATATTCTGGCCATTAAGAGCTGCTCTGAGTACCGAAGGTCGTAGACCCATGTTTTAGACATGATGTTATCCAAGAGTTGAAATAAAAAATAAATTTTACTAACCATAATCCAGTAATCTGCATTTATTAACTGTTTAAATGTTGGGATATTTAGCCGGGTAATATCTCCTGAAAATCATGAAGAATAGAGAAAACCTAGTTGATGTACCCCTGCTTAACTCCTGATTATATGTGAATATTAATAGTAGATCACCGATGAAAAGCTTACTTAAAAACAGATAGTATATGTATTTTGTTTAAGCTGCACGCTAGTAGGCAGAGAACTGTAACATGTAAACACACAATTTTTTAGAAATGCGCGATTTTCATTTTTTGACTACCATATGGGACGCCTTATTTGTTATAGAATAGAATAGAAAATCTGACAGAGGTGCTTATAATATGTTTTTTATAATATAAATCCTCTTATTTTGCAGAAGCCGATTGTAAAACGAGTTACCAATGACGTAGGGGACATGAGTTGGTCATCCACATGGACGCCATTAAGAGTGTTGATTATTCTTTTTCTTCAAGTTCTTCTTCTAAAATGGGGTAATATGTCCAATTATGTATTTTTATTTTTATTACATTGACGGAAATTAAAGAAACTTTTTCGTAGGTTTTCTCAGGAAAGTAAAAAAGATTATAGCAACTAAACACGACTTTTAATTTCAATTTACTTTTTTGCGCTATATCTCGAATTCTGTTTTACATACGAATAACCAATTTTTCAATTGTGAATATATAAATTTCTTGATCAATTCACAATGAGTTATATAAGCCGTTATCGTATTTTCAATGACCCTTCGTGCAGTAGTTTAAGTTTTTTTAACAAGTTAAATGCATGCACAAATATATATGTTTCTTTTTATTTATTACTTGTTTGTATCACCAATGGAGTTATTAAACATAGTCGACAAGTTGTGAAAAATTTGTAAACTAATGAGGTTTTTGCACGTAGGAAGGACGTTATAAAAGATTTTGTTTCAATAGCCAAAAATTTCTCAAAATAGAAATTAATAACAACTAGACCGCAACATTTTTTTGATAATCAATAGATCTTATTCTATGCGATGGTGATTTTAGGTACTACCAAGCCTATAATGAGAAATGTGGAACCCTTTACAAAAATCATTGTGCCTACATTACATACTGCCTTGTCGGGCGATGTCACTGTTTTCATCTTAACAGGACTTCCTACAAAACGTTTTGCGTCAATTACAAACATAAACAAGACAGTATCAAAAGACAGAGAAAGCGTTATAAGGGATGAAGATAAATCCAAATATAATAAAAGTGAAGTTTATGAACCTCTTGTTCTCAGGTGAAACTTTTTCGTGTACTTATAATGAATAAAATCTTATTAAATTAATTTATAAAGTTTTTTGAGTATTGACTTAGCTGAATATTAACATATATAATTTCGCATAATCCAAAAAATGTTAAATGAATGTATATTGGACGTTCCAGAGTATTACTTTTGAATGGCCTCACGTCGGAAATGGTCGGTGAGATAAATTTGGAATATGTACCATATAAAGGCGACAATTTCTCTGTGATAATACCCTGCGGGTTCTTCTCACGCGGGGGAACCTATAAACTGCAACTTGAGTACAAGCTTTCAACGATAACTACCGGATTAACTAATATTACGGATATACCCGAATTTGAAGTAAATATTTTCTTAAACCATATTCTTAATTGTTTATGAACTTGAATTAACCTGATAAACAATACATCGTTTGTGATTTGGGATGTAAGACTTTTTATCACATTTTACCGAAAATGTTGAGTTTTAGTACATTATTATTGCCTGGAAGATGCAGTTCAGTTAAAAATTGATGTGTTATCGTGTAGATGGTAATAATTATAATCTTGCCTTCTTAGGGATTACGTACACTATAAAAAGCACTACAGACTTAAAACATGTATATCATTCTATAAACCAATTTCAAAGGCATACATAATGCGAAAATTTTGCATGCATCTTTTCACTTTTACATGTACAAGATGTTTCATTTAACTTGAACTCTTAAGCTACTATCATTAGACTTAACAAAACGAAACAAAAGTGAAAAAGAGAATAAAATCCTCAATGAATACCTCAGTAAGAAATAACTTGAATGAACCTCATGATTTTAAAAACGTCAATATTACCGATTTCAAGTATAATCTTTAGAAATAACAAAATGTTTATACAAAACTTACGTCTTCTAAAAAAGCTACCCAGCTAAGAAAAATATTACAGAAATCTATCGATTTCCTAAGAACGTTATTTTTAAAAACTGTTTATGCAACTTGCAAACTGCAAGAAATAGGCAAAAATTTTATGCAAACAAATACTTGGTAGAAAACCTACAAAATTAAAAAAGAAAAATATTTTCACATTCTCACGTGGGCTATTTGTATATCTGTAACACTACGAAATTTGTATCTATGTTTATATCTATTATGTTATCTACATTAACAATTAATTTCCAGTATACGATCCGTCTTATACGAATTTTTAATTTTCGACTGAACTAGTAAACCATAATGAGTGAAGAAAAGACTTTTTAGATGTAAAGTACATCTTCGAATAAGTAAGCTCTTTTCTAGCACTTATGATTTGTAAGTAATATAAAAAAGCAATAAAAAAATAACGGTTTTAAAAAATAAGTACAGTTCTTTAGTTTTTTCTTTCTTAACTGGATAGTTTTTCTTAAAAGGCACAAGTTATCTGAGCGGAGCTAGAAAAAAGGTAGAGGAAAATATGGCAGAGCCTTCTGAAAACTTGATAACCCGCTCTGAACCTGTAACCCTGTGTTTTGTCCAAATGCACCGATGTAACTACACTTTTTTATTGTAGCTACACTTTTTTACATTAATAGGAATCTTTTATTATCCTGCATTTAAAATTTATTTTCTTACATTAAGTTAGTCTTCATAATTCAGCCTTCACTAAGCCACGAAATATTTTTTCTACCATTTTTTCTGTCTTCGCTTAAAAAAGAGTTATATCTCGTCTCACTTGCTAGAATCACCTTGCATATAAATAGGAAAAAATGTACCGGAAATTGGTCCGCTAAGTTCTTGGTGAGCTTAATTATTACATTTTATCATGTGATATTGAAGACGTATAGAAATGAAATGTGCTTATAATTACAATCCTTTTAATCTTGCAAAATGGATACATTTTAAACCATTTACCTTCGCATAACCGTGAGTATTCCTCACAATGTTAAAATATCCTTTGTCTTTCGATTTACGTATATCTTTTTTTGACATCACCTAAAACAATGTATTAATGCAAATATTATTTCGTTAAAGATATTGATGAGCTTACAATCTTGAAGAAACATCCTTAACGGACAATTGCACTTATGATACGTTAATAGCCACGTTAAATGGAACATTATGTACATATATACTAAGTGGTTCACTGACGTCGTCTGGCAGGTTGGTGGGTTGCCGATCGAAAGGGCATATGTTTATACAACATAAATTTCGATATAGGTAAGCTCCTGGCAACCACCATCCTCCCAGAGTAAAGTGCATGTTGCATTTTAAGAGGTGACATGGCCTTTACAAACGTCTATCTGTATATACAGAGTGAAGCATTTAAATGAGAAGACCTAAATATGTCCGTTATTTGTGATCGTATGCAAAATTTCGTACAACAAATATTTGTACGAAACAGAATTGTATACTATTCTATACTATTCTAAAGGGCACATGTAACACTAAGAAAATTCTTTTAACTGGGTCATTTTTTAATGAGATTTTAAGGTCACTGATGTGTTTTTTTATGGAACTATATATATGTTTTCTTATAAAGTATAAAGTGACCAATTGAATCCCTTAAATACTGTTTCCTTCATCTGATCTCAAGATATTTTCAGTTTCTTTGCATATTCCGAAATTATGTGGTGTATTTAAAATGGTGGCCGTTAGTATTGTTACTATAATCAAGTGTAGTAATAACTGATTGATTTTGTGCTAAACAACGTTTTTTTAGTTTTACCCATAAATAGAAATCAAATGGAGTGAGACTCTGGGCCGATCATCACACAGTTCCCCTTCGTCCGCTCCGGCAGCGAGGAAATTTAATATCTATTCTTGCTCTTGCATTTCTAGAGTAATGAGCTAGACACCCGACATGTCGCAATCACATGCGTCCTCGAATACTTAACGGTGTATCTTCTAAAAGACTCGGTAAAACAAGATGTATTAGTTAAAAGATGTATTGGTTAAAACAAGATGTATTAGTTTCGAAATCACACATGAGGGGAACAGGACATTATTGTAGATGACTGAATTTGTAATTTTATCCTTTGTAAGAATGTGGGGAAAATACGTGGGACCATGTAAAAAAATATCGATCATTTTAACATCTCATAAAAAATTACCGTGAGGAAAAAGTATACTATCGTTACAAGCACCCTTTATCCTAAGCAGTAGTAGGATGATTAATAACGGAGACATTTAGCTGTTACCGTTTAAATACCCTAAACTATATATAATTATACGTCGAAAATATAATGAAGTGCTAAATTTATGATCCAGATGAGTAGTGCCTTAGAGGTAAAATGGCCGACACCGTCTCTCTCTTTGGAACCGCAACACTTTAAAACCTATCCTAATCAGCCAATCTCCGCATTTGTAAAGTATAATCGGATAGCGTGTGTACCTGTCAAGAATGTTCCAGTGACGGAATACATTTTGCAAGTTATCTACTGCGGATCAAGTGTCGTGTCATGTGATCCACAGAACAAGAGTCGTGTACAGGTAAGAAGTAGAAAGCACTAATAATACCGAGATTGAAAGTCTTTCAAAATCGTCATGTCGTCATCATCAAACTCATCATGTTGGATGTATTAATCAAGGATATATTAACATCATTATCAGACATTAAAGCAGAACTAGTAATTCAGGGAGCAATAAATTACATTGCAGGTCCTTTATTCCGAAGAAATAAAAGGATTTCCCGCTCAGAAGCTCACTTATCAGTTACGGTGTGAACTTTTTGGCCTTGTCGGGAATTATGCTCTCAGGCTAAAACCCTCCGATAACTACTCGACAGCTCCGACTACTAGTGTATATATTAAGGTAAAAATCTACTTCCTTGCGAAATTTGAGGATTAAAATAAGTTGATGCTACTTTTATTCTAGGTGGAACTGTCGGATAAATATGTCTTCAACGTTCATGCACATTCCATCTATCCTTGCGAGGGTACGGATGGCCTATCTGTTCTATTCGAATATCCTTCATGTCGTTTAGAAGGTGATCGCGTGCGAGTCTACGGAAGTCTCAGAGCAGATGTGGCGTCTTTAGCACCCCCATCAACTTTACATTATATCGCAGAGATGAAAGCAGTCCCGGGTAAACACAGTTTGACCTTTGACTGTGATATCTTTACCGAAAAGTTCATCGAATATTGTTTCGTCTACGTGAACCAAGCCATCACAGGAGCTATGGCTGAAGTCAAACTGGCTTGTATACCTACATTCCCACTGCAAGGTTTGTTCCAATTGAAAATTCATTTTCATCATTAATCCTCACATTATTAAACAATCAACTCCAAATTAACCAGTAATTATTAGTTCGCATACACCTATGATTATTAATTACAAATACTATATTCCTTTTATATCATGTTACCTTATAGTTAAATGTAAATATAATAAATAACAGGAAATTTGTAGATACAGGTAAAATCGATCAGGTATTAAAAGTTGAATATTCACACTTATATACTGTAAATTATTGTATATTATTAGCTAAAAGTAGTAATTCATGTAAATTTATTATATAATTAATATGATATTTCACAAAAAGTTATTACTATGGTAACGCACCATTTCTTTTCATACATATAAATTCGGATTTAGATAGTGATGCTGGTGGGTGGGGTCCTTGGAGTCCCTGGACAGCATGCAGCACTTCCTGCGTAGGTGGTACACGAAACCGTTACAGATTTTGCGACACACCACCACCAAGATATGGAGCGCGATTTTGTCAAGTAAAATCATCTAATATGAAAACTTGTTATGACGGTGTCTGCAGCACAATGATACCGATCTCTACTCGCAGGGCAAAGCCGTTGAGACTGAAGCTTGTGGAGGTGTAAATCACCTTGATGTACACGATTCGTGGAACAAACCGGATTGGGAATGCCATCATGGGAATGAGTTGGCTGCTACCAGGCCCGAAGTCTCGGCAGAGGTCGGAGTTAAATGTCGGTGTGGTTGTGTCATTAACTTTGAAGAAAATTTCCATCGAAAGATTTTGGCAGCGAGCACACAGGCATGTCCGGGACGTTCCTTTTGGCTTTTACAGGTACTTCAACAAAAAATGTATTACATATGAATTGACAGTGGGAAAGAGCTAATTATAGAATAAAATAGTAGGTAAAGAAATGTCATCGCTAAATAGAATTGAACATGTTCAACCATCATAATGTAATAACTTCAGAGGAATTATTTCTCCCTAAAAATTTTTTAGATTCTCGGGTAATAATTTCATTGTTTTTACGAAAGGCCAAAATTATATTATTCTATTAAAGTCTGTTTTTAACAATACACTACAGTGAGGTTTTGTATACAGGCAAGTAAGAATTTCGTCGTACGGCTTCACTTAGATCAAGCAAAGTTTCCGTGCCCAGGACAGTATTTTCGTGCTCGTGACGGCGATTCACTTAGTGCGAATCTTTTAACGGATATAGCTTTTGGAAAAACTCTTTCTTCTATTGGAACAATAGTTTCCACCAGACAAAGTTTACTTCTTGAGTTCTTCAGCGATGAAGTGGTTGCTGCAGGGAATTCCTGCATCGGAGGGTTCCTGGCTCATGCAACGATGCTGCGTAAGTCCTAAAAAAGTTTTGTTCCATACTTATTTGATACATTTTAACAGCTCATTAAATGACATTATTTAAACTGTATATAAAAGAACCCTCGATTGATTCGTTTCAAATTTAGCACATTCATAGAACCAAACGACGATCACTGATTCTCGGGTTTAGTTTTTTATGTCCTCTCCAATGAAAGGAAAAGATGGGGAGGTAAAATACCTATTTTACGAAACACATCGGAGACTACAACTTTTGAATAAAAGAAAGATATTAGAACGCAACACAAAATGAAAAATATATAAAAAATCATAAAAAACAGAGCTTCATAGATGTCTGTACTTTTATATACTTTACATTATTTTATATATTTATTATTACAGTATTTTTATCCATTCACCTGGACAAATTTTCAACAAAATAAATTAAATAGATTTGTATTAACAATTGCGTGATACATCATGCATTTTGACAAATGTTGTGGCAGTATTCATCCATTAATGAAGCTTTACCTATTTATATCGCTGTTCAAATTCATCCTTATAACTCAAAACTGTAAAACTTCCTCAAAGTTTGACTTGTACTATCTGAAAAAGCATAAAATAAAGCTCCTAAGTAGAGTAAACATTTCTTGTAATTATCAGACGGCTTTTTTTAGAAAATGCAATTTTTTTATTTTTTTGGCAATTTTTAATGTATATAAAAGTACAAACATCTATAAAAGCTATATTGTTTGTGATTTTTTCATGCAAGTTGCGTTTTGATATCTTTCTGTTATTTAAAAGTTATAGTCTCTAATGTGGTTTGTAAAATAGGTACTTTAACCCACCTTCTCTGCTGGTCCACATAAAAAATTAAAATCGAGGATTACCGACCACCATATTGTGGGATAATCAATGAAGTGCATTGATGTTTTATTTTACCATTGAAAATCTTGTGCGATGTTGGACGTTTGGCTTGTCGCTCAAGACTATCGACTCTTTGTCGCCGTTCTACACAATGGATATCGGTGGCCGCCGCTATGCCGCCCAAAAATCGCCTCGCGCTATCTCGCTTAGTCCTCAAACAAGCCTCGCATTGGTCACGCAGTCCCATACACACACACAAGCACGCATCCACACGCATACACACATATATCAATTCCTACAATATGAATATACGATAATGCAAAATTTGAATCGGATCGATTGGGGATAATTTCATATACATTTTCAATCGGGTCCTTTCAAACTGAAATTAGTTTTCGTCTTCTCGTTGTAATAAATACAGTTAAGTACCTTAGCACCCTTTTTCAAGTTAGGAGTCTACAAAGTACACGCAACTTATATTTCACCATCGTAAAAATGTAATACATAATGCGATCGCAGCATTTTTTTTCGTTATTGAAAACGCATGAGCATAAAAAATGATGATTACAGAGTAGATTATGTTTAATTAAACAATTGTAATTAACCAACAGACAAAACATCTCTGGAAAATGCAACAATTTTGGCGGTGCCATTTGAACCAAACTATACTATTACAGCCGTGTATTGGTTGACACCTGCACACTTAGCAGCCACTATATTACTAATGCTCATATTCATCATATCAATATTTCTGGCTGTACAGTATGCATATAGATACCGAAAGTATCAAATTGCAGAAGATTTGGATACCTTGAGTGATAATTCAGGTAAAACAGCAGAAATTTAAAGTAAATATTTTTAGTCACGTATTCTTCTCTTTTCTTTTAAAGTATATACTAATTTGTTAATCAATTTTATTTAATAAAGGTAATTTGCCCTTGCACATCATTGCAAGTACATTATGTAATTTAAAAGAAAAACATCTTTGTAAATTAATAACACTTTTAGCCTATAGTGGACCATTTCAAGGGATAGCAAAACGATCAAGGATTCCATCATCGAGTACTTTAATATCTGAAGTCGTGTCGCTGGTTCGGTTATCAAGAGGTACACCAAAGCATGCCAAACTAAATCCACCATCCTGTAATGTCGAAGACGGTTACGAGAGTTCTGAAACTCAAGCAGAGTAAGTAATTATTTGATTTTATGTAATAGCACACTATAATTCTCATAAACTAAATGCAGCAACCGAATAAAATTATTGGAATGTTATTCGTTACATCTATTCGATTTTTGTAAAACAGATATGCGGACGACTCTAGTACGAATTCTGAAATATTAAAACCTAACGAGCAGGAAGATACCATTTCACAAAAAAACATAATTCCAAACGTATTAGATACCATCGAAGATAATTCTTCTTTATCCAGTGTTGTGATCATTGGTCAGCCTGAGGTCAAATATGCCCGTCCCGTGAAGTAAGTTAGGTGTAATACATTAGCTAGTAACAGTTAGTAGTATTAGCTAGTAATACATTAGCTAGATGCATACGTAACGTAGCAACGCTGACACTTGAACAACATTTTTAACACAGACTACGAACATTGGGATCAACGAGCATGATCAGTACTGAAGCATCCAGAAAGGAAAAAAAACAAGACAATACTGCAGATACTTCGATCGACGAAAACACGGGGGACACTTATGGTACAATGGTTGGTGACAAAGAAAAACTAAATCATCTACTAATTTCCACTGCTTTATCATATCAAAACATGAAATTACTATTATAAATTTTCACAGGAATTATCTCCGGACTACACCTTATCAAACACGTCCAATTTACGCGATGGAAAAGAAACGAAGGACCGTCGTAACCGGGCACGTCTACGTCAAGGTCCTGGATCTTCAGAATTCAATTTAACGAATTCTGAAGTGGATCTAGAGCTAGATTATTATGACTATAACGTAGCCAATGCTAGTGCTGTTCCAGGATCATATTTAGGGATGGATCCAGCATTTTTGGTATGGATTCCGCCGTTTTCGTCTCACGATTCCGATATGTTCCCGGTCAACGAAGGTAACTGTAAAGGAACAACGAACGCGGGAAGTGAAGAGTCAGGACTAAAATTCAATGAAGAAGGCACAAGCTTAACTCCAGCCGAATACAGAAAATTTAAAGCGTTGAGAACAGAGCAATCCAAATCTTCAAAGCAAACTAGTGATTGTCACACAAAGAGGTCTGATTCCAGTGAAACTTCTTCGGAAGATATTTTCGAGTCTCGAACGAAGTTGTGTGAACGCCTTCTTCCCATTCATCGGATATTGGAAGATTCAAGAATAAGAGTGAGTGATGAATCTTTATCCGAACATATGTTAAAAGATAAAGCGATCGAGCAAAGTATCATTCCTAATCGACTTTACGACATAACAAATACGCGTCAGCCAGATGCGAACACCACGCCAGAATTTTCTGAAAAACTAAACGATCAAGTGGAACTCCGGCTACTGACAAATTCGGACTCATCTAACAATAGTCTCCTGCTTGATCGTGATGCGGACAGTTTCAACAACGCTGTCAAAGTAGATGACAAACATAAAAGAGCAAAAACGTCCTCTACCTACAAAAAGAACTCACAGGAAATGGATCATTGGAACATAACGCGGCATAAGATTCCCAAAGGCTTACATGAAACTTCTCAAAACGAGAAGAAAACGTTCTCCGGTGATCAAGGGTCTTCTGTCAAGTTGAGCGATGCAGTAACAAATCAGGAAACCCAATTAGACGAGGATCGAATGTATGAAGATAAGTCCAAAGTTTCTTTCACGGCTTTCAGTGCTATGAACATACATACGAACAATGCCGATTATGAGAATTTAAATTCCATGTTTGAGAATAAAAAAAAGATTGACAGCGTAAATATTCCCATGACGGAATTGTCAGGAAGACGCCCACGGTCTCCCATTAAAGTCCACAAACCAACCGATAACAAAAATGTATATATTGTAAAAGATGAATCGCAAACACATGATTACGATGTCCATCAGGATGCAAAGGAGGAACCCATGACATCATTTTACGATTTAATATGCGAAAGTGAGGATAGGATTAAGTTTGCGGATGATGACGAAGATCTGGATAATACCAAAGTTAACGTATGAAGATGTCTTTCATTTGCAAATTACTATCGTAAATACAGCCGTCTCATACTTGCGGGGCTTAAAATGATATTCCTTCCTGCTGTATTCATAAGACTATTAACAAATGAATAACTCAGTGCAATGTTAATAGATGACACTTCTTGTCAATTCTTGACTATTTTATTATAGCATTTAAAAGATTCCTAAGAGACTCTCTAGAAAACGCAGTTAACCACATTAAGCAAGTTATTACACGATTAATTCCTTCGGAAACAGAGTTAATAACATCTAACAATAAGACATAAATGGCCGCAGTGCTAGAAATGTATGGGTCAATGAATAGCAATCAGCACGTCATTAAAGTTACTGAGCTGTTGCATTAATTCATTAGCAAGGTTGTCCAGTCAGTGAACCCTTTTCGCAAATCTGATTAGTACAAATGCTATCATGCAAAATGTTTCATGCTGTTGCTATGATTACATAACTATCGTACTTGACTGACAACTGTTACAAGGATTTGTAAAAATTTTTATTAGAATCACAACATTTATTGATTTTCAGTTTTTTACATTATAAAAGTGAATGTGTATCACATTCACACAATTCTTAGCTAAAATATTCAACAGGAAAATTTTGCCAATGCATATGGCAAGTAGAATATTGATTAGGCATACACTAAACGAGTGAATGAATGAATTCATAGTTAACAACTCCAACCGGTGTCATATGTCGCGTAATATCTTACTCAAAGTAATTCTCAGAGAATTAAATTTTACAAGCTGCTTCTTGCATAAAATTTGACTGGGTATTTTATGATACTGGGGAAAAAGCATTAGATCTCTCTTAAATTTAAAAAGTGTAAAATTATACAATGGAATTAAATATGTATATAGGGACATGTAAATAATCGTACAGATATTGAGATGCTATAAATGTAACAAAATAATAGGGGAGACATATCTATTTCTGCTACAATTTTAATGAACAACATAAAAATGCAAATATAACATGAACGGCATGTAAGCAAAATCTATTGTCCGTTATATGCAAGATGATCTTTATGTTGTTCGTGAATACTAGATTTCTATCACAAAAAATATTTTCTCGGAGATAAATGATCTATGTATATTGAAGAACTGGAACATTGTATCGAAAATGTACAGAATGTCAGGTAATCTACATTGGGGTAGATTGGTTTGATTACATTGAACAACAAATCTTAAGTTTATTTTTTTCTCTTGAAATATGGCACATATTTATAGATTATTACAAACTATCGCTTACAGGATTACAAAAAAAATAGTTCACGGTTAATAAAATTTTTAATGAAAAACAAGTTTCACAAGTATTACAAGTTGTAAAAATATGATTACTAAACGTTGTTTCTTTGCATTACCACTTGAAACTACTTGCAGTTGCTGTAATGAATCTCAAGCAATAACCCCATCATACATAAGGTTCCAGTCTCCTTGAAAAATGTGTCATTGTCATGATATCTTGATGATAATTTACACCGCTATCCTGTTCAAGATTATTGCGAAAAATACCAGTATAATGTACGGTCAAAGATTATCAGCAGAAAGGATTAATTGCATATATTACGACTGAAACACCTTTCTTGAATGATATACGAGTATCAAGAATGTACAGAGCATTAACAACAAGAGACTGGATGTTTAAGGTCATTGACAAAAATGCATTAACTGCATTATATTTGCCTAAAAAAATGTTTCATGGTTGTTCAGTGTTATCAAAATCGCAACATATTTCAATAAGCCATAAATATTTTTATTTGTATGAATGATTAACAGTTTTTCAGATTTACCCATCCTTCATTTGTGACTTTAAGCTGTAAGGCTTATTTCGTTCCAGTGTTATAAGAAAATGCGAATTAATATAAGAATTTTTTTTACTTGTAGTGATAAATATGTCATATAAAATATTGGCACAAAGATCTATGTTTATAATTCATCATAATTCAAGGCTTAAGGTTTATGTGCAAGAATCATGTTATTATATTCATACCCTCTTATATGTAAGAGTTTCCTAATTTGTCATTTTTATGTCTATAAAGAGTTCATACATGTTTTTACAAATTGTATTTTGTTAATTTCTAACACTGCCAACAAAATGTGTCCGTATATAACACCTCCATTTCTATAAAGTCACATGAATTTGTAATAATTTGTAATTTAATGAATTTGTAATACTTATAATGAAAAAACAAATTATATTACGCTTATTAAATTCATATAATACACATTTGAAGTTATTAAACTACATATTCTTACCTTTCAATCATTGGCAACAGGGTTTGTTCTACTTATATTTAATTTGCACTTGATGTTAATAGCATCAGAATGTTTATAGAATACATTGTTCAAAGTTATAAAGATCAGGAATTACGATAGAATACATAATTTTACATGGAGTGTAATATAACTACATGTCACCTATTTTATTTTGCCAATTGAAAGACAAACACAACTTGAAACACACATACCTCATACAAAATATGAATGTTTTTGCTTTCCACAATAAAATTGAAGTTCACACATATTGCAGTCAGTCAATTGTGCTTTAAATTTCCTTTACATCTTATCAATAGAGTACTAATTATTTTGCTTAAAACTATGATGCCCACTGTCTTGGTTATTATATTATACTACAAACGAACTTCTATGCACATAACATGTAACATAACTTTTTTTGCTATTTTTTCTTAATAATTGTGCAATCATTACAAATGTTTGTATTTCTTTCTTGCCTGTTGAACATAGTATATACAGACTTACAAATGTAATACTGATTCACGTTTTTAATTAATTAAAAAATTATTTAGTTACATGATAAAGTTATTTAAATTGTAATGCAACATGAACTGGTATAGAACTATCATAATTGTATCATTACTGTCATCTTCATTATTAATATAATTCATACCAATTTATATACAGAGTGCACCATAATATGTATGTTGAATCTACCTCAAGGATAGATTTACACCGTAATACAAATCAAATAAATACGTATTGATGTATAATTTGATTTCGTCTTAAATCTAGATTACGTGCACTTTCATGTTTCAGCAATCCTTTGTAAAAAAGAATGATCCGAAAGTTAATTCCATTGTAAAGTTGGATACGCTCCACTTTAGACCTTATACTGCATACAGCGCCACCTACGAGAACGATGATCAAACAAACATTTCTATTATCATATCTAATGCAGTTTTCTTGTAGTATGGTTTAACACGCGTAATATTTGTTACGTTTTGTTCACGTGTACATTTTTATCAATGTATGTACAGTAATTGAAAACTGCAGTTGTGTTTCACTTCACATCCCGAAACGAATGCATATAGGGTTTCACATTTACATTCTGCCCACGTGTGAAGCCACAAGCCGTCAAAATTCGCATAGTAAGTTATCGTAGGGCAAAATTGTAATATTTAAAATTGTAAAATTTTAATATTTACAATAATATTTATTGGCTACATATTATTATGCAATTATATCGGGTAAACCATTCCTTTTGTGCAATGCTTACACGACACATTATTAGAACTACAACTGACCGTGCAGTTTATTTATTCTTTAAGTCCGATATTGTTTCCATAAAACTGATGAAAAATATATGTAGGTATTAACCAAATTGTTTAGGTTATGGTAAAAACTGCGATACAATTTTTACTATTGTCTACTGCCTTTTGGAAGTTTTTCCAGCGCAATGTAGGTATGTTACTGTTTGAAAAAGGAATACTATTGTGCACAAATTAAGTACAAATTGTTCGCAAATATAGTATTTTTAAATCAATTTAATAAAAAAACGAGAAAATGGTTTTTTCTTATATGCTTTCTTAACCACAAAATTGTTAATTATGTGTATACAAGCATATGTATCGTAAAAAGTGTTGATTATCTAAGTGTTTAAGTGAATATATATTGTTATAGAAGAGGAAAAACAAAGGTTATAAGACGGTAAGGTGATAGTAGTTGCTGTACACTGCACAGTTCATAATTAATGTACAAGATACAATCAACAAATTACATACATTTGATCATATATGTATCATATAATACTGCATTAAAAACGTTTATTCTCATTATATCAAGAATTAGCGATGTATATTATGATTAAAGTATTGGTGGGAAATATATAACCAGTGTGAATAATTAATCAATTTTTATGTCATTCAAATGATATATAAATTAAGTAAAATTTCAGATAACAATGGGTACATTAGAATTGAAGCAAAGTTTGAGTGGACATAAAGGCAGGGTATGGAGTGTGTGCTGGCATCCCAAAGGCAGCTGCATTGCATCCTGTGGAGAAGATAAAACTATTCGAATTTGGGTTCCTGATGAACCAAAATGGATTATGAAAATGATACTTACAGAAGGTCATACAAGGACCATTCGAGAAATTGCTTGGTCTCCCTGTGGCAATTACATTGCATCTGCGAGTTTTGATGCAACTACAGCAATATGGGATAAGAAATCAGGCCAATTTGAATGTACCACAACGCTTGAAGGCCATGAAAATGAAATAAAAAGTGTTAGTTGGTCAGTAAATGGACAATTACTTGCAACTTGTAGTCGTGACAAATCAGTATGGATATGGGAAGCAAATGATGATGAATATGAATGTGCAGCTGTAATAAATGCTCACACGCAAGATGTCAAGAAGGTATACAATCCTTAATAGATTCTTGTAAAGTAAGAAGAATTAAACAATTATATATCTAGTTTAACAACCTTTATTGAAATGTATAACATACTTTTAGTGTTTTTATGATATTACAAAAAACATTGTTACACTATGAGTGAGATGAGGAAGTAATGAATCTGGCACAAATATAGTAGTTATTAGCAAAATATATTTGTTACACAGGGCCTTGTGTGCAACTCAGTTGTGGTATGTCTAATAAGATTAGAGATAATCAACTAGGAAGATTAACATAGGACACCTATAGAATGATGAATACATAATAGAATAATCTAAGAATTTAGGAGCATGTAGAACTCACAGAAATACAACAAATTTCCTATAAATGCTGGTCCACAACCTAACCTTGTGAAAAATAAACCTAGATAAAGATGAGTTTTTTGATATTCAGTTTGTATATCAGGTTTCGACACAGAATGTGTCTACCTTCCATTTCAATATAAATTTATTTTATTCATAGCACAGAATTATGTACATTTTGAAAAATCCTAAGAGTTGTAAAACAGTCAATTGCCTACATCTTCATCAAGGTTGATTTGTGGATCTTTAATTATGGGACAGTTCTGATCTACTACCATGAGTACTACATGCCTCTACATTTTTTAACCATATTTATAGATCAGTCCCTACGTTATTTTATGTTTCCACTTGTTACTATATTTTGCAGCCTTTTTTTATACAAATTCATAATAGCAGTTACAGACCTTTTAGATTTTCATGAGAACAGATTAGACATACAATATTTAAATAGGTCAGATATTCTAAAGTTAGATGTAAAAGAGACATTGAATATTTTATAAAGTGTAATAGGATTGAAATATTTGATCTTTTGAAAAAATTGTATCCATGCAAAATGAAAACCACCTGTCTAAACCATTACACATATTTACATTGTAGGTTAGATGGCACCCACATGAAGATATTTTAGCTTCAGCTAGTTATGATAATACAGTAAAAATCTTCAAAGAAGATCCAGCGGATGCTGACTGGTCTTGTGTAGCCACCTTAGCATCACACACATCTACAGTTTGGAGTCTTTCGTTCGATAGCACTGGTGATCGAATAGCAACTTGTAGTGATGATCAAACAGTAAAGATATGGCAACAATATAAACCAGGAAACAACATTGGCCTTTCTACTCCAAACAATGAATTAGTCTGGAAATGTGTTTGTACAATATCTGGTTATCATACAAGAACTATTTATGACATAGACTGGTGCAAACTAACTGGACTAATAGTGACAGCATGTGGTGATGACATAATTCGCATATTTAAAGAAGACAGCAACAGTGATCCACATCAGCCATCATTTAGTTTAGTATGCTCAATGGATTCAGCACATACTCAAGATGTTAATTGTACCCAATGGAATCCAGCTTCACCAGGACAATTAGTTTCAGCCAGTGATGATGGCCTAGTGAAAATATGGTCTTATAAAGATTAAAATATGTAAAACCATTTTGTATAATATATCAGAAATGTAAATTACTTTACAATATTTTGAATAAATATGGATATTTATTATAAAAGACAGATTTCTTTTATATCTTCTCGTAACCTGCATTAACGTTTTTGTTGGGTAACAATTTAATGCACTCAGTGTCCTTAATAAACTCTAAAGAGTGTAAATCATAATTCTGCAATTTATGTTTTTTATAGAAAATAATTTATATTTTATAAATGTGTCCCACTTAAGCAAAATAAAAAAATAATAGCTCTGTAAGTTACATGCTTAACTTACTTGTCACCATATACAAAATTGAATGGACCTTGTTTCAGGTTGGTACATAAATGTTTAACAAACTTCCTACAACCCTCCAAAGGTGGCAAAAACTGTACAAGCACAGATCTGATATAACCAATAAATTATTCTGCAATATGAGCTCAATAAGTTCTGGATTACCGTTAAATGTGGTCGTGGCTAAGATGAATAAATTTGCCAGTCCATCATTAGCTGCATCGTGGGATAATGTGGGTTTACTTATTGAACCGACAAAACCAAAAGTAATAAGTCACATATTATTGACAAATGATCTTACTGAAGATGTTATGGAAGAAGCTATTGAATTGAAGATCGATTTAATCATTTCTTATCACCCTCCAATATTTGTTCCACTGAAAACTATAACGACAAAGACCTGGAAGGTAATATAAAATATAATCTTTTTTACTATTTATACAGTAATACAATGAATGCAGACAGAAAATAAAAACTAGCACATCTCACTTAAAACACAATGTTGTTGCATCCGCATTGTCTAAACACGGTAATCATATTTTGTATTATACGAATGAAAATGGGTGCCATCTTGTTGTTACTAATACTTGACAAACAATCAAATCACTTTTGGACAATTTTCGTATTGTCTATTATACTTTTTACGTCCAAGTATCTCAAATTTTCGAAATTAATGATCCGCAAGTTAGATATGTATAAATATCTGTTATTGTTACATTGAACTTGTGTAGCATTCTGAAATATTCTACGAATAAATGTAATGCTGTTATATACAGAATATTTCGCCTAACTCTTGCAGTTAAAAATCTCAGATGCCTTTCATGATACGGAGAAGATATTCAGGGACAAATTGAATGGTATAAATGAGTAAATACTCTGATTAGTCAAACTTTTTTGAGTAATTTTTTACGAGTAGTCAAGGTCAGCGATGTTTTTTTTCAAATAGATTAACACATTTTCATTATCGTAGTAGTGCAGTTCATAAAAAGACAAATTCAACGCTATGAAATGTGTTGACCTTCACATGACCATCACATGACCTTCACGTTATAAGTGAGTAAATAAATAAATAAGTGAGTTTAAATGAGGTAGTTCAAACAGGGATCTATTTTATTAAAAATTAGTTCCATTAACTTCAATACATCTCCCGAGCCGGCGATTGAATGAATTCATTATATTGTTGTGGACCTCTGGAGTAATGGACGTGCACGTAGAATCCGCTCTAGCATGTTTTCTGGTTTTGTGGAAGTATCACTATCAACTTCAATTTTTGAGTCCCCACGGAAAAAAATCAAGTGGCACAAGGTCTGATGATCCAGTTGGCCAACAATTTCTGCTTACAAACATTATGAACTATTATACAGCACGCTATCCCAATGAAATTGATATTCACTCATTTGCCGCCTTCGAAAAAGTATTGAAAAGAGCACATCTCGAGAGTTTTCTTATTTAACGTGATGTGAAGGTCAAAGCATTTCATACCATAGAACTTGTTTGTTTATGAGGTACAATACCGCGGTAATGAAAATATATCGATCCATTTAAAAAGACATCAATGACCGTGACTACTCGTAAAAAAATCTAAAAAGATAAATACGCTAATGCAATGTCAGTTGTCATTCTAAAATAAGGCGTACAGAAAGAAGCATTGTCTACATATTATGTTCTAGTACTATTTTTATATTAATTCTTTGCTGAATAACAATTAAGTGCCCAAAATATAAGGGTAGTGTTAACTTTTTCACGATTTCAAATGTACATATCATTTAATATAAAATATAGAGTGGACCAATAATTATTTCCATCTTAAACCTCTTAGAAACTATGAGATTCGAAAGAAATTTATACAACAGAAGCTGCACAGTACAAAAGGGGGTATCAAACGTCAATTATGATTTTTTTGTGGATGGACGTGCTTCAAAGATATCAAGGTCACCTTCATTTTCATAAATGGATCTATATGTTTTTTGCAGGAAAAAGGAAATTAATACTTTTTATGCTTCTATAATTAAGAAAGCTTTAGTGTACAAAGGTATTCGAAAAGACCATCGGTGTCGATGCCGTTTCGCAAAGATAAAAAAAGATATTCTACTTAAGAAACTGCCAACCAGACATGCAGATGTGTAAGAAATAATTACTGATACGTGTGCTTCAATAAGTGCCCATGTTACAACAAGTGCAACTAAATTCATAGTTACAGAATTGCAGCATTGAATCAATGCCAACAATCATCATCTCAAATATCTGTTGTGAATTAAACCTTAATTATTTACGAAAATTCAAAATGTATTCATTTTATTTTTCCTGCGATTATTGAGATTTGGTGACTTTCAATGATTCTGTGTCACAGGTCATTGTGCTCTTTTCACGAGTCGCTATCAGAATATATAGAAAAGAACATGAATTTATGAAAAAAATAAAGGTGACTTTCATATCTCCGAAGCATGCCCACTTATAAAAAATGATCATTATCATTCAATAGTTCCTTCTGTACTATGCAACTTCTGTAGCATCATTTTCTTCGAACTCTCACAAATTCTGGGAGGTTCAAAATGGTAAGAATTAGTGATACAGCTTGTATAGCAACACACAGAAAATATAGTTTAATAAGATTGCAGTTTGGTATTCTTTAATACACATGAGTCCGTATTATCCCAGTCGTTCGGTTTAAAGCTGAATTTGAAGTTCTTTTTGCATGTTTTCTAATTTTGAATTGTGTAAAATGTCAATAAATATTCAATAAATATGCACTTACTAATTAAAATATTTCACTACATTATGTTTAAAAGTACAATTCTATTTTTTTTTCAATTTAACTATTTTTTTTTATTTTCCGATAATCGGGAACTTTATAAATTCTGCACTTTAATGGCCTAATAACATGACTGTATGTATATAATAGGAACGAATTGCTGCGATGTGCTTAGAGAATGAAATAGCGTTGTATTCTCCACACACGAGTTTCGACTCAATTAGAGGTGGTGTTAATGACTGGCTCGCTGGATCGTTTGGTAATATCATTATGGATACGAATTTTATATACTACATTAGATTTTCTGCAATGTGTCTTTTAATATACGATTTTAAACGGCTGTTAATGTTTTAAGATATTAGCAGTTCTAATGCCATACAAGTTGACGAAAGGGATGCCTTAAATGGTATGGGTAGATTGTGTACTTTAGCAAACAAAATATCATTAGAGGAAGCAGTGGATTTGGTCAAGCGTCGGTGCGGTCTACAATATTTAAGATTTGCACGCGCTAGACACACAGGTAAGAAATTATATTTATTTGCAAGTAACTTAAATGATTGAACATTTCGAAGTTGTAAATGTATGCCAACAAAAACTTTCCATGTTACCGTTGCCTGTAAATGTAGGTGTGATATTTTCTTTCAGATGGTTTCATTAACACCGTGGCAATATGTGCCGGTGCTGGATCATCCGTCTTGAAAGGAGTAAGAGCTGATTTATACGTTACAGGAGAAATGTTACATCACGATGTATTAGATGCCGTACATTGTAATACCAGTGTTATCCTTACAAATCACTCAGAATCTGAGCGTGGATTTTTAAAAGATTTTCAAGCCACACTAGCGTCCATGTTAGAAAACTGTGTTAAAGTAACCATATCCAAAACTGACGCGGATCCTTTACAAACCGTATAATACGAATGAATATATATATCACGAATCCTGCAATTTTTACTTTCACTATAAGCCAAGATTTACAATCGCACGATATTTCAATTACATTAAGCTTCCAGGATTGTGAATTGTGTATACCATTTAATAAAACGAATCTTTCCGATATTTCACATAATTACGTGCACAACCCGTTCATGAACAAAGGTTTGTTCACAATGTTTTCACGTAACCGTTGGAAATTTTCATTTATTATTATTACACAGAATGATTCCATTACACTTAAAAGTAATGGTGAGAATATTCAAATATAATATATTATGTATAATATATATAAAATATAATATATAATATATATAATATATTAAATATTATATATAATATATTCAACGTATGTTGAACATATACAAGTGTATGGCTTACCATATGATAACGATACGATCAAGTTTTTCAATTTAATAATCGTATCTAAAATCAACTTTCAAATGTCAGTATATAAAATATTATGCCAAATTATATTTAATATATATAGGTAAAACGCATCTACGAAGTTGAGTGGAACTCGTAATTTCTATGAAGGGCAAACTGATCTGCAGTTTTTGAATGAAGTAAAAGTGTGTTTTTATTCACGTTCACAAGATCTGAAAAATGATGTTTAGCGAAACGCCATGTGTATGAATAAACGTGATGAATTTTGGCAAACATAATGGATGATTATGATATTAGTAAAAATTTAAAAATAATGCACATCAAAATACACTTATTTTATTATACGTATATATAATAAGACAATAAAGTTGAAAACACTAAGTATTGACAATATATCTCTATGTAAAGTATTTCTAAGAACACCATGATCACCCGTTCCATCCGTGAAGCGCACCCAGTCAAATAACCGGAAGTTTTTCGGCCATAATTTGTGCTCAATAAAAACAGAGATAAGTATTTAATATATAATAATGACTAGATATTGTAACATATCGTTAATGCGCTTACGAAAGATCATGGACCGACACGACCGCACTGAAAGTCATTTAAGTACATCGTGGAGAGAGGACTTTATGAGATATTTTTGACTTTTTCTTCGAAAGGCGTTAACGTTCATGTTTATCTCTCTGTAACAGAAAAACCCATAATTGTAGACAATTGAAAATATGCGGAATAAAATAGTGATCTATTCAGTATTCTTGTTAAAACCATTTCGCAATGCTTATTTCCAGTTACAACTAACACAATTATCGAAATAAGCTATTGATTAGTCAACTTATTCGGAAATACTTATAATTTTTAATGTCTCTCGAACTCATGTGACATATTTAGCTGCACAGGTGGATCATATTTAATTGTACAGGTGGAGTAATTAAAAAGAAGTTTAAAATTAAGATTGTTTGAAAAGTTATGTGAAAACTCTTTGAAAAAGCATGTAAACAACCTCAAATGATAGGCCGTATCTCTTAGAATTTTTGTTTTCTTAGTCCAATTTTTTCTAAAATCAATTATTTCAAACTTGAAAGTATATTACGCAGTTTACTCTTGATATATCTTACTTATTGTTGTTTTCTAAGACAATATATTCCAACCTTCGTTTCCATGAAGCATAAATTCATATACGCTAAGATAGGAAACGTTTACAAACCAGGTTAATGTTTTGCAGACATCAGAATCGAATCCCGGTGTAAAACATTACTGTTTTGCTTGATATTACTCGAATAGTATATTTCTATTCAATAAATAAATTCAAATACATTCAAATTATATTGATAAAGTAATAATTGATTCCGTCGATATTTATTAGCATAAAAATTTACTCTTACTTTATTTGTTAGCATAATAATTTTAGCATAAAATTTTTCAAAGTGGTAATAATTAATTGTAATAAATTGCAGTTTTGATCAAATAGATCAAATAATAATAAAATGTAGCACAGTAGCAGACCAGTACGACGTTATTGGTATAAAAATTTGAATACCTTGTAGCATTTTGCTTGCACTCTATATGAAAATTTTATTTAACCTGGCTTCAAATTATCTTCGCCAAAGAAAAAGAACGAGGTATTAATTAAAGTGATTGTCTTGGTGCAACCAAATCCGTGATCGATTTGTAACACAGCACTATTTTGTCATCTACAACATTCGTTGAGGGACAGTTTGAATAAAGAATATTAATTTTTATGAAAAAACTGCGGTTGCTCTGATCCAGAAAAACCGACATTTGCGTGTCTGTTTTCAGAATCTGCGTTAATAAAGATACGTACGGCTAACGGATAGAGGAATGTCCCAGCACTGTCTTCGTTATTACCGGCCTTGGCGATACAGGTATATTGACCCATATCATCCCAAGTGATATTCTCAATCATCAAGTCGCCATTTCGTAGTATCTTGCGGCGAGAATCAGGTGTGCTATGTATCAATTCGTTGTCGCTGTCTACCCAGGAGGTGTGCGGCCTCGGAGTTCCACTGGCCCTGCACGGAAAGACCGCCGTTGTTCCCATCAAGGCCAGCCTGGTCGGGGAATGCAAAGTAACGGTCGGCTTGTTGTCAGAACTGCAGTTGTTCTCATCGTTTCCTAAAATATTAACATAATAATATGTAAAGAGTGGGCCTATTCAGGCTTTTTGGTCTTGAATCAGCGCATATTTCCCATGTTGAGACAACAAATCTGCAAATTATTCATATGAAGCATGTGCATACCGCACAGTTTAGAAGGAAGCCTGCTTACGTCATACGCTATTCGCTTTCACGGAGAGAATATCTTAGTAAGTGCGTGCATGGAATATGGCATCTATAATATTAATGATGAGAGGCTCGGCAATACGGTTCTATCTTACCGCTCACAGTCAGCATCGTCGGAGATGATATCTGCATTTTGTCTCCGGATACAGATGCACAATGAATGAGTCCTTCGTCCCTCGGCGTAATACATTCTATCACAAGTTTAGAATTTGTTTTACCAAGCCCTTCCCAACCAACGGACGAGGACTCACGATCTGCAACACTCTTACTCAGCTGCTCCTTAAGCTATGATATTAAGATGAAGATAAATATTAGTATATGATTTCGATAAGCATTCGTTTCTATAGCCGTCGTGTTCTTTTAAACTCTTTAATTTAAACGTTTCAAATTACTCAGATAACTAACATAACAGACATACGTAAGTGCTCAATATATAATGCTAACTCTCTAATAACAAAAGTAGTATAGTGTCTATGATATTCCTTTACTATTTTCAAAAAATGTGTATTAATTAGTAATATTGGTAATATTAACATTCGGCGGCAAGCACATCATGCGTATTGTAATGATGTTAGTGTTGAAGTATATATACATTACATTTGAGATATAAATTATTCATTCATGGAAATGTTCCACAGTTATTATCCAGGATTATGGTATTTTAAAATTAGTGACAAACAAATACCACTTCCCCATAATCGATACTAATAGCTCAGATGTATTTTCAAGATCGAGATATTCTATTTAAAGGACTTTTGATAAAATGATACCTTGTCTTCTGGATTGTTTCCCCGTAGCCAGAGTATTTGAGGTGGCGGTGCGCCCATAGCAATGCACTCTAATTCGATTCTTTGTCTAGTATTTGAAGAAAGTTTAATTAAAGAGGTGAACGACGTAGAAACGTTTTGGATCGATAAATCAACCTACCCCGCTGCGATGTTTAAAGTATTAACAGGATTTTGTGTTATCTTAGTCCAGTCATTTCCATAATCCTACAATTCGCGATGGAAAATTTTAAAAATAGACTAACTATAGAGTGAATTTTTAATCAAAGTACAGCTAAGGACATATTCTTAAATTTGCATATTATTGCATCATTTTACTTGATTTGGGACAATATAAGTACGGCTTTTTCGCGTACCTGCAGCCTTGCTTCGGCGGTTGCAGATTCCGCTGTATTTTGATAAATAGTCGGTTCCAAAAGATTTGAATCTACAGCTCCTCGATTCCCACCGTGCTTTTGTGCCAATAATCGGAAAATCTCTAAAGGGTTGCCAAGTACTGTGCTCGAAACAGTCACCACCAAAAAGAGGTGTATACATGATAGAAAGTTCTCTGGCATCTACAAGATCCACAACAAAAAAATCGTGTATTGCAAATATCGAGTTACAGAAATACAAAAAAATGTTCGAGCAATATTATACAATAAAATGTAAATAGCTATTGCGTAGAGTGTACTCACAAGTAACTACCAAACTTCCTATTTGATATAAAAATTTTTTATTAATCATACGATTAGTAAATAAAGATGGTCTTATAAAAAGTTGGATTAAAGAATAGATACATGGCACTTAATTGTTTATCGAAATCGTCCGACACATACTTTTTTTAACCTCTGAAATACTTATAGTCTATTTGTGCATACGAATATGTATGACTAATCGTAATCTCGAATATTACATATTCATTAATCAATGGAGCCCCTCCAGTTATCGTACTTTATTTCTGTGCAAACATTTCTTATATAATTGGATGTAAGAAGACCAAAAGTATTAAAATAGACTAAATATGTGACGAGCAAGATTGGGATGAGTCTAGTATCATAATTAAATTGATAGTATAACTGTATAGTAACTAAAAATAAAATTGGCTAATAACATTTTCTTCAAATTTATTACAACATGCGTCTTCGAAATAATACGACAGAAAGCGTAGAAATAAAAGTAATATTTTATCAGTATATACTAGTGCTTCGGATAATATAATAATGAAATGATTCCAGATCCGAATGTTTGACTGATATCATCGTTATCAAAATACTAATTGTAAAATGCCCAGTTAATCTATGTCGTTAAAACACAATGAAATAGATAGTAAAATGTTCGCACCACTGATTTACATCATGTACAGTAGTAAATATTCACTCGAAATTACATTGACGATAAGAGTAATGAACACTATCTCAATTACCTACCTCAATGTAAAGATTTTGAAGCCCGCGCGCACGCGTGTTGTGTGTATATGTACAAAGTCTTTATGAGTAGCATGCCTTCTGCGATTACCCTTTATCAGCGAAACATAGCGGTACGCTGTGGTGCTCTTAAATAGTGATAATTTTATAAGTGGCATGCAAACATGACAATGTCGAGCTGTTACGTTCGGCCAATTTTAGATACGAAGGTGCATTCGACAAGTGTCAAGAAAAAACATAGTTTCTTAATCATCGTGAGAAAAGAAGATGTGGTGTGTGTATGAAAGAGTCAACAACTGTGTTTACAGTTAATGCACTCGGTACTGTTCATGCCTGGGAATAATGTGAAATAAATATGGTAATGAAAAAGGTCCAATAGACCGGATGAGCCGAAAAACGTTATCATCCGATGAATTTTAAATATTTCCCATGTCGTCATAAATAAATGAATGTATCCGTTTGAACGCTTTACTTCCGGTAAAATTTATATCACCTCTTTTTTAAAGTGTTTCTTCGAACATCGAATTCAATTAATGTGGTTTAACATTATGTTATAGTAATAAATAAAAGTACGAAACCGATACTAGTGATTTTCGGCTACGACTAAATCATTAACCAGCATCTTTATTTGCTCCGGAGCACATATTATGCTTATAAATCTAAATTCGCTAAAAAGAAATGTGTAACTTATTTCATTTAACATTAGGTGGGCATTTAATAATTCAAGAGAAATAAACCGCAATAAAAATCCAACGACACAAGTTTTTCTCTGTTTCCATAGAGAGCTCATGCAAAAATGCATGATAAAGATTGAGAAGCACATTTCGAAAAACTGTTATTTGCAATAGCAAGGCACATGTACATTTTCTATGTAGATTTTCTATCTTTCAATTACCGAAGGCGAATTCACAAAATATTTTTCCCTATTATTAACCACTGTTAACATTAGGACTGTAGCATAAAATAGTACTAATATTTATGTGTAATAATACCTTCTTTTTGCACGTTTGAAATTATTTGTACCAAATATGTAAAAAAAAGTGTAATTAGTTGAAATACATCATTTAAGAGATGAACCGTTTTGACGATATGTGATATATCATCGAAAAATGTATGTGTAGTTTAGAATCAGGGAAATACATTCGAAAAAGTGTATATAAAAGGAAAATTTAGCAAATTGCATTATGCATTTTATTTGCAGCGTCCAGCGGTAAAGTGACATATTTACATGTATATTTGTACGTATAAACTTTGTCACAAATATTGTTGCGTGGTAAGCATATTACATCGAAGGACCTTGTTATTGGTGAATATAGCATATATGAACAGATTTTTCGAAAAGTTTTCACATTGCAAGGACAAATATAGAATAAATTTCAAATATAAGATAATGTCGTGGTAAGTCGTTATTATTACACATAAAATAATTGTAAAGACGACAAGTGGTGAAAGGTGACATCATCCAGGTGTCCATTATCAAGGATAAAATAATATGTTTAAGTAATAATTAAACAGAGAGAAAGAGTCGTCGGTCGTACGTCTTACCGTTAATAAGTTTTTTTGTTGATTGCCAATAGTGTTCGCTGAAGGACTTCTCGTGTGTAATTGAACGAAAAGTAAAACGTCACTTTTAGACCGGCGAAGGAAGCACTGACTGAGCGGAGAGTCGTTATTGGCACATTTATACATTTCAAATGTAACAGCCGGCGCCCTCGCTTCGATCGGATTGGTCGCAGAAGTGCGTAGTGGGGCAATACACCCACACCAGCCAATTGAATTTGTTATCCACACGTCTGAGAGACGTACGCGGGTAATAGGTATCCCCAATTTGTTCTCCACCCCATTTGAGTTCATCGATTTTTGTTTGATATAAACGACACGATAATTACTTTTATTGAAAGAGATATAGTACCAGGAAGGAGCCAAGCGTCAAGATGACACACGCGCCCAATTATTTTCGATGGCAGAAGAGTAGAGAAAGAGCGGAAAGGGAGGGATTGGAAGTTAAAGAGGGATAGACGGCTTGAGAGGAAAAGAGAAAGAGTACTTTGTACGTGTGCGAGCATGAAATTTTCAGCCGGAAGTTATTTCGACTCACACTTGCCCCGAGGGTGTCTATCTCTCTTTAAGGGCTTTTGTATATTGGAAAAGCTTTTAAGTAAATACCACAAGATTTCTCTACAAATATTTGTCGAAATTTTCTGTCCATACCGCTTATCTCACGGGAGAACGCGGAAAACCTTTCGAATCGGAATACTCCCCAGACAGTCACTTAAGAGGAATCTAAAATCATCTTTATCAGGAAAATTCTTCTCAAGAGAAAAATAAACAAATATTTGCCAACTGTTTATTTCTGAAGCTTTTCTTAAGATTCGTACAAATTTTATTACAGCCAACAAATTGAAACTCTTTGGAAAAAAGAAAATGGATACTGATCTAAGCGTCTTCCGATTCCACTATTTTCCAACGTTTGCTGCATATAACTGTATCAAAAATTACGAAATTAATAATTTACGTTACTTTTCAAGGGTAGATGTACAGCTGTACATATTTATGTAAACACATCAGTCATTAATTCACCAATCATACTGGGTATGGACGACATTTAGAAAATCTTATGATAATTACAGAAATATGTTCCTCCTCATTTTGAAAGGAGAACTGTTAGAATCACTTTTTAATAATATTTTTCGTATTATTCTATTTTATTTCACATTATTGTACGTGTGATACTGCTCATAATGTTTTTCATCGTAAAAGTACAATGTCAGATACACATAAATAAGGCTTACATGAGGACCAAATTAATCAACTATACTATTCGTGATTATGTTCACCCCACTGCAGCAGGTCTCCCGTTGGGATAATAAAAGACCAGAAATTATCATCAGTGGACTTTTCATAATCAACGGACACATTCAACCATGGAACGCTTCTCCATTAAATTGACCAACGACTAGTTATAATGTCCACCAATATATCAATAAACGAGCTATGGGCACACAATACATACATCTAAAAATATCCATTAAGGATTCACACGAATAAATATTTGTGAAATATTCGTGAAAAGAAAAACAAAGAGAGGGAGATATATTCACGATGAAAGACTTCGGCGATGATTTTAGAAATACACTGCACCTTTACTATAATAAGATACTTGTATACATTTTTATATGTCCGTATGTAAATCTTATTACTTACTCAATAGAATTCGAGTCTCTCCAGAAATGTCGGCAGAGCGGCGATATAAATTAGTACTATAGTAATAGTAATAATAGTAGTAGTGGTGGTGGTAATATTAGTAGTAATAATAATAACAATAATATATAATGGTATTAATAACACTAATGTTTAATTTACTTGTTCGGTAATTGCGCCAATTCAGATATTCAATATGCATAATATCTTTATATTATCATTTCAAGTTTAAAGAAAATGTAGAGGAACAAGGAGAAGTCCTGGGGAGAATGCATGGATGACTGTGATTAAGATTTATATGTAAATCAGGTCCAGTTACCTGGCCGGAAGGCTGTAATTTACTAAATAAATACATCTTTATATTATTATAAACATTAGTGTACATAGTTACATTTTATTTATTCAATGCAATATCGAAAAGCTCATTGCTAATAAAACAAGATGCAATTTATTTGAAATATGACTTATAAAATGAGTTAGAAGTATTGGAATATGGAACGGTTAATATGACTTTTACTGTCTATCTTTTATTCATTATTCGTATGAATTAGACACACTATAACTTCGACAGACACACTGTAACAAAATTTGGCATACTTGGTAAGAAGTAGGAAACTACCTAGCTAATTTATTTTTTTCGAACGTTAGCGAAAACTGGAAAATTTCGATTGCGTTCTATTTGCGAAGTAAACTGTAACCATCACATCAGCTCCTATTAAGGTGATCTTAAGCTGTAACTGTAACTAACACGTAAATCTAAGTATTCAACTACACAGGCTAACTGTATAAAATGGGTTATCTTTAGAAAAACAATATATCACGAATAATATACAGAAGAGTCTCAGTAATCCGAGGTCTTTCTGGCGTTTTTGATGTGAATTTCACATGATTTCTAGTCTCGAATTATATTACATGTAAATAAATGTATATTCTTACGGTTAACATAAGTATATTATTATATTATGTTTAGAAGTACAATTTATCTATTCTTGCATTTTCTGATAATTTGAGTTTTTCAATAATCCAATGCGGGTCTCGTCCACGTAAATTATTTGTTACTATATTGGTGTCCATGCGAAAGGTATCTTATGGATATGTAATGAATTTATTTGTGATGAATGTACCATGTAGGTGGAGAATTACGTGCAATTTGTGTCATTCATGTCAGTACAATCGGTACAGTACTTTTAGTGAAATAAATATATACAAATTCTTCCTTTTATTTATTGCGTCAGTTGAATCAATTCATTCTAAAGAAAATAAATAATATTCTTCATTAATTTGAAAATTACATCATAATCATTACACTGTTAATCTCAATAAATTAATAAGAAATAAATGAATTTCCGTTTTTGCTATATAAATAGGAGACAAAACATGCAGGCAATTTAACATTCAAAACCTTACAGCATATTGATCAGAAATGCTGCTAATTAAAAGAATTACCATTTTCCACTATGAAAATAGGAAACTAAACATTCAATGAAAAAAGAACAAGATTACTGAAGATAATAAAGATAATAAGATAATAATAGATTTTGTTAAACAAAATGAGTTGGCATTTTTTTCTACCTTTGGTTTTATAATGTACAAATCGTGGCAGTACTCGTTTAAAATATTAATTTGGTGAAAAATGATATGAGTAGTCAAAAGATGGTTCTTATTTTAGTTAAACATTTCTTTTAAAATATATTTGTGTCCTATCTGAATCTTTCCAATTTAATAAGTTAGAATATATAAATTGTAATAAATTGTCAAAATTACTTCGGAATGAATTACGAAATTTACTCACAAACTGGCGAAAAGTTCCTAGTTTTTAAAATTAATTTGAATTACAAAATATAGTCGTCGATGTAACATAAGTGCAGATTTTTACTCCCCTTTTAGCTGTGTTTAGTAAAGTAGCAAGCAAATTAGCTTTCGATACACTATTTTTACATGAACTGTATTGTTAATACCATGTGTAAGAAAATATTGAAAATATTGATACAGAAAAGTACAAGTGCGAGAACGCAATGTATGTACTATTTTTACTACCTTTTTACTACGTACTATCCTTTTGAAAGTGCATTATATTATCACTATTATTATTATTATGATTATTGTAGAATATCGGGGGTTATTTCATTATAAAAGCGGAACTCTTTGGATCACCACACTAATTGCTTAACAACAACTAAAAAGTCAAAAGATCTCTAATCGATATGCTCTTTTGCTAACGCACATAGGTATAAACGGAGATACGCGTGTGGAGCATGCACTATATTTATAGCGAGAGATAAATATACACTCTGGCAAAAGCCCAATTGAACATGCTCACAGCAAAAGGGCTACAGGCGGCGGACTAACCCCGTAATAGCAGCCGTGTCAGTTCTAGTACTAACGTCACGCAACGTGGAACTTTTGAGGGACTCAAAACACTGGAATGTGCAAAATGATCTACCATATAGCAGTGCTCCGAACGAAGACAATTGAAAAAACGCGGAAATTATTGCTCGATCCACGTTAATAGTGTCGATGAACAAAGTGATAGTGATGTGCTCATTTTGTACAGTTCACACGTTAAAAGAAACCCGGTAAGACCACCTTGCTAGCTCTTTTTAAAGGCCGCCAGGGTAAACTTAATTACATCGATCTGCTGCATTGCTCATAATATCCATCCAAGTAAGTATATCCTGCAATATTCAAAGCGTCGCGTAAATCATCTAATTACGTAAGAATTTCATTGAAATCGATTGCTGCAAGCTAGCTAAAATGCTCGATCAAAATACATTTATTTTTATTACATTATAGGACGTGCTGTTTTTACTAGAGTATTCTTGCCGACTATTTCACACTAGAATTTCTAAAGACATACTGAATACCGTACTAAATGTTTTAGTCCTCATCAGTAAAATATTAGTATATAAAATGCTTGCTAACGGATAAACATGCATTCCTACCAGAAATTTAATTTTCTTTGTGCAAATAACACCATTTCGCTCCGAATTGAAATTTCAATGCGTCTCGACATTTTTATACTTGTTAAATTTGTTTGCTGGAAGCCACATATTTGCTGTACGAATACACTTACAATGTGTTTAAGGAAATTTAAATTAAACTTCACTAACTTTTTATAGTGTTACTAATGTTATGCGAATTAGGCGAAATTTCTCGCATCGCTTGTGGTCAACTCTGAAACACCTGTTGCGGCTTTCTGCAGCACTTTAATCTATACACATGCATATCTTGCTGATAATAATTTATAACTATTATATATATATTTCTTCTATTAATGAACATTATTCGTTGTCACGAAACAGACTGCGAACTGATGCAAATTAAAGAGCGTTTGTAGTAAGTTAAAGTAAACTGAAGTCAATTTATGAACCCATTAAAACAGAAATGGAGATAAATATTAATCTAGGAAAACAATAACGCAATATTTTTTCGTTGGATGGTATTTACATATTTGGAATTATTTTGTGTAACGTAAAATTTAATTTATTTCTTCAAACATTACGAAAACTTCGAGTACTCAGTATAATTTGATTAGCTTATACAGATCGGTATAAATTAGTCTACGATGTATGATGAAAAGCCAATTTTTGAAAAAAGTTTTAGAGAAAGTACCTTAAAATGTTTTTGTACACACACATGTATTCATTTATGTACATCTCAAAACGTGTGTGCGTGTGAATTACATTTGTTATCAAAATTCCTGATAAAAGGAAAATTCGTTATCAAATTTATCACATTTACTGAAATCACATGAAGGGCAGCAAAAACGGAGCTCTTTCATGCACATATGAACAAAATTATTATAAAATCGTATTATATAAGGTAACGAAATGAAAATAGGATATTTATACATGTAACAGTGGTGTACAGTGCATTTCTAATTCGATGCATGGCGTACAATCAGCTATGATTCAGTCAATATGCCCTTATAAGTGTGTGAATTTTATTTCATTATTATTTTACGTAAAATATCTTCATTTCGGAGTAGCCAATTTTTAAGCACGTATATTTATTAAGGAAATAAATGACAGAATGCTGAATTCCTAAGAAAATGAGTCATTTTACGATAATTTAACTGTCCTCCTTATACCAGGTGCAGTGGCCATCGGTTCGACGTTTATTCGGCTGCATCATATAACTAAACCACAGAATGGCTTCTGTTTCAGTTTGACTTTTCTTGGTACGCTTCTGCTTTAACTTCCGCTAAGCTCGAAATCGCTTTACCCTTCCTAATGTTAATATTCTGGTACACTATCTTTGTACTCATGTCTATACTTCCTTCATTTAATTGCATGTTTACTTTTGCGCAATAACTAAAATATCGTTCATCGCTGACGTATCATTTTATTGTTTAATGTACCCATAAACATAACTTTCAGACGTGCATCAAAACCATCCTCGTATTTGAGATAAAACTTTTTAGCACTATGTTTCGTTCCTTCAGCTTTTGCGTCAAACAAGTTTATCATCTTGTCCCATAGATATGTTTTGAACTGATATATGCTATATCAATAATCACTTACTGTGAAACATTACCTGTACAAATACTTGTGATATCATTGGTAATAAGGTTATATGTTTTGCGCGTATAAAAATGTTTGAATCTCGTCTTTTTGAATTTATTTAGGATGCATCACATGTATTCATCACAAAAAGGTGATCCTCTATGCCCTCTTGGCTTTCACCCTCAAGTACGATGGCCAACTCGATGCAAACGTTGTTTTAGGTATAATTATGATATCTTATTTATTTATCACGCTAATTGGATAGTTAGATCTGTAATACGAAGAAGATGAACCTTTATTTTGTTTCGTTGCTTTAAATAGAGATTATAAGGAACACGGTGGGAAAAAAGGCAGTTTAAGGGATATTACATCTTCCACACCTAGTCTTTCACCGTGGGAATCATCATCTGGGCGGTAAATTACTTTTTTATACAAATTTTATCCAATTTGACAGGTGATCTTTGCATTAAAGTCTTACTGAATTGTGTTTCCTTACGTCTGAGAGTAGATCCTCAGAAACTAGCGCCGGTAAAAGAAGTTGGGCATCTGCGACTAATCTGGCAAAAGAAGAATCTAAATCATATTCCAAGATCGTGCCAACGCCAGCAGCAAACTGGACATCTTCAATGGATCTAACGACAATTGGTATTGATCCTCAAGAAACGGCTACATCTGATAGACATACCAAAACCATTAGATCTAGGTCGTTAGATATTGATTCTACTGATCAATCGCGTCCTTCTGAGGAAGGCGATAAAGTTACACGTCCACAAAAACTGCAAATCAAAGAAGTGATCGACAAAAGTAACGGAACTACCAACAACGACGTTGAATTTATAATCCAGGTAACTTGAAATATACATTAATATATGTACACATACATACACAGTGTTTCAGATATGGGTGACCAAACTTTAAGAGCGTATTCTACTCTCTGTCAAGATGAAAAAGTCATATGAACATTGATCTAGGAACACTTTCTTTCTGCTGAAGAGTTTCGGAATAATAATTATACCGATCGATGGGTTGGCAAAGACGGTCCAATAGTATGGCATGCACGTTCCCCTAATTTAAATCCTCTGGATTTTTATTTATGGGGACATCTTAAGACACTTATTATAATACATTCACTGCAACTGTGGAAGTGCTCCGAAATCGCATTGTTGCCTCATGTGACAAAACTCGAAATAGTTCGAGAAGTTTTTAACATTTTCGATAGTCCATGAGGTGCCTATGTCAGGTCTACATTACTGCAGGAAAAATCGTTTCTACATAGGAATTCCTTTAATGAAGTTTTCTTGCCACACTCTGTCGTATACAAAAAGTACTTACAATTCGGAAGGAAAGCACTTTCCAACCCATGTTCATGTGACTTTCTTAACATCTTCATGCCGTGTAAAATATGCTCCTAAAGTTCGGCGACCTATTTTTGGAACACCCTGTATATATACACTTGTATTTTAAGCCGAATGTGTGAAATAGCTGAATTCACGAAGTGAATATTCCATATCTGCGTTATATCCTGAATTCGAAGCTTGTTTCATGAGTTAATCACGACTAGATTTGCTGAATCTACAGATTAGACATCATATGTGTATGTATTTATGCACACTACAGGTTATATGATATACATACATGCTTGCGTATGTTCAACTTGTGAATCACTTAACATTAGTATCACCATTTTTGCTACTGTATGAATTTTTTTACCAAATGAATAGATCACGTTATTTAGAATTTTCCTCAAGATTAAATTCTTTATTATAATGAATGTATATTTCTTAAATGCAACTATGGCACTCATCAATTCAAGTCCGATGATGAATATTAAAGAAAGATTTCAAGAAATTAATCCTATAAAATGAAAAGAATATATTACAATAACAAAATTCTTGCATTGCGCATCTTCTAATGACGCACCTGATAAATATTAAACGAACGTTATACAAATGATAGTCAACATAACTCACTGCACGTGCTAACTCAATTTCTTTAATGTCAGTAGTACGGGGAATAAATCCAGAGCGAATGTTAGGTGATTCACTCTACACACGTACAAAGTGTACGTATGTACACAAAATGTTTTTTTGTTGGTTACCATCATTTCTGAGCTACTTGTATTGTACCGCGAGTAAAAGAACGACTCTAAATTGGTACAAAAAATAAACGATAAATCAAAATTGTCACAAAACTTTGATATTTAAAAGAACGGCGTTAAATTTGATTATTATTAGTGTTAATATGTTTCATATCGAATTAGCGATTTCGCTGAAACCAAAAAAGCCAGGTTTATACGCATTTCATATAAAAAAGTTTTTCACATATAAAGGACACAAAATTACGTTGATAAGGTTCACCGTGCATAATTTACAAATACATTATTACACAATTTAAAGGACGTGTTCCAAATGTCCTAGATGTGCAAGGCGAGCAATTTCTATAGCTCTATGAAAATTAAATTAACGCTTTAATTACTCATACAAGAATCTGTGTTTTGTGTCAGTAACAAAATATAACTTTTCAACTTTATATACCGAATATGAAAATTACATGAGATTAGAATAACACTGAAAAGCTCTATGTACTAACAGCGTCATAGTTATGAGGAAGCATATAACTTGTCAGTTAACTGCAGTAGTCGCGAAAGGGGCTGTATTTGTTATTTGATAAACAGGTTTTCTCTTTTCGTTATACGTTTACGAAGCTTTGTGTTCCATCGCAAAAGGCCTGTATACTGTGCTTTTCATGATATTACACAAGAGTTTTTAAAAATGTTTAACAAAATTGAACGGATCGTAGTAACACTATATTCTTTGATGACGTAATATGCACACGTCGCTGATTAACATTCATTAATAAAGTAAACTGGAAAACCATGCACATGGCTCACGCGAGTTACATATAAAAAAACACGATAAATAAACGGTAGTAATTGACAGCTTTCACAATATAGACATTTCTGTCAGAGTGTATACACACAATATGCGTGCAAGGAAATCATCTATCTGGAATTGATCGAAAGTCATTTGTATTTGGTCGGTTGAAGTATGGGCTCGATAGGTTGGTCTCCTGCACATTTAGCTATGGTTTTAACATATTTAGGTGAAGAAATCACGGACAGTCGCTTCGCCAAAAAGTCCGTCGCAAGACGTACAGGACGAACTAATGGAAAAGGGAGGGAAAGTGGATAAGGTAATGCTGCTGGCATATCATTGGCATTGAAGTAGTCAGTTGCACTTGTAGAATGTGTGAAATATTACAAATGTAATAAGAATAAAAAAAATATCCTAGAAAGAATGCACGTATGAGTTACAGGTGGTGATTGAAGAATAATCAAGCCAGCGATGATATTAGATAGAAACGTTTGTTCTGCTCCTCGATAACGGTTCGTTTCCTACCTCCAAAGACTATGGACGCGTAAAAAGAAACTATTGTACTTTTTAAGTAAACCATTAATTTGTATTTGAAAACCTCGATGCGATACGAACTTTCCTATCATAGTCTTTGAGAGAACAAGGCGCATGCAGTAGTTATTCTACGGACCATTATTTATTAATGCCATTTGATCTAACTGCTTTGAGATTTCGTTTACTATAGTTACGAAATAATCGGGTACAATTGTACCTCTTCCTCGAAATATTGTAGATGTCATCATCCGTCGCTTCGGCAAACATTGATCGTTCACTACAATGGCAAAATCAACGTACGCAGCTTTGTTAAAGCCATGCCTTTTCTATCAAAATTACTTTAAATGCTATTTCGCCACAATACTTATACGACGCATTTTATACGTGTATATGATTGAATAAAAAAATGCAGTGAATTTCACGTGTTTCGTTAGTAGGTGATTAAATAATTTTTTACTTTCACAAAATGATCGAAACCCTTCATTAACGAATTCGTAAAGCAGATTATCAGTTACATTTGATACTGTGACAGGCTGTCTAACCCACATTTTTTATCTGCGTGAGAAATAACAACTACCCTAGTGTATAGGTAAGATATATTGGCGCCCTGTAGGGGTGACAGTACAGACAGTAGCTTACAGCAGACAGCCCTTAAGTATGAGGCTTCTTTCATTCTTTGCTAAAGTAAATTTAAGTGATACTACGTCAAAGGAAAAAAACATCATAAGACACATACGCCCGTTTAGATTTTGTTGTGGATAATATTGACTGCAGTAGTGAACTTTTTTTTATTACAAAGCAAATAAATAAAGGGCAAAGCTATATTTGCATTTTTACTGTTACCAATTTAAAGCAAATGATAAATACTATTTGCAGAACGAAATTAAAGAATTAAAGTCACAATTGAGCGAAATGAGAGCTAGGTGTGAGAAGGCAGAAAAGGAGAAGAGCGAGATATTATTAAGGCGATTAGCATCTGTAGATACCGTGTCAAGCAAACCCTCCAGCAACGAATTGATGAGACTTCAGAAGACTGTCAAAGAGATGCAAGCAAAAAATGAAGGTAACTTTCTTTCGGCAATTTATGACGTATTGACCAAAAAAATATCAACAAAAATTGACGACTTTTCAGTCTGAAAGCATGAATATAGTAAAAATTGTGAAAGCAGTTAATTCCTTAAAAAGCTAAACATACCGTCAGTTTTGAAACATAGTTACAATTTTCTTCTGCTCATATCAAACACAGCATGTTACACATGTTAATACATATTCAGTATATGATTCTCAACGTTCAATTTTTGTTTTTTAAGTAACCGTATTGAATAAAAACAAGAGTGATAAATGTTAATTTCTCCAAATCCGAATTTTTCAGCACTCGTGGAAGAGAAAAATGGCTTGTCAATGAAAATAAAAAGTTTACAAAAGGAGCTTAACACAAAATTTTACAAAAGCGACAGGGACAAAGTTAACGAAGAATTGAAGTCGAAACTAAAAGCAGCTGAAACACTTTGTGAATCATTAATGGACGAAAACGAAGATATGAAAAAAGAAATTAGGGAATTGGAGGAAGAGATATATGAAATGCAAGATAATTTCAGGTAAAATGAACATAATACGTGCAAGCTTGCATTGCGTTTACAAAAACCTTCTTACTAACAGTAATCTACATGAAGTTCATCTCATGTTAATGTTTCTTAATTCTTATGAGTCATACATCTACGTGTTTTGGAAGAATTTGAAAGCAAACGGGAAAATTAATTCGAACGTTATATAACCAAGATTTTTTAAGTTGACAAATTATCATAAACATTGGCGACTGTGTAACAGACGAGACTTTAAAACCGTCTCCATAACTAGAACTGAAAAAATATTTGAAAGAGTGCGAACAGACTTTCTTGTTCTATGAAGCGTTTTATACTTCTTCCTAAGCACTTGCCATGTCAGAGGCCAGCAACAACCCGCATATTTTTCGACTTATTTTCACTTAAATACGTTGTATTAAAAAATTACGGCTAAAAACAAAACAACTGTTTAATAATTAATGGTTGATGAGGGATGCTAGAAAATTGCACTCTGACAGAAAATCTATCTAGAATGATGAATTATTGTGTTAATTATCTATTAGGCATTTGTTTCATTTTATTAGGCGTAATACACAAGGAGGAAACTATATAAATTACTGTTAGACTTTCATGTGACAAGTCGCCAGAAAATAAGAGTGAAAGATAAAATGAAAAAATGGTTTATTTATGACTCACGAAATATTTTTTCGGGTACTATTAGGGGAACGGAATTATGTTACAATACCCTACGTTACATATTCGTTGCTCACATTTATGACTTTTTGTTGTATGCGAAATCTAGCTTATTATCCAATTAAGGTAAGTTTGATCCCTGCGCTCAGAAAATTGGTAGGGTAGGCCAAAAACAATCAATAATGACATTTTGAGTTTGAAGTCTCGTACAAGCTATACTATAATAACTAATTAAATGCAATTTACATCGTGAGATGTAAAAGTTTGTTGCCAACAATGAGATAAAATGTTTAACTGGCATAACGTGTTTAAAAAAAGTGATTCAGTTTCAATGTTAGGTAGAGAAACTGTCACGATTGTCCAATTCCCCGAGACCGTTGTAACAATGATGGGACACAATTGCACTGCAGATAATAATCTGGAAAAGATAGATTTCTCTGTTAGACATTTAATGACTAATCATTATTAGACAGCCTTATAATTTATAAATCACATTAGATCTTTGGGAATGTATCTATACTTACTAATCTGCTAAGTAACGAAATATAAAGAATAAAGAAATAAAAGAAATATAGATAATATTAAACAAAAAAGTGATATTCACTTCATAAACATATTTAAAAAAAATATGTTGAATAAAACAAAAGTAATTATCCCCAAGCAGGAGTGTTACAATTGTACCCAGTTGGTTCTTTAACATTCAACACACTTCTTTTTATTCAAAATATACATTTAAGAATGTACACATATTAAAAATAAGCTAACGTTAATGACAACTAAAGCTTTTGTGAAAATAACATTAAAGTAGTAATCTACAAGAATCAAAATATTGAAGATTTTCCATTCATGAAATAACTTATTATGGATAATTAAAAACCTGTTCAGTTTCCTATCGAGATCCATTTACCGTGGAGTTATATCGCGTCGGCAAGTACATGGCTATTTTTGTTTCGGAGATATTCATAGTGTTACTTTTGCCCCTCGTCTATCCTGCGTAATAGAAAAAAAATGGTAACCATATTTCAATTCTGTAACATGAAACCCATTAAATGGACCTGGATGTAAGAAATGCACATTTTCCATCAACAAATATAAGACTTACGAAATTCACGATGTAGTATCAGTATTATACATGAGAATTTTGTCTTTAATTTCTTAAGGGAAGAACAAGCAAACGAATATACAGTACTACGGAAAAATTTAGAACAATCAAATAAGAACTGTCGAATACTCTCTTTTAAATTAAGAAAAATAGAGCGTAAAGTGGAGGAATTAGAAACTGAAAAAACCGACTTCGAAAAGAAGTATGAACAGGTAATGTACTATTGTAATCGCAACATATATACTGTAATAATGATATTATTATCTATGTAGGTGAAAAGAATAGAAGATATGCTAAGAAAATTAGGGACCGAATGTAAAAATAGATCTCAAAAGAAAGTGGCGGACTTTACTAAATTGCAATTAAAGAAAATTGTGGATGATTTGGAAAAAGATATAGGTGTGCTATAACATTTGTCATGTCTTGTTTTTAATAAGAAGTTACTTATTTATGAATAAAAATATTAATATTATTAATTTCATAGTACTCAACCTTTTTAGGAGATATCATTGGCTCCTTTGAAAATGTAACCGATGAGAAAAATTCTGACGTTCACGACATAAAAGCTGAAGATAATAATGAAAAATATAGTATGCTCTTAAAGGAGTACGAAATACTTAAACAGAAATATGAAAATTCTGAAAAAGAGCGAACTACCATTAAAGATAAAAAGGGTACTCAAGAAACTTCAACAGAAAGTAACAGCAAGAAAGACTCTGATTTACAAGCCAGTAAGTGAAAAGGATTCTAAAATTGGAAAGCAATTATTTAACCCCGATTACGTGTATCCTAACGGATTTTGAGGATTGCAGTAAAGAAGAAATTAGAAGAGACTATTGCTACTAGTAACGCTGAAAGAAAGTCATTAGAAGAAGAAAAAACAAAACTTCGCGAAGAGAAAGAAAAATTGAAATCAAAGCTTTTGTCATTGTCAGCAGAGAAGCTTAAAATATATAATGAAGTAGTGCAGCTGAAAAAGGATCTGGGTAAAGAATGAATATTATACATATTGTCATAAGAATGATGAAACGTCGAAGAAAGATTAATTTAATTATGGAACAACTATTCTGTTGCACTTTAGAAGCTAGTACGTCAACTGAGAAGAATAACGTAAAGATGGAGACGACTGTAACAGAGCTAAAAAAAGAGGTAGCGCAGGAAAAAGAGAAACACAAAAAATTAAAAGAAGAGTTATCATCGTATGCAGAAAGGGAATCAAAAATGACGCAAACATTAAACAACGTAAATTCTATTTATCATAAAACAATAAATTATATATCTCGCGTTTTTACCTTACTTGCGTATTATTCTTTTACTTAACTATTAAGTTTTATAGGTTGAACGGACAAAGTCATTGTTAGAAGAAGAAATGAAACGTGTAAAAACAGAATTGACGGAGATGAAGACTTCGACATCCAATAAAATTGCAAATTTAAATTCCGAAATTAGCGAATTAAAAAAACAGAAGGAAAAGTTAGAAGCTCAAACCGATAAGGATATACAATCGAAGGACACGGAGATCGTTACACTTAAAAAAAAAGTAGCTACATTGGAAAAAGCTGGCTTGAGTACGAAAAAAATGAACGAGATAAAGCAGACGTACAATGAAAAGATATCGAGTACGTTCTGTATTTTAATGCATAGCGTAAATATAAAACTATTTAAATAATCTTTTTATTAAAATTTCATGTTTGGCACACTTTAAATTCCAGATCTTGAGAATGAAATAAAGAGACAGCGTCAAGAGTATGACGAGCTTAGTGTAAAATATAGAGAATTAGCAGATTTAAAAAGTCAATTGGAAGAAAAAAATGAAAGTTTGAACAGGTAAGGAGAAGAATGATAAACAGAGTTCAACGTAACGAATTTGAATGTTTCTTGCAGCAACTTAGTTGATCAGAAACGGGATTTAGACAATATTCGTACAGAACTGGATACAGTCCGAAATTCCCTTACAGCGAAAATAAATGAGTCACAAGCAGAAAAATCTCTGGTCGAAGTAAGTCCGAAGAGATAGTAAGGTAACTTAATTCTCCTTTCATCCGCTCAGATTTATGAAACATGTCTGTTCGCGACATGAAAACATAATTGAACCGCATATGTACATAGGTCCATCTCTGAATGTGCACTCGAATATATGTACATTTTTCTATCTAGAATAAATGTTTCTCAGTATAGGATAATATTCGCTACTCCGAAATACACAGATGTTTAAGTCATTTCTGTTATTTTTTTAATCATTATAACGTATAATCGCAGGCACGATTGCGCGAACTGGAAAAAACTTCAAATGAACATGCAGCAACTGAACTGAATGACGAGATTAATAATCTGAAGATACAAAATAGCTCATTAATGAAGCGAGTGGAAGATATGAAAAACCTCGTAAGTTACCAAAGGTAATATACACCAAACTACAAAGGTTATAAGAAAATATACATTTTTTCTAGAATGACGATTTAACCAATAAACTCAAAGATTACCAAGCAGTGTCTAAAATTCACCGAAACCTTTCTGCCGATACTACGGCTCTTGAATCGGAAATTCGCAAATTGAAAAATGCTCTTTCAAATACCGAGAAAGCAAAGAAGGCCGATCTGGCCCAATGCAAAATGCGTTACGAGCACAGGATCACGGCAATTAACGATGAAATACAATCGATACAGAATCAATTGTCAAGATACAAACGAGAACGTGATACGTATAAACATATGTTGGAAGGTGCTCAAAGAACTATTGCTGAATTGAAATCTGTGAGGCAGCGTCGACAATCTAATACGTCATCTGGAAAGTCAGATGAGGTAAGTCATCGTACAGTTAATATTTGAAAACAGATTCTGTCATTTCTTGCCATTTAATACTGCTACCGAGTGTTTTTGTAACTTATCGACATACTTGTTTCTATCTTACGGCAGCCCGCAACTGGAAATCCGAGTAATTTATTTTTCTGAATTTCTATTTCTGTTTCTTGCTTGGATGTCTATTCCATACATGAAACGGTGTGAGCTTAGAAAATTATACGATTTTATACAGTAGCTATGTAGAAAAGATTTTTAAGTTACTTATTTGATTCACATTAACACGCATATTGCTACGAATATATTGCTCAAAGAGCAAATTGGGGGATTCAAATAATGTTTGCCGTGCAAATTATAAAATACTTACAAATACTGATATAAATAAACATGCACATGTATAAGTATAAATATTCAACGATTTCGTATCGCGGTACGTAATACCAATCAAAGAAATTTTTACTTGCTGATACATTAAATTGTCTCATTCTCATTGTGTGTTCTCTTGTCAATAGTTTTCATGCAATGAAGTTAATTCATTCATATGATGGGATATACACATGATGTAGGATGTACATTCGATGTATGATATTAAAAAATTATAAGATATAATTTATACGTTTTAAACATGGAAGAACTACTCGAAAACTAAATTACAAGACCACATGTCTGTTTGATACTTATACAAATCAGTTTATATAATATTGTGAAGAAAAAATAATCATTCACCCGTTGCACAATAAGTAGTATTAAGAGCATTTCACGTATCTTCAATCACATTTCCACATAAGAGAGCATGAAGAATGAAGATCTTTTTACAGGTTTACTGCTTCTATTAATTTATTGACGAGCTTTACTCCTATATTTTCAGGATGAAGAATTATCAGGCACCAACGTGGTGGTGTTAGAAAAACAAATTAGTTGTCTGGAAGATGAACTTTCAGAGACGAGACTCGAAGCATCTAAACTGAAGACTGAACTAGTATCTGAAAGATCTGCGTGGCAAGTTAAATTGTCCGAAATGCAATCACGGATAAATGAAGTAATTTCAATGAAAATTCTCACTTATCTCTTTACTTTGCTTATTATTTACGTGCCGCCTTTCGCATACGAAAATTGTAGCTTGAAGAAGAACGCGTACTTACCAGTGGCCGAACAAAAGTTCCTGGACTGAAGGTGCGCATGGAATTGGCTTGGCAAAAAGAAAGAGAGGAACAACAAAGACTGTTGCAAGAAACGGCAACACTTGCACGAGATTTAAGACAAACGTTATTTGAGGTATTAAAACGGAGTTTTTCAGCATATTACGTTCTCACGTATAAAATGAATTCTACACATTTTTAAATATCTCATGCCATGTGTAACCTGATATAATCGTTACAGATAGAGAGAGAACGTGACAAAGAGCGCCTTGAAAATAAAAGGAGACAGGATCAGATGAAGAAGGTCTTCGATGAAGAGAAGGAAGAAAATAAAAAGAAATTAATAGAGGTGCGACAAGAAATTTGTCTTATTATTGCAACTATATGTATACAACGAACAGTATATGTTTCTTGATTAATCATCTAATTCATCCTGCACAGCTGCAATGCGATTTGTTGGAACTACGGGATGCTCATGCAAAGCTGAGAACAAGCAATGAAAAGATGAGACGAGAGAAAGAACGTCACGAGAAAGAACGTGAAGAACTCAGAGAAATAATATTAAGTAAGAGAAGGATCGAACAAACTGAAACCAAAAACATTAACATATTATTGCAACAAGTTGACGACTTGATGAAGCTTTTCCCTGGGCTTGATTCTAAAGAAAATGGTAATCTCGATACGTACACACCAACACCGCCCCGACGTCTTAAGGTGCAGTAAATCTTATAACAAACGGCACACTTTCAAATTTGTATCATATTTGTCAAGCAGGTCATACACAGATATAGTATATGATTAGGGGAAAACAACATGCTCAGTTACCTTAAATCGATTATTACATTTCGCTACTTTTATCTTTTTATTATGCGAGCCACATTATTACAATAATAATTTTTGCATGAATATATTTTAATATTGTTTTGCAGTCAAAATCAAGAGAATCATCACCGATGCTGGAAAACAAAGATAAAAATAAAGGTAAACAATATGTGACCATCCTTTAATGTGTAAACAACATTGGTTTCCCTGATGAATAATGGGTTTGTAAATCAATACAAATTAATCAGGTTCCTTCTTATTTGTAAAATTCCTACTTGACAAATTTTGTACACCCAGCAAATGCGAGCAATTTATGGCAAATCTATTTTGGATACCAGTTTGCAAATAATAATGAAGTAAATATGATGACACCAGAATTTCCTACTAAAATTAATTTACAGAAAAGACTTTTATTAATCTACCAATTTGACAAGTTACACATTATTTCTACTATTAGTAAGATTATGGCTAACATATTACTTACACTCGTCTACCTGATTATATGAAGTTCTAAGACACATGCATGCTTATAAATCATATTCAAAGTAACACAGATCAGCTGAGATGTAGTTCATATCCTTCTAATACACACGAAATATAATAATATGTACTGTCATGCTGTGAATGATATATTTACTACTATTTTACACTTATTAAAAAAAACCGTATGTGTTTTTTATATTTTTAGGAGAGAAGACAGAAAAATTAGATTACACTATTAAAAAGTTAATGGAAGTAGCGAAGGAATTGAAAGAATCTAAAAAAGCTGATGACGCAAGTGCTGCACGTTTGAAGAAATTCGGCAGTAAGAGGTAATAAATAATTATTGTTTTATTTAGGACAAAAATAACCTTGGAACATTGCAGGTCTACATCCGTCGATAGTGATCCAGGAAAAGTCACAGTGTCAAATCGATCCAAAGTTACACGATTGAAAAGGAAGAGTCTTTCTCTCGAGCAGACTACAGGCCGAAACGACGAAGTACGCAATATGTTCATATTTGGGAATATAATAGCCAGGCTTAATGTTCTTATACTTTATATTTTATCGTAGTCGCAACTGATTTGGGGTACTGACAGCAATGTATCAAGTATGCAATCATTGGAAGGTTCTGAAGCCGATTCTCGGGCTTTCAGTTTGCCGAGAGATTCTAGTGTTGATAGGTAATAACATAGTAACAAACAGTATTATAATAGAGAACATTAATTGTATATGTTTTTCATGCACTCAGTCGTCTTTCCGGAGGGTCTACTAAGAGTGAAATGTTGCATAGGGAAAAGAAGTACGGAAAGAATATTATTCGAAAAATTACAACTAAATTAATTAAATCAAACAGCCTCGACGATCCAAATACTTCATTTGATTCTCTTCAGGTACACATTTATTCATAGCATGTTTTTTTAGATATTTTAAATACGGCAGATGCAATTAGTACCGTTATGTGTTTTATGGAAAACAAGAAATGTCGAAAATTTGCATTAATTTACAATTACATTTTCTCACGCATTTTTATAGACATCCGGTTCGGAAGTGAGCATCAATGAAAGGAATAAAAATGAGAAGAAAAATTTAAAGAAAAAACTAGCTGATATGTTTAAGAGGGGTTCTAGAAGTAACAGGTATTTATATGTTTGAAGCTTAGTACTTAAGTGTCACACGGAAATTTTAATAGATATAGATTTGCGCTGTGTAGATATTCAATTATAGGGAATTTCCAAACATGTGATTAAGACACAATAAATAAAATAGTTAATGAATTTAGCAATTACACATTTACAAGAAAACCTATTTACGTGCATTATTTATGTATTCATATAGTGTGGACAGAAAAGGATCTCCTGACACCAGACCATCATCAAGAAATTCTACAACTCTGAGAACATAGTTCATTAATAAAGGTATTAATAAAACAAATATTTAAGAAATACAAACATTTTCTTTATATTCAGCATTAACCTATCTGATAAATATATAAATGAAATACATTTCTATTTTATTTATAGATTCTAAAATAATATGAAATAAATATTTACCAAGCTGTCGAAATATTCGTGAATATTATATGTAACGTCGCTTCAATATCACATAGTTTTTCGAACAGTATACGTTTACCTTCAAACAATAATTTTCACTATCAACGCAGTATAATTTTGATATATATTCACACACATGTATGTAAAAATACATCAAAATTCAATTACTTGATCCGTGCACGCACACGCACCCAGTCATATATAAATTTATATATAAAGTACTCTTGCACTTACAAAGCTCTCTGCATCATTACTACTGTGTAAAAGTCTTACATAGGTTTTTAATATAGAATTCACATACAGTATTTCCTAATGAACATCTACAAAGCATTGTCATAGTCTTTACTATCACAAGTTTTATATTATTATATTATCTTCACTTAAGTAACAGCGTTCTTAAATATTATTCTCTGATCAGGATTTATGACAGTGTGAATTACAACTGCTAAATAAAAGGATATGGTTCATTTGAATAGGACGTATAAAATAACAAGTAGGCACTGGCTGTCTGAGATTTCACTTGGTTTGAATTAGTTTCTGTTACAGTTTGATCGTCATACTTGTACCACCTAAAAATAAACGTATATTAAACTTTACTGTTTCGCGCGGCATTTGTTATCCACATTTAGAACCTATGTTGACTGTATATATCTAACATACTTATTTTGCATAGCATTTTTGCAATATGCAGTATAATGGCCACCTTCCATCGTTCCAAAGTGATTAGACATAGCATATAAACTATAACTGTAACTACTTGGTGCACCGGCTGTATCATTATCAATGACGAGATAGGGTTTGAGATTAAACCCTGTAAGTGGAAAATCGACGGCAGTATTCCTCTTTTCTAACCATCCTCCGCTTTCAGCAAATCGATTTAAATGTATTACAATAATCGGAGCAAGTTTGACAAAGTCAAATTTTTTTGTTGCTTCTCTTGGTACTTTACAATTAGGACATTTCCATCCCGATACCTTTTGACCAGATACAAATTTCTGAATGCAATCCTGAAATATAGGTAACAACCGTTCAGTATAATACTGATAACAATTTTATTACTAAAACGCTGTTCGTAATAATATATTTGTTGTATCATAATGAGATAGCATAAGCTTACATGTAATGTACATTTGCTTGAATAAGGCAAAGACATTGTTAAACTATTAAAAGTTTCATATGTAGTGCTAGCTTCGTTGCAAGAGGCACATGTTATAGTGGATCTTAATTGCCCAAAAAACAGATCAGAGATAATTGATCTCTGACAATTCATCGCTTTATCCCATTCCTTCCCGGCAACAGTCAAACGATTACGACTTTCAGATTTCTACACATTCAGGACAAAATAAACAAATGTTTTATATTAAATGGAATTCATCCGTTTAGAGATAAGAAAAGTATTTTCATATTACACATAATTTTTATAGAACGACTCTTACCTTCTTTAAATCGTTATGCATCCAGTCTAAAAGAAATGTTAAAAATTCATGGGAATCTTGTTGATCATAACTTTCGAATTGCATTTTATACTGCCCAATAGCCGCCTGAGAATTCAATTATTTATATTTACAATTTCGATGTCATTTTGTTTATTCTAAAGAACCGGTTAACATAATCTTAATCTATTCTACTGCAGAGTCTATGAACAAAAATACCTTAAGATCGAGTGGAGATATGCTTTTATATTGACCTCTCCAAAGTGCTTTAATTACTAGAGCAACTTCTTCCACAACTTGACATTGTGTAATATTTTCTTTATTTTTATGAAGATCATCCACATATAGATCATCATTAAAATATTTTGTGAGGCGTGGAGTATTACTTAAACATTGTATAATACTGTTCATGTAACATGAATTACCTATATTTTTTAAACCGGTAATACCTGGATGCTGAAAGAGAAGATGTAAAAATAAACACAGGACTGTAATATGTTATAGAATTTAAAACTTATGAAAATTAAATATTGCATACTCTTCTATATTACGTTCTGTAACTTGTCACCTTTTTAAAATAACTAACAACGTGTCGTGGAACTAATTTCTTATGAATGTAAACCATTATTTATAATTCCATTCAATGTTCCATTACATATTCATAATGATTAAACTCATTCTATTTTAAATTGCATATTTATGTAATAAACAGATGTACACACTTTACCACGACCTAATTTTTATGATGATTTTTCAAATTCTAGGAATTATAAAGATGATTCTAATTTATTTTACATCTCCAACGAAAACACTGGTAAACAAAACATTTGACAACCGTTCTGTTTTTATTACTATCACAACAGATCCCGTAAGACATGCCACCTGTGCAATCAGAAGGTACACTAAAACACTGAATTGGATTGAGAAGCCTCACATGTGTTCAATATTTTTACGTATACATCTATGTGTTGTTTTCAATCACATAAATGTTTAAAAGAATTGAAGTAAGCATTGATAAAATGTCTTTTTGAACTGCTTTAGATAATCTCAATTTGATGCGTAACTGTTTAAATAAAAATATAACTCTCTACATATATTGTACGTTATTCAATTTAATGAATTATATGTATTTATGTCTAAAACATTTAGGTGGATGTGTGTAGTAGTTAATAATAATAAACCAGATCTCACTACGCGCATCTGTACACTTTAATTTATACCCTGATAGTAAATATATGAATATAACTAATTTATGCGTGTATTTAGATTGCGCTCATAAATAATTAATTTCATAACAAATAGAAAATCAATTACTAAAAGTCGGCACCGTCGTGATACGTACCACATTACCATGAATGGGATTCATTCTTTCTTCACGATTAGCCCAACTAAAGTGAATATTTTTTATAGTATTGTTATTGGAAGATGTATCTTCACCATATCGTAATGCTTGAGGTTTACAGGATCTATCCACTTGCGGTAATTTTCGTTCTCGCACCTATTATTATTGTAAGGCACATAAAACATTTCATACTATTGTTATACTATTCTAGTTGACATGCAATGCTTCAAAATAAATTTGATAAGATAGATAAAACTAAGTCGATGTGCTTTGAGGAATTCCTTCAATTTCCTTACACTGAATAATGTGTTATTTTGACAACTATACTTATGAAGACACAAAATAAATGTACTCAACAAGTCAGTAAGCATTTACTTGAAGCAGATTAGGACTGGAATATGAGCGTTCTAAACCACCAGTATTAGATGGACCATCAAATTTTACAGGTTCCTTGTAGATTTCACTCCCTTCTTGCTTTATTGATAGTTTTTTATGTTCATTTAAGACAGACCTCCTAAATGTTATTGTTTATTTAATTATATGGTCATGATGAAATTTCGTTGATTTAAAAACTAATATACCATACATACTCTTGTAATCGTTTTCGTTCTGCTGCAATTGTTTTTATTCTTCGTCTTGTTGTTTCCAAACTGAGCTCAAGTTTGTCTTTTACACTCTTTTCCACGGAATTATAGTTAATTATCCTATCTTTCTTGTACTGACTTAACTCTTCTTCCATTTTTTTGTAAAGTTTATCCTATAATGTTAAATTCAGACAATAATAAATTGGAGTCCAATTACGCATAGGTACTAATTTAAAACATACCTTTTCTGCTAATTCTGAACAATACTTCTTTATAGTGGTACGTATGTTTTTTTCGTCAGTGCCATCTTTATAAAGTAAATTTCTTTGATTATACAGGGAATGCTCAAATTGCAAAATATCATCTTCCAACTTTTCTTTCTCTTTTGCTAGCTCATTCAGTTCTCTCATTAACTTCAACATTGTTCTTGCTTCTGAATTTGTTTTCAATGATAATGGTTTGTTACTTCGATCAAAACTTGGCTTTTTTATTGTATTACTTATAGATATGGTACTTAATACTTTTTTATTTTCAGGTGTATGTTCCCCATTTTTAAATGGAACTTCATTAATATTATTCCGGTAAGATTTTAATTTATTTTCATTTGGAAAATTTAATGAAGAATTTAATATATTTCTAGATTGCCCATAAGGTGTAACGCTGCCAATTCCAATCCTTGTTTTCTGCTTAAGCATTTGACCATTATCTGGAATATCTGTCCTTAAATTCTTATCACCCTGATTAACAGGCTTAAACATTTTTAGCTTGTTGGGTGTTGCTTTTGATATACTGTCCTCATCATCAGAATATGAATGATCATCTGGATATTGAATATCTTCCAAAATTTCTTCCATCATAGCTTCTTCATTATTTGGTATGGAAAGTGTCACATTTGGATCACTCACATAGGTAGGATAATGTATTAACCATTCAGAATATCCACCATCAAGGGTTACTATTTTTTTACACTTTGCACTGTGATCCCAGTCGATTAAAATCTTCTTCAATGTATTAAGCTGATTACAGTTTGTAAAGGATGTTCGTGTGGTATTTAAATCCAATAAAACTACTGTATCAACATACCCTCTATGTTTAAACATATCTAAAGACAGTTTATCCTCTTGTAGGTACTTTTCAAGAGAAATGGCGGATATACTGAAACATAAAAGAAATGGCAAGATTGTTTCAACAGTTTTAGAAAGTCATAATAATTCATAGTAATTTTTATATAAATCCATGAAACGTACCCACGTCTTATTTCACTGGACGGAATATTTATACATGTATTACACATCATTCTAGATGCAAGATACTCGTTTTTTGATCTTATATCTATTATCAATATGTTATTGTCTGATTTATGTATCCATTGAAACAACTGGTTACAGGATATGAAATCATCTGTCTCACTACTGTTAAGAGGATCGTCTGTTGGTGTTTCTGGTAATGATAAAAATATGTCAGTGGATGGAGGAGACTGGTTGATGTTAGATTGTGGATGCTCTATTCCATCTATTTCTTCTAGTAATTTTTCTTCTTCATATTTCTTTTGTAATTTTTGTTCCAAATTAGCTAGAACTTTTTTTACTTCAAAAATCTGCAATATATACATTTTATATTTTTAAACAATATGATATAACTATGACATAATTTTTATTTTGTCAAAAGTCAATGAAAATAATACAATACCTGATTAGCAGTCATGTCATTTTTATTGTCCTTGTACTTCTGTTTCTTTAACCATTCAACAGAATCAATCCATCTTTTAAGGAAGATATATGCTTGTTGTTCATCTCCTTGAAGTTTTGCAATTTCAGCCTTCTCACGCATCTTAGAAAGTCTCTCATAAACGTCATATGGCCTTTTACCTTTATAATTAATAGGTACATAAATACCTTTCAAATAATTCATAAAAGAATTTCTCCGAGTAGAAGCATTTGACATTTTTTAGTCAATGTATAACACTTATCATGTAGGCCAATATCAAAGGGAATGCTGTTACTCCTCATCAATTAAACTGCAAACCAAGTTAAGGTTATGATTGAGATAAGACAGAAATTTTGTTATCGAAGCGTGAAAATTATATCTGAATTAAGTAATAATTAACCTTTCCCATAGATATAATAGTCCCAGCTACTGTATTATAAAAAAATATAACCTATCACTTTTTTTTAACAATACAAGATAATCGAAAATCGCAAAATTAAAAGATAGTCCACCCAACATGACAGGTAACCATGAGAAAATATTTTGCCAAACAAGCAAGTGTAATTACCAAAAAGCGTTCCTTATTATTAACTTGACAGGGTACTGATACGCGCAATATCTCACATGTTGAACAGTGTCAACTTTCAAGGATTTAACAACACTATCGTGTGACTTAACCAACTATTAGAATATTAGCGTATAACAGTATTCATTGCATGTAATTGAGGATACATGGCACTATATATAGATTGATACTTCTCACAGCTACTCATATCTTATTCTGCCGTGGGTGAACGAAAAAAGAACACACACTTTCATGTAGTAAGCATTTAAAAAGTAATAACTGAATGAAATACGATGTATCATGGACTATTTTTTTATCTTATTATTAACTGTGTGTGGATTTTTTGCTGCTGCACATGTTTGCTGAGCGAAAATAGTACGAAGTATTTTTTATCTTTATTTGTAACAAAGTGTGTAGTAAAAATAAACAAAGAACTGTACACTTTCGTAAAAATTGTATGGATATATTTGAATATTACTACCCAACAGTCGTACTTGCTTCGGCAGTACATATACTACCCAAACAGTTAATCGGTTTAAAAACCAAGTTGATTAGTGGCGATCACCAAAATCTTATCATCTGTTTTGATTCCAGTTTTATTTTTCCTCTTTCCCTTTTATTCTCCATATTTTAAACCGAACAAAAAAGTCGTTTTAAAATAGTAGAAGTGAATAAAATGACCAAAACATTTGTATTTGCGCCAATTATGGAGGACTAAAAATATAAATCATTACCACATTAACACTTAACAAAATAAAAGATTTGCTCTTTATTTTCCACTTTCACGTGATCATATCGTATCGTATCTTGTCTTAAACCGGTCGCTCTATGGACTCTCTATGGACCATTGTGACCGAGCCCTAACGGGCAATGCTCAATGTGTGGCATTCGGGGTTAATCCTGCTTTCACCGCGAAGCGAAACAGTCTATCCACCCTACTTCGAGATGGCATCCTGTGAGGGCATCCTCACAGTCTGCCGTCTCGAGGTAGGGTTTGCCCAAAATTTCGAGCCTGTCCGCCTCTAAACCTTTGCAGCTACTAATTAGATGAAGCGGAGTTTCATCCTCCTCTTCACATCTGGGGCACCTCGTCACAAAACTGAGCCCCATATTGGCTAAACGCCTTCTTGTGTACCAGTGTCCTGTGACCAGACCCATTATCGTCCTCAGTCAGGTCCTATTTAGTCCTACAAGGGTGAGCCCTAGGCTCCTCAATGGCTTCTTGAGTAGGGTTTTTGCATGTCGCATACCCCCCGAGGCCTCCCAGGTTTCGGCAAAGCCCATCTTTGTACTTCTTGCCTGAGGGCGCTCTTTGAGATGCCCACGCAGTAATCCGCTGCTCGGTTGCCTTCAGATGCGTCTAACCTGGCTAGGTTGTTCGCCATCTCATTGTCCTGGATTCCACAATGTCCTGGAACCCAGAGCAGCTTCACTTGGTTGCTTTCAGCTAGCCGAGTCAGCATGTCACGGCAGTCCGCGGTCCGCTTGGAGATTATTGTCTCCGCTTTAAGAGCGCTGAGTGCGGCTTTGCTGTCCGTGCAGATGTAGATATGTTTGCCTCTATAGCCCCTGTTCACGTTAAGTTTGGCACAAGCCCAGATGGCGAACATTTCCGCTTGTGTTGCTGTAGTGAGGTGCCCTAGCGAGTTAGCAATTCTTACTTTGGGGTCCTCACTCCAGACACCTATTCCAGCGCCTATCCCTGTCTTGGACCCATCTGTATACCAGACGAGTCCTTTAGGTGATAGAAGTATCTCCCTATTATCTGTCCAGTCCTCCCTATTTGGGAAGATAATCTGGTAATTGTTGGCAAGGTTCAGGCTCTTGGTATACCCGTCCCATCCCCATTTTGTCAGTCCCCTTAGGGGCTCCTCACTGAGGATGGTCGCGTGCCCCCGCCTGGAGTTATTCTATGCCCCCCAGTGTGTAAACGGAAGGCCGCTTTACCTGCTTCTGCCTTTACCGCTATGTGCGGCGGTTCCAGATGCAGGAGGGACCCCATGGCTAGGATCGGTGTCGTTCGCACGGCTCCCGTTATCTATAGGTTCACCAGTCTATAGATTTTATCTAATGTCCGTCTGTTGGCGGACTTCGCAAGTGCGGGCCACCATACCAGTGAGGCATAGGAGAGCTGTGGTTTGAGAATGGCAGTCTATATCCACTTAACCATTCTAGGTTTCAGTTCCCAAATGTTCTTGAACATCCTTCTGCATGTCCAGAACGTGGCTATCACCTTCTGAATCTGCTTCGTGATGTGGCTCCTCCATGGAAGTTTCCTATCCATGGTCACTACTAGATATTTTACTTCCCTGGAGGTCTTAAGCTTATCGCCGTATATCGAGAGGGTCCTGAGAGTAGGATCTCTTTTCCTCGAAAAAAGCAACAGTTCCGTTTTTGTTGGATTAACCATCAAAGATTGCTTGTTGCACCATCTTTCTATGAGGTTCAAGGCACCTTGCAGCCTATCCCTCATAGCTGACAGGTTACTTCCTTTGACGTATATAACAACATCACCGGCGTAACCCTGTACTCCTACGCCTTCCTCTTTGAGCTCTGCCAAGAGTCCATCTACTACCAGGGTCCATAGGAAAGGGGATAATACCCCGCCCTGCGGACAGCCCCGGTATACTCGTGCTCTGGCGTTGGACCCACCGAGATTGGCTGTTATTTGTCTATGTCGTAGTATACAGTGGATCCAGCATATGAGGGATTCCTCCACGCTGAATTCTCTGGCAGCCGCGCATACAGTCTTGAAAGAGGTGTTATCAAACGCCCCTTCAATGGGCTAAGAATCCACACAATACCGAGTGTTTACAGTCGAGTGAGCCCTCTATTTCCCCAACGAGGGAGTGGAAAGCCGTCTCTACTGACTTACCGGCTTGGTATGCACGTTGTTTTGTTTGTAGCGGCCTTGTTATAAGGGATCCATCTCTTATGTACCTATCAACCAGTCGATCTAATGTTTTTAACAGGAGAGATGTGAGGCTGATAGATCTGAACGCTTTGGCTATGTCATAGCGGTTCTTACCTGGTTTAGGTAGAAAAACCACCTTGACCTCCCACTACGCCTTGGGTATGTACCCGAGCGCTATACATGATGTGTAGAGGTTAAGTAAGTGCTTCATAATGACACTGCTACCCGCCCTTAGAGAGATCGGGTAAATTCCATCCACCCCTGGGCTCTTGTAGCTTGTGAAGGATCCAATTGCCCAGGTGATTCTTTGTGGGGTTACCAGCCTAGATGCGAGCTTCCAATCTGTTGGTTCCACTCTCCCCATGAAAAGCCGGGACCATGTCTGAGCTTGTTCAATCCGTGTGGAGCCCGGGAAGTACTCCTCTATGAAGTGTTGTAAGATTTCCTGATGGTCAGCGGCAATAGTGCCGTCTTGATGTTTGAGTTCTTCTATCCTTATCATTTGGTCAAGGGTGAAGACTTTTCGGAGTCTGGCTACTAGTGGTAGTGCCTCGACCTCCTTACAGAATCTTCTCTAAGCCAACATTTTTGCTTTCCTAATGGCTTTTTTGTATGTCTTCTGAGCCACCTTATATGTGTCCCAGTCGACGTCCTCATTCTTTTTCAATACTTTATTTAGAAGCTTTCTGGGTTTTGACCGGAGCTTATTTAGCTCCTTACTCCACCAAGCAATCTTTTTTGTAGACTTCCTCCTTCTTAGGGGACATGCCGCCTCGTACGATTGGTTGATTGCGGTCTGCAGTCTATCTGCTTCCCTATCAATCATACCTGTCGTGCCCAGTCTCTCTGCAGCCCTTGTGAGCCTCTTCGTGAGTTCCTCTCTGTAGAGTGCCCAGTCAGTCGCCCTAGGGTTCCGATAGCGGCCCGACAGCTCCGAGTCAGCATCTGTCCTCATGTTAAAGTTTATCTGTCGGTAGTCGGAGAGTGTGTCTTCTCCACTTACCTGCCAGTCTTGTATCTGGTAAGCGATTTTTGAGTTGCACAGCGTTAAGTCGATGACTTCCTGTCTATGTGAGGTCACGAAAGTACGGTTGGTCCCCTTATTTAGGATCGTTAAGTCCGTGGTGAACAGGTATTCGAGTAATTCGATCCCTCTTCTATTTATGTCATTGCTGCCCCAGATGATGTGGCGTGCATTCGCGTCGCATCCAATCAAAAGGTTCAGCTTCCTTGTGTTGCAGTAGTCTACCAGTGCTCTGAGTTCCTTCGACGAGGGTGGATCCTCAGAGTCATATAGTAGATACGCCGAACATACCACTAATTCCGTGGTCTTTCCCTTTTTGCCTAGCCTCACTGAAGCTGTCGCTATGTCTCTTGAGCAGAATCTGCTCAGTTTTAATGGGTTGTGCTTATTATCTACGAATAGGCATGCCCTAGGTTTAGTTTCTGGGCCCGCACAGATAATTAAGCCATTGCCCGGGTTTATTCCTTTTACCGTGCCCTTAAAAAGCCAGGGTTCTTGTATAAAGGATATGTCTGTTTGCTCCATTGCAAGGCTGCGACTATGAACCGCCGCAGCCGTGATGCAATGTTGCAGATTTATCTGCGTGCATCGCACCGTGCCAACAGCCATAGTGACTGTAGGTATCGGACGGCCACGCGTACTTGGGGGATTGGGGTTAGCTTACGCTGGTCCCTCACCCAACGTCGGCCCTGGTAATCCGCCTGTTGGGGCCTCCAGGTCCTTCGTCAGTTTACCTTTCAGGGCCCCCTCGATGGTCCTCTGCGTCCCACGTTGGGCCCCAGCTAGGCCGGCCTTACTTACTGTGGTAGCCGTCGTCGGCCTGCCTCTTGTACGCTTGGCCACTTCTCCTCCTATGGGTTTGGATACCCGGGTCCCCGTTGGAGGCTCCATTTCCATAGCCTTCATCGTTGTTGAGGTCCCCTCCATTGGTTGGTCGGTCCTCAGGCTTGCTTCCACCATTTCTTCTCCTTTCGGCGCCTCTGCCTGTGTCTGTGTAGAGGGTCCTGTGGTCCCTACAGCTCTGGCGAGGACCTCGCTAAAAAGGATTCTCCCCAGTCCGAGGTGGGCCACAAAGCCCCTCTCCTTCAGTTTTTCGAAGGAGGATGGGTCTACTCCTAGGACCACGTGTACAGCACGCTGTCCATTCTTTCTGTCCCACACCCTCCATCGTGTCGTCTCAAGTCCGCTATTTTGTCGCTCCAGCCTTTTTAGGAGAATTTCGGTCTCAGTTTTCTCCATCGGGCCGGGAATGACTAGCGTCATTTTCCTGAGCCTTGGCAGGTGCTCTCTCTCCAACACTTGGAGTGAGGCCCCTTGCCAAGGACTCAGTTTCGTGAGAGTGGTTTTTAACCACTGCTTTGCTCCCTCATCCGAGCAAGTGACCCACAAGACCCCCTGGTCGCACCTGTACTCGTCGAAACGAGGAACTTCCATCGCCACGACGAGTTCAACCACGACCAGGTCTCCCTGTTCCCGGCTCAGGGTGGTCCCTGGATAGGCTGTTGGTGCTACCACCACCTTCCTATCACCTAGAGCCGCATCTCTGAAGCTAACGGGCTTTGGGAAGACCCTGCTCTTCTTGGTTGCTTTATTCCCTTCAGGTGGTGTACTGTCTGATGGTCTGGACCTTTTCAGACCCTTTCCCCCAGATATTCCCTCCTGTGCGCTTCCATGTCGACCTGTCGGTTCGGGCTGCCCAGCTACTGAGCCTCCCTCCCCAGCAGTCGCGTGCTCTGTTGGCCTAAGCCTCTGTTGTTCTTCCTGGGTAGAGGCCTGCGCAGCCAATCTGGCCTTGCGAGCTCTCTTTTTGCTGCTCCGCTGCGGTTTACTCTTTTTGGAGCGCCTTGTTGGTTAGCCGTGGTCCCAGTTGCTACCGAGATCCTCGATTCCTCCCTATTCTACTGAAACGGGTTCGACCGTGCTCAGAGAGAGGGCCTCCAAAGAAGCCCACTCCCCTTCACCGTCGTGGGGTCTCCTCTCCTCCTCTGGTTCTGAGTTTGTTTTATTATTATTGCTCATGATGTTCCCACGAGTGAGCTAGGAAGTGGTTGTCCACCCCCGCAGAGGCTGCATACGGGGGTAAGGCTAAATATAATGGAGTTTCGCCAGGTGCCCCAAGGGCATCGTTTGCGACACTGTAACCCTAGTACCATCCAGCCCTCGGTACGATTGCTTACACCTTGGCTTGGGGAGCTGGTCCACGGCGAGGCCTTGGGTCGCTCAACACAGGTTTATTAGGACCTGGGAGGTACTTATAGCACTCGCTAACCTGGAGGCGAATCCCCCGCAAGCGCACGTGATTAGGCGGGCTCGAGGGCCCCAGACCACCCAGGCCGTCCTCCTATCCGCCACCTGGAGACGCGCCTGTTAGGAGCTCAACCGGCGGGACTTTCACGTGATACTCAAGTTATAATACTCTACAATTATATTGTTTCGCTGTATTAATACGAAATAAAATGATTCAAGTTTACCTACTCCACTACTCCCGCCCGATCGCAGCTGCTATCTTATTTTCACAAATTTTAATTCATATTTCAGTTTTCTAAAAAGGGTAGTGTTTTTATTATTGAAACATATTTCTCTTTTATTTCTTTAATATATTTTTCATTTTATTACTTGTTATATAAAAATGTAATCGGAGCGAATGAGTAACGAAACCAAAGCAAACTGCAAGCTATATAGGAACAATCTTGTACTGTCCATATATATATATACATATATATGGCATGAGTAGTATATAGGAGATGCAATGCGGTCGGTCTATAAAGTTTTGTTTTCTTTCGTACATTAAAAACATATCACTTTTCTCTGGAATTTGTATGTGTTCTAATAATCAAAATTTACAACTCAATTTATATTTACATAAAGACGTCCTTTTAAAAAATGAAAAATGCGAATAAGTACAATGCATGAAATAGATTTTCGCACAACATAACCTTATTACCAAACGGAAACTACGAATAATATTTACGATGGAGTTGTATTTCAGACAAAATTATTTGGAAAATCATGTACAGTGATCATAAGTGACTCTGATTCAATTTGAGATAACTAATACATGAAATAAACGTACAGGACGCCATGGAATCTGATACAAAAGAGAAATCAGGTGTCAAATCTGATGGTTTATTAGAAACCGAGAGTGAAGTTTCCCATACAAATAATGACTGTACTTCTAAAAGTGCTAAAACTAATTTGGTTTTAACCAAACTTCACTCTTGTGATATTACAGATAGTTGTAAAGAAGCTGTTGACAAATCACGTAACATTGATGACACAACTGACACTGAACTGTCTGCAGTAATTGTAGAAAATAAAAGTAAGAAGGACATGGATATGCAAGCAAATCCTAAATGTACTATGAAACAAAACCAGGCAAAAAAGATATGTTTACTAACAGACGATACTCCTACAAATACTGTGAGCAATAATATCGATATACCAGCTTTGGATATTACAAATAGGAATATTGGGACTTCGAGTACAGAAGATGATATTTCAAGTATATCAGTATGTGCTTCTAATTTGAATAATCTGTGCAGTTTAGAAAAGGTTCATGATTCTGAGCAGGTAGATAGTGATGATAAAATGGATATGCCTCTCCATGAACAGGTAAATTCAGCTAAAATGCAAATGCACATTAGTACTGAAGATATAATTATATCCAATGAAATAAATACATCACGTTTAACAATAGACCCAAATAACACAGTAAACACTGCAACAAAATCAGAAATGATTGTTGATGGAAATAAAGTAGTAAATGATGCAAAGACAACAAAAACTACATTTGCCATAAATCCAGAGAATATTGAAAAAAGATCTCAAAGTGCATTGAATATTGAAGTCACAGACAGTGATGAAGGGTTAAGAGAAAATGACAATGAAGTTGTTGTAGGAAATCAAATGTCTAAAGCATGTACGACAGAAAATTGTTTAGAAGCAATTGACACAATCGCAAATGTATCTGAAGGAATACCGATTAATCTAAATGACGAAATTAACAGTTTAAAGCAATTGACATTAACAAGTGAATGCAGTGTAAATGAACAGTCTGTAGTTGATAAAGGGTATATAAAAATACCAGAATGTTCAGAAAACAGTCAAGTCTCAATGGATTGTAATAATATTACTTGTTCTGACAAAAACATGATATCTGACATAGTAGAACCAGAGAATACAGAATTTGTACAATTCTCTCAAGATAAGCATGAAGATCCTCAAATTGAAAATCAATCTGCAGATGCTGAAGATCCATTTGGTGGAGATAATCTATCATCTGAAATTGTTGATGCTGGGATGGAAGCTGATGGTGATGTAGGATTTTCAAAGTTGTGCAGACATGTAGACAATCTCCGTGCTGTTATAAATAATGAAAATAGTGATATTAATAAAAAACATAATTCCAATGATAATATCCCAGGTTCACCAAAACCATGTCAAAACAATGATTCTATAGGCAATAAAACAGATGCATTTCCACGTTGTGACATAATTGACAACACTGAAAAGTTGACAGAAGAAACAGAAAAACGACTCACAGATGAGGCAGACGAAACAGATAAATTACTCAGAGATGAGGCAGATGAGGCAGATGAAACAGATAAAGTACTCACAGATGAGGCAGATGAAACAGACAAAGCATTCACAGATGAGGCAGATGAAACAGACAAAGTACTCACAGATGAGGCAGATGAAACAGACAAACTACTCATAGATGAGGCAGATGAAACAGACAAACTGCTCATAGATGAGACAGAAGAAGTCAACAAACTACTCACAGATGAGGCAGAAGTGACAGACAAACTACTTACAAATGAGGCAGAGTCTAGAACAAAAGATTCTGAACAGATAACAAAGGATGCAGATACTATTTCTGCTATGGAAACGGATCAAGGTCAGTCTGATACCCTTCCTGGTCAAGATGATGAATTATGCATAGTTCCTGACAGTATGAAGGTAATCATTCCAGAAAAAGATAATGAAAAATCAGAAACTGATATGAAATCAAAGTCACCTGGTAAAAAAGCAATGAATTGTGACTCCAATCAAGAAAATGAAGACAAAAAAAAAACAGAATCGTATGATTTAGTACAGATTGATACAGAAAATGAAAAAAGTGATGGTATTACCAATGATGAAAGAAGGGAAAATTCATCAACAAATATATCTCCTAAAAAGTTAGATGATGTAATTAATATTGATGAGGAGTCAAAAAATTCAGAAATAGAAGAAATTGCAACTAAAGAGATATGTAAACAATGTAAGGAAGAAAAATCATGTACGATAAAAGTAAAAATTGGTTCAGAAAGCTATAATGTATGTTCTAAAACTTGTAAAGCCTTGTTTAAAATTGCAAACAATAAAGCAACAGACATTCCTAGTGATGGAGTTAATTCCAAACACGAAAAACGTTGTGCTGATTGTTTATTAGTAATAGAACCGAATGATGAGAAAAATCTCTCATGGGAAACTATGGAATTTTGTAATGAGACATGCTTGGGCAAGTTTCAAACAAAATATGGAAGTTATTGTAGAAACTGTAATGGTTCCGTACAAGCAGTAAGTTTAGGCAAATACTGTGTACGTTTTGGTTATGATGTGCGACAATTTTGTTGCTCAAGTTGTCTTGAAGAATTTAAAAAGGGCTTAAAAGTCTGCAGTTATTGCCAAAAAGATATCAGCTCTGGTGCAGAAGGTTTCTTAGCACCAGTCGGAGATAAAGGACAATTTAAAGATTTTTGTACTCAAAATTGTATGGAAAAATATTCCAAAATGAGTTCTACAGAGCCTAGTGTTGGTGAAAAGAAATCTTGTAGTGTATGTCAAGAGGTAAGGTACACTAATTTATACATTGTAAAATTTCTCTTACTATTCTTGTTTAATCTTTCATAATGAGCCTAACAAATGAAATTTCTAATAGTTTTATTTCTCAAATGCTCATGCACTATATAAAATAATTTTCAACAATAGGTACATGGCATATAAATCTTGTCTTGCAAAATCAAATAATAAACTTCAGTTATATTCGAGTTTTTCATCGCATTGTGTTACTTTAACAGGAAAAATTTGTACACTGTGAAGTTCAACTTGATAGAACTACTTCCGTTGCTATATGCAGTGAACCATGTTTAGCAGCATTTAAATTTGTAAACAAAGTTGATCCAGACCAGTGCTCTACCTGTAAAAAATTCTTTGAACGTCCTAACAAGAAAGGCTTTGTTGTATTTTATGAAAATGAGGCGCATACATTTTGCACTAAGACTTGCTTAAATGTATTTATTATTACCAATCGAAAAATTGTTCCTTGTAATTGGTGCAAGGTCAAAAAATACAATTTCGACATGATTAAAAAAGAGCTGAAAACTGGACAAATTATGACGATGTGCAGCTTAAACTGCTTAACCCTATACCAGGTAAATTTTTTTATAACATATATATTACTTACAATTGCCACGAAAATATGAAACATAATTGACATTCCTTTCGGTTTATTTAATATCTGCGATATAATATTTCACGTGTTTACAGGTTTCTATTAACGCAGTTTCGGCAAAACGGATAAACTGTGACTTTTGCAAAGAATTTTCGCAAGCACAATACCATTTAACGATGTCCGATGCGACGATACGAAATTTTTGTTCATATAATTGTGTAATGAATTTTCAAGCTCAGTACACTAAATCGCCTATTACTATTCCATCAGGCGACGATCCTGTACCCACTGGAATGCCCAAGAGGACACTTCCATCGCGAACCATTACTCCAAATCCACCAAAAGCTAATGAAATACAGAATAAAAAGAATATGCCTGTTATATCGTCAGTAACAAGTTTGGCAGAACTTGCAAATGGCCAATCCAGTCCACAGTCTCAACAAACCAACATTAACAGCATAGTCGTATCCTCAAATGCTGTAGTGCAAAATCAGAATGCTCAAGTGATCTATAAGCAACAGATTATAACTCGACCTTCTAGTCCAGTTAAAATTCACAATAAAATGACACAATGCAAACCTTTGACGCATACAAAAGGAGTTTCAGTTCGTCCGCATCCATGCACGAAGTCGACACAAACTGAAGAGGTGCAAAAAGTTTTGGTACCAATTCCGGTACCTATCTATGTTCCTTTCCCTATGCATATGTACAGCATGCCCTTCCCAGTTCCCGTACCATTTCCATTGCCCATTCCTGTCCCTATATTCATTCCTACCACCAGGAATAGCGCAAAGGGAATCTTCAAAGATATAAAACGAATACAAGAGAAGATACCAGCAGATCCATTCGAAGCTGAACTACTTATGATGGCTGAAATGGTAGCCACTGAGAAAAAAGCAAACGAAAGTGATTCAGATTCCGGGGATGATAGGTACTTCTATATCTTTTACTGTGCAGAATCGTTATCTAAAGTTTCATTATATTTCGTCATATCCAAAGTTTCAGCGTATTTCATTATTAATTTCGTTTAATGCAGGGACGATGGAGAAGAAAGTCATGATAATTCGCGTAGTTTCAGTCCCGACGGAGTTGAATCGGGTAACACTTTTGGAGAAGACATGCTACAAATGGCTCTGAAAATGGCAACTGGGGAGTTAGATGAGCCAGCAGTTGATTTAGAAGCTGCATTGACACCAAATACAATAACTGCTACGCAGACTCCGGCACAGCCAGAAACATCTCTTGGGAATGATGGTAATGAACATAAGTAATAAATGTAAATCAACAGGAAGATGATCCTTTTTATCAATCACGCAATCAATACTTTGCTAGACGTGCAATGAGTCTCTTAAGTATTGTGAAACTATTGTATACGTAGCCGAGTTGACGAAAATTGGAGATTAGCATTTAAAATATAACAGTAAACAGGATTTTGCTAAAAGACAGCCATTACTTATTTACTATATTCTAGTGTTCTGCATCATTAATATTTGCACAGTATTATAAACCGATTTTCTTCAATTTCGCATTCGTATCACGCAATAGTTTGCATTAAGTAATTGCATATCCATAATATTTTAACCATTTATTTTGTCAGCTTTTACGTACAAAGAACATACATTTTTTCATATTACCGATATTTCGATAGGCCATAATACCTGTAATGTAAAAAACAAAGGGTCATTATCAAAGATAGAGACAACTGATTCTTTTGTGAGTAGATTCAGGAAACTTTGAATCACTATAACAACCATAATGTTGTAGTTCAGTCAGAACGATTAATAGCTGGCGTTCGTGGACGAAAACGTATGGTTTCATATAAAGGACGGTCTACTCCGAGCAAAAGAGGTAGGCGCGTTTCTAACACGCATGATGTGCCATTGATGCCGCCGCCAGAACCTCAACCTCCACCACCACGAATGATAGAACCAGTTGAAAAACCTGATGCCAACATGGCACTTAAATATACGTTTGGTGTGAATGCATGGAGGCAATGGGTAATTAATATCGTTATGTGTAATAAACTCACATCTACTGGCAATATTAATATCTTTATGATAGCTATCACTTACTGTTTCATTTTTAAAGGTAACTACTAAGAATGCTGAACTAGAGAAACAGAATACACCGGCAAGACGGATGAAATTATTTAAAACAGATCTATTACAGCTTACAGCAGATGAATTAAATTATTCTTTATGCCTTTTTGTAAAAGAAGTGAGGAAGCCAAATGGCAGCGAATATGCACCGGACACAATTTACTATCTTTGTTTAGGTGAGTTGACCCGATGTAATTAATAACTGGTAATTCGTAAAAAATGTTTTTGTAATTTTCATCTTGTAGGTATACAACAGTACTTATTTGAAAACAGTAGGATAGACAACATATTTACAGATTCATACTATGAGAAATTCACGGATTGTTTGAATGAAGTTGCGAAGAAATTTTCTGTTCTTTATAATGATGCACGTAAGAAAAATTATATTTTCTAATTAATATTAGTATTACATATATTATGTTGTGTTACATCACTGTATGTTCATTGGTTAACCGAGATATTAATGTTATGCAACGTATGCTAACTTTTGCAGAATATATTGTAACAAGAGTGGAAGAAGAACATTTATGGGAGTGTAAACAACTAGGAGCGCATTCCCCACATGTTCTCTTAAGCACACTTATGTTTTTTAACACTAAACATTTTAATCTTGTAGTAAGTATCATTGCTTTTTAAACTCCTGAATTGAAATGAAATATACAAACGGTATGAACAATTATAGCAAATGTCTGATAATCAGAAAAGATACTTATATCTATTATGTATTATATTTGAAGAGTGTCGAAGAACATATGCAGTTGTCGTTTTCTCATATTATGAAACATTGGAAACGGAATCCAGCTGCACAGCCGACCACAACCGGGAAAGTTCCGGGTTCACGGAATGTTCTTTTACGTTTCTACCCTCCACAGTCTGCACTTGGTTAGTAATATTTAACCTACTGATTAAAATATTTACAGAAAGTTTGTTTTGTAATCAAGCATTGAAAGTTTTTGAAACATAGAATGGCGGAAAAGTCACATCTTTTTATATTAATCGAACTTGAACAAAGTAGATAAAAATAGTTTAAGGTGTAAACCAATAATGAAGTAATTAAAGTTAGGTTATAAAATACTTCTTCAATTATATTACAAGGCAATGTGAATTATATTGAAAGGATAAAACGATTAACATCTGTTTTTAAACAATGTGCGTGAACCTACATGTACTTTTTAATTTTCATTCCATAGAAGCTAATTCAAGAAAGAAGAAAGTTTATGAGCAACAAGAAAACGAAGAAAATCCATTAAGATGCCCTGTTAAATTGTACGAGTTTTACTTGTCCAAATGGTATGTTATCATATTATTTAAAACAAATCGCCCTTTACATTCTAATTTCTGTGTTATCTCTATGGCATGACGGGGTTTTTTGCGCGTTGCGCTATTATCTGTTAAATTCTGGATGTCAGAACATAAAATATACAAAACTAAAACGATACTAAAATAATTCCTTATTGTCGTTTCATTTACAAAGAGGATTTTACAACATAAAAGTATCTATTGTTCATCATCTACATTATTATATTTCTCTGCCTGGTATTTTGTAAGTAGCCGTCGGGATTTATATCCTATTGACGATCATGGGCATCGCAATAATGATAATAATAATAATATAATAATAATAATAATTCAGCGGATAATGATAATGTGAGTTCTTCGTGGCTTTTTTTTAAGCCCAACCAAAATTTTTTTCACAATGTTATCGATTTTCGCAGAATAAGTTACATAGACATATTGTCAAAATGTGTAAGAGTTACATTTCATTATAAAGAAAACAAAAAATTCACATTATACTATGTAGAAAGAAATTGTGTACGTAAAATGATGCTCAGATATACTCAGATATTTTTTACATTTTTTTGCTTTAATAAACTTGGATCTTACTAACAAGGAAAGTACCCGAGGTGTACCCCACTGATTTTTTTTCCTTTTGAGATATGTTGTAGTACATCAAAAACTATTAGACACGTATTTTTTTGTACGTGCCCATAAGCCAGTTTAAGGGGTGAAAACTGCCCCTAAAGAGCACCGCCAAAAACAATTTCTTGCTGTTTTCTTCTCAACTAGGTACAATTTTTTCAAAAAACCATTGGGAGATTATTACACATCAGTAGACAATACTATACATAATATTTTGACAAATGGGGGTCGCAACCCTTAGTTTTATTTGAGGAAAAACGTAATGTTTCGGAATATTTTTTTGTGTAAAATTTAGAGATTTACACCAATTACAATGAAAATTGTACAGTTATAAAGAAAATAAGAAATAGCAGTTGACCACTTTCGGCAGTTTTAAAACCAACCACCTTTTAGGGGATAAATTATTCACAACATACATTATCGTATTTATTCATGGAAAAAAAAATTTAGCTAATTCTTTGAGAAATTTGGTTCTCAATAAAACTTTTTATCACTAATTCAATAGTACAACCAAAAACGCGGTGATTTTACCCTTTTAAGGGGGGTTAACTACCCCTCGTACATAGTCAGTTACGAACTTACCTTACAGAGTGATTGTTTGAACTTCCGTATTCCGCGACAGAATTTCAGATCGTGATTCAGATTGTAGAAAATCTCCGAATTTGAGGTAAGAATTCTCTAGTTTTAGGCGTGATCAATTTTCCTGGTTATTAATGACATACATTATCTTATAAGTTTTTAATAAGTATATTTGGTTCCAAATAAATTTCTTATTATAATTTTTAATCTTTAATCTTCATCCAGTAATCTCGATAGTTGTTAGTTTTGATAATCCGTACAACAGTGGTAATCGTGAAAAAAGTGGTTCAAACATAAAGACTTCTTACATCATGAGCAGCTTATAATTGCAACATCCTTCAATATCGCACTTAACATGGCATTTATCCCCAAAACTAAAATCAACGGGATTGTCGAATACATCTGGTTTATCATCAATGTAACCGCTTTTATACCATGAGTATTTAAATAAACTTACGTATCTTGGAGAAGATAGCTGATTATGAACTAGAGATTGCTGAAGATGTCATTAATAACCAGGAAAATTGAAAAATGGCGATCCCGCGTAGTATCACGCCTAAAACTAGAGAATTCTTACCTCAAATTCGGAGATTTTTTACAATTTGTAAAACATAAACTTGAAAATCACGATCTGAAATTCTGTCGCGGAATAGGGAAGTTCAAACAATCACTCTGTAAGGTAAATTCGTAATTGACTATGTACGAGGGGTAGTTAATCCCCCTTAAAAGTGTAAAATCACCGCGTTTTTGGTTGTACTATTGAATTAGTGATAAACAGTTTTATTGAGAACCAAATTTCTCAAAGAATTAGCTACATTTTTTTTTCCATGAATAAATACGATAATGTATGTTGTGAATAATTTATCCCCTAAAAGGTGGTTGGTTTTAAAACTGCCGAAAGTGGTCAACTGCTATTTCTTATTTTCTTTATAACTGTACAATTTTCATTTTAATTGGTGTAAATCTCTGAGTTTTACACAAAAAAATATTCCGAAACATTATGTTTTTCCTCAAGTAAAACTAAGGATTGCGCCCCCATTTATCAAAATATTATGTATAGTATTATCTACTAATGTGTTATAATCTCCCAGTGGTTTTTTGAAAAAAATTGTACCTAGTTGTGAAGAAAACGGCAAAAAATGGTTTTTGGCGGTGCTCTTTAGGGGCAGTTTTCACACCTTAAACTGGATTATGGGCACGTACAAAAAGGTATGTGTGTAATAGTTTTTGATGTACTACAACATATCTCAAAAGGAAAAAATCGGTGAGGTACACCTCGGGTACTTTCCTTGGAAGAGACATTTGAAGTGAAAAAGACGAATAGATAGAATATGAATGATGGATTTTATACTAGCATGCGTCATATGTTGTTAATTTTTTATTATTGTTTTCAGCCCAGAGAGTGTAAAAACTCGTAACGACGTTTTCTATTTACTACCAGAAAGAAGTTGCGTGCCTGATAGTCCAGTATGGTACTCGACATCACCGCTAGCCAAGGAACATCTTGTAAAGATGTTGTATCGGATTAAAATGGTTAAAGAAATCAATGTTGCGTTATTGAGTAGTTAAGTTTAACGTACTACATAATTTTTTTACATTTCACAAGGGAAATCGTCATTGTTTCATTCTCAGTGGTATATTACTTTAATTAAACGACTGTTTATCTGCGTGCTGTGCAATCGTTTCACAGCATGAAACAAATATGTACGACGTATCTTGCAATGTCTATTGTATATTTGAAATTTCCAAATAAAAACAAATACTCATAAGACTTAAAGTATTTCAAATATTAGAAGCAGGCAGAATGACTATTGTAATTAAAAATGCTTAATAGCAAGTAATAATAAATATAAATTTTGTAATATAATGATGTCACTTTATCACACAATTATACTAAACCACGTTTTAAAAATAGAGATTTGTTCAATGTAATCAGTTTAAATTATAGCTATTCAGTTTTTAACAATACAAACAAGTTTAAGCTTGATCTTCAATTAAGTTTTCAAAATGCGATTATTTTTGCCTGGATACTATAAACCACAACTGAGACATGTTTCTTTAGGCACAAGATTTATCTTTTTGTGTAAAACTATTTGTATAAAATAATTGGTTGCGCTCTTGAATGTTACTTGTGAGTGCTTGGATACTCCAGACATTCTATCAAAGGAGGTGGAACACCACTTTGAAAGATCCTCAGTATATTTCGTAAATATTAATGGTAATAATTGACATTGTTCTAACTTATACTTCACAGTAAAAATTGGGGAACTTTTTGTGTTATTTCTTCGCATTTAAAAAATTGTTTAGTACTCCTCGTACGTGATATGGAAATAGTGTACAATATTAGAACAGTTAGTATGTAAGAGTATGAAATTATCAAATAATATACAGAGGGAGCCGCTTATTAGAGACGCCGGATAATAGGAATAGCCGCTTACTTGAGACAAAAGGCGAAAAACAGAAACAAACGTATCAAAACAATGTAGTTTAGTTCGTTTATTAGAAACAGCATGTCGGTTTATCGGGACAGAAAGGTTAATAATCGGTGTTAATCTATAAAAGAACGGCATGCACGTGCGTTTGGGTGGCTTCCCGTTTGATTTCTTTTCCTGCGCGGTGATGAGCATTTCGTTTTATTGATGCCACCACAGAGAAAAAAGAATCGGCACGAAGTCCCAAAGGATTTACTAGACGTTTGCGCAGATTTTATACGGCAGCAGAGCATTAGGAAAATACGGCAGCAAACTCTTGATCGTTACTTTGAAAGCGACAAAACTTCCTAATGAGTGCTGAACACAATTTGAACTTACAGATTACCAAAATTCCAAATGTACCATAGTTCTTTAAAATTTTATAATGGTCATATTGTATACATATTAAATATATTATGTAGATGTTCACATTGATTAAACTATGTTCTTGATCAATTTTACTACTTATTTTTATGACCATATGAATGTATGTCCATACATATGAATCATTCTTGAAATTAAAAATAAAAATCGCTTAATTGAAACAGCAGTTTTATTGGGACAAATTGACTTCGCCCAACGTGTCCCAATTAAGCGGCTTCCACTGTTAAGTATAATATAAATTCCACTATTAAGTATAATAATTATTCCATGTGGAACGGATTGAAACTTTTTAAGAGATTTTGTATGGGGAATTTGCAACGTAATAAACGGTATGGAAGTAAAAGGTTCTTCAATTCAACCAGAAATGATCCACGTTAATAATATCTTTACAGACGATAAAAATATTTGTCGAATTTTGTAGACTTTCAAATATAATTTATGCTTGTGTGTCATTTTTGAACAAGTATTATTAACGTCTTCTATTGTGTATCATTGAACATAAGAATAGTGCAGTTAAGAATAGTTTTTTCATAAACGGGAGAGAACACCAAAAGATCATTCAAATTATCCTATTAATAACATCTCTTTTTTAATACTAAGTGTACCAACTGGATGTTTCATTTAAACATTCTATAAAAAGTGGTTTATCAGTTACCAAAGTGAAGCAAAATATTAATATTTTCATATACAAAATATTTGTTCCTTAAGAATAAAATGTGGTTATAAACTGAAAGCACTTTTATACATATTTACTATTCATAACATTTAATTAAATGCTAAAAAACAACAAAGGTCATAAATCTAACCAATTTATTGCATACTTAAAAGAACAAAAAGCCGTCGCATATAATGATTTTTAAAGGATGTTAACTTGTTTTCTTTGATAGTACAAAACCACGTTTTCGTTTCAATGCACGTCTAGTAATTTCAAGTTTCTGCAGCTCTGCTTCTATTTCAGTAAATATCTCTTTTTGTTCTTCTTCGGGTATTGTTTCTCTGTTAAAATAATTGAAAAAATATTACTACTATTTCACTAAAGTAAAAATACAATTAATTGACTGACACTAGCATACAGTATTAGATTTAATTAAAAAAAGTTGGCATTCAAAACTTTGTGCTTCAAAATTTCTAGATTAAGTTTGACCATTATTGATACCTGTAAATTTTCATGAGATCATATTTTTCCCATGGTTTTGCAACACGAGCAGCCTTCTTTTGTCTTTTCTCATTAACTTTTACTTCAAGTATTCCCTTCATGTCCTTTTGTTCCCATTTTACCAACCATGGTGGTGGTTTAAGAGGTACTTTGATGTCATTAAGAGGAACAGGGGTACCTTCAGGGAGAATTTTAGCATCTATATCAAATGGAACTGTGCTGTATTCAATTGGAGCGTCTCTGAGATATAATAATTCGTTGTCAAGTCTTTTCTCAAGTCTAAAATATCAATCACATAAGATTAAAGAATTGATCAATTACTTATTCCATTGCTCATATACACAGTATGGAATCTAAAAACTTGTCTTAAAACAATGATAAAAACTACAAGCAAAATATTCAAAAACAATTCTACCTTAGACATTCTATTTTTTGAATAGAAGGATCATATGTTTCAAACAATACTTCTACACCTTGATCATCAATTGCATTTCTTAAAAGAAATGAAGCTCTCAAGCCAGTTCCTTTTCGTTGTATGCATATTCCTACAAATTTGTTTGTTTTTCCAGGTGCATGTGGTTCGGAATAAGTTACAGATAAAATAGAACCTACATAAAACTCTGGTATATCTATGACACTTCTTCTTGAAAGCATATCTATACGTTCTAATTTTTCTCTGAGAGCATTGCGATATTCTGGGTTGGGATCAGGTAGAAACTCTGGATATATAAAACGATATCTGGAACTTAATGTTTCATGTTGAGAATGAATATTTTTAGCATTCTTTGGTTCAATGTCATTATCTAATGTTTCTTTTGATTCACACTTGATGGAGGAAAAAACACGATGTGTATTATCTGGAAAATAAGTTTACAAGTTTTACATAAATATTTTTTATGTATATTAAAATATTTGATACATCGTATCAAGTATATATTAAGTACATTGGTAACCTAACAAACTCAATACAATACGTACTTAGTACTTGTGGTGCTTGCAATGTTCGCCTTAGCTCAGTAGTGAAGATTCTAAATGCAATTGGCATTTTAGTAAAATAGGTTATCTGTGAAATTGTAATTTACTTTCTTGTATAAATAACTATATAGTTGTGATACATTGATTTGCCGATTCGCAGAAGGTTTTCGTTAAACGGCACAAGTTGACTTGCAATAGAAGTATGGTGCTTATATGTTTCCATAAAAAAAAGAATTAAAATCCTATTCCTCCAAAGACCGGGGAGATCCTATCCAGTCTAACCCCATCTATTGTTGCAGCATAGAATAACTCGTAGAGACATTGACCACCTTTGCTGGTTGGGTGAAAAATACAGATTGAAGAAAACCGGAAGTCCGACATTTACACGTCACGATATAGCGCGAAACTAATACATAATAGAAAATCCTCCATCTAATTTTTTAACAAGAATGGCATACCGGGGAAAGCGTTATTTTAATTAAAACAAGTGATTTTTCCGTAAAATATTTAATTATCTCAACTCATATTACGCATATTCTTTAAAATGTTACACGTATTTTCATTAAAATACCATCTGTTGTACAGGTATATTTATCTAGGATGTAGCATATTCAATACTTAAGTAAATACTTTGAAGTAATCAGAACTCGTAATAAATTATTACGAGAATATTAATACGAAATAAATTATTACGAAATACAAAATTGTAGAATCATTTCTAAAGTACGCATTTAGTCAGTAAAATCACTCAACGGATACATTAAATTAAAAGAACTGAGTACGAATATAAATAAATGACGCTAATAATTAGTTGTTTTTTCTATTTCAAAAGTTGATTTTTTCGTTTTTGAAGTCACTTGTGTTTTCTGTCGCGTTCTATTAACATCATTTAATATTTTTTGTTTATAGTTCTTTGGTCCTTACTGTGTAAGAACGCTTCTGATGTTTTTTTTTCAATTTTCTCCATATGAAGAATTCGGTATTAAGGTAGTAAACTATCTTTGTGGTGTGATAACAAATATTTTTCTTAAACACAGCGCCACTTTTATGATTTGTCACGTTATGTTTATGAAAGACTAAAATTAAAACTGATAATACATATAATAATTTCTAACATTCTATTATTATCTAGTATATTTATATTATATAATGATGTCATCCAGTCTAATAAAGAAATCTTACAAACAAATTTTTATTGTGTGGCGCTTAATTTTGGAAGTAGAAAACGAGATAACATTACAAAAGCCAAATTTGTAACGAATAGATTTTATTACTGACTTAGTATTCGAAAAGAGAACTATTTCCGGAGTATTGCGGCAAGTTCGGATGAGGATAGTTGACGTCACGTATCGTGGACATTTTGCTCAGTTTCTCGTATAGCGAATTGGCACTTATATAGGAACTTAGCTGTTCACGTTGTTCGTCTGATCTTCAACACTTGTTTATTTAAAATATTGAATGTTAGGAGTTCGACAATGACGGACGGAACAGGAATAGATGATTCTCGTGTTCCGAGTTTTGTATCTGGTAAGTGATGAAGGTATAAAATCAAAAGTAATGTGACACCGGCGGTACGAGGTTAGTTTTACCGATCCATGAGCGGGATTTTTGGTATAGTCAATCCGTAAAATTACTTATGAATTTATTTGTTTGTCGTTAGCCAGGATTATTTTTTATTTTTATTAAATTTATCAGTTTTTTTTTTAAACTTTCCTTTATGTTACGGGAAATAAGTGTGTCAATGAGGAGATGCCCCCACGTATTTTTCTTCTTGAATTCGTTGCTGTTTCATGGCATATATTTTCGCAAGTGATTTACTTATCCCTTCGATTTTTGTAGTTTTTCCGAAAATTTTTCGGATTATTCTGAAAACCATACCTGTAACTTCATTGCGATATTAGATGCTTTTAACGCTTTGCAGTCAATCATGAGAATCTAACATAGTTTGACAAAATTTTTTTATACTTTGTAGAAAAAACTGAAGGAAATATGTCTACAGCTGGCCCCGTAGTTTTGTATTCCATGGCACAGGCATGGAATGCACATTTTTATAGAAGTATTATGGGTGAAGAAATTTCCAAATCTGACTCGGAAGAAGAAGAGGATCTATCTGAATATTCAATTGAGGATGATTTGGATTACCTTCGGTCACTTGACCCAAAAGAGTGGAAGGATCAGGATCACTATGCAGTATTAGGCTTGAGAACACTTAGGCACAAAGCTACTGAAGACATTATCAAACGGGCTTGTACGTAAAGAAAGTTCAAAGTTTACTCTGTAAAGGAATGTAGGTGTTGATTGAATCTATATTGTAAATTGTGTTTCATATACATGGAGAACATTTAATGCATGCATTACAGATAAGCAGAAAATACTCAAGCATCATCCAGATAAGCGCAAGGCTATGGGAGAAGAGATTAGGCCGGATGATGACTACTTTACCTGCATAACACGAGCTTGGGAGATACTTGGAAATGCAGCAAAGAGAAAGAGCTATGATAGTGTAGATCCTCACTTTAATGATGATCTACCAGATGACAAAGAGTGTAGAAGTAACTTCTACCAAGTAATGGGTAAAGCGTTTAGGGACAATGCAAGATGGTCGGTAAAGCAACCAGTGCCACGTTTGGGAAATTCAAATACATCGAGAGATAAAGTTGAGAAATTTTACTCATTCTGGTACCAGTTTGACTCTTGGCGAGAGTATTCATACCTTGATGAAGAGGATAAAGAAAGTGGGCAAGAGTAAGTATTTTTTGGAATAGTTACATTGTGGACATTGTGCATTGCAAGAGTTTACTATGCAATAAAGCAAAATCATTTCAGCATATTCATTTTTTATTCGTTTTTGGAAAAATACTTAAAATGTTTAAGTTTTTCTCAATGATAAGTATTAATTTGTCCTATGGGAAACTGAATGCAGAAATAGCATTACATTATTATCACAATACTAAAAAAAAGTTAGTCTCAACTATGATTATAAAATGCATAAATGACGTTCTTGTCTTTGAAAAATATTGATTATGATGTCAACATATATTTGTGCATTTTATATTGAAAGTTTAACAACTGACGATTTTCATAAAAAATTTGTAATGTGAATAGAAGAGTTCAGAATATGAATTTTCTTTCGACAACAGTGTAGGTAAAATTGAGTGGATAAATCGTTTATGTGGATAAAATTTTATTTTTCTTATTAAATAAAGTTAAGTACGAAATTCACACAAATCTACCCATATTTTATCATTATCTTTGTGAGAAGTATAAGTCCAGATGTAATGGAAATATTTTTCAGTCGAGATATGCGCAAATGGATAGAAAAAAAGAATAGAGCGACACGTGCAAAACGAAAAAAGGAGGAAATGACTCGTATACGTACTTTAGTTGATATGGCTTATAATGCAGATCCTAGAATAAAAAAGTTCCAGCAGGAAGACAAAGATAAGAAAACGGCCGTTAAGCGTGCGAAGCAGGAAGCTGCCAAAGCTAGGCAGCAAGAGGAAGAACGGATTGCTAGAGATGCCGCCGAAAAAGAAATGTTAGAAAAGAAGAAACGTGAATCAGAGGAGAAAGCCAAAATGGAAGCGCTGAAACAGGAAAGAGAAGTCCAAAAGAAAGCTTTGCGCAAAGAAAGAAAAGCCTTGAGAGATTTTTGCAAGGCAAACGATTATTTTGCTAAAACTCCAGTAGAAAACATTAGGCACATGGAAAATGTAGAAAAAATTTGCGAACTGTTCAAACTAGCGCAACTTGAAGACACAATAAAGAAACTGCAGGACGGTGGGCGAACCGCATTTCTAACCATTGTCGAAGAGATGGATCAGAAAATTGAAGTCGAACGGAGAGTAGGTTTCACAAACAATGAAGTGCGGAACTCTTCGGAGAAGCCATTGAAATCGCATGGTGCTCCGTGGAACGAAACTGATTTGCAACTTCTGATAAAGGCAGTAAATTTGTTTCCGGCGGGCACGAATCAACGCTGGGAGGTTGTAGCGAATTTTATCAATCAACACAGTAATAACTCAAGCACCGTTACTCGTGATGCCAAAGAAGTTCTAGCAAAAGCTAAAGACTTACAGTCTACCGATTTTAGTAAATCTAGCTTAAAGGAACAAGCAAATAAAAAGGCCTTTGATTATTTCATTGCTGAAAAAAAAAGTAAGGAAACTGTCGAGGACAGAATGCCAGCTGTTACAGAAAGATTAGATCACCCGGTAGTTAATGGGACTGCTTCCGAACCGAAAGATGTTAAAAAGGAGGCACATCCGTGGACACCAGCGGAGCAAAAGCTCTTGGAACAGGCGCTTAAAACCTATTCTACAACCGTACCGGACAGATGGGATCAAATTGCTGCGTGTATACCAACGAGAACAAAAAAGGAGTGCATGAGGAGGTATAAGGTATGTATTCGATCATAAACGCACAACGTGACGATGTCATTAAGAGGTTTCACTAAGAATTCTCTAGCAATCCATCTATTGTTAATTGTCATTCATTATTTAGTATTTTACCTTTTCTAGTGAGATACATGTGTTGTATTAATATTAGAACATTTAATTAGAATCGAATATCCAATTAATTCCGAAGAGAGTAATTCCTAAAGAGATTTCGAAAATGTATACAAATGACCGTTGTTTCACTCTTTTTCACTTAGAAACCAGATTTTAATAAAGTTTAAAATGTAGGCTTAACATTTTTAAATCACTTACCACTTTTATATTTTATATGTCTCATTCTTCGAAACAACGTTAATTCATTGTCATTATTTACAGGAACTGGTCGAGTTGGTTAAAGCTAAGAAAGCGGCCCAAGTCACGAAATAATATTAACTCAACCTTAAACTGAATTTATATTATTCAAGATTGTTCAAAGCAGACGTCGTCCAAATGTAGGTTACGGTTGACCTCAAAAAGGAAAATTTCCTTCGAGAGGTCAGGATGCAGACGAAATTTTCTTGTTATTAAAAACATCGCCTGTACATGTACAAATCTGTGCCTTCCTTCTTTTCGTCCTGCTCTTCGACTAATAGAATGTATCATCTTTAATGGCAATTATTTTCATTGACTTAGCGTTTTAAATGCACCAGAAATTTGTTACGCGTTTTGATCCACGCCTTCCATACGCTTAATGACTATGTTTATCAACCGTTTAATTGTATTCCATACGCTTAATGACTATGTTCATCAACCGCTTAATTGTAGAGATGGCCGCCAGTTGTTAAACGCTATACAAGTTGCAATATAAACACTTTATGTATGGATTATTTGCCTGATGCGCCGATTTTATTCATCGTGTAAGTATTGTAACATACTAAAACACAGTAACATATTAAACATGGATCATACACAGTTTGTGAGAAAAAAATTATACTTGAAAAATTCACGTAATATTTTATTTCCAAATACAGCCTTACCATATTATGGGATCTACGTGACGTATAGTTATTTGTTTTCTTTTATTCGTTGAGAAACCTATTTGTCGTATTAAATAACCATAGCTGTAAAAACATTATAAGCCCTATTGTGAAACAAATATAGAGATAAAGTCTCTATTGGTATAAGATCCACAGTTGCTCTGACATTTTCATGTTAATTGTGTAAGGGACTTCATATTTTAGAAATTTATGTTGCATCTTGCTGTTTTTTTTAAACAATTTTACACAGATGTTGTAAGACCCTTATACAAAATTTTCTATTATAGCACTAACAGTTCGAAGAAATGCTGTGGTACATTGAGATAAACAAAAGCTGTATATGATGAATGCATTATTTATATTGCATGACTTATCATTTGGTACGGAGTTTCGAGATTTGCGCATAATGAATAACATTCGACGAGTGAGGGCTTTAATCATAATTACTATGTAAGGTGTTTGAAATCCTTATATATTAATTTGACACAGTTTTGACAACATCAACAACAACAATACCTTTGTGTTAGTTTCTTTTCACTACTCAGCGAAATGCAGTACGCGAGGTTCCTCTACGCTTTGCATTTAGTTTACACTTGTGCATCATACAATTCCTTCTTTGCACGCGGCAATAAATAATGGTATTGGGAACAGGCAAAACGTAGGAACGTCGAGCAGTCGATTCGCATCTGCGTATTTATATGTATGAACGTTCGTACGTCTCTGCCATTTTCATACGCCAATCATACAATATTGTATATACAATACATAAAAAAGAAGTCGATATAAGAAAAAGAAGTTGGAGGTAATAGAAGAAGACAGGCGGCAGTTCCTATCCTGTGTTGAGTGTGCGTCTGTATGGGACTTCTATGCGTATACTGTGCGTATATTTTTGGCTCGGAATAAACCCTTTTGATACATTCTTTTCCTTGACTAAATAATACTTTCAACAACGTGCCTTTCCTCAGAAAACTCTTCGCAAGAAAATCACAATTCACAATTTCCTTTGGCAAATTTTTTCGTTCTACAATTTGTTAAAATATTTATTCACAGCGATTTGTTCACATTGAATTAAAAATGTAATACGCTTTAATAACTATTAGTATTACTCTATTTAGAATAGAAAAACTTTAGAAAGGTTTAATTTTTATGAAAAGTTCAAATGGTGAAAAACAAAACTCTTGCACATAAATACTATGTTCGCATGAAAGTTGCTGGGGTGAAGAGTTTGTTAACGCTTTTTCACGTGACTTTCTTTTTCTATGTAGAACTGAGCACCGCTGTAATTTCGTAGGGGCAGGCAAACTTTGCAAGTGGTTTAAAATATACTTGTAAGTACAAATAAATTACGTATAAATGCTGTCCTAAGTTTTTCGACCATACTTTGCTAATATGTTCTCTAGATAGAAATAAGAAAAAATATATAAATATATGTCTAAATGTGCTATATAGAAAAGTTATAGTAGAAAATGTGTAAAAAACATTTTTTCTTCTATAAGCAAGTAATAGATTCTTAACATGTTTTGTGATCATCTTCAATCATTTTAAATAATAAACATCTCTAGAATAAATAAAATAAACTTCGTTGAATGGTTCTCACTTACATTTATGCCAAAACCATTACTATTTCATTCATATGAAATTCTTATTGTCGCTATAAGTTTTCAATCAAGTATTTTGGCCCATATTTATATCACATTTCTTATTTCTACTCATAGAACGTATTATCGAAGTCCCGCCGAAAAAATCAGAGGCACCCTGTAGAAATGGATATCAAATAATTTGTCATAAAGTATAGTATGATTTCAATAAACACCACATAATTTACAATATATCGCCGGTGACTTATATCTGTTGGTTGTATCACAATCTAGCAATTCTTATTTTTATTAATTTTATCTGCAGTTTTATATGTGTATAGTATCAGTGCATAATAAAAATAAGATTGTAAATAAATTGTGTATTGTGCAGATTTTAAAGGAAAGTGGTAGAATTCCAAAACAGAATAACACTGATCACAAATAAAGAGTTCTGGGACAGCTGAATATTGTTCTGTTCCTACATTATATTTCATATAAATTGCCAAAATGAAGACAAACGTAGTTTAATAAACATAACGTTTTGCCAGAGCTCTTGATTCTCGAAAACGCGGAATTCTGTATTATCGTAATTTTTTTAAGGTAATAAAACCGAATGTAATTGTTTCTGGTTGCGGGACCTGAAGACTTGAGATATTTACATAAATACAATTTTACGGTAAATTTTTGGTGGGAAGATAAAGTAACGAATAGTTACTTTAACAATACACTTTGCTAAAAAAGTAATAATGCAGTTGATGTTCTTCATATAGTGCTTATGACTAGGAATTTAACAAAACTATCAGAAATTTCACCTCCCAAAATGATCTTTACAAATATAAATTGCTTATTCATTACTTAATCACACATGAATAATAAATTAACCATAATAAATCATTTGTATGATCTAGTTTTGAGATTTTATGTGTACACATATTTGAAGTGCACATATAGTGTTACATTTTAATAATGATTTAAATTTAAAACATAACATAGATAAAACATTTTAATAATGATTTAAATTATGACTTTCTGTAAATAATTACATTTGATATCAGTAAGTATTATACAAAAAAACGAAAAGTATTTAAGTTTCGAGTATGTAATTATTTTTCTATTTTTCATTCTTCACATATGCGTGTAATTCAGGTAATGAACTTCACTGGGTGTGTTGTGAAATATAGTCAGTGTAGCAATTTTTACCTGCCGCATAATGTGCTTCAAAATGTAAAAATAGGATAAAATGATAACAAACATTTACATTAAACAACTGAACTTAATGGTGTGTGATATAATATAAGCTTGCCTTTAATTTATGCTCTAAGTGGTTAAATGGAAACTCTTACATTTTTCTTCTGAACAAGACGAAAATAAAAAATCTAATAGTAACGTGACCGTGTCAACTGAGTTTATGGATACTTGAATTTGCATGCTTCGGTTAGCCTACTAAAGCCGATCAATTCGTGTTCACAAATGTATGGAATTGCCGCCAAAAGTTAACAACAATAGTAGGGTACACTTTGACGATAGTAATAAACTCTATACGTGTATCGATTCATGCATATAGGGTGGGGCAATAACTCTGTCCACCTTGAATGTCTCCGTTATTTGTAACAATACGGAAAAATGTTATATACGAAACTATCATGGTATGAAGGGGGATGTAATGTAGGGTAAACATTTATTGCATGAGTGGAAACGTGTAGGAGATTTCAAGGTCAGCTTTCGTTTTTTTAATGGTACACTGTATTTTTTATCGCTACGTGGTAGGTGATATTGAGATGATTTCAACGAGGTATTATTCAAGGTCATTCAAGGTCAGTCGAAGTCTTAAACCGATTATATTCCTCTTCATACCATGATAGTTTCGTATATAACACTTTTTTTTTTATTGCAAATAACGGAGATATTCAAGGTGAGCAGAGTTGTTGCCCCATCCTGTATGTACAATGTATATGTATATACATCTCATTGTCAGTGGACTTTCTTACTACTGCACTGCTTGACAATGCGTATACTAGTGATCATAATCAATAGAATTCTGCGGACATTTATTTACAATTATAACACCATCTGTAACATTCCAAAGTCCGGATGTAAAGGGCAAATTGTTGCATAAATATTCAAACGAACACAGGTTTGGTGAAAAGTAAGTAGACATAGTTCTATGCTACTCTGGATGTTGCGAAGAGAGCATTGCTATTTCACGGTTACGTTGTTATTATGAACCTCAGTATAAATATTATTGTACGTTTGTCGGTTTGGCTAGATAAACGGAGGGGAGGTAACATCGGCATTTTTCCGATCTTCCATTCTTACACAATAGTTTGTATCACATTACATCTTCACTTGTTAAATTTTACCAATTGTTTGTTCAGGATCGGAACTGCTTTTACGTAAACTTCTTTACTCATCCTTCTTTGCAGTTTCTAAAGTTATTGCATGCATATGAAAAGCAGACTTGTTTAATTATATTCGACGCTATTTAAAAAAAACAGTAAGTTTCAAACATGCGAACTGAAAAAAAGATAAATTTTCATGAATAGCAAGTATATATTAGAAATTTGGTAGTTTTGATTTCTTCTTTCAACTTTCATAGTCATATTCCTGTATTTCTAAATTACTTTCCATTATTTTCACTTCATAGGGCACTCAATGAAAAATGTTACGTGACGCTTTTTTACTATTTGTCCTTTCTCTCCCCCTCATTTTCTCCCTTAATATCGTCTTATATCTTTTATATTAGTTTCTAGCTTTGTACGCACGCAAACAAACTCACACATGCAGTAGATAAACAGACAAACAATCGCAGAGGAACATTTCGCTTTCACTTCGAGCTTTATGTGTCGATCAATTTACAAGAAACGCCGCTATGTATACGTATATTGTTATTAGAAAGACGTTGGAAAAAACAAATATTAAAGGTGTATAGAATATGGTACACAACTGGCGTTTCATTCCGTACCGGAATGCAACGATGAAATATTTAAGACGACTGACTCTTCAGCCACGTTAAACACGCCAAATTTAACTTTTGCCATAGTTTGCATCATTTTCATGTTTTTACTATTTCAAATCTGTCTCTGCTTTCCGCATTACCTTAAATGTTTACACCTCCCTAACACATACATTCGTCACTGCGAAAATTTAATACTCCGAGTGAAAGCCAAAAGTATCGTTCCAAACCATTTTGTAATACTTGCAACCCTTTTTATTTTTTTTTCACAATCCATTTGCTTAAATATTCTGTTCGCAGTTACATGCTACTTTAGATTCATCTATCTATTACACGGAGAAAAATATGCAAAACAATATGGCCAATCTTGGTTTATACATTCTGTTATAATCGCAGACAACACACTTGTTCTTTGCATTGTTATTAATTAACAAAACAGATGAAGAATTATTTATTTGTATGTGATAATACGAATAAAACTTGTGAATTAATATAACTGTAATAGCAGTAAGCTTCGCGTTGCTATAATTTTACATTTTACCTATAATCAAAATAATTATACCAATTAGATATAGTCGTTTAAAATGTGAAGAATCATAATAAATTCATGGACTTTCCTCCGTGTATAAATGAACGATTTTACTCCGAATTATTATATTGACTTTCGAAAATCCCAGCTGGTGCGGCCCTTGCTCTGTTTGTATCTCGAGTAGAAAATCTCGCAGATTTCCATGATTTTTCATAGAAATATTTATCACACTACTGGGGGTGAATTGCCACCTGCACGAAGTAGAATCACGCACGGCGTTATTCGTCGGGCACTCGTCCTCGCAACTGAATCTTCTATCGTAGGACGTACCTGTACGTGTAATATATATATATATATACTATATATGTATACAACAATATTATTTTTTCTCGTATCATAGTTCAATACGCTGTTTACATAATCGACTCGCAAAACTTCATAATTCGCTACTTTTTGTAATTCGTATTTTATCTAAAATTGATAAAAATCTTCTCTGGTCCGAAAAAAGTTACCATATATAAGATACTTAGGCACTTGTTATCTCATTTGAAATCCATGTCGTTACGAATAGCACAAATCAACATAATCATACTAATGAATTATATAATATGTATATATATACATATATAATGATAATAACGAGGGGCAGGGGCCTCTGACAATAATAAGAATAAGTACTAACGAGAATTGTCCGTGCATAGCAGATCGTCTCCCCTTCCCCCTGTAACTTTATCCCCTGACACTTCTTCAATCTCTCCCTCATTGTCGGCTCTTTGTTTACATCATCTACACAAAACACACACACGCACACACACTCACACACATTCCTTTCCTTTGTGCTATTATCTTTTGTACGACTGGTCTTCGTCAAACTTAAGAAAAGACATATATTTTCACTCCTTTCTGCGGTTTCTTATTATTACATTAGTTTTATTTGCACAATAAAAATTACTTTTGGTAACATTCAAAACACTTCGTTTTTCCGGTGCGTGCTATTTCATTCGTAAATAAGCTTTACCGACTAGTGCAAAATATTCATATTTTTTCTTTCTTATCGACGTACAGTTCATTCGTATGACAAATTTGCTATTGTTTTTGGAAAAGTCGTTTCTTTCATTCTATATACTGACAGAGTCTATTTTGGCTTTGGTCAATTCGATTGCTATTTTCTTTTACCGATTCTTCTCTTAGCGTTTGATCGATTAAAAATGATTCTTGACTGCGTGTACATGTATTATTGGTACATGTATTATATATCGGCGTTATTATTCGAGAATGAAATGAGCCGATGGAGAGACGGAACGCAGTCATTAATATTCCATGCGTAAGTATTTCTGCCATGACTGACTGCCACAAATATACATACATACGTACATATATATTTGCGTATATATGTGTATGTATATTCATTAAATATAGCGAAAATATAGTGGAGGTAGCCTTATGTGCGGCTTAATATTAGGCATTTATATAATCTTGTTAACTTAGTCATCCTGTGGACTGCGCGAGACGATTATAATACGGATAGCTAAGGCAGCCACTTTTATTGGTTTTTTAATTAACCGTAATGCTATAACGCACAGTTTGTGAACTGTTGCTAGCACAAATCGTGTTCGACCGTTATACAACGTTGCTACCTTAGCCGTAAATTGTGCACTTTTATAACGTATACTATTTTTAACGCTACCGTATAAATATGAAATTGATCGAATTGTCGGATATTGGGTGACGGGTGTTGTCATTGTATATTCGTGGCGCAATCAGCTTCCCATAATTGTCTGTTGTGTGTATGTAAGAACGGTGTGTGTACTGTGCGTTCATGATTGCAGTGAGAAGAGCGATCTCGCGTCGCGCCTGTTGGTCCCTGCGAGAGCCCTCAAAGAGTGGCCCGATAATTGCAACTCCAGGTCACGATCTACGAGTGCATTTCGACGGGGAAAGGAGTACGTGTTGCTCATCGTGTTTTAGCTTTGAAGATGACATTCATCGGCATGACGACTTGGGAGCACGGTAAATGACAACGTGACATGACAAATCGCGTCAACCGTCTTGATCAATGCTAAGACGGTGGGTAGTGTTGTTGATGCCGTTGCTGTTGGTAATAAGAGTCGTATGGATGCTGTTCGGATGTCTGTTGTTGTGGCTGTTCCTGTAGTGGCTGGTAACCCATCCCGCTGGGGTGCTGAGTTCGTTGGTACGGAAGATTCCATTGCTGCTGTGGCTCCAAATCCTGCTGAAGCTGATAGGTCAGAGGTTGACCTCGCTGCTCTTGCAGAAGCAGTTGATGTGCTGCTCGATCCATTTCCTCCCGTGTCATGTCCAGCGCTTCCTGCATCTCGCGAGATGTATACCTCACGAAATCCGGATCACAGTACTTTCCTAGCCCTTGCTCCACAAGGACCTTCAAATAATTTCCATTTATGCAGTACGCTTTAAGAATTCTCATATTTCGAACATTATGAAAATTTCATTAAAGTATGAGACAATCAAAGTATACTGGGCGCAACTTAATACGTAAAATCCACTTTAGAAAAGAACTCTAGTCGCAAAGAACGGCGAAAATAGTTGATACAATCGTGTGTCTTATTTGACCTTCTTTCCGAATTTTAACAAGTTTTATATTGCATGAATATTTCGTGCATCTTTAAATTCGAATAAATGCATGCAATTATAAATACCAGTTCATTTAATCGAAAAGAATACAAGGAAACAAAAATTGTTATAGCTCAGAAATAAGACCGAATAGAATACATGTCTCGTAAACTTTTTTCACTGTTGTTATGACCTAAATCCATTCAGGAAGTTGGTGCTCCATGTTAAAGTACACCCGATATATCTATTAATTTCCGACAAGTAGAATAAAGATATTCTATGTTTGTCATGATGATTAGTTTAAAATATAATTAATATTTTGGTATTTTAATTCCTATTTCGAATCAATAGTCCGTCACGATAGAGAGTTTACACGTAAGTATTTTTACAAAAAATGGAGTTTTTCGTATTATTGTTGTTATTATAATTTTTCGTTTCACCCAATGAATTCTACTAATCCGTCTAAAAAAGTTTGTAGTTATATCTTACTATTCTTTGCATTTAATACCGTTTACTCAAGGATAGATACTCACCCGCCCTACAAGACTCTCCGCACTTCCGATTACCTCGAAGTTGAGCTTCCGGTCAGCCGGACTACCGGGTAAACTGTGAGAGAGACGTTCCGCGCCAGCGATGCTACCGTTGCTCCCGCCAGTCCATGAAACTATTCAGTTGAAGAATGAAATCAGTTTTGTAAGAGTCCACTGAATTTTACTTTACTGGAACAAGAAATCAACATTCGACAGCGGAGTACCAGCATGTCGTACATCGATTTCTCTATGCAGTTCAAAAAATGCGACTACCGGGTATAGAAAGAGTGTTAGTACGAGTGTAAGTTAGATTGTGCTAGGTGGATCGGATCAATGAATTTCTTCTTCAATATTTACATAAAAATGACACACGATGCGTTAGATAAGTCACGTAAAAATGGTGCAAACGCGCCAGGTAGTTTCATTTGGTAATGAGAGTTGGTTCACGGCAATTTACAAACAAAATAGGACATGCTTCGTGCAGCAGTAGGCTGACATGTGAGGCTTTCCATCCTATACATAAACGCTCAGACCTTTTCGCATGGATTCCCATGGATAAACTCGAACTTACGATACGATAATACGTGTTTACTGTTCCAAATATAAATAAATATGACGCCCAGGAGAACATTAAGTATGCTATTCTTGTGTAATGTAACTCCACGATTTTTCCATCTTTTTCACTTTCCTTTAAAAATGATGATGGTTAATCGTAGTATCAATTATAATACACTTCTTCAAGTTTTCTGCTTTGTAGAGGATTTCGTACGTCTGTTACGAAACAAGGTCATTGTTACGGATTCTTATAATAACATGTGGTATGCTATCACATTCGTTTTCTTTTTGAGTGTTTACTGTTTAGAATGTCAATGCATGTCAGCGGATACAATTTAATGCGTTAAATTGTCAAAGGTAGAAAAATGGTTTTAAAGACGTTGAACTGTACCGCTGTTGTTTTTGTATAAGTAATGGCTTTATATGTTGTGGTCTGTGTTTAGTTCCTCGACGATGTTCAACATTCCATATCTCTGGCTTGATACTTCTAAAGTATCTGCATAATTGTCTTTGTAATCTTGTTCCACAGTGATTAAATGGCATCAAAAGGGTATTATAAATCGCACGATTATCACTATTTGCGATCTAATCGCGATCGATTGAATAAATCAATCAAGTCAAATATATGAAATAAAGAATTGGTAATGACGACCCAAAGAAGTAGTGTTAGAATGAATTGATAACAGATTTAGCTAGAATCCAAGGATTTTGGCAAACGTCAAAGTTGCCATAGACAGTTGTTTCTTCTGTTTTTTAATCCTAGTATAAACCTTGAGCATAGAGTTCGTCGGCATTACCTCATCTTTATCTAGCGAAGAATTGACTTTAGATTGGAGATGTCCGAGATCGAGATGGTTAATAGGACAGATACCTCTGCCGCGCAAGGAACCACGATGGCAGTAACAGGACTCGCAGGATCGGCAGTGTCGCGAGTCGACATAGGGATGGGCACCGGCCAGGAAACCAGCGACAGCGATCGCCTGTCTCTGGGCCAACTTGAGTCCGTTAGCGAGTGTGCGTTCACCGGCGAAATCGCTTTCGTGCTTCTTTGTGCCGGCTCTCGAAGCCGCACTTTTGCCATTTTCCCGCGAGCTGTGCTGCGTCACCACTGTTTCAGTTGCAAACGTCGAGGCCATTGACGTTGACGTTGACGTTGACGTTGACGTTGATGTTGACGTAGACGTCGACGTCGTTGTCATTGTCATTGTCATAATTGATGTTTTGTTCATCGTCGTCGTCGTCGTCGTCGTCGTCGTCGTCGTGGTCGTTGTCGTCGTCATCGCAGTACTCGTCGTCGCTGTTGTCGGCGTCGTAGTCGTAGTGGTAGTCGTCGTTGAGAAGTCTTGCCAGACTTTGCCGTGCATCCTCGAGCGAGCCCGGGCTCTTCTACGGTCAAGGTAGCGCGGAGAAGATTGCTCGCTTCTTTCCATGTCATTCCATCCGTCGCTGGAAGAACTCGATCCGCTTCCTGCTGACATGACTTCCTTGCGGTCATCTACGTCTGGCTTTGCATCAATACGCTTGCCTCCTTTTTACAATGAGTTACATCCAGCAAGAATACAGACAAACATGTATACACATAGTATTCATTGCCAATGATGTTAAGTGGTGGAGCATGTTTATCCGCTCTTAATGAATTTACATTACGTACGTAGTTATCTATGTATACCTATCGTGATGTTAGAACAATGGCAAAAGTATTGATGTCAAATAGATTTTCACTGCGTAAGGTGATATCAGGTGTCAGTAACTACATTAATAGATGAAATGCATGGTGACTCCTAAGTGGTGATATGATGGAAAAGGTCATAATTCTACGTAATAAACAGATGGATCGAAAGTGTGCCGAAAGATTTTACATTGAATATCCATCGGATACGCGTGCACGGTCCGGAAATACTTGCTCGTGTATTTGGAATGTGGGAAAAGATTGTAGGTGTCTCGTACCGTGATCGCTCCAGACAGCACAGTCAGCGCAGCATCCTCTGACCGCGTAGGAGTAATAACAGTTGGTGCCATTCGAGGAGGATGCGGGGCTGGGACTGGTAGCGGATGTTGAGGTGTTCGCATTGGTGGCGTTCGTTGATGCGGCCGTGTCGGTCTTCTTCGTGGTAGACGTCGGAGGTGTCGCAGACGTCGCGGCCGAATACGCGGTGCCGATAAGGGGGATGGTGGACGGGAGTGACGGGTTTCTTCGTGGCGGCGGGGTGGGGGCCGTCAACTGCCGCTCGACTCCGTCCTGAAGACTGCGTCGCACAGCCAAGCAATACGCAAGCACGGTGGGAAAAAACCGCCGAAAATGATGGAATCAAGTATACGTCCGGTGAACCATACGAAATTCTATCAAAACGTCGGACATGAACATTTCCAATGGGCCATTCATCGACTACACTTTAGAATAAAACTATAAATCAATGCGATGGCATCAATTTTGCACAATGTCTTTCAAGGAGCAGTTCCATAACTATGTATTTTTACTAGTAATCGACTGCAATTCTGTTATACCGAATGTAAGTACACTTGTGCGAAAAACATTTAAATTTTACCGTTTTAGCATATTTCCGCCAAATACCACCAGACAATGAGAAGCCGTTATATGTCAGAACTAAAGTATGAAATTCATATAGTACGTTTTGATATAATTTCATTCTCCTAAAGGTCATTATCAAAATGTATCAATATATTCGGATGTTTTGACTCTTCTATCAAAATAATATATAAAAAGTGTTTATGCAGTGTTTAATAATTTTCAGATGAATACCAAACTTACGTTAGACATTTGAATGCCTTAAAGCTGTGTACAAGATTAATTTTGATTATCCTTCGATAATTGTATATAAAAAATTTCTTTCTATTCCTACGTAAATGACAAAGCTATGAGCACTATTGCACAGTTTCATAAGATTTCTATTACAAGGAAGTATCATTACTATGAGTCTAATAACATAAGTAATTTCACTACATGTATCGGTATTTTCTTATAAAAAAAGTAGTATCACGTGCTTGAAATTTGGTATGTTTGGTCCTGACGATACGATGTAAGTGTAATACTAGAGGTCATACGCACTTGCGTCGAAATAACGTAATAAGGGACAATATACAAAAGGGGGGCGGGGGTACACCGATCAAGATTTTATAAAACGTCGATAATGTACAGTAATAAGAAAATAACAAACGTCACTGAGACATGCGTCGTCGTAACCAAGAAGACACAGAAATATTCACACAAACTTCAAAAAGCAAATGGGTGAATCCAAATACGAGAAACAAACAAGTTCGATCAAAGTCAATGATCATAATAGGATGGAAATAACATGCAGGCGCACAAGCGATGTAGATTAATAATGAAAAAAAAACCGATATCCAAATAAGAAGCCCTAACTTGAGGACCTTACCGTATTCGGTATTCGGGTGGAGATAGTTACCGCCACCTGCTCCACTGAAATGTATGACAATAAACAGGAAGTCGTAGAACAATGAAGAACTGATAGATATACAAAGTTCAGGTAAAAATAAACGCTGTAGAAATAACGTTGTTGAATCGAAAACCTCCCACTTAATATCGCCAATTTGCAACATACAAGTGTAAGTTGCAAAGAGTAACAACGGATATCTCAGGAAGCAGGTCTCATACTACATTACATTATAGAAGTACAAGATGTATGATCTATATAAATGGTAAACGGCATTAATTAGGTCTACGGAATTAGAAAATATGATTTGTATTATTCATATGAATAGAATAATGAGAAAAATTGCAAATATAAAGGTCAAATCGTATTATACTAATGTTTCAAAACTGGTACCATTTCTAATGTTTCGTTCTAAGTTTCAATTTTTTAAAGATATACGCTTTCAATTAATCTTGTATGAATAACTTGCTGTTATTCTGACCGTTTCTTTTTTGTCTTATTCGCGAAAATTAACCACATATACAGGGTGACCCACCAATTTATCTCTCAAATTATTCGTTATTTGAACAAATATTTCACGTAAATCTTACTCTGTTATAAGCAGGACGTCTTATGATGGACACAGTTTTTCTAAATGGGTGAGGGTGTGCTTGAGAATGCAACTGACCTTACGGTTTTTCAACGCAACGGTATCTTTTCTTTTAGTTAAACGTGTAGCTTTCACCGAGATGAGTTCATTGACCAATGTCATTTAGAGACAATCAATTCGGTCATATACAGATGCAAATTCACTCTAATGATTATCATCACTGGAATTAGCTATCAGGGACAGAATTAATCAATGCATTGCTGCCTAACATTGTTTTTTTGGATGCAAAAGATAAGAAAAGTCTTGTAACTATCCAACGAAGAAAGACTAAACGATTGTAAATGACCTTAAATGGCCTTGGAAGACCAACATATTGTTCGTCAATGAACTTGTCTGAAAGTACGCTACACCTATAACTAAAAGAAACATTTAAAAAAGTAAAGATCACCTTGGAAACTCAGGGACCACTCTACCTGGAAAAACTGTGTATGCATCATAAGATGTTGCCAACAGTATACAGTAAAGTTTACTTGAAACGTTCTTTCGAATAACGAATAATTTCAGAGATAATCGCATGGTAAAATTATAATGAGTCATCCTGTATATTGTACCCATGTTTCCACCGATTTTCCTATGCTTATAAATGTTTCTTGAGTACAGAGACTAACACTAACAAGAATAAAATAATAATACACCTGATAATACACTTGAGAACGAGAACTGAAAATTTCACATGCACTAATTGCGTTATACAGTGTGCCTTGCATAACTGAAACCACTCTTAAGTTGTATGTGTGATAAAAAAAACTTCACATTTTGCGCTCTATTGAGAACATTTCAGTGAAAAAATGTATCACTATAGATACACGTGGTGAAAATATAGTATTACTGTGCTTCGTTCGATTTTCGTGTTACAAAGTAGTTTATAGATTCCGCGTGTCAATTGAAAAAAATGATGCGAGAAATAAATTTAACTGTTAGGTTCTGCAACAGTGATATTATGCTATAATCTTCGAATAATATTAATTAGAATGATCATGGCAGAAAATTTACTAAAGTTGATTTGACAGTCACATTCGACAATATATGGTAAAAAGTATTATTTTCTTATTTATTTCCATGTTCTTTAATATAAGTTTTCATTTTCGTACCTAACTGTTTAAGTATCTGGAGAGATCACTAGCTGATCAGACAAATGTGCTACACAAAGGACGTCAATGCCAACACGTGAAAGCACCAACCACATACTAAATGCTTTATTTATTTACCATTTATTAAATAATTCAATATTGAATAAACAAAGCGCTTGTTGGCAATTTTTATACTTAAAGTACAAGAACGCAGTTAAGCTCGCTCAAATGTCAGTTAAACAAATGAATTTAAATAAATCTATAGTAAGCATTGCCAAGCTTACAAACAAATATCATTTTGGTACGCGATATAATTTATGTGAGTGTTTTTAGTTACGCAATTCATTCTGTATAACTTTTTGAAGTATTTATATCATAACAATCGATTATTACATTCAGCCGACACAATATCCGACAGATATACGTACATATATATATAAAAATATATATATATAAATAAAAAGATGATAATTCTGCCGACGTTTGTTACTTACTCGACCACCTTGTACGGGCCCTGTTGCATGGGAGTGCTGAAGACGGCAAGAGGTCTTAGCGGAATATTCTCACCATCGCCTAACCGTACGTCCATCCCCATTTGATTCATCGCACTATCACTTAACCCACTGAAAACACTGATTTGTTGTGAAACGCAAACATATTAATTTTTCCCATTTTATTGATAATTTTCTTAAAATTTATTTTTTTTAATGCACGAATGCTAGAAAAACATACGTGAGTAAAATGATTAAAATAATGGACATTACAATAAGATTGAAACTAGAAAGACCTTCTTCTGTAGATTTTTTATGAAAAACAGGATGAAGTTATGAGAGAAGTATAAAAACTACACACCTCAATACATTTGGCACCACTTGATGCGATCTTGCAGTAATTTGATTAGGTGCATCAACACCCCCGCCTCTCTGTAATGACGAATATGGAAGGAAGTCTACGGAATTCGTAGGAGAGAGCTGTGCATCAAAAATGGCAAATTAGGAGACTCGTAACATGTATTACTGTACGCATTACATATACACTGAAGTAAATGAAAAAGTGAATCTTATAGCGTAACGTAAAATACCTTTGGCGCCGTAGAATTTGTTTTTAATGATTTTGCTCTATGAAAACCGCGATGGCCTTTCCGCATACTTGACCATACGCTACCAAAGAGAGAGTGGTTTCTCTGGAAAACGAAAATATTAGTTGTTGATGGTCTACACGACAAATGAAAGAATCCAAATAATATAAAAATATTTATATGTTACCCTATGCATAGGTTCTGGGTTGTCATCCATTAATTCTTCTAGATTACCAGAAATGGCTCTCTTTAATTCTGGGCCTGCTTCGTGCAAAGTTCTGAGACCAGCCTAGAGGAAAAGCATATGATTCTGTACCATAAGTAAAATTGTACAGTTATAAGTTAAACGTACAGTTTGAAACGTTATATTATGAACCTAATAATGAAGAAAGTATATGTATAAGATGAATCATTCGTGTAGACTGCGTTCTGGGAATAGGGAAAAACCACCATTAGGAAAATCCATGTGTGTCGAATGTTACCCATGAGCATAGAAAATGTGTTTTAACTATTAGTTTTAACTATTAGTTCTTCGTAGCATTTTTCTACATTGTAATTTAATAACTTACAGTAAAACCGCGAAATCTATAGAAAAGGCCGATAGTGCTTCGATCAGTACAATTTTTACAGTTCACGAAATGCAATAAATTCTTTATAATTCTGAAAAATGTTTCATTTAGAAATGTCAATTTCCTTTCAAAATAGAATTCAATAGAACAACATATTATCTATCAAGTCACGGGTTATTGAGCAATCGTTTCTCGAAAAGTTATCGTAGATTTTACAACAGTACAAATGTACAAACTGTACAAATCAGATGCTGTGTTTCCCTCAAGAACAAGCCACTTCTCTAATAAAAATAGTTGCCTTGTTACAAAATACATGCTTACTTGCAATGTAACTGTGTTATGTGTATCTTTATCTCCTTCCCTCATTTCTTGTTCTTTGCGTTTCTTGAATCTCCGGAAGTAGTCTTGAATGAGGAAAGTAGCGTAGAACTTGCCAACAGTTACTTCATCATCGACTGAAATCAAAGAAACGATAAATGAAGCACTAGCGATAAAGCGCATAATTAAATCGAGAATATGTATCAAAATATTTGAAGCCCTTAATATCCAATATATTTCGAGGTAATCATTAATTATTAACCTCCTGGGGGCGGTACAACTTGATCCAAAAGTTTCGGACTTGTCCTCTTCCAAATCTTTTTAATTACAGCTCGAAGCTCAGCATTCGCGTCATCAATATTTCCTTCAGTTTTTATCTTTAACGATGTTCTTACTACAGCGAATAATGTGGCATTGAATAATACTGTTCCATCGCTATTTAACGGCATGTTCATCGAAACCAGTCTCTAAAAATGGACGTTACCAGAGTTTATTATTTCGATTTAAGAAATTGCATAAAAAGATAAGACGTCATATACCAACCTTACAGGCTACCCTGTGCGGACATAATTTTCCAAAACCTAAAGGAGGAGAAATTTTGCGGAGTAGGGTAACCACGTCGAGATGTTTTATACGTCCTTTGGCATCAGGATCATATTCAGACCAGAGACGAATAAATTCGTCTAAATGATGAGGTCCAAGAATCGACCAGTCTCTTGTTAAGTAGTCAAAGTTGTCCATAATTACGGCCACAAAAAGATTGATGATCTGCGCAAAGTTTTAATTTGTTTCATCTTTCATCTATGGTTTTTATCAGTGTCATAGTTGTATTTTAGAAAAATGATTTTTTGGTATTGGAATTTAATCTATAGTAGCTTAAATTCTGCGATAGACTCAATACTACTATGTATTCATATACTACAAGTTAGCGTGCTAATTTTACCGCTTGTTCTTTACAAATAAAACCGTACACTGGCATGATTACATGCATCAGACAGATAAATATTATGCCTGTCTGATCGTAGCGCATGGATAATAGGACAACTTACAAGGAATGAACAGAGGACGTAAAATGTTATGAAGTATGGAAAGGCTATATCTGAACCGCAACCAAGCACATTCTGATATTCGTCACTTTTCTCGTCGCACACAACTATACCCGGTCGTTGAGCGCAAGCCATCATAATTTCTTGCCAGGATTCACCTAGACAAATTAATAGTTTCATGACGCATATATCGGTTATTATAAAACCAAGATCTACGACACTATTGACTTCGCTTAATCACAGATAGGTGATAAAGTCGCAAATAAAAAGAGATTCTGTAGTTTTTATATATTTAATGAGATAAAGAAACGTACCTGTAGCTGATCTGAAGAGAACGAGTACGGCTTGCGGAAAGGATTGAAAATTGTTATTTCGATATATCGAGGTACCTTTATCGAGCGCAATTTTGCCAAATACCTATAAATATAAAGTTAACGTGATTATTTTATTCATATCCATAAATTATAAAAATGTTCTAAAAATAATTTAATAGAATATAATAAATTCTAATAAAGAAGTTTTCGTGAACAAAAGTGACTACAGAATTATAAACTTATGTTAAGCGTATTGCCAACCATTCTAATTCCAACGTAATCAATAACAATGAGTTTAAAAAATCGTCAATCCGGCTTCAACCGATTATAAATTATCTGTAAATTGATATTTAAAAATGTTCTTTAAAAAATGTTAAAATTGTTCTTTCTTAACTAAATATTAGTACGCTTTATAATGCAATATCATATAAAATTTATTGATTGCTGCTGCTGTTCACGTTTACAAATATACATATCTGAAAAGAGAAACAAACTATGATTATGCTTACCTGCATACCTATGACAGCATAGATAAAGAAAAGCATTATAATAAGAAGCGCTACGTATGGCAGTGCTTGGAAAGATTTAATGAAAGTCCACAGTAACGTTCTTATGCCTTCGCCTCTGCTTAATAACTTTACGAGACGCATTACTCGGAATAGACGGAAGAAATTAATAGATGGGATGCCACCACCAGGCTGTAATGTGGAAATGGTAAACGTTAATGTTAGTCAGTTTCCAGAAAGCAATTTCAACGTAAGTTAACATTTGCTGGTGGACATTTGTGATAGTGAAATTCGAATACAGGAATTATACGTACGCTGACTTCCGAGTAAACAATATCGATGAAACTTCCAAGAACGATGATAAAGTCAAAGACATTCCAAGCGTCTCCAAAGTAGTTCTGTAAATAAAAATATATTTATGGCGACGGAATTGTTATATTAACAGATTTTCATTAAAATCGTAAACATATAATGAATGAAGAACAGTCGGTGACAAGAAGAAGTAATACAACTGCATGAGCCTTAGTTCACGAAACAATTTTACACGAAAATGGCTTTAAATAAATTGCTCGAACAAGTACCTCAATTTCGATTATGTCCTTTTAAATACGCGTGTTGCAAATATTTTCTGTTTTTTGATCGACGAAGTATTCTGTGTGATTAGTAGAAACAATATTAACATAAACTTTCAAAGAGAAAAATTACATACAGTTATACATTTTCTGATTGTCTCTGTCACAAGAAATGAGGAACAAGGAAAGATTTCTAAAAAGTTTCGTTAGCAATATAAGTATGGCCATTATAGCATACCTTAAAACGAAAAGCCGCAAGTTTAAAAACGAATTCGAGAGCGAAGACTGCGGTGAAGATCATGTTGAGAACATCGAGAGCCTCCGTATAGGGGTCCGGCTGTTGGTAGAACTTCATTGCCAGCGTTATCGTGTTAATCATGATCAAGATGAATATCGTGTACTCGAATGGCTGGGAGGTAACAAACCACCAGACTTTGTACTGTATACGGTGCTTCGGGATATACCGCCGAACAGGTTTCGCCTTCAGGGCAAATTCGATGCAATTCCGCTACGAACCAATTATTCCGACGCATTACTCTCTCATTAAATATCAAACTTTAAAATTGGAATTCATTGCGTTGAAATCATTATTGAAACAGTATGATTTTAAATAATTTAACGAACTATTACGTAAATTGATATCGAACTGATTCAATTGGACATATTTCAGATTTCTGATTTGTATAATTATTTAATATATTCTGTTATATTATTATTTAACTTTCACGTTCTTAATTGAAAAAATTGTTGTATACCATCAAATTATTTTTTGTAAGTTCTGTTTAAGGCTAACATCCTGTTGTACTATACTCTAAAAATGATTGTATTTAATACAAGAATAAATTGAAACTTATCATCCTTCTTCTGTAAATAAAAAAAAAATCTTTCATAAGAAAGAAAATGGAACATTCCCGATGATTATAGTTGTGGGAGATAATAAATATTAGAAATGATGTTTATAAATTTAGCTATGAATTACGGGTGTACATAGGTGTCTACCTACTGAATATTTAATTAATAGTAGTCGAATTCTTATTATTGAAATCATTACGATTACAATAATGTACAAAATAAGTTTTATTACGTACTTTAATGTGTTATATTGCTATATTTGTATTAAGGTAAATCTGTTGATGAATATTCATTATATATGGTATCTGTACCTGATTTTTATCGAGCTCGCAGTTTTTGTACTCTTGTTCACCCTCATTTTGGAACGTAACAATGACAAAACCGACGAATATGTTCACCATAAAGAATGCGATGATAATGATGTAAATAATATAATACGTCGCTACTACTGGCCGGAAATTGTAGATTGGTCCATGATCCTCCTTATTTGAGTCGATCGACACGTCTAATAATCTGAGAAAAGAAATAAACGGAATTCACACATTGCCCGAGCATACATATGCATACACTTATTGCATAGTACTAAGTTTCTTGTTTGTTCTAAATTTTCATTAGATACATAAGACGATGTATTCGTCCTTTATGTCCTATGTGTAATAGTATATCAAAGGGAAGAATATTTAAAAGGCTCCGTCATGAATTGAAATAATTAAATATCATCGAATGTTGTAAAATGAAGAACTTTAAGGAATTGGGATACTATGTATTCTTCACATATGGTGCGAGAAATCATAATAGTAGTTCAGACTGAGATCCGATTTTTGAAAGATGAATAAGATCTATACATATAATTTTGTAAACAATTAATATTCCTCTTGACGTGAAATCTGCTTACCCCGGCCAACCCTCGAATGTCGAAACTGTAAAGAGGGTCAGCATTGCTTTGGCGACGTCATCGAAGTGAAAAAGATTTTGTGTCCACTCTCTGTCAGTCACTACCGGTTTATTGAGATTACCATCTTCGTATTGTATGAAAGTTCCTCTGAAAGAACACGAAACATGCTTTTTGTCTTAATATACTAATCATAAATTGTATTGAAGGATGGTGTTGCAGTTACTTACTGACATTCCTCCAAGGTCATTTTGGAACCATCGTTACAGTGAAAAAATTTACCCTGTGCAATAAGAAAATATTTATTAATGCCAACGGCGACGATATATATTTCCTGCTTCATGGGAATTGACTATAGAAAATAGCGACTAGAATCCGACCGGAAAAAATTAGTTTTAATACTTCATACAAAAAAATAGCGTCATATTCATTGTCCACTCTGAAAAGGAAATTTTTTCAGTATCTGAAGAATACACAATTTTGGTCGAGTAAATTCCCAGTCTCTATTTTTTCAATATTAATCGGCCATTCTCGCAGCTTAACATATAAACAAAAGCAGCACGTAAACGGGCCAGCTAGAAACAGCATTAAGGAATTTGGAATGTTAAACGCAAAAGACAGTATGCACTACATGCATACTTGCGCTAGTGTATGTCCTGTACCAATTTGTGTTTCAACGTGCATATGGATCCTTGTGTTATGTTTGCGCATAAAGAAGAACGTAATGTCATGAAAGGAAATTGGCCTTAATTAATAAAAACTTGTGGAAATATCAACGGTTCATTATTAAATAGTGCTAACAGGTATATAAAATCCGCTTCGATAAGACTAACTGCTTCAATTAAAGTAAAATTATTACTGACATACATTTACAATTACTTTTGTTATACAATTATTATTGAAGTAATACATGTCTCATTATAATCCCTACAAGTGATCACATATCGATGCGCTTAAATGATGATATTTGCAAAGACCAATTTTCATTCAACATGGCAAAGCATAGCAATCTGTTTAACTAATTTCTAGTTTTTGTTATCCTATAATTCTTTGTTGCAAAGCTTCTCCCATGAAAGGAATATTAACGTAATTTTAGGTGCTCGTTAAGAGTGAAGTACTCGTAAAAAGGTTCTTTCATCTCTTTCGCTAGAAGCCCAGATGGGTTTCACGCAAACTAAAATAACGTTTGTTCAAAGTATTATTGTACACGCACACATATGTATATTCGAAAAATATATTAATCCTTCCATTACAATTTCGTGGAAAAATGTGAATTACGGTGAATAGACTTGAAAGGAAGTGTTAGTTTCACGTTGTTTATACTAGTAAGACCACATTGTAAATTTCAATAAAATTTTTGTACAATTTCCTATGTGAAAGATGCAAGAGTAATAGTAATCAATTTTTCTACGTACATAACATACATACGAAGCAATTATTGTTCCACAAAGGCGGAGAACTTTCTTTCAGAGAAGTCCTATATGTATACTTATGTAAAAATGTCGCGAGTATGTGTACTTTATGTCATAAACAAAGGTACGTCGTCCCAGTATCAGGTTAGAACAATGCGGAATACTAATACAGCTACATTTAAAGCAGTATACATTCTTCGAAAAGTTACGGCAACTGATTTACTTAGAAGTTGCAACGATATACACTGATAAGCACAGTTGCATGAAGTCGTAAAACAGGAGAATAACAGTCTTAGATATATATGCATATGAGTAGTTTATTTTGAAAATGGTGTAAGTCCAATTTCGGAAAAATTGATAAGATGGTTGCTACGATTAGGAATTGATGTAAAGTTTTTATCTACAATCTTTTGTCTACAATTAATCAGAAAGAAATATCTACGCTAATACCAAAAAGAGTATAATTGCTAAAAGAAGTTGAAAATATGTTTATTTTGAAAGTGAAGTGAGTCCTATAATATACATGGTGTATTTGAATGTTTCAAACGACTTATGTGACAAATTAATTTGTACTTATTTTTTATTTAATTTCCAAAACTATACACTACCTTCAAACGTTATCTTACCGTAATTCTAAATATATAGATATATTCAATCTGTGTATTTGATAGATAAGTGTCTGTGTCATTCGTTTAATATGTGATATACTAATTATCGTGAATAGTAAGCGCTGTGTCAAGAATTACGTTCGGTTCACATTGGCTGAGAAGTAAATAAACCCCTGGAACATTGATTACATATGTACAAGCAAAAACTGTATTGTACATTTGTACCCTTCGTGACGATATAAACTATCATGTTTAATAAATTATGTATGTTTAACGTCGCTTTAACTACGTTTATCGCAATTATTGACATCTGATTTTTTATAGTGTTTTACTAATTTCTATAGTTTTTTTATAACAAATTATGAGATTTCGAATATTTTTTGATAGTTTGAGAAGTTTTGGCATTCTAATCTATTAAAAGATGAAATATGACTAACTCATTATTCTTATTGCTGTATACTTCATAATGAACCGGGTTCGTTGTCTTTTAGTGTAAAGAATAACATGCAATTTAGAAATGAATACCCTGATTCAAAGCCGTGTCGAGGGTGAGGTGAATAAGGTTTTTACCCGAGGTTAAACACTGGAAAGTAATATACCATATATACTATATAATATAAATATCATTTGGAACCATTATTATTTAATTTTTTATGATTATTTTATGTTTATTAAAGCGGGTAGTAAAAATATTTTTTTAATATTTTTGGGGAGAACGCAATCTTAAAATTCTGAACGAAAACGTCCTGAGCCCCATCAACTAAAATTGATTTGAGAATAAGAGGGAATTTTGTATAGGTTTATCCAATGTAAAAATTAGTAGATTTTCAAACACAAAATATGAGATTTCGTAATAATTAATTATCCTCACGGAGAGTTCTACAGTTTAGCACAGTAACCATTTTCAGTGTTGAAGCCAAGTGAAAGATATTTAATGTAATAAATTACATGGTCTTTAAGTTACTTTCAAATTCATAAAAAATTAAGAAATAAGTTTATCCGCATTCAATCAACAAGAAATTGCTGTAACAAAAGCCGTTACAGAACTTTACCCTAAATATTTGAACCAAGTTTCAAATTCGTAAATAGTTTAAAAAAAGGTAAAAATCTCAACTGTAAGTGAAATCTTCCGGAGGAAAGAATAAAAAATACATACACATACGTATTAGTGCATAAATAACAGAGCTGTAAAAATGCCATTTTCTAGGATTTACAAAACAGCTAATGCAATCTTGAATGCCCATTACATAAAAATGTTTTGTGATATTCGTTATTTATATTATTGTTGTTTATTATTCTTTCGTTGTGTATAAAAATGAATAGTGCAGTTTACTAGACTAGACCAGTTAATTCTAATTAAACGCATACCAATCATTGATTTTAACGATTAATAAATGAGACAAAATTGTATTGAAACAAAATTGATAAATGTAACAAAATTGGCTCGGTTAAATATACTCAATCTTTTAAGAATTGTCATTCTTAATCGCTAAAAATCGGCACGTGAAAAACCGAGGGTTTTTTGTGCCGTATTAAACGATATACACATGTAAATGTGTAATTGAATTACTCTCGTGGAAAATTTAGTTTCAATTTCAAATGCGAGTACCTTGCTTCTGATTTTTAATTCCCAATTATTCTAGCGGCACGTGTTACAACAACCTTCGCAATTTCAGTTGCTATTTCAGGTATGAGTGTTTTCCTTTAAAACTTTCAAACTTCCATGTGTGGATTGCCCTTTATTGCGTTAACCGCAATGCATATTCTCGGGACATACATTACAACACTGCTTGAAATTTCAGTAGTTGTTTCAGTTGTGAGTATTTTGCTTTTAAGCTTGCAAGTTTGCGAGATGGGCTTTAAATTAAATATCTCCGGGAAATATAATGTAATACAGAACGAGTCCCGTTAAGTGGGACAGAGAGAGATAAACCATAAATGCACTCTACAGGGTGTTTCTATGAAGTACAGCCAAACTTAAGGAGCGTATAATTGAGGTAAAAACAAGTAACTTTTTCTAACATACCTATGGTGTCCGATCATTATTGGCGAAGATACAGCCGTTTGAATATCCGCCTACAGGTTGACAATATGACCTACATTCACCTGCCCGAAGCGGTCAACGCTCCGCGTTACGTCCTCGGCTCAGCGCCGTCGTATGCGTGCGACACAGCTGACTTCTCCCTCAACATTTTTTCGAGCCGAGGAAGTGTTAAAATTTTCCGAAAGATTTAAAATCACCGAACTATTGGGAAAAAAATTACCTATTAAAAAAGTCCAAACGACAAAAATATTCGAGAAGTCGTAAAATTTCGAGTTACTTGTGGATAAATGTTCAGCTCGGAAAGTTTACATATTCCAATAGATTTCCAACTTTCGAGTTATTCGTAAATATCCGAATTATTGGTGACGACGTTTCCTGCACTAGAAAATAATTTTTCACTTGGTAAATGGAAAGTAATTATTTCGAGGAAGTTTATTGCTAATAATGCTAACTTAGAAACGTCCACACTAATAATTCGAATATTTACATGTCGAATATTTATCTCCAAGTAACTCGAAAACTTACGAGGGCTCGAGTATTCGAATCGCTTGAAATTTTTTAATGGCTTACTTTATTCAACTCGAACAATCGAACCAAATAAATTCCGAATACGTGCACATTCTTAAACACCAATTGCACTGAATACACTGCACAAAACCGTACTTATGACAATTGTTCAATACGTCGGCTCCCGACGGTCATAAACGTTTCGCACTGTTACACGATTGGAACTGCGGACACGAACGAATCCGAAAGATTGCAATGAAACTCGCTGCACGATGTCTTCACCGCGTTAGCGAACAGGAACGAATGTCGAAAAGAACGGGACAACGAATCATGTTTCAAAACAAACTTGCATTTGCGTTGTGCCCGAACTGACGGTCTCCTCGCCGGCGCGTGGCGCGTCGGAAGCAAGCAGATGATTTCATATTCACACCATCATAGTTATTTGATAGTGTAAAAGACTGTGTGGCAGCTACGAAAGAGCAGTGTGTTTCTTTGCGATCTTGCGGATAGTCACTCATGTCCGCAGTTCAATCGTGTAACAGTGCGAAACGTTTATGATCGTCGGGAGCCGACGTATTGAACAATTGTCATAAGTACGGTTTTGTGCAGTGTATTCAGTGCAATTGGTGTTTAAGAATGTGCACGTATTCGGAATTTATTTGGTTCGATTGTTCGAGTTGAATAAAGTAAGCCATTAAAAAATTTCTAGCGATTCGAATACTCGAGCCCTCGTAAGTTTTCGAGTTACTTGGAGATAAATATTCGACATGTAAATATTCGAATTATTAGTGTGGACGTTTCTAAGTTAGCATTATTAGCAATAAACTTCCTCGAAATAATTACTTTCCATTTACCAAGTGAAAAATTATTTTCTAGTGCAGGAAACGTCGTCACCAATAATTCGGATATTTACGAATAACTCGAAAGTTGGAAATCTATTGGAATATGTAAACTTTCCGAGCTGAACATTTATCCACAAGTAACTCGAAATTTTACGACTTCTCGAATATTTTTGTCGTTTGGACTTTTTTAATAGGTAATTTTTTTCCCAATAGTTCGGTGATTTTAAATATTTCGGAAAATTTTAACACTTCCTCAGCTCGAAAAAATGTTGAGGGAGAAGTCAGCTGTGTCGCACGCATACGACGGCGCTGAGCCGAGGACGTAACGCGGAGCGTTGACCGCTTCGGGCAGGTGAATGTAGGTCATATTGTCAACCTGTAGGCGGATATTCAAACGGCTGTATCTTCGCCAATAATGATCGGACACCATAGGTATGTTAGAAAAAGTTACTTGTTTTTACCTCAATTATACGCTCCTTAAGTTTGGCTGTACTTCATAGAAACACCCTGTATATATGTATGTATACTGTATGCATTGGAAATGAAATAGTGCAAATACACGGTTGAATTTACGTAGCTTTTTAAACTTCCAATAAACATGACATTTATTAATCTTTTACAATGCCCCAGAACGCCGAGTTTTCCTTTACTATATAAAAGTGGGTCAGGTACTCTGATTATTAAAAACTAATTCTTAAAAATCACTGATTATTAAAAAAATGAATGAAATGATGACGTGCTATTAAGGAGGCGATACTCAGTTGTTTTAATAGTTAGACTTTTTCATTTTTTTATATAGTCATATTTTTTTTTAACATTAAATTAAAATATAACAGAAGATATTACATATCTTCTATGCACTCGGCACAATATTTATTGTGACTATCTTTTGGTTATCGGGCAGTTTATTTCCCTTTTCATACTTCATATGTTTTAAATATTGGTATTTTGAATTGTAATAATTATATATTCATTATGTGGCTAACCACTCTAAACCTCTTTATATTAATTAATTGCTTAAATCTATTAAATTTATTTTATGGCAAATAGTTTCTAAAAATTGTAAACTATAAATAATAATGTTCTATGCAATTTTAGGTAAACAAACGTTTCATTTAACTCTTTTGTTTTACAGTATGGAATCTTCATAATACAGACAATAATATGAAAAACTAGATAATACTATGTACTAAACTGTTCGAAGTTATTAACTTATGATGTTAATAAAACGTAGGATACAACATATATATTTGTGTTATTTAATATAAATATTGGTCAAATTGAATGCACTTTTGACGAATATTTAAAAGCTTTAACATAAATATATTTTATGGAATATCCTAAAATTCTCAATTCCATGAATTCGTTATTCAATCGGTCGATATCATTAATGAATTTGCGGGTGACAGCAAGGACAATGTATACAATGAAATAGCTACATATGTATTTTTTCTGTTGAGAGGTATCTTAATAAACTAAAAGAGCATTATAAAAGATGTGTGTGAATGTGCTCCTGCTAAGCATGCATTACGATAAAAGCTTTGTTCATTCCCGCAGGCAATAAAAATACACATGCTTGTACGTCTACTGTGTTTATAGAATTAAATATACGTAATTTTCTTTGATATGTTTATGACGCATGTATTCGCTTGCTCGTGTTTTACACAGATGTATGGTAAAAGGTGATAACGCGTAGTATTTTCAAAATTGCTTTCGCCCCTCGGCAGAAGTCAAATAAGTAATAACAGCGTTACAGTTGTGCTTGAGGGTGGTTTTCTTTTATTGTAAGAGAGAAATATTGGAACATCTGTGCAGTACATATATAGTGACTGTCTCGAAACATTGAGATTTTCATTATCAGGTGTGATTACCAATATTTCTCTCTGTGCAGTGTTCAAGAGGAACTTGGTTGACAGTAAGTAAAGTAATCGAAATATGAGGTGTCGTTCGATGTTTTCCTAAAAACTTCATTGATACTGTTTTGTATTTGAAATGCGGTAAATCGTGCTTGAGTGAATGTTGAATGTCGAAACATTTATTAGGAAATTTTAGTGTTCACGGCTAGTTTGTACGTCTTGAACAAGATTTCACCCCGTATTTCGGAAAGTTAGTCCTAATTTTGCTATATTGGTCAAAATATTAGTCGTATATTTTCCATCGTTTTACATTAATTTTTGGCATTCCTTCCATAGTTAGTTTTTTTGGTGGAACGACCCGGACAAGAAGTAAACACAAAATCTTGCCAGATTTTAGGAAGCACATTGTAAGACTTATAAAATTTTACTGCTAAAAGCTTTCAGAATTTATTACTGCGCAAATGTACTTCGATCACCACGTAAAATTACTGTCCGCGTTATTGAATTATAGTCACAGTGAATCGTCTGTCGCTCTGAAACATGTCAGCTTCAAATGCGCTGTGAAAACTTTTGAAAACGTATGACAGTGCTACGTTAAATTTTGGCGCTGAAAAAGTTCCCGGTTTATGAATAAAATTTTCACTGAATTCGAAAATTCTCGTGAAGGAAATAAGATAAATACGCTAGAAGAGGTCAAAGCGTAGTCCTTTAATGGAGTGTTAAATATTTTCTTGAGAACGCGCCTAGAATGACGAGCAAGACGAAAAAACGACACAATTAGTTGTTCGTTGTTTTACTAAATTTTCTAAAGTGCTTTACCTTAAACAGCTGTACCCCGATAACAGCGAACATGAACTGTAGTAGATAGGTGACCAACATAATGTTGCCGATCGTTTTAATGGCGACAATCACGCACTTGACTACGTACTTTTACCGTCACGTAGTTTCAGGGCAGGCGGGCAGGACGAACACGAGCACAGCGAGGAACGCAGGATGGTGAGAGAAAAAGAGAAAACAAAAGAAATTATACATAAATAGCATTAATCTGTGGGTATAGCTATTTTGCACTCCAAAACTTCCGGTGGGCGTCGAAAGGGGCAGGTTAGGGCCGTCGAGTTCTGCTCTGGCCTAATATGTATGCGCATTACACACATTGCAAAATGTCCTTATTAGTTGTCTGCTCATTACTCTTTTTCAAATGAATTCCATTTAACGCATCATTTTCCATAGTACTATATTTCCAAATTTCCCATTTTCTCGACGCTGTTACCAAGTGTTACAACGAATGATGGGGAATACATACGTATGAAATGAAAAAAAATGTATGCACAGATCAGTCTTTTTTGTCCTTCTCGGGTATTCATCGTCTTATCGAAATCGTGAAATAAAGCCCTCGCCATCCATCCAACGCAACAGTGCTCGATGTTTTTTCTCGGCAATGCACCTATGGGAATTTGAAGGAACGCGCCACTAGAATAAACGAATTACCGCGTTAAACAGCACTGTACTGGAAATCATTTTACTCTTCCATCTTTTTAGATTATCTTTCCCAACCGACTTACGGGGATTTACTTTTACCACATTAGGATCTCTTTAAGGTATCTTTATGTGGACGTTGGTCTTGTCAGAATTATGGTGTGCAAAACGAATGTACTTTCAATCGGAAAATAATATATCACTGAATATAATATTCGTTAAAGTAAGAATGGCATAATCTATTAAGAGACTAAAAATCTTTAGCAACAGTTAGACCTGACGTCCTCTATAATGAAACCAAGTAATTTAGTCGATACGTGTCTCCAGCGAAAGCTATATACCGAACTATCTCTATGTCCCACCCTGCTCCTGCTGAACAATGCATTTGTACCCTCTCACACTCTGCTGAAGTATTTCATATAGACAAAGATTTCCACCCCTGATAAAACTTCGGAGTCATGAAAATGAATGAAACTTCAACTTTCTCCTCTTTTGTGTTTTAAGGCCAATTCTGTTTATATCTGTACAATCAAGTCGGATGGACAGTAGAAATTCTAATTGTACCGTCATTCACATTCGCGAATTATAACCTCCACATTATGATGTATGTATACCGCTCCGTAGAGCGTGCATATATGTATGTTTAATACAATATATTTCCATTCGCATCCATACTACTTTTGTACGGACTTGCAGTGTATGTGTAACTGATATGTAATTATGGTATACATGGAGAACTACATGTGTAAGTACATCTACGTATTATACAGGGTGAGGTTAAAGTAAAGTGGCAAATTTTAAAAGCGTACTCCACTAATCTTGGAATGGAAATACTTCTTGTCCGAGTTATAAACATCGTTAGTTCGCAACAGCCTTTTGCAGGAACGCCTTACGAATTTAAAGTTATAAATATTATCATTATTTATTTTCCGTTCAAAGTAAATGATAATAATACATGTTGTAATTAAATAAGTCGGTTAAAATAATGTGCGTTGTAATAGATATGTCAATTATTAGTCAGATAGACTGAAGATTATGCAATGGTTTTATATAACGTAGGAAGGAAGCATTTCCGTACTTACAAACATAAAATGTTTTTCTTTCCTTCAAGTTCAGTGGAGTAGGCTCCTAAAGTTCGACGACCTATTTTAGAATCACCCTATATATACTGATCATATCCGTGTAAGATTATAATAAAAGCATCGCATTTAAAAATGAAAAAGTATTAAGATGAACCATAATTTCCCTTCTACCGTATTTTACTTCGTTAAAAGTAAATAAAAATCCTTTTTTTAATCTTCTTTCCATTGCTCCCTCGCAATGGAATTTTGTCTCAGTGAATTATCCAAAGGTCTAATTTTGTATAATCGACAAAAGCGTGAAGTGTTTAGGATGGAAAGTACATTATTATGATGCGCTATTCTATTGTTTAGCAGAATAAATACACTACAGATATGAGGTCAAAGACCTTTTTGCGATTACTTCGATTCTCAAGAGCACGAAATGAATTTGTATTTATTTTTACACACTACCCCAAGTGACGCTATTACCGAACCCGACGACTACTTCCGTCCTTTCTCTTTCATTCTCTCGTTCTCTCCCGCTCTCTCACTCCCTTAGCCCTCTCTCCTTTTTATTTCAAAAGATGCTATTTTATTTGTTCTCGCGTGTTAATATAGCAACACACCATCACTAGAACGCTCATTCGGCACAACATGCAAATCTTAGGTCCATATTCATCATTACGTTTATACACTGATTTATTAATTGGGTATTCTATCGTACTCAGCTACTTATATACAAATGGCTCCTCAACGTTTCCTTTCTCAACAAAACCGCGGCATGTAACGAGGAAATATTTCACTTGACTGCTTTAATAAGTACAGTAACAGATAACTAGTAGTAAAAATGTGTTGAAACATCTGTTCATATGTTAAAAGGACTAATCGTTTTCAAATTTACGAAAAAAGTACAAAACACATCTCAATTTATGTTAACTAGTAGCTGCCTTTAAAGATTGTAATTTTCTGATTACCATCAAACTATTGTATTGTTTAGGAAATTACTTGAAAGTCGCGTTTGCGTCAATGTTGAACGTGGTAGGTCCACGTTCGAGTGCACATGTGTAATTGTAAATGTATGTATGTACACGTGCATTTACGCATTTCCGACTTGAAAATAACTCAATGACAATTCCATATAGGACTAGAATGTGAAAAGAGTAAGAAGAAAAAGAGAAACAGACCAACAACTAGACGATTATTTTGAAATGTCTAAAAAATAACAAACTGAGAGACAGTGCAGGAGCAGATAAATACAGGTTTTAGGTTTCGATGAACGGCGCATAGATGACCTGACAATAAGCTATTTCACGTAAGGTGGTCTGAATTTACGAGAATTATGACAAATATTTCATTTTCACACCGACCATAATGCGTGGATTAAGTAGGTTCTAGCCCGATAAAATGATTAACGTGATAACCAAGATTTCATTCAGGTAAGTACTTCGGAAGTTGTAGGTAAAGTTAAGCCGTTCTTTAGTGAACTACCATGATTCCGAAATCGGATTAATTGCTATAAATTGTGCCGCTTTGTTTGGTATTAGTTGCGAGAGAGATAAACACTAATCGTAGTTTCTCGTACCAAACTTATAATTACCATGTTATATATTTTGTTCTTCTCAAAAATTTATAATTTTAATTCTAGATTCCATTTGATGTAAATTTAGGACTCACATCCGTTTAAAAAGCGATTTAATCATTCTATTTGTATTAATCAAAGTCTCTGATCTGCACACGTGCCGTGAACACGTTCAAAAAAATAAGTGATCATTTTGGCGGAAAGTACAGACGACATTACTGTTCAAACGAATCAAGCGAATCATTTCAAAGCAGTCAAAAAATGGAAGGATTAAAGTGTATTTCCTGATTATTCCCTCTGTTATTCTACGATATGAGAATTTCTCGCATGCCATCTGGAAAAAGCTTGGTATTATTCTTTCGAAATGCGTTAAACGAGCGTAAGTACGATCGCAGGTCGCGAAATATTCAGCTGCTTTCACATCAAATCGTAACTTTATCTGTTCAGCGTAATTTCAAGTGACTCTTGTAAAAGTTAGAGCTTTATGAAACTTAATCGAAATACGAAATACAAAAGTTAATCTGATGATGATATATACACTAAAAAATATATACACTAAAGACTAATAGGAGCTTTTTGAATATTTGACTAGGATAAATTCTGTAATAAAGTCCGAATCGATGTGCTAGCGGCATCAGGAAGGAAAACGGCTAGGGCGTATTGGAAAAAGTAATAAACGGGCTTTGTACGATGTGTAGCTAAACTGCATGTAAGGGTAGTAAAGAGAGCAAATCTATTACCGCGGTATAAGGTTTGGGAAGAGTGTCGAGACAAGAAGAACCAACCAACGTCAAGTTACACGCATACAGTTTGTCTTACGTGAAAGGTACCCAAAGGTGCATTTGTCAGAAAGAACAACGGTTATCTAATGTAACCTATGTGCAGCTCGAGCCTCTATTCTTTGTCATTATTCTATGCCCTTTTCAGAGAAAAATGCATGCCTCGTAAGTTTGTGTAAACTTTTCATAAAATACACAATACTAGAATGTTCCCTTTTTTGAAATCATTTGAAACTACTATCATAGAGGCTACAGAGCTGTTGTACCGAGCAAAGGCGTACTAAGGTATCAATTGGTAGTAGTATATTGTATGAGTGTTCTGTATTGAAAGTGGAATATGGATTGATCTACGTGAAATTAGATTAGAGGAAGAAGCTTCTAATAATGGATCGGTATAACAACAGCAAATACGATCACGATAATGATACTGATCTTCTGAGAAGCCTCACCAACACAGTCTGGTGAGTGTGGGGGAAGGTTGTAGAAGCTGATCGGGAGCTCCAATAATATTGACAATTATAATTTAATAGGAATGTCAACAGTGAGTACTTTCACCATTAATATGAAAACTATGGGATGGGGACATCTAAGAAAAATTCTGGTATAAGGATAGTCGTGGTAGTGATGAAGGTGTCGTGATTCATATATATTATAGCCACGCTTGTGTTTTGCATACGGGAGAAAATTTTGGGAAATCTTTTGCGGGGCGTGGCAGTCCTACCTTGAAGAGCTGTACGCCTATGACGGCGAACACGAACTGCAGGAGGCTGGTGACGAGGACTATGTTTCCGATAGTCTTTACCGCTACGATGACGCACTGTACTACGTGCTGAGGTTTAACATTAATCATACTGTAAATCTGCCCTTCTTCAGGAACTAACCGATCATTTTAACTTTGCCGTTACTTTTACGTTTACCCGCATCGCTCAAAAAATCTGACAAAGTTTCTTTACGTGAAAATCGAATAAGCACGCTTGCACTTATCAGCTATTCTATACGCGTAACTAAAATTATACTTTTAAACGAAATATATTAAATATTACACCATCATTGTAATGATTGTAATGCATTTCATCTTACGCTATAGCAGAGTAGATTTCGATTGTCGAAAAATAATATAATCACACTCTGTGAAACTTTTTAGCGATGTACAACTCGATTATCAGTGTAATCTCAATCGATAAAACTCTAATAAACGCTTCTCCTACAAACTTTAACGTAATTGCTGTATATGTTGAACAACTATTATTACTGATTCCTGCTGTAAAAGTGATAATATAACTCCATCGATATTCTCAAAGTTTCATCGCTTTAATCAAAGCTTAACTACGACAGAACATATGATCTGAGAATGATAATGGAGACTCGAATTAATAACTTTACTGCTTGAACAGATAATGAAAGAAAATGGTAAGAAACGTACCTTAAGTCCTTTGGCGCGATTGATGGCACGTAATGGTCGAAGAACACGTAATACTCTGAGAATCTTCACCACGGATATTGCGCTTGAACTAGAAAAATTCAAAATTGGATGTACCTCTTTCAACGGCATCATATAAATATATCGTTACTAATTTTTTTCTACAAATGTTAAACAAGTATAGTATACACTACCTGCAAAACATTGAGACGAAAGACACACATACGACGAGAAGATCGAGCAGATTAAATGCTGATCTACAGAAGGCCCCATCGTGTAGTATGAAACCGTATGAAATCACTTTCAAACAGATTTCGATAGTGAAGACCGCAGTAAAAAATGAATCGAAGTGACCCAAAATCTTTAAGAAGCAAAGATATTACAATATTAGATATAAAATACAACTGTTTATGCATTTATAAAGGGTTTTGTTATGTGTACCTGATTTCTAGGTGAAGTGGCCCTTAAGGGATCTTCAGCTGCTAACATAGCTGATGAAATCATTATACATGCGAGTATCGCGTTTCCGAAATAGCTGTGGTTGCAAAACCAATGACAAAACACTCGAAACCTAAAAAAATAAAATAGTATTGTAAAGTATATGTATACAGTATGTGCATTGGACTTTGATATTTTCTTAGGCAAACAATATAGTATTTGCAAAATGACAGGTCAAATCGCGTAAAAGGCATATGTGTATATACAAAAAAATTCTATTAATATAACTTGCTGCGAAAGCGAATTATCATTTTTCTGTCACTATTTATCCTGTAATGTTTTAATAGCGTAATCGTTAAGTTATTTATCCGTATAGTGAACCACAGTTATTTTAATAATGATCGATTTATTACCGCGGAATGAAATTACGTTAATTCAGTCAACTAAAAAACATTTGTTAATGGTTAATACCATAACAGTTAAGTCTGGGTATGACTAGACTGGTAATTACCTATTTGTCTGTGAAAAGATGAAGAACGAAGAACCAGGCGGAATAGGTTGTTTCTTCGTAGCCATATTGTATTCGGACATTCTGCGTGGTCTAGCGGACACTTCGTGCTCCATGCCATCCTCGTCTATCACCAGAGAATTTTGTTAGAATACTAATTTATTTATTTATAGAGCTGTACTGGGTTACCTTGTATTTCTGTATGGTCACCCTCCTCATCTTCCGCTTCTTCATCCGATTCTAAATTAATGCGTACTTTTCCATGTGTATCTGTATCTTCACTTTTTTCCGAACTAAAATTATATCAATTTTTACTTGTAGTTATTCATCCACATCTACGATCTAAAGTTTCTCATATAGATCCATAAACTACATAGACGTAATGAGGTCAAGTGTATTTACTGATTGACACTAAGATTACAAATATTATATTTAAAAATTATAAATATTTCGTTATTGTATTTAAGTTGTACAGTTTTCATTAAGGTTATTTTTTAAGTCATTACTTAAGCCTAAAATAAAAAATGTAATATGAGGTATGAAATCTAAGTAAACCAATCAGCGGGTCTTGTAGATGTATAAATCCGAGATTTACATAAAAATCTTGAGAAGTCAATCATAAGAAAATCGTTACATTAGATTGTTCTCTTTTTTTTAATAAGTATGTTATATATGCATTTATGAATCTTTAGTTTAATTGTTATATTTAGTCAATCATTTTTTGAAAGCTTGAAAAGTTGCCACATTTTCATAGCTCCAGCAATATACATACTGAAATAAAATGTATAAAAATTGCTGTATAAATTACGTTTCTGTGTCCAGAGCGGCTTCGTAATCTTCCATGGTTTCATTTGGATCGTGTTCGAGGTCAGTACCGCCACCTTCATCTTCACCACCTGTACCCTCACCTCTGTCTTCCCCTGCTTCGCCGCTCATTTCATCCCGACTAGGTGAGCCACTGTGAGACTTATTTTTCTCTGCCTACGAACATGTGTGAACCGCGTTAATGAACGGACGTGGCTAAATTCCATATATATGTACGTCATTCAACTTTGAACGTCAGCGTTTCATCTTCAATCATCGCATATACCTCGCTAAGAGCATGTACGTGCGTTGTCGTGGCCTCATTTCAGTTATAGAACGGTACATGTCAAAGGAAACGCGCACATCGGCAAACAATACCTACATACGTGCATGCATATAAGACCAATGGAAAAGCCAATACTTAAAGAGAAAACTACACTAAATTTTCTGTCTTTAAATCGATGTACTGAATGTCACTTGGATTCCGTGCGCGTTGTTACATTTTACATATGTAAAATCGTGAAGTATGTGATGCTCCATTCAAAGAATACAAAAGATATTATTGTTAAGCAAGGCCAAGTGCCTTCTTCATACTTTCCGGAACAAGTATTCCTTTTATGTCGTACTCGATAAGTGACACTTAAACCACAATTTCAATATTTAGTAATATTGTCAACAGGAAAATATTTATTTAGAATGTGTTATACATTTTAATATTGATTTTATGTACCCAGTATTATATATATATATATATATATATATATATATATATATATATATATATATATATATACACATCTGTTTACCGTTATGCTCGATTAGTTCTTAATCAGTAAACAAAGCATTAATACAATACTGAGAAAAAATGCAGGACAGCGGTTTCTAGTTTTTAAACAATTCCAATATTCGTTAAAAGCAGTTTCTGAAATACTGATTACATTCATATAGTGTCAACTATTTAAATCAATTAATTTATAAATATTTGCATTTGCTGCTTAAAAAATAATTCGAATTAAAATTGTATTCGCTGTTAGCGTAACATATAAAATAAAAAACCATGTGACGAGTTGCAATAAAGCACGATATTAAGTTTTTCAAATTGAGTAGTTACCTTACTAACGCTATTGCCTTGTTGCTTTCTTTTTTAATGGTTTATAATAAAAGAAACAATACTCACCTCCTCTTCAGCTTCTTTTTCTATTGCAGTCAAGGACTCAGCATCAGCGAGATTGTCGACCGCGATAGCCAAGAAGACATTCAACAAAATGTCTGTATTGCTTCATTAGTTAAGAATTATATATGGGATGGCCTACTTCGAAATAATTTATCTATACAAGAGTCAAATTAATTTTAACAAAGTTACATAACCAATTTATCAAATTAGACGAGACATTGTCACTATTCTGGTAATATTTCGAGAAGGATACAATTACCACATATGAACAGGATGATGAAATAAATGCAGGCAAATATGCCAGGACTGGAAACACCGCCGTAAGCTCTTATTCCGTCGTACATGACGGCGTTCCAGTCTTCTCCGGTTAATATCTGAAGAGGGCAAAAGTAAAAGAAATGAAGGTGACAATAATCAAAGAATTGACAAACATTCGAAATAGTGGTATTATTAATTTTATCCTACCTGAAATACCGTGAGTAAACTCTGCCAAAAACTATCGAAATTATGTCGCGGCTTGTCTTCCATTTCGTCAAAATTGAATCTCCCGCCAAAAACCTAAATTAGTAAATAAAAGGCAGTAAATCACTATCATGGACTATATCTGTTTCATGATGGTGCTTTTCCTATCATGAAGTACACGCACCTGCATTCCCAAGAGGGCAAATATTACAATGAAGAGGAAGAGCAGAAGCAGTAAAGATGCGATTGACTGTATCGAATTTAACAAAGATGCTACTAAATTCGATAAAGACCTCCAGTACCTGTGAAAATATTTCAATGAATAAATTTACAACAGTATTAGTTATTACATAATTACAAATCACTACCACTTATGTTTTAGTAGTTTAATCAATAATTGGTTTAGAAATGGATAATTAATATTGTACTACACGAACTCTACATTATGTGCAACTCTACTCTTTGCAGTTCTATTATTTACAATGTCCAACTTTAATTTATAATTACAGTTAATTTAACATTAACTTACTTTGTGACTTTGAATACCCTAAGTAACCGGACGCAACGGAGGACGGAAACACCGAGAGGTGGTATTACTTCCTTACTTGTAAGTATCATCTCAGTTATGGAACCAATCACGACAAAACAGTCAAAACGATTAAATAATGAAACAAAATAACCCTGAAATTCAAAAGTCAATAAAATAGTTACAATAAATACTTCTACACAGAAATCTATGCGACGCACTTACTTGAAAACCTAAGCTATACATTTTTAGCATCATTTCCATCGAAAAGAGAGCAATAAAAAATATGTTGGTGACCTCTGAAAAAAAAAAATAGAAAGTACCGAAAGGGTCGTACTCGAAAAGTACGTAATGACATTATTAACGAAAGTGTTAAGTACAACTTTACCTTGGAAGTCATTCATCCAATCCGGTTGATTATAGTGTTCAGTCGCAAGGATGCCTGTATTTAAGAAAACTAGAACTATAATAAGCCAATAGAAGACTTGAGACTTCACGGCTTTCCGGCAGGCTCTTCTCATTCTTCGGTTTACTCTACGAATATACGTTGTCCGTGAAATTATGTCACAAAAAATGCAAAACAAATCATTTAAGGAATGTAGTGCAAAGTAAAACTTAGTAATTATACAATAAAATTACATTGATTATACCTGTCAAAATCTCGTTTCTTTCTTTTCCAAACAGACTCTTGCTGAACCCCTTCCTCATCACCTTCCAATTGATCGGTGCTTTCCATTTCATTCTGTTGTTTTGCTGTTAAAGATATAGCATCCTTTGAATATGTGTATAAAAAAAAGTTAAGCGAAGCGCAAAGGAGTTTAATGTTTCTTACTAAAATCGGCATTTAAACGCGTGAAGATCAAATTCTTTTAATAATATTACATTAGTTAGGGTAGATATAGGATTATCGATTGTGCTTTTGAATCTAAACAAGGGAGTAATCAGAATGAACTTTCCAGCAATATATTCTAAGGGGGTGTATTTTAAATGCTAATTAAAATTGTGCTTACGTTTGCCATCTTGCATCTTCGGCTCATCAGCCTCTGGCTCGATGTCCTCCGCTTGAGTTATCCAATCTAGGTAACCCCTAAGATCGTCCTCAATCTGCTGCTTTTCCCTGAGTTTATGAAAGTCTCCACGGGCCTTCGCCTTTTCTCTCTCTTTAGAGAACTCGCTGCACATGCGAAATGACACGATTGTAGATGTACAGTGAAATTAAAGGACGGCAAGTCGCAACGCATAATTGAGCCGTCGATTCAAAGAAATGAAGCACCAATGGAAATTGTACTCAATACGGGTTGTGCAACAAGGAAAAGATCCACGTATGCTCGTAATCGGCGAGACCCTTCTAGACCGCAAAGGACCATGCAAAATACACTTTTCATCATGTCTCATTTGTCACTCACCCAGATAACACACCGAGAATAAGGTTCATTACAAAAAAAGCTCCAAGTATAACCATCGATATAAAATATGTCCACTGCCATGTGCTTCCCATTGCATCTTCAATCTGGAATATGATCTTACTTTACCTCAGAGAAGTTTACTTTATTTATCTTACATGAACATTTTATGTATCTTTTATGTGAAGTTCAAATAAATTGCTGATTAAACACATCAGGGACATTGGATTGCAGTTTGGACACATGAAAAACACAGAAGTCCTATTTTCAATTAAAAGTGATCAAAGTAATTATAGTCTGGAACATCATGGCTGATTTAAAAAGGGATTTGACAGTAATAAAAAGAGCAATTAAGTTGGTTTTTCGATCATTCACCATAATTCGACCATAATTCACCATAATTTATATACTGCATGTGATTTCGCAACTATTGAACTTATTTGTCCGATTTGAAAAACAGTCAACTTGTTTAAAATCCAATAAAAATTTATCTGAAAAATATGACAGAATATAACTTACGTTATAAAGGACTTCCGTCCAACCTTCTAATGTAATACATTGAAATACAGTCAACATTGCCAATCCAAAATTATCGAAATTTGTAATGCCGTAATTGGGGCCATCCCAAAACCGTTTACTACAATGATATTCGGAAGATTCGTCTTCGCATTTATATCCATCTCCGCATGGGACTGGATCATTCATTATTTCACCTATAGAATAAATAAAAAATTCATTTCTTCGATCTGTATAAGTGCACGAAATATTTTTTATATTTTATTTTTAACGAAATATTTTAACGTTGTGTAAAAGGAACACTTTATAAAATATTTTTACGTAACGTACGCTGGACGTAAGATATTTCGGAATGTGGAAAATCTGCAGTTTTAAAATGCGAAGAAAATGAGCAATTATCGTAGGAAAGAATACATTTTCTCGGAAATTGATTGATATATCAGTATTACACAACTATATTGACGTTTTTTCAGTTAATGACATTACTGAAGATCCTGACAAATATTATGAATTATGCTTACCCGTAATATTGTGTCTGCAAGTTTTGTGCATTTTACCGGAGAATAGCTCCAGCCCAATTATCGCGTAAATGATAATCACAAAAAGAACCAATAACGCGATGTGCAAGAGTGGTACCATCGCCCTCAAAATGGAATTCAATACTACCTGAAGACCTGATTATAAAACGGTATTAAGGACTTGCAGTATGTTTCGAGGTAAGTGTATAGCATATACACACGCGTGACAATGTTTTCAACTCACTTGGTACACCAGACACTAGCCTCAAGGGTCGCAAGACTCGAAAAGCTCGCAGTGCCTTAACATCGAAACCTTCTATCATAAATATCGTCAATATCGTGCTCACCATGCTACGGAGAGAAAAATATTAATCGCAAACTGCTATTATGTCCGACTGCTATGGAAATTATATCTATTATCGTTTACACAATTTCATGAAAATAAGCTGTCGAAAGGAATGCATAAACATGTTAACGGTTTTAAGATAAGATAATATACTGTTTACCTCAATCATGTTTTCGCATGTCATTGTAAGTAGTGTTTATAAAATTTATCATCGACAATTCTTCTGTTCTAATTGAACGTCATACCGACAAGATTTACATTAAATCTAGATAACTTCACTACGAAATGTACACGAAGACATGAAGAAATAATTATTTCCACTCATTTAAATATCGTTAAAACTATACGAATGCACATTTTAAGCCTATATATTTAGACGCACCCTGCTACCGTCTTAGAAGTTTCATGAAAATATGTGTATACAAATAAAATTGAGGGTGTGACATTTTTCTAGATCCACCAAATATTCATCGGTATAATTAGTAATAAAAATAAACGTTTTAAGAGGAATTGGACAAGTTCGTTTTTTTGTGGTTGGATGCATTTTGAGAAAGTCGGAGTCATTGGGTACTTTTTAAATCGATTTTCTTTTACGTAATATTGTTACTTTTGAAGGGACAATTAATTAAGGTCATTAATTGCAGCGTCGAATACCATAAATCAACAATTGTAAAAAAGGCATACAGATACATACTAAACACATGTACAGTCTTTTAACACACGCGGTCAAGATGGCAGGATGCTGGGACTTAAAGTCAATGATGACGATTCAAGCTGGGCGACATGTTTAGGCTTAGGTCAAAACATGTGGCAGCACTCACAGGAGAAACATCGCTACTATGTCACTCAGACATTATAATGGCATAATGCTACGTTTTCGGTCAATTTGCAGGTCTAGTGTTTGTATTAAGGATTCATCGTGTAAATTCCTGAAGGACATTGGAAAAGAGGTATTAAAGGTACCTCGAAACTTCATGTACGTGCCGGCAGAAATCCTGCCACGCACATTTTGCAGATATGTATCGAAGTTCTTTATTGCCAGCGTCTATTACTTTGAAAATCTTATGACGTCAAAGCAACCCCCTCAAGGAAGGATATCTAATTCTACCGTGTCCGGGGGGAGTGCTTGTCGCTACTAGAAAAATTAGTTATGTAACAGGAGTTGCCGTGTCAACATAGTTTACCCGGAAAGTCTAAAAATACAATATATTGTTTTGATCGAAGTCCTGGAACCAACATATTCTTTACACGCGAAATCACTTGCAGCCGATCAATTTCAACTACAATACACCATGCGATAATGATCGCCAGTACTAAACATTCATGGTTACATTCAAGATCAGTGATTATCACTTGAGAAGAAAATGCAAAATGCAAAATTAATATATTCATTTGGACACATGTTCTTCAGCTTGGATACAAATATTTTATTTGGCAAAAACTGTTCGCCTTCACTCTCCACTATTATTCCAAGTAAATTTGATAGGATAAATGGTACCGAAGTCGGGTACGCTTATCAATTTTCTTCATGACCTACTAACTTTAAAGGAGAAGAAGTGAAAGTTAATTCATGTATGCAAGATGCAAGGTTTCACATAGGTATTAAAAGAATGTCATAAACATTAAGGAACACATCACATAGAGCATTATATCATAAACCTGTTTCGGAAACGGTAATTGAAACAATATTTAATTGAACCTCAAGTAGTCGTTTCTATTCGTTTTGCTCTTTTATTCCTGTTTTCGTATGATGTCGTACGAGAACTTATCAGTAATCTGCGTACATTTCTGCTTACCTTCCTTTACACTACATTACGTCCGTTAAAGTAAAACAAATGTTGAAAAAAAACTAATTAAACAATTAAATAATATGGTTTTTATATTAGGAACAAACTTTCTGGCGCTTTTAATCATTAAGTTAAAGTTGGCTAAATTGACTTCAATGCGAAAACCGTATTATTTAATTAATCCAATTAATAAGTTTAATTTTTGCTAGACAGCTGTTTTAATAGTGATAATACAATGAAAGTAAAAACAAGCAGAATAATATTCGGATTACTGTTAAACTATTATACTGGACATGCACACGGACAAAGATATAAAAACTAAAAAGATGTAAAAGAACAAACCAGACCGTTAGCAGGCAATTATTTATTTTTTTAGTCATCCTTATGGTAATGAGTTTAATTAATTGTATTGAATGTTGTATATTCCTTAATGTTCATGACTTTTTTAAATAAAAAACTATCTTGAGTTACATTTCATCCCTTTTTCTGTAAAACTGATAATTGGTAGCAACTTTTTACACACACAATTAAATTTTAGAAAATCCTGTACAAAAGTGCATGAACATAATTATGAAGAGAAACGCCATATCGACCAATGTGATCAACTCACTATTTCAAACGTTCGCTGAAAAATGCATAAACGCGGAGGAAATGATTTTTTTCTTCCTAATATCGGTTAGTTATTTAAGTAATCTCTGAACAAAACGTATAAGGGAGTTACATCAGTGTCAGCAGTCAGTAAAACCTCAACAGAGTCTCCACATTCAAAGCAATAATCGAGAAACACAGCATTCGGTGTGGCTCGTATTCAACGTTCATAATAAGCAGCAGCACCGTCCTATTGACACGGAAGACGTTTCGTAGTCACGACATCAATAGCTTCTGTAAGTGGTAGCTCACGTGGAATAAACGTGAATCGAATAAATGCAAATAACAGCTAGTAATCTACTGCTAAGATTTTCTTTATTACAAAGATATATTTTCTAATATCAGCATTAACTATTGCGTTATGTTTGTAATTGGCTTTAAACAAGATTGATCACTGTGAAAGGCTGTGTTTACTTTACCGAAAGTTTCAATATTACGTAAAAAAGATGAGTCGTTTTAAAAATTGTCAGCGTTCTTGCAATCTCGAAAAATTCCTCCACATTAAGAAAACACGAAATTCTCCATTTTTTCGCCAATAATGATGTCGATGAAAACTCAATGGATCGATTAAACATAAATACCTTATACATAAACCTATCAGCTTAAGATCTTACGGAATGTATTATAGTTTGCATATGCACTTACCCGATGACGACTATAGTGAAATCCAATAAGTTCCAGCCATTCCGCAGGTATGCTCCTTGATGGGCAACAAATCCATATGCTATGATTTTCATTATACACTCCGCCGTGAAGATAACAAGAAAAACGTATTCTATTTTTTCCTGTAACACATTTTTTTTAAATATTAAATGAGTAGTAATCGTTTACGTTGATAATTCTTTATTAACACGTTTATAACTGTGTAGATACACTATATCCATATGTACATTATGCATCGAGTATTTAGAGCAACATAATTTTATCTGTATATAAAACTTCCTCTCGGAGCTTTTCCCTTCTGTTATACTTTCTGTGGATGTATACTTCTTTCAGGTACTGCTGACTAAGGGATTCTACTCTAATACCTATTCTTACGGTAAACGGAGCTTTCTTTAAACCTTTTCAGCCAGGGTGTTTTCACAGTGCTATATAGCGTTCTTATAGTGCTATATAGCGAGTATTCTACACAAATAATTTCTCATGCAGGACAACACATTCTATTCATCATGTGCAAGGTTTTAGGATAGTGATAAACAAGGAATGTCATAGGGGGCGGACAAATTCTTCATATTGATTCCGCATATCGAAATATCATCCATCAAACTAAAAACGCCATTTCTTATGAATAGCATGGTTTTTTTAAAATATTTTTCATGGATTAAAGGAATTTTTAATGAAATTTGACGAATTTTAAATAATTTTTTGCAAATAATGAGATTTATTTCTGCAGTTACCTTCCCTTTACTTCTTTACATATAAGTATCATATATGTAAGTTTATGTATATATATGTAAATATATGTAAATATAAGTTTAATATACGTCAGTCAGTGAGTCACTCTAACCCACATTCGTGTATTTTAACTAAGCAATAAAAAAGAACACGATCGTCAGTCGCATCTGTTACTGTGCTACTATTAATTTATATTCATACGGCTTCCACTTACAAAAAGATTGGACTAATATCACCGTAAACGGATTTTTCTACATTACATTAGAAGCGGCTGATTATTAAGTAATTCACTATGAATGAAAGAGGTGTAACAAAAATGGTAGGACAAATACATTATTGATGTTGTGATGTTCAGAAAAAAAACATTATTTACTCATGCAGTGTGACCGATGTATATATCGAGGGCAACAGGCTCTAGAAAAAAAACTAAAACAAACGACAGGTTAAAAATAAAGTTGAGCACAGAGAGGCCTATGTATAACGATGAACTGGGAAAGTACGGAGACACGATGTATGTGTATATGTGCGTATCTGTATATTCCATAACTGTATGTGTACGTGTGGAAGAGGGTGAATGTGCGGGAAAGATAATAAGAGCAAGGCAGAGGGTAAAACAAGGTTGCGCGTAGAGGAAGAGGAAAGGACGGACTGATATATAGCAGGTTACCAGGAAATTTTAGTGAGGACGAAACTGCAAAGCGAATGTGAGAGTTCTCTCACGATGACTATGGCATTCAATTTTCGGAGCCTATCGATTATTGAATCGTCGTTGGAATGAACAATTGGCTCGAGTGCTTGAGCGTTGCATTATATCAGAGTAGACCTATCATAGTGCTCATTCTTTCTGACCCTCTATTCGTCGAGTTAGTGTATGTCGGGAAATATCTGAAACTGAAGGCCTCTGATTTACGATACGTTACGTCATCGGTAACCGATGTACTAGAACGCTGGCGAACAATGGCCACACCGTACAAGCGAATTTACGTATTTGTACACAGAATGATTAAACATCTTGGCAATTTTTAACGCGTCTGTAGAAAGATACCTTTATTGTGATTAAATGGCAATAACAAACGGTGAAACGACAGTGGTACCAAGTGGTGCACGTTTCATAAGGCACCTATATTCTTATTAATTGGATTTTAATGGTATATGCGTATAAAATAGACCATATTTCTCAACTTGCTTAACAGTTCAGAATATGCATTCCAACCGCTCCTTTTTTATGTAATACTAATGTGTTTTGTATTAAAACGTGGGTAATTGTTTCACTGATAACAATAGCATCGGATATAAATGTTAGTTCTATTAATAAATAAGAAACATCGGTCAATATTTTACAAAAAGCTGAATATTAACAGGTAATTCAATTCTGAATTAAACGCTTGAATAACAATACGTTATGAATGTAGAATGAGTTAAAATGTAACATGAGAATGAAATTAGCTTCCACTGTAAGAAAAAAAATAAAAGTAGTTCGACAGCAATTCTGTGGTGACAATATCAATCTTTATAAAAATACTTTAAGTAAGAAAACGTGCATTGCAGAGTCTCACAACGCCATAAAAGTGCTTGAACGAAGAACGGCAAGGAAGAACGAAAGTACGAAAGTAGATTCTGCAGTTTTCAATCCTTGTTTTAGCTCTTTTGGGTTAAAGCGGGTAAGACGTCACAGTAAATAAGATTATTTATATAATGTACCGCCACACCGTCTAAGTTACACAGAATTCGTCTTATAAAATTATCGAAGCTATAGATAATAGATATGCACTATATACATATGGATATGTGTATCAAGCAGGAAATACATCGCTGTCAACATAATAATATAGGCTTGCGTAATAACACAGTGCAGGGTTGTGTAATTTAAACTTATATTGAATCGTGTATTATACGAAACATCACGATACAAAAGCGTACTAACCACTTACAGCATTGGGAACATTAAGTAATTTCTTTCTACAATGTAGTAGAAATTACAGGTGAAAGAAACGTATTTAATATAATGCTTCAAACGTAGGAGCGTAGTATGCGGTTAATAATATCTCTTAACAAGCTGAAAGGTATTATGATCAGAAAAGCATAGTAATGTTGAAAATAACGTCTATTAACAATTATTATCAACGCTTCCATAGTCGGTTTGATTACAAATGCAAACTTTTTGCCATCTAAAAAAATTATGGTGGGACTAACTAACTTTATTCATCGTAACAGCATCCACTTGTAGTGCTTTATAGTTACTGGTTTTAAATATACGTTTTCTATATGGGGTAATAAATACATAAGAATGTACTTATTGTTTGTTCTGCCTATGCTGTGAAAATACAGTAGAAAAATAAGATTTGTTACTTACCAAATACTGATTCGTCACATTAGAGTCACTATAAGGGTACGGCGTGTAAACGGCCAAAGCGACACAATTTGCAAAGATCGTCATGAGGATGAGCCACTCGAAAGGTCTGCGGTAGAACGATGATCAACATAATCTGATTAAGGAAAACATTGATTATATTTGACAAGGAACATGACACAAAGATCCACGGATAATGTTGAAATATTACAAAGCGGCCGAATGAATGCGTCGATATATATACATGCACAATTAAAGTGGTGTGTTCAGAATAGAATATTCTAAATTTTTTAGAATTTTATAAAGTGTTTCGTTCATGATGTCCTTAAATGTGGAGTTTTTCGTATGCGTAAAAGAAATTTTAAGAACGTGCTAGTACTTGCAAACAATCTGTTATATCCAAGAAAAAATGGATTTCTTCAAAACAATAATCCGATTAGTTAACCGTGAATGTTGAATTTTCCAAATCACATTCCTGCGTTTCGTTGAAACATTAAGATTTTTCTTTATACATCACAAGCATAAATTTATAAAAAACTAAATGCGACAATGAAGTAATAATGCATTAATTATACAGTGTGTAACGAAAGTATTCGAACGCCTGTTTTTTCGGAATAACTTTCTAAAAAATGAACATATCGACGTGAAATTTGAACTGAAGCTAGCCCAAACAATTTACTTCTTTACGTGTTTCACCGATTTTCGAAATGTTCAAATATCAAAAAATTACGACTTTTATGGCGCCCTGTACATTTTATAATTTTTTTTATAGGCCTTGTGTCGAAAAACTGAGATATACATTTCGTACAGTACGTCATCTCATATATATCCCGTAAATTTCATTCAATTCGGAGAAGGCGCGGAGAAGTTATGATTTTTCAAAGTTGCTTAATTTGGTCCAAAACGTAACGATTTTGCTGAAACTACATGAAAATGGGCAACATAACTTCTCCGCGCCTTCTCCGAATTGAATGAAATTTACGGGATATATATGAGGTGACGTACGGTACGAAATGTATATCTCAGTTTTTCGAGACAAGGCCTATAAAAAAAATTATAAAATGTACAGGGCGCCATAAAAGTCGTAATTTTTTAAAATTTGAACATTTCGAAAATCGGTGAAACACATAAAGAAGTAAATTGTTCGGGCTAGCTGCAGGTCAAATTTTACGTCGATATGTTCATTTTTTAAAAAGTTATTCCGAAAAAACAGGCGTTTGTATACTTTCGTTACCCACTGTATGTTAGTGGACAGAATTGATCTCGTTCTGAAAATTTATCAACTATTTTACAAACATTTCTTGGCAAATCTGTACGGCAAATTGAATGTTTAATGATCACTTTTATGACTTAAAATACTGCATAAACAGAATCAAAGTAGAAAACCTACATAATCAATATTTTAGGACTTCACAAAATTTCAACGGTTTACATGTTCATTTGCTGACTGATAAAATTATGGAGACTGTTGTTATAATGTAATTTTAGACTTATATATTATATATGATTACGTCTGTGATGTATATATACGTGCTGCAAACTAATGTGCTGTGTATTAATTTTTGTTAAGTATGTACGTAGCAAAGTAGCACCATGAAAAATATGCTGTTATCAGGAATTTGTCATACGATATTAAATGAATTCTTATACTCGTGTAATATTGGGTATTTAAGGTTAGCTGAAGAAAATGTAGTGATGGCTTGATGCATGCGAAGTTTTGTCGCACTAGAATGGGAATACATAACTGTAAATTACTTCATTCCTAAGGGAGTGCACGGTATTTAACCCGAGGTTCGTTTATTGCATTCCCTGAATTTGTTAGAAATAATATGAAAAAATCTAAATTGACGATTGTTAATCTCATTAAAATGATATTCTTGATATATGATATTCTTTAGCGTATGTGTGTTTATCAACTTTGTTCAAGTTTACCAATTAACATGCAACTTGTGAAATGTTTTTTTCTTGAAACTACAATAGCGATTCCCATGAGTATTCTACGAAGAAACTACGAAGAATATTGGAATAACTGGTAGAAAATGAAGGTACATTTGTGGATCACTGAGGCTCTTAACATTACGAAACATGGAAAACGAAGAATGGCAGATAAAAGAAGGATACTTCCACTCGACGACATCAATGCAGATTTTTCGTATTGGGTTTTTAAGGGAGAGACAGAAGAGGGCCCTGATGGGCCTGTCGGGAGGAGGTTTGCCGCCGCGTCTGGCAGGCCTTTTCGATGCAGCCGCACTCGCGGCGGCCTTTGTTTGGCCCTGTTGCCCCGACTGCGGCTGCTGCTGTGCGTTAGACTGGCCTGTAAGTTGTTGCGCGGCGGAAGGGGGGGTTGTTGCCTCCACCGACCCCGCGGTTGGGCCCATCCCCGAAGCCCCATCCCCCCCCGCGCTCATCGGTCGCTAATGTCGATCTCCGTGCTTCCGTGGCGTCGATGATCGCAGCTTTTACGCGACCCGACCTTACGAGGGGCTCCACCACCTCCACCGCTGCCACCACCGCTGCCACCAGCACCAGCACCACCACCGCCGGTGCAACCGCCACTGGCGTCCCCTCCACCGTCGTCGTCGTCGTCGTCGCCGTCGCCGGCACTGCCGTTACCGTTTCTGCCGTCAGCCGCCGATCGACACAGCGCTTTCTCAGAGGCACGCCTCCACTCCCAGCTCGTCGGCATGCTACGGCATTCGACTGCAACAAATCTTCCCCCTCGAACTGCAAACACAATTTTATACTTCTCAGTACGTTTAAATAAACCTTCAAATTATAGGCGCATCGGCTGAATTTATTGTCTCATTATGAGCATCTATGTGCCACATTTTCACGCGGATTTACGTCCTATATAATTTTGCTTTTAACGTTTCGTCATGTAAAAATTTACTGCGGATCATTATACAGAATCACGCTGCATAAAAACACCCTCGGGAAAAAGCTGTAGAGGACGAAAAGCATGTCGTTTTTAAGTAAACGGCAAATCCTGATTTCAATTCACTTGGTATACTCATATATCTGTGAACTAAAGGGGATATGTTAAATGATTTTACATGATTTTTACAACGGACACATTTATAATAACTTATTTTAACCTGAATATGTCGCAGTTAAGTTTATTGCTAAAGTTAAAATGATCCAATGTTCAGATTTAGAGGCGTTAAATTATTCCTCATAGCGGTTCTAAGTTTTTGGTTTAATCACATTGCATAGTTAACATGCAAATTCCCCCTTTGAGAAAATTATTTTAATGTAAAATTTGAAATTTAGTCAATGTGAACGAAAAAGCACATTTAAAGCACATTTATATAACATTTTCCATTTACAAATGACAGTGTAAAGACAATTATCGTTAATGTTCGTTGTAATAATGATAATCGAGGTATCAAATAGTAATTCATGTCCAACAATCTATTCTAGTCATAATAATAATAATAATAATAATAATAATAATAATAATAATAATAATAATAATTATTATAATTATAATAATAATAATTCGTATGCAATTTTTATACAAGTCTCTTAACAGGCAAATATTTTAAGATTCAAAATTTGTTTCCGTAATAATGAAATCTGCATAAATTTATATGTAAGTTTATTGCAACCACTTCAATTTTGATAGTAAGCATTGTACTAATCATGCGAGTATTTACTATTTTTGTTGATTTACTAAATTCCACAAAAAGAATATTCTAGTATCCGTGAACATGTTGTTATATAAAAAATACGAAATAATTCTGGAGAATTCAAAGCCAGATAAAAGCTAGCTAATCTGTGCCGAGAAATCCCATGAAATTTGTATATAGAAACGTTGACACGTTGGATTTTTCGTAATAATTCACCAGCTATTTTCGGAAGTGCAGGAATTCTGTGGTGCGGCCTATATATATGAAAATACCATCTCAACGTATATACATAGTACGATTAAATAAATAACTTATCTCTGTGTAATAAATTTACCGAAAACATTTTTCAGTTTTTAGACTTGAGAAATCTGGCCCTTTAAGTACCTGCCATAAGAACAAGAAAATGAGTATTACCTATCCTTACAACTTTTACTAACTACTACTTAATAAATATTTCAAAACATTTCAACCTACAAAATGTTCCATGGGAGAATGCATTACTAGATACCTTTTTGTCATGAAAGATTAATTTCTTATTAGTTAGTTTTAGTAGATTCTAACAAAATGGAGAATGATTTTACTTCGTAATATTTAGCAAAAATTATAACTATAGTTTTCCGACACCGACACACTGGAAAGACTCTTAGAGCTCGCGCACACGCTCTTACAAAAATATCTTTGTCGTAATGTATAAAATTTATCAAATTAATTATGATATAATAAATAGATATGGATTAGTCGTATGGGATTTAATTTTTTTTTAGCGGCGGTTGTGTTTTCAATATATTATTAATACTGTAATTATGCCATTCCTAATATAATTAGTCTACTTCAGAATAATTTTGTAACCGTTGTGTTTTTCGAAATGAACACTGAGATACCATACTATTTAAATTTTATTTTCGAGTTTTACTGCATTTAAATTAGTAATATTGTTTATCTCAATATTTAAAAATATATTATTGGGGAATTCTATTCTCTGGAAGTGGAAAATTGTCAATATTATTAAGAAAAGGAAAATTCTTTTTACAACAAATCGAGATACACATACCATATGAAGCATGTCGAGTTTTCACAATCGTGGGAAATCACGATGACTTATTTAGAAAAGGAATGAATGTAACATAATTGACCAAGTAATTGGAAAAGACCGAGTTTCCGATCAAGAACTCCTGAATAAATCTAATCGGTAACCTTCATCGTGTATTATATGCATACGTAGTCGTTGTCATCTTGACAAAATGTGAATTGGCTCCCATTCTTGTGGACCTTCGTGAGCATGCCGGGGCGCGTCATAAGTAGCGGCTGTACCACCGTAGCTCGTGTTTTATAGTGAAGACTGTGCTATATTTAGGAAGCCTAAATACTAGAATCGTCTGTACCTGTAGCTAGCGTGCACGAGCTCGTGCGTACTTACTACGTGACTTGTCCAAAGCGGCATTGAACCGCGTGCGCTTGTCTGGTGCTATGCTTTTCAAGTTTCTACGTCGACAGATTCATGGAAACCCATTTTTACTGTGCGCTTTCGGAACGCTACCCTAATGTAAGAGGATTGCGCGCTCGAGCACAAAACAGCCGCCCAGGTAGATTTATAGATAGCTGTAAGACTAATGCCGATGAATCATACGATTTGTTATATTGTCTCAGCTCGAAAAGGTGTAAGACACCCTCTGTTTCTATTTATACGCTTCACGTGTAAATATGTTTTCGTTCCAAGTTTACTTTATATTTCAATGATTTCTCAATGCATCAATTTTCATTTCCCACAAATTCTGTATAATTTTCAATGAAACGACAGTACAACTTTCAAGATTAGACATAAAAGGGTTTTTTGTTCATAAGTGTTTAACCTGTCCAAAATTTTTCCCAATTTTCATTTATTTGAACGTTATCCACTTCCGTATAAGAAGATTTAAATTTTAACTGTATTGTGAAAATAGATATTACGAACAAGCATCTTAACATGAAATTCATTAGTTTTACAATGAGTGAGACTTATAAAGATCACAGAAAATTTTTTCTATAGTCAATACACGAGAGACAATACCTATTTCCATCTTCGTCGAAAATGGAGATGTGTCATGTACGGCCTATTCTTAAGCGTTCACTCGTAAATGTAAGTTATGTAAAATTTGTCTACAATGATGCATCTATCAATAGATAAAAGTAATTATAACAAAAAACTATGATTAATTATCAGGCTTTTGACAACTTCACGATAAACTTCATGGTGTTTTTTTACAAACTTTGCTACAGTTTTTTTATGTAGTTTGTTGGTTATTAAATAATGTGATATGCTCAAACGCTTGTCAGAGGCTTGTGGTTTTACTTTTCGGTGTACTTGCAGAGTAAAAAAGAAAATTTAATGAGGAAAGCTCAATATGTCTATCACCATCCCCGTTGGGCATGCATTCCCATCACAATATGTGAATTATTAAAGCAGTAAGAGTGGAAAGGAGTGCGGGGAAAGACGGTACTTAGGAAGATAGATGGACAAAGAGATAGACAGGTAAACAGATAAATAGGTAGATAAATAGGAAGAAAGAGAGCACGTTGGGATATAAAGTGAACTTCAATACTTCTGTAAAATAAGTATTGACAGGCTATGCTGAGCAGTTAATTTAGTTTACCACTTCCCCCTGTCGAAATATGTCGTTAGGGAAACTCCGTGACCTACTCTCTAGATTTTTCCGGCAGACCCACCCACAAATCCTATTATTTCTCTGAAACTTTCACTTGTCGTTCTATAATTATACATATTTGTTACGTTTTCCCGGTACCCTGTTTATTCTTTACATTGTCTACCTTATGGCGGTATACAAAGTATAAAGTGACACCGTGTGGAAGTAATTTCTTTTGCAGCTTTATTGCACACAGGGTATCCTATATCATGTTTGGAAATGTTATATATATGTAGACTTCAAAATATGCTTCCTTAATCTTCAAGTAGAGGGTTCAAAATACTTCAAAAACTGCCAATGTTAATATAATTTAGATGGTTACTATTTCTATTCTCTACTAGACTAGGTATTATTCTATTCTCACCATCACTCTATATCAACTCACGTCTTAACTCACATCTTCATACATTAAAGACGTTTATTATTAATATTATTAACACATATTCGTAACGGCAATCCTATTAGGAAATTACGCCTTACGATAATTCAAGCTTTAACCCGTTCCATTATTTTTTTCTACTATACGTTAACTAAATCACGCAAAGAAAATACCATTTTTACAATGACTACCAATAAGTTAAAAAACACGTTGTTGATTTACGTTGTTAATTAGCGTTTTAGTTTTTTTATATGCCCGATGTATATATAATCAAGTGGATGTAAATATTAAGCTTTCTCTCTGCAGGGTACATCAATAGAGTAAGTAATTAATTCTAGATAATAAATCTACTTGGAATCTAAAAAATAACGTATTTTACGTACATTATAGGATGAACACGCAATAAGGCTGAAGTATAGAAAACTTTGTCTGTGCGTTCACTTCCATTACCACTTTTTGAATCTATATTTTGTTTTTTAAGTGTACATGATAATGAATATCTTCATATTGCATGTGAATGCAAGTTGTGATAATAGCTCAGCACATTGTAACATCTAATTAATGTACAGGATTCCTTGCCACGCCGAAGATCGACGAGTACACAAAAGGGAAATATACTGTCATTGACTTTGTCACATTTCATCAGTAGCTAGAAAAATTCCTCTATTCTTGTAGGTATCCGCTAGATCGATATGTCCCGGATGAAATCTTGAGAGACACGGAAACACGGTCTATCTCAATTCAGCAAAGGACATCATTTCCTTACGGTAGGCCAATAAGCAAAAGACACGATAGAAGATCACTAAATCCTGCGGAACAAGCTGCTTTCTTTGAGAATGTGCAGTTGTTATCCAGCCCCGCAGTTTTTATTTTCATGAAATGTGGTAGAAACAATTCATCACGTGGTATATAAAGCCTGATTTGGTTTTCGGCAAACATTTACTTAGAAGATAAAATGACCTCCACTCCCCAAGTTTTTGAATCTTTTTTTATCGATAAAGTTTCTTTTCTTAAATTTTCCGAAATTTCGTTTTTGATATGCATGCGTAACATATCCTCGGTATCAATCATTACAAACAACATAAAATGAGTTATTAAAAATTCCCACACCGAATTTTCTACGAACAGATTTAGACGACTGTTTTATTAATTCTAGCAGACGATATATCACACTCCTAGGATGTTAAGAAATGGTGCGATTCGGGTAATATTTAAACAATCTACTGGTTTTAATTTTGTACTCTGTATGAAGAAAGTCGTAACATGACCAAAGAATCGGTCTTAAATCCTTGAAAGAGGTATATTATGAATGCGTCTTTATTAAATGACGTCGTATAGCTATGTGTACGATGATAATGACAATCATGTCATTCATGATGAGAAATAAATGATAAACATAATAATAAAAATACTAATTTTCAGTTCACAAAAAAATAGTAACAATAAGTAAATGGCCAAAAGTAAATGGCACCGACCTAAATATGCGACCTATGTAAAAACTTTTAAGATGTGAACAGTAGTAGAAACTTTGATCTTAATACTTATTAATGTACCGTGAGGAACACTAGGATCGTGAGAAAAATAATATCACGCTAAAAGGTCCAGCACATCGCAGGAAGAAATTGAAAATTCAGCAAACTTTGAGGGTAGTTTCATGCTCTCGGAATTAATTTCCGCAAAAAGTCGATCTCCCTTTATCACGACGTGCTCTACATCCCTACCAAGTTTGAATAAAATTGGAATGTTAAGGTCGGTAAACATTGCCTGTCACATTTCACTTTCAGCAGTATCACTTCTGTTATATAACCACGTATCATAACCATTCCGCGGCAAACTTGGAATTAGAAATGGAATTAATAATACTACCGAGATTAATATTCTATGAATTTAATTAATTGATATTTACAGATGCTTTGTACAAATTATAGCATGGCTTAGTCATTTTTATTGAAAAGAAGTATTCTTACCAGTTCCTGCCAGAAAGTAATTAGTAAATTCACTTAATGAAAAGAGACCACGTGAAAGTTTTTACAATAACATCACGTGACTGAAAGACGCCGAAGCACTATTATTGAAGGTACACGCAATATAATTCCGGCAAGCTATCTTATATTTTATGCAGTAGTACATACAAGCACATATGCGGCGTGTCTTCTCACGTTATCCGATTGAGAATGTAAGTTATGTACTAAACTGACCTACTTTGTTAGAGTGCTTTAATTAAATTCCTGTGTAAAATATAATGTTGTAAAGAAGAAAAATCTCGTCGATACAGGGCATATATAATAAACCACAATTGTACGTATAAATTAACAGTAAAAGCACAAATACACAATTTCTTATTATTCTTTTCACGGCTTAACGCGAATTTGCTTTCTATATACATATTCTACATTTATGTGAGAAAAGAAGTGAAAAGATTAATACGCACACCTCGAATGTGGCGCAGGTAAATTTTTATCTAGAATGCGATTACATTTCGTTTGCGAAAGAAACAATAATATTGAATACGTACTGATAGTTGTATCTATAGATTCTCAGTAATATTATATTACTTCTAGTTATATTTCTAAATATAATATTACTTCTTCAGTAATATTATAAACAGACTTTTAACAAATTGCAATAAGAATATCATTTGAAAAATGATTAATTTGTGTAGCGTTTTAAATTCAACATTAATTCCAAATTTTGTCAACGAATTTACACAACGTTTAATTTACACATCGTATGAAAACGTATATTTTCACGACTTTTCAAGCAGTCTTGGCGAATTCCGTAATGTATGTATCTTCTACAATCTTATGTTATCCATTGATTTCAACAAACTCTGAGGACATTTGTATTAACATTTTCATAACAGAGTATTAACACCGTATTTCTGAAATGGACGTCGCTTTTTCTCGGTAGTAATGAGAGACTTTCTTCACGACCTTTTTACTTAGATCACCAATGTCCCCTTATTCTTTAAATCTTTGTCGCCCTAATTTTCAAATCACATGTAAAAAAATTACTTTTGTTATCCCACTTGAAGTCTGATGCATAATATAGTCAACCAAGTACCTTTTATAGACGTTCATTAACGTTTACATTACGTTTTAATTATCAGACGATACCGATATTAGATGGAAGAAAATTGGACTTTCTTTTATTCACTTTTACATTAATAATTTGAAGTATTGTATTGTCGAATGAAGTAGAAATGTTATATACATTATGATATTTTCTTAAAAACCTGTAATTTACTTTCACCTACATTTTTAATAGAAATAATGTACAAGAATTAAATTCTTCCTAGTTATAGAAAAACATCATGATTTTTTGTGGTATCCTAACTCGTAAATCGTAATCTTGCGGATGTATACTCATGATCTGATGTGTATTGATATTTACAACTATTATTAGTGCAATTATTTTAAGAGAAAATTTCGAACATTATTTAAAACGGTACAATAATCGATGATCATCCACTTACGATTTTCATGCCCAAAGATTATTCGAATATTAACGAAGAATTAGTTGCGTTTCTCAAATAGAGAGGACATATCCGTTTTACTAATAGTTTTTTTTGAAAAGGAGCTATACTTGACAGGATATATCCAAGACAAATGAGGTGGGGTAAGTAGAAGTTGCCCGTGACCGTAGGGCTGACGCGTCAAGCTATTACCACTTGCAACATAGTTAGCAGCAGGACTCACCACATATCTCCTCGTAGACGTTGCAAATCGGGCGTGTATATCACGTGAACCGGGCGTATCCACTCGTCATATCCGTATCACGCACTCGCGACCGCGATTGCTCACTTCCAGGTTAGGTTAGCTTATGTGAACCTCACTCTCGATCTCCCTTTCCCGGTCACTTCCCGCCACCTATCGCTTCGTAGGATTTGGGAGATCACCCGGTTTTTCCTTACTTGTTCATGCGTGAGTCTTCTTCCTTTGAATTTATCCAAGTAGCAGTGGTCTTCTGGTTTTCTTTTAGCCGCTAACGCTATTCCCCGAATTCAGGAATTAATAGTGTAACAATTTCACCACCATCACCAATAGCACAATTGCCACCACTCCTATTCTTTCGCCTCGTGTAAGCTTATAAATAGATATCTGGGTGCGTTCGTGTCTAGCATGTACGTATACGTAAATGAAATGCACGTATAGACGCTGATGCGTGTGCGTGAGAATATATATAACGTACAAAGTGTATATTATCATGCACCGGAACGAAAAGCCGATGGAACGTTCGTTTTGTCAGGCTGTTTTCCGATCGTTGCCGGAGGGTGGATACCATGAGACTAGATCAATTGATAGTTCGGGCCGATACTCGTATAGCACGTCAGTGCGATCGTGCCTCTTTTACCATTCGGTCCTCCGTAAGATGGTCCTCTCTCGTTACTGAAAGCATCTATCACGATCGGCCCGATTTGCCGTACAAACGCGAACTTTACTGTTGGTTTGTCCATGCGCGCGCGCACGTGTGTCGGCGCCTCTCCTTTTGGTCCTCCTTACGGCCAATGCTCCGTCTTCTCTTCCTCCCTCTATCGTTACTCTGCCCTTTCGCAATCTTTACGCACTACTCTTCTGCACAAACCGAAAGTCTTCTCGTTGCCAGCACTCACGATATTTCTGTATATGACCGATACTGCCATCCACCGCCGTGCTTCCCCTTTTTTTAAGGGAAATTCGAACACTGCAAGATTTTACGGTGGACTCTGTGAACGATAGAAAATACGACGGACGACGCACGATGGTTTACCGGCGGCCCGACGCCAGAGACGCCTGGCGTTCCGACGCCCCACCCCTATCACCACCTCCGCTTTCTCTATCTTTCTCTTTCTCTCTCTCTCTCTCTCTCTCTCTCTCTCTCTCTCTCTCTCTCTCTCTCTCTCTCTCTCTCTCTCACTCACTCTCTCTGCGCTTTTGCCTCATCTTCTCACCTTCCGTCTATCTATACATCCGCCGGTCTCTCTCCCTTTCTCTCTGCATCTGGACCTTTTCCCCTTGTATGTACATATATACTTATATGTACACGAACGAGAAAATAGGGAAAAGAAGGGGTAAGAAGAACGGGACGCGTATTTACGTGTGTCGCGCAAACACATTTCCCAGAAAACGGACCTCTGTTTAAAACAGTAAGTTCCAAAAGAAGAATGTACGTAATAAGATTAAGTAGCACGAGAATGTAACGTGGAAGGAGCAAGTGTGTAGATTTAAAAAAAAGAATAAAAGAGATTAGAAAATGTAGTCGGAAAAGCATAAGGTCCCTTGCGCATTCACTACATAATCGTCTACAAAAAGTTGATAGCTACGAAGTTATAAATACAACTACCTTGCCACACTATTTAACGGTTCTTAGAGAGTAACACTTTCTTTATAAAATTGTGTGCATAGGTGTTTCTCTAGTCTATTTTTACATTTCATTAGCCAGCTATATGAGCCCATATATAGCCAGACGTAAGAGTTCGTTTGTGTGGTGTGTAAGTAGAATAAGTGCTTAGGATATGGGAGTAATAATAGCATTACTACCAACGCTTACAGTACGTTATCACAAAAGTTAGTGTTTCGATAAAGTTTGATAATTGCTGTTACATGTTAAATGTTTTTTTATATCCTGTTTAAACAGTACAGTCCTGCGCTGTCAAGCTTAGCGCAGATGATCTCAAAATAGACGACCTCTTGGAAAGTGTTTCCCCGACAGTGCCGTGCCTTGCTGTCGGTCTGACGCGATCTGGTTATTACTACTGAAACTTCTTTTCTGGTTTCGTGCTGCCATCACACGGCATTTCGCGCTACCATTACCCATATCTTCATTTACTTAACGTTGAATGATAAAACAGTAAAAGGAGTATTTGATAACGTGTGATAATGTCATCGCGTCAAATTGTACAATACTTATACCACAGATGAGATATAGGATAGATCTAACATCTTACGGGATTTCGTGGCCACAAAACTGAATTATCGATGCAGTCAAAATTATAGTTTATAGTAATATAATTGTTGAGTCGCTCCACAACTCACAGAACACACGTTGTGCTACACGATCGTGGACATACGCCCTGCTAGCCTCACTCGCGACAAGACCTTCACACGAACCCTCCGTGAAGTATTTTTCTACTGTACATCACGTAGGCAGCTCGTAAAAACCATCGGACTAACAGAAACATTTAGCAACTTTCTTCTCTCACGTTTCGCACCAATCAATATTGCTGACATATGCGAAACAACTTTTGCATCCAAGAGTTTTTACGAGTCCGCTAGTCGTCACACATTCCTACTGAAAGGTTTTGTCCGAAGCTTTATGACTTACCACAACCGCTCTCGAACGTTAGAGGTAACCCAGGTCAACGACGGACGGGTAGCTCCATCACATTGATTACCGGCACCAATAGAAAAATATCGGATCAAGCCGTGTCACCAAAGCCAGATTCAGCACGAATCCATACTTTATATTATTTTTTATGATACGTTTTTCCCTCTCCAACTTCCGGGCGAACTCCGTTGTAAGCAGCGCGCTAAGCAGAAGAAAACAGTCTCGTCTCGATACATCCCTGGTCTACACTACGTTGTAATCCGAAGGGACTCCGGCCACCACAGTCGTCACTCATCGTCTAAGTTTGAACATTTAAGTTACAAACAATCATACACAACACGTCTAGACTCCAACGAGTCTCACATCACTCGACACCGTTACCGACACCAATCCATCTAAGTTTTCAATAAAGCACAATCTTCTTACAAACTCATTAAAACACGATCTTATCTACAATTTCTGAAAAACTAGCCCTTACTTTATTAATTTAACGTAAGGAGCGAGCGTGTCTCTCTGATAGAACGGAGAACATTCGACACAATCGCTAGCGCACAACAGAGAACAAGGACGACACCCGAAGCGCGTCTAAGTTCGCTCAACAATAATTATAATTATAGTAATATATAATCATCGTAATTATGGTTATAGTAATATATAATTATACTAAAATTATAATTATAGCGCTGCTATACATTTTCAAACTGTATTGGTAACATAAAGCGTGACACTAAAACAGTAAAGGGGGCCACATGGCTCCCAAAAATGTGGCCGAAAAATTAAATTGGATGTTAGGTCTATTCTATACCTCGTCGGTGCTTATACTAACTAAAATAGGTAAATACCAAAATACTTTCTTCTTACAATTAGTTGGAAATTTGTGTGTAAGGAATGATGTATACATATAACACTTATTTTACACTTATATCCTTTTAGAGATGTGCATGCTTCAAAAGCGAAATTATTATATTGTTAAATTATTTTTTAAAGTCGCTGTAAAGATATCTTGTATCATTATAAAATTGATACCAAATTGTAATTCCGATCAGAATATACAAAGAATTATAAACAAAAATTTCTTAATTTTTAGCTGGAAAATGCATTTATCTTAAAAATAGGCGGCATTTAAATTGATTTCTTGCATTACAACCTACGTTTCTGTCCTTATTAGTGTGGCATGAAACTTTATAATACTACCAGTAAATTAGCATTTTCTATAATAGGGAACAATTTATAATTAGCCATCTATTTAGTTGTCAGTGGCTATCAATATTAATATTAGTATCACTATCAATGCCACATACGCTGGTGTGATAACTCAAACTTGTAAATTGTATTATGATTATCATGGGATGGTGATTTTACCTAATAAATACAAATTGCTTTTCCTTCTGCTACACTATTCACAACTGTGCTAATTAATGTACAAGAAATATTTCAAAATCACGTAGATTTTTACACGAGAAATCGAGTTGATTGCAAATAAATATACTTCAAATACATCGACTCAATTTGTGTTTCGTTTCATAAAAATACCTTGATATACGTATGGACGTACAAAATGAAATTTAGAATAGGTTAATATAACGTCATATTTTAAGCCATACAGGAACAAGTGAATCCATGATGTAATGGTTACCACGCGATATTTTACGGCCCTGGAGTTGGGTGACGAAATTTGTAATGATCGCCCTACTATAGTTGATCCTGGAAGAGAGGGTAAGATTTACGACCACTGACAAACCCGTCGGCATGGGATGTCGAAGTATATTGGCCTCTAACCGACCTAACGAAAAATCTTATAACTAACCCTGGGCGTGACGTCAAGGCTGTTCGAAATTACGCAAAACTTACACTCCGGGTCTTTGGAGGACAAAGGGAAAAAGATAACAAAACGCCGCGAATAGCTACTACGTGACACAGTACAATCGGGTAGTTCAGTCAGTGGTTCAATAAAGCAATTGATAGGCGGGGGACCATTTGCAAAATTGTAAAAAACTTAATTTTCACAATACTTTATTGCTTTGGCTGTACATGTTTTAATGATGATGTTTTAATAAATTTCTGTTTGGACTATTCCATGAGGCTAATCTTTAACACGAATAGTTGAAGTCAAACAGAAAAATCGTGTCCAACACGATTACTAACTATGGTCTAACAGCGTAAAGCAAGAATTGAGAGAAACTTCTCCAGAGGTATAAACCGGTGACTGTTAGTAACAACAGAGATCGCTATACATGTTCATGGAAACTTACTTCCACCGTCGTGAAAAAAATGAAAATCCAATAACGACGGTTCCTGGGTCGGACATTTTTCCTCACGAAATTCTGGCATCCTGAGACACCTAAAAATCAAACCTGGACATTTAAATAATCAAGTCGATCAACCGTTTCCCGTAGATTTACTTTGGCCTTTTCTGCAACTGGAAATCTATTCGACCTAATGTCGTTACGATTAGCTACACACTTTTATCCGTGCTTCTTTCCCGAGGACAATAAACAGAATCGAATAGTACTGTGACACCAACAGCCAGAGTTTGATAGCAAGAGCGAGATGAGGGAACGCGGAAAAATGGAAGAGATACTGGGAAGAAGATGAGGCAAGGAGATGAGATTTATGTAAGGAGGGACGGGGAACGTTAGATCATACGGTAAGAGATTGCAAAGTGTTGGAAAGAGGGAAAATAAAGGTGGAGGACATTGTCAGTGGCAGAAAGAGTGAGACAGCACCAGAATGGCTGAGGGAAGTAGAAAGAAAAAGGAAGGATATGGAGCAGAAATAAGAAGAGCGAGACTGTGTGACATTGAGAGAGTATCACTGTAGGTTAAAGTTTTTTTGTAAACCAAATCCTTTTCATGATTGTGAGTCCGAAAATAATAATAAACAATAACTACTACTGCGACACGTTCTGATAATAACTTTCCTTATTTAAGCTGAAGAGGAAAATCGGTAATTCGCAAAGATACCTTCACCTTTATATAATCTAAGGGTGCCAGGACTCACCAAAGGGATCTCGTTTGCTATCTTGTTCTATTACTGGTATAAGAATTCCGAGAAAAACAAATAACGAATGCGCATGAATTAATTAAAATATTTTGTGATGAGCGAAGACGATGTGATAAAGAATCTCTTCGTTTCCGCGTTCTATCTATGACCTAATTAGTAATAATTATATTGCGAATGTTTATGGAAATACATATTTTTCTTGAAGAAAGATAAAAATGTGAGAGTTGCATAGAAATTGATTACATTATTCATAGATTTGAAGAATACATTTTTTCTTTTGCCTATTTTACATAATGCATATGTTTTGCATATTTCGTTCAAAGGACATATGCGTAAATATACTGCATATTCCGTGTATATGTAACAGCATATTTATCTTGTTAATATCCCTTCGCAGACTTGCGAAATGAAAAACGACAATATGATATAATCTTTTAGTGAAGCGAATTGAGGCACGCTACGACGCTAAATTAAAATATGTTCCAATTACGTGTTGTAACGTATAATGATCATTTCCCTGCATTTTTTGCAGTTTCAGATATATTTTATCTGCATAAACATTCACAATCTATTAATAATAGCGTACGGGTATCGAGCGCGGGTAACTCACAGTGATCGTTGATCTTGCTGCTATTTGAAAGCCTTCAGAGGTAATGAGATTCTCAGGATCAGTCGTCATCGGACGAATCTCCGTCCGATCACGTACAGTTAAATGCGGTTTGTGTTTTTGTGTTGAACAAAATGTGTTTTTAAATGTGCTTCGCTCGGGGCTTCAACGCTATTTGTTCGTCGGACATGCAGTAACTGGGATACCCTTATCCGATCCCAAGGTTTCTCGTCAGTAAATAGTGGTTAAGGATAGAAGAAGGGTTTTTATATCCAATGATGTAGTCGGTAATTGAAATTTAACCACCAAACGCAATATTTCGCTACCTTTGGGGGTTCTACGGCGATTCGTAAAGAGGACTACTACATATTTTGATTCTCCATTTTGATTTCTGTAGATTTATTTTCTTTTCCTCGTTAACGGAGAACGGACGGTATTTTCGATCTAAAATCAACGCATATGCAAGCTGTCCTATATTAATCGATCCCCGGGATTATCGTCGAAACAAATAGATCAATAAATTGTCATAATATAAACCTCGGAGCTTTTTTAAATTGTTCTGACAATTAGTCTTCCTTGAATAACTGGCAGTTTTGTCGTCGGACAAATATGATTTGTCTAACTCAGCATTGTTTACTGTACATGAAAAAATATATCGGAAGGCATTAAGTTTTCTCTAAACAAAGTTTACATCCGTTTTCTCAAGAACGGATTCATTTTTCACTAAAGTTAGTGTTGATTTGGTGCAGAGCTCCACAGAATTACACGCATACAGGTGAAATACGTTGCACGATCCTTTTGATCATGTCAAGTCCCTTGCATAAATTCCTGAGTAAACGTAACTTGTGGCGAATTCATCTTTGATCACACTGTGCACTTTGTTGGTGCGCACATCGTATATTTTGCAGCGCTGAACGCCATGTAGGTTCCTCTGTTGCTGGACCAGCATCTTTAAATGCTATCTAAAGGTTTACTTCACTTATTGACGTCACATAATTAACACTCAGTTACGATGTGCGCAACATCTTGAAGCATGTATATATACAATAATACATGAAAGATTACATGCGTGGTTGCATAAAAAGAGATATCGTCTAAGCGAGCAGTTGCATTATTCTGACCTTGTTTTGATTGACTTATAAGCAGATAATCTGTTATCATATACAGATGATGATGCTTCATTCAACTTGAACACTTGGAATATGTATTTTTGTCGCCTTTGACGATACGATAATATATTTCGGGGAAGAATTGTTTAATTTAACGGCGAAACATTCTGATTAGCAAACAACCTTTCGTTAGGTCATTTTTTCCGATATTTCAAGGTCATCGATGTTTGTTAAATGAATTGACGTATTTATCTTATCTCAATATCGTAGTTTACAAAAAGACGAATTCACCGATGTGACTTTGTTGACTTACAGATGACCTTGAACAAGAACAAATTATGTTCGCTTAAGAAACATAAAAAAGTCTAAAGTGTACGCATTTCGGTGTAAAACTTTAGACCTTAGACGGTATTCAAAAACACTTTTTGAAGATCTTCTAAATGATTCTGATTAACTGTGATACATTTTCGGGTACGGTTAACTCGAGAATGCTAGTGTAATTTAGTAATCTGGTAATACGAACAATGTTATGCATAGTTGTTGTAACCTGTTATGCATAGTTAGGATTTTTATGAAAAAAGATATATGACATAATATCTTTCATTTTTCATGTTATGAACTTAAGCGTTAAAAAAATGTAAACATAATATAAAACATACGTGGCTTTACCTCGTATAATATCGTATAGTGGAGATCAAGTTGACTTGACATAGAATGTATATACTTCTAAAGTAAACTTTTAAATCAAAATAAGCATCCACGTCTTCAAGATTTTTACATAATATTTAATATATGTGATCACTTGAATAGGAATTTTTTCACTTTACATACGTAAAAGTTTTCCAGCCAAACAGAATAAAATTCAGTTACAATACGAAAATTTTGTAAAGACGAAGAAATGTACAGAACGAAGTAACAAATAAACAAACAAATGAACACTAGACAAAGACAGATCTACTAAAGGAATAGATGGAGGGGTCAGAGCGAACCACTGCTTTTTAAACAAGGACTGCGAAAATTTTGTATATCACTAAAGTTCTTGGGTTAGCGAATGATTTCTTTGTACTTTCAATCACTTCTGTCGTGATCGCAATACATGCACGTAGAATCCTTTGGCGCAGGTCTTCTAATATTGTGGGAACATTACTGTAATTTACAATTATTCATTATCAATTAACAATCATTAAAAACTTCAGTCGACACCACATCCATGCCTGACATTCAAATTTCATGCTAATGAGGATCATTTCAAATGTGTTCTGAAATAAACATTTTGCACAGGATAAAAATAAAGAGATGAATAAAAAACGTTCGTTGTTCAATGTCATTTCAAAATCAACAAATTCATACTCTTAAATTAATCTTTTTGCACGGTTACAATTATGTGGTAATGACAAGATGTTAACCCACATAAAAAACATTGATACCTTTGAACTCTCGGAAAAAATGACCTTAAAAAAGTTGCTTGCTAATCATAATGTTATTCCTTTTGAACAATACAATTTCTCCGCAGAAGATCTTTTTGTATTATTGAAGGTAACGGAGATTAGATTAACATTGTGATCTAACTCAATCCGGATTATCGAAAAACGTGAATAATCAGAAAGTGAATGAAAAAAGGCAAGTTGTACTTTCAGATATAGTATATTAAAATATTTTTGTTGAAAATAGGGTTAAGTATTTGTTCATCAAATATTTATTTACATCTAGCATAATTTTGCGTATATTTGAGATGTTATACAGATCAGAATTTCAAGGAGTGTAAAAGGAAATATGCAGATCGCATTCATATTAACGACATAGGTTGCACTATTTTTATAGTATTTCAGGCTTAAAAGTTTCATCAATATGTCAGAACCTGATAAGATTTATTGAAAAAATTTTCTTATGAACGAGATAATTCGTTCCCTTCTTTATTTTGATAGATTACAATTACTCCGAACCTTCTCAAATACACTATTTTGAGGCAACAGTTTAGCCAGCATCCGCCTGTTCAATGATGACACTGAATACAGAAACAGAGACGCATGATACCTTACACAATGTGTACTGACAATAGGTTAGGATTTTCACGAAATCAAAACAGTATCGAAAACATAAATATTTAAAACGTACAGCGCAATGAGTAAAAATGATAAGGAATCAGTGCCAGGTGATGGCCTACGATCTCTTCGTAGCACAGCTTTATTCCGTGCAGTTAATTATGAGCTGTACGTTAGACCGGTAAGCTTCATTTATTTACAGCAGGTCAAATAAGTCTCCGTACAGTACAGTTTAGAAATTCTAAAGCTGTGTAACTTCAAAGAATAATCAGCAATTATATATATTTACATAATTTGTATTCATGATGAGAGTAAACATAATTTAGTTCAGATGGATAAATTATGTTGTGGAGGAAACCCAATATGTGAATGGAAACAAAAGTTCTGTATTCAACAGTGAAGCATTGTAATGCTATCGTTTGGTGTATATGAGTGCAGTGGAAGTGGGATCCTTGCAATTTGTCGTGTGCAAAATGGACCAATAAACATTTACATAAATATTATGAAAGATAATTTCCATGACGGTGCATAACAATTAAATCTGGACCCCTCATTTATCCTTCAGCAAAATAACGACTTAAAGTATATTATGAAGAAAGAAAGAAAGAAAATAAAGAGTAGTTGCCATATCTGCCAAAAATAGCATATTTCTTATAAAATTGGGTGCATAAATGTTGTATTATAATTATAATTGGGTAAATGTTATATCATTATGCATCACAATGTGCTTCCAAGTACACTTTATTAAAATAATCATAGATTCATAACCATTTTACGTTGTTAATTTAAGAGATAGTTTTTGTATCTAATTCTGGTTGGATTTGTAAAAATATATCTTATGTACATATATTTTTAATGATAAAATTATTTTATTCTCATTTGCATAACTGTAACGTTCAATGAAGCTTTACTGTTAAAGTAACAGTTTAAAAATTATTTTTGTGCAGACAAATATAAATGTATAATAGCCTCTTTAATTACAGAATAAAGCAATAATGCTTTTTGGTATTGTTGCGATCATGGGATGTGCTGGGTACATTGCATATATGCGCCATAAATATGAAAAAATGGGATATTACAGTGCTGTTGAGAGTGATGGTACAATGACCTTTAAAAAAAAAGAATCTAAATGGACAACTTGACTCAAACCCCCATAGATCTATTTAGAAGAAATGTTTTGTGTATATTGTGATCTACTGCCTATTAATAAGACAGACATGTACAATATGATCAAGATTATATTTATTTTTAGTAATAAAATGTATACTTATATGGTCACCAACTTTATTAACATTTGAGTAATACATAACAGTGTACATAATCATTATGAATGATTACAAACTTATGTTGTAAATACATTTCCAGTCATTTTTCTCTATTCAAAACATTTTTGTTTTACTTGAATAATGTAACAAAATACAACAACATGGAAATATTTCTGAAAATGCATGCATATATCATTCAATCCTTTGTATAATTCAAGAACGACAAATCAGTAAAGTCATACTTCATAACTTCCTGCAAAGCATGGATAACTCTTGATATATATTTTATTATAATATAAATATTTAGAAAAGCATTGTTTGCTAATGTGGATTGGCATTTTACTATGGCAGTATGTTATCTCCCAACTTCGTGAATACAGACTCTACAGATATTTTATACACATATAATGTATGTGTTTACTTACAGCTTTCACCTCTTCCTATCCTAACATTGTATAATGAAGATACTAAAAATATATCCCAAGTATTTTTTGGTATCACACAAATATGTCCACACGTTATTTACTATTTGTTTTCTATCTACTACCATCACATACGACCTATTAATATGGATTCTTTGACTCATTTACTATACAAAACTGTAACATAAGAATAAAGCTTCATCAAAACTACTTTGTAATGACTAAAAGCAATGTAATTGCCTAATATTCGTAATGTATATGATATTGAAACTAAGGAAGATTTTTTCACATAGAAAAACTGCATACTTTTCTTTCTTATTATAATTGGTACATTTTTATATACTTTTAGCATTTGCACATATTTGTTGGCGTAGATATAGTGATTTTGTAAACCCTCGATAAATAATTAATATTTATATTTTCGTACAACCCTGAGTTATCAGAAAATATGTTTACATTTTCGTATGTACATTTTTATGTTTATAGATGCTTATTTTTCACACAAACTTTCAGAAGGAATTTAAAATAGACTTTGTTGTTTGGTTTCAATATTAGTTATGTGACTTTCTTGATCGTAATATGTTTATGAATGTTTATACCTAAACATACCAATAAACAATATTTCAAGAGCATAAGAATATTACTATTACTCGTAATGTAACGAGCAGTTGTGTTTTGGCGACCAGTAATACTTTGTGACATTTTGTACTCTTCCTTTTTATATAAGGCATAATTTAATAAAGAACAGTTCTGTGAACATCGATCAAATTTTACGCCGTTACCGAGTCAGTAATATGGATTGAAATAGGTTCAATCGATTACATATAAAAGTGACAGAATATTTTTTTCACTATAAAAGCTCGGTAAAATATTTGTACATTGTCATGTAATAGTGGTGTCTTAGAATCCATTTTAAGAGGTACAATCTTTACTTGTTGATGGAAATAGTAAAACAGTTTCATGGAAAGCTTTTGCAACATAATCCAAATTTTTCTCATTAAGTCCACACATGTTTATTCGGCCACTGCGTAACATGTAAATGTGATAATGGTCTTTTAAATGTTGGACTTGTTTAGCTGGAAAATAAATTTACTTTGTTGTAATTTTTTACCCTTTTAGAAGAGTTTCTAATCGTTATCAGTCACTTACGAGTAAGTCCTGTATACGAAAACATTCCAATCTGTTGAGTTATATGTTCCCATGTACCTGGTGTTCCTAGTTTAATCAATCTCTCATAGAGTTCCGCGCGCATCTTTTTTATTCTGCCAGACATTGTACGAATGTGGTCCTTCCTGCAATATTGGAATAAATGTACATGTTAAGGAAGGCTTCATGCCATTTTGTAAAACATAAAAAAATATGTCTATACCATTCTTCATAAAGCTCGGGGTTTGTCAGTACTGTTGATACTATGCGAGCTCCATGATTTGGTGGGTTACTGTACATTCCTCGAACTATCAAAGTTAGTTGTGATTTCACCTGAACCAATTCTTTTGGATCAGACATTAATACAACCAGATTGCCTACTCGTTCATTATATAAGCCAAAGTTTTTAGCAAAACTCTGGGCACAGATGAATTCAATACCACGTTTCGCAAAGAGTCGAACAGCGTATGCATCGTTATCTAAATCGCCGCTAGCAAACCCCTAAAACGACGATAAGTACAGTTGTAAAATATTTGTCTTATTAAATGTAAGTCATATTGAATAATATTAAAAGAGTAATGACGAATCTAGCAAATTTAAGTACTTCATAGATGATTATGCAATCGTTTCTATACAAAATTTCTTTAGATTTACTGTGTCATACTGTACACACATATTTCAAAAGTTTTTTGTTTGGTAGCCCATACAGTAGCCTATCACTATAGTTAAAACATTTTCGATATTCTAAAGATTAAAGCTATATACTTCTTCAATTCTTTTATAAGTCACAATCAAAATATGAGATTATAGAAGTTTGTAATTATCATTATTTGCTATGAAAACGACACATCGTTTTTATTGAAGTTATTGCAAGTAGTGCAACAATTTTCTTTCTAAATTGCGAAATTATCCCTGGCTGGTTATAATGTACCACGTTTTCCTTTAAAAAAAATAAATAAATATAAGAGATTTATGACTTTACTTGATATGCACTATCAAATAACGTGAACAAGTTCTTCTCCTGGATGACATCTGCTATTTTGGCCCATTGTTCAGGAGTTGGATCACATCCAGTAGGATTATGGGCACATGCATGTAAGATAATCACAGAATTTTCTGGTGCCTCTTTCAGGTCTTTTAGCATGCCATTTATATCAATGTTGCGTTTCTCTGGGTCCCAGTATGTATATTCACATGCTTTCTTGAATCCACCATTGATAAATACAAGCTTGTGGTTCTCTGTTGACATATGTTACTTTTGGAAGTGTGTCTGTTAAAGAGAATGTGTAGTCGAGTATAAGACACCAGTAAAGTATGCGATGTGGTTAATAAGGAAATCAAACAGCAAACCAAAGTTTTAAATTGAACAAATATGTTGAATAATGTGTGCATCAATTTTTACTAAGAATAAAGTGTATTCTTTAGTAATGTTTCCTGCTAATTCTTCTTACAATTATGATTATCAAAATTAATACTTTATCTTTACATTAATTTCTGAATGATATTAAATGTATTTAAATTGGATTTAAACAAATATATTCATCTTTTATGTCTTGTAAGAATTCTTGTTCATTTCTGTTATAAAATTTCAACATGAGACAATTTTTCATTCGCTTGTAAAAGTGGCAGAGCTTGTTTAATTAAAGACAGTTATAATATAAGGAGCATAAGTTGGGCTGGAAGTAGGTTCAATACGATATGGTAGTAGGAAACATTAAATCATATGAATGACTTACCCCAGGATGGTTTGCTGTAATAAAATGTATCGTAATGAAGAATTCTACTCAAAAATTCAGCCGCTAAACGTAATGCTCCAGTACCCGAAAGGGTTTGAATACCTAATGCTCGGCCTTGAGCAATTGCAGGAGAATCCACGCCTAATAACATACTGGTTGCAGCTTGACTAAATTTATCCAGACCCAGTACAGGTAAATACTCATGATTTTGCCCATCATCCATTGCTAGTAATTTTTCTACTTTTTTTACAACTGGTAGTACCCATGGTTTACCTTCACTTGTACGATATGCTACAATAAAGTTTAACGAGATTAATTGTTTTTTCAAGATATTGACTAAAAGTGATTATTTACAAGTAATTATATCTAATTACAGTATGCATATGCAATAAGGTATAGCAATATCATCATAAGTGATTTCATATTTGAGATTATCACTTTGATAAACTGATCAAGTATTTTTAACTGTATACTTATACAATTTTGTCCTTGTTGCAATAGAACCAAAGAAAATTTACTTTATGCACTATATAGTTATAAAAAAAGGTAAATTAATTATTACTATCATCTACCATGATTAGTAACATTGATTAGCAATAAAATCTCTGTCATGGGGTTATTTGAAAAATGATAAATTTTATAAAAATGACATTTTGTATATGTGTCATACTGTATAAAATGGCGAGATACTAGATAATATGATTATGTAACATGCAATATTTGTATTTAGAGGTCATTTAAGAGTCGGGTCAAAAAAATAAACTGTTAGATGTTCAGCAAGAAATTACACACAAACATTTCCAATAATATTTTAAATATATCTCCTTTTATGTAGTCCTACTTTAACGTGTTTAAAACAATGGTCATAATAGTGTAGACAACTTATTGGGAATATAGAGGTTTTTTAAATAAATTAAAAATTGGTTCGTGTACCTCCTATCGTAAGATTCACTTTATTTTGATGGGTGTCGTCAGTGAACGTTTTATTGAGGGCAAAAACCTCAATTGGAGGTCCCAATTCAATTCCCGTAAATCTCGTGCTCATCTTCGCTGCAACGCTGGAGAACGACTGAAGATATACTATGTTGTAAACGTATTTATTGTGACCTCAAGAGAGTTTACTTAGAAAAATTTGAAATCATACACTTATCAATCACGTTGTCTCGCAAGTCCTATCTCGTATAACTCACAAAAACGACTTGAAAATACTATTAAAAGTTGCGTCACAAATGAAAACACATGGATAAAACGATAACAGTGGAATTGAATAACGTCCAGATACGAGATCCCACTCGTTCTCTCTAGGACAGAGGAGAACGTCATCAATTCCGCAAATTAAAGTTCATAATAACAAGGCTAGGTTCGTATCCGCAGTGATAGGACCTTCAATGTAAAGTCGTATGAATCTCAGTCGTTACAGGACTACTTGTAACAGAATGTTACTAGAACATAATAATTGTAAGAAAATTTGAAAGACTATGAAATGGCTAAGTAGAATTAACTTAGTAATCAAATTCATCAGTGAATTACGCCATGAAGGAATATAAAATGTATTCAATCACCGAGGTGCACCGAGGAAACAAGAATTTTATGTTAACTCCGTCGATAATACGTCAGAACAATGTTTCTGTTTGATCGACAGAAGGTTATCATGTTTATCAACGAAAAATCAGTAGATGGCGCGTGTTTCGAACAAAATTTTTCGAAGCCAAGTGAATGGGCGATTATTTCCGTACGCGTTCCAGACTCTCGGAAAAGGGTCGGTTTAGTAAAACGGTGGACGTTGTCGTGGACGCTGTCGTGGACGCATCGTGTTGTGTCCTTTCCGCACTAAATTGTTTTCATTAGACTTTAATACCTTGTGAATATAAATAGTTGAATATACTTGGATTACTTCTTGAAATGCAATATCAATGTGAGTACGCTTAAAGTAATTTTCCAACCAATCATCCGTTAATCACCTGAGGCAAAATTCGACGCGATCGGAGCTAAACGAGAATTTCTCATTAGCGTTCAAGGAATTGTCAATCCGCTAGCGAGCTCATATAACAGACTCGTAAGCAAGATTTAACTTAATTAATCATTTGTTCATCATACAACATAATGTCATATAATATGATTGTAGTGTCGATTTAGGATAGTCGTGCCGCATCGAATTAAAAATTCTTCCTAAGCCCTCCTCCACACTATGCAGTGCTTCCTTTTTCTAGGCGTAATGCGTTTACTGACGAGTCTGCCAGCACTGACGATCCATCAAAAAAAGTTTGCGGAATCTTTCACGATCTAATTCGTATGATCCATATCCTTTAGAAATGTTAAAGCGGGATGAAAAATCAGATTTAATGTTTTTTAAAATTCCACTTGATTTGCTGTTCATAATAGTCTAAATTAATGTTCGAATTTCGTGAAATTCCTGACATATCCCATTTAAATAGTCGTAAATTTACTAACTTATAATGGATATAAGCCAATCTGAAGAAAGTAACAAAAGCTATTCCTATTTACTCTTATTTCTGTTTGTAATATCGAAATCTGTGTCTATAAGATTCGTGTATATTAAGAAAGTGTCAGTTCTTTGAACGGATACATTTGCGAAATATCGATTCGTACACAAATGTATTTAAAACGCACGATGTTTTGATTATCACTGATTGAAGAGTGCATTTAAAAAACGACCGCTATATTGACAAACGGTAAAACTTTGAGGCGGGATGTTCAGTGAAGCGTAAGTCAGCTAATAGCCAGCGTAAGAATTTCAACCAACTCAACCGGTTTCTCCTCGGATATGGGTTGTATGCCCATCGAAAAGTTCTCTACGTTGTTGTCACTAGTTTCTGCTCCATATTACGCTCTAGCTGTGTAATGCAAATGTATAATAATTTGATGACTTTTCAACTGACAAAACGACACAACACCAGGTAGTAATTAATTGCGAATATGCATGTCCGGTTAATGCGACTTGCAAAAAGTTGTTCTACAAAAAATTGAAAAACCGCATTTTTTAATATTATTCAGTAAATGCTTTCACGCCCAAATGTAATATTTTCTATTTTGTAAACACACTGAAATATTAATTCGTTTATTATGTTATTGCTTTTGCTTGTCATTTAATTATCAATTTAATTGATAGAGTTTAATATGCTTCCAATTTCCACTCTAATTATGCAATTACGATAAATCGCATATAGCGTGATTGAGAAATATGCAACATGCAGAGCGTAAATGATTTGTTAACTACACTGAGTAGTTACTTTCTGTGCGATTTTCACAACTCTTCTATCCTATAAAAGGGAAATTCCGTAACGCAGACATTCAACCATTTGGTTTGCCTTGAATTTGAAGACATTCCCTCCATGAGAATCTGCATTCCAATCTTTATCCATCGTTCTATTGCATGAGCCGCTCATGCCTGCGTTGACATGTTAATCACAGATAACGCGCGTAAGGTATTCGAGCATCGTGTACTACTTCGGATATACAGTCGTATGAAATTATTGTCACGTTTAAGTCAGGTGCTTCATATCTTTTATGCTAACTGAAAAAATGCTCGTTTTTGAAACATCTTCAACTTGACGAATATTGTGGAAAACATTTAATGCATACCACAAAATATTTTTTTGTTCATACATATGATAGCAATGCGTAGGGTTCGATGGCCAAATAAATTGATCTATTCGGCAGGAAGTGATTCATATCTCTTTTTGTAAATATTATTTGCTTACAAAGCAGGAGCATTACTCACTATCGTCTCATGTTCCTGTTATAATGAAAGTTAATACCCCCTCTCTACTAAAGCATGACAAATGGCCAAATTCTCGGCGTTGTCCAATACATAAACAAGTCTGCAGATAACTGAAATTATTAAACATATGGAATAAATCAAATAGTAGCAGTATAAATACATCTTACGGGTTTGCGGCCGTTTTATTTAATCGAGTGTATTGACAATGCCAAATTCTTCATTTAATAGTACGTTTAAGGATAAATATTCATTAGATAATTAATATTTCTATATTCTTACGCCCTATTCCCAAGTAAATATAATTTTGTTTATTATTTCTAGTCATTAATTATTAGTAGACAAATGGGAAACGTATCTCTTATTTCCTCCGTTGATGTTGTCATTTTTTTGGAATCTGCAGGGAATGTTTTTTCGAACGAAACAGATTGGTGTACAATTGCAAATAAATTATTAGAAATAGTCCATAATTACTGTATTGTAAATCAACAAATGATTGAATGATCGATGATTCATTAACGTAGGAAGAAATAATGGAACATTATTTATTGGTTTCAGACTGATTCATACAGTCAACTAATCTGTAGTTATTTTAATTTCTCATCTATCCTTCTGTATATGTAACAATTTATGTCCCCCCTACACCCCACAAAAGCCTCACGACATTTCAATTTACGAAAGTCCATTCATTACCTGAAACGACGAAAAGGATTCCGAAAACACTCGTATTTTAATGTACGGTATGTAGATATTTTCTCAGCTCTTGATGCAGTCTCTCCACATATCTCTCTGCAGATCATATACATATCTACATACTTTCTCATGATTTTTGTCCAAGAAGGTCATCGAAAATTTAAACTCTCACAGTTTATGGATATACATACATATGTATTTACTGACTTCATCCTGACTGATAACTTGTAGATTTCGATACTCTTGACGCTACGCAGCACATCTACAGCTCTTTGGAATTCGTAGTGAAGGATGTAACGATCTTACTCGCTTATACGTGTTCTATAACCACTAGTACGTAGTTCCATTGAATGAGCGTAGTTTTTATGCTGGATAGAACGTACGTATGTTCAAACAAACGAGTTGCTGTGATGCGGGCGTCTTATTATTAGGGACAGAGGCGAGCTGTGAGGATGTAAGAGGGGAATCTGGTACACTCTATATCTGATTTTCACACTTGACGTCAGTTACAGTATTTACACTAAATCCATAACCTTGCATCGAATACTCTGTTCTATTTGTACAGCTGTATTTTACATTTTAAACATCATTTTATAATAGTTTCATTAAAAGCAATTATCATCTCTTTGGTATAAAGGAAATTTCGATGACTTCTACTAGTCTCTAACAGTAAATAAATACGGGTAATAATAGCTCAACACAGAAAGGAATAATATCTTTGTTGCAAAAATGGTCCTTGTAATTTACAACAACTTTTTGGAGCATGGGCTATAGTAGACATGCATTAATACATTGTTCGTTTTCCAAGGCTGGATGTAATGAAGTCTTTAAAGTGCTGCTGAAACAATCTAATACCCTTGCAAAAGAATAAACCTTTTCAGATTAAAATTGACATTGTATTATATTTTCTGCTATAACCAAAAAGTGGTTATTGGTATTTATGATTACGATCATACAACTTTCTCTAATAACAAGGAATTTTTGTAATCCTGACTTCATCTAAAGATAGGAATACCGTAATCAATTGGATAAATTCGCAATTTATGCGTACAACTTCAGAGATCATTTACAAAAGATATTCATATTTCACGCAATATTTAGTATTTTATATTTTACACACGTAATTAAAGAGTTATACTTATGAATTACGTGTAACGTGATTCATACTAACTAGCGACTAACTACAAATTATTACAAAGGAATAAGTTGTTTTTAATTGGATACGAATTTGCTAAACACCCTTTTTCATCTCAAACTTAGAATGATGATAAGCATTGTTAGTAGGGTTAGAGTATGAATATTTTAACAAATTATTGAACATCAGTACACTGTAAGTCTTAGATAAGTATCTTCAAAGCGGCTGAGCAACATTATTTCCGATTTGTTGCTACGTATTATGATTATGGTGAACCATAAGATTTTTATCTATAATTAAATTAGTTTTTATAGGATAAACGTTTCCATCGCGGCACACTTGTCGTTCTTTAAATTGGGCAAAACGGATAAATTATAATTACTTTACGGCAGGATACTAGCTTGATATTACACATAATGAAATACCCACGCGGGCGACACAATGGCTGGATTTCCCGAGTATGAGAACATGACAACGCTGAAGTACGAGTAGAGATCAGTCAACGTCGAAAATCATCAAGAATGATGGCACGTTGTTCGTACCAGTTACCGATGCGTTAGAGGAATTCTGCGAACTCTTCATCGGAATCACGGAAAGCAAGGAATTTGCGTCACATTAGCCGTGTGCATGCAATGCGAGTTGCATAAACTCGATGAAAACCACCGTTCGAAATATTTCACAATACTTATTTCAAAGTTCCTTCACTCATGTCTACACTGACATGAGAGTATTTTCACGCTATGTGCTAAGTAATGTTGAGACAATTATTACTACGAATTATTTACTGTTTAACACGTAATTCCGTTAACTATGCCGTACAGATTTTAACTCCATTATTACTTTTGTCAATTTTTCCTTTACATAGTTACCTACAGGAAGAATTAACCTTTAATATCGTAATATTTACGTTAAAATTGTAGTACACAGTACACACTTTTGGCACTAAAGACATATCGGACGAGTACAATATTTTGTATAAAACAGTAATACTAGCTTACGCAAATTATAAAAATCCCTATCGCGCGTTTCACATGCACATGTATAATGTTACGAGGCTATTACAAGTCGCATAGTTAAACAATGTGTAAAATACCTATATCTACATTTTGTTTACTTACCAGTTGAGGTGCAACTTGTTTATTACGTTACATCTCGTAATAGATGTTCAGTGCAATGAAACCTTTGTTATTGTCGTAGTATCCGAAAGTATGCTCAACAGAACGTTACGATAGTTTAATTAACATGTAGTGTTCCTCAATTATGTAGAACATGTCCGTAAATTCGGTGGAAGAGTCGTGGCACACCAGAAACACTCTACGAGACCAAGAAGTTCGTATTGTTTCTTGGAAACGTCCTCCGTTACATCGGATAATGACCAAAGGCCACACTCATCAGACTCCCGTCACCACACAATAGTTGTAAACGTACAGAATTCTCGCAATGTGAACGTATAGAGTTTCCGATTAAAAAATTCAGATATTTTATGCAAGAAAGGCCTGATAATTATTCAGAAGCTTACACTGACGTCGTATAACTGACGAGAATATGTAATTTGTGCCGCATTAGTGAAGAGAAAGGACAGGAAATACTTTTCAGATAACGATCACAATACAGAACAGTTTTGGCCGATTTTCATGTTTTAGGGGAATAATTTGAAAAGGTTTTCTAGAATGGAGTATACTTTAAAACCTGCTGCGGTGGAATAAATCGATAACAAGTTGCGCCAAGATGCTGCAGTTAGTTATATGCAAGAAACATGGCATTCTGGTCAAGGTTACCGCAGTGTTAATGGACACAGAGCGGCTTTTGCGAAAAAAACTACGTGGATGCGAGCCATTTTTGAGAAATATAAATTTTTATTGTGAACAACAATTTTTACCTTTCCAGATAACTATGGTCTTTTAATGTCAAGAACGTACTTATTAATATCACCTACATATGAGAAAAAGATAACGAAGATTTAGCCTTATCAGTTCAATCGCAAATATGATACTCATTACTTTATGGAAAAAGCAAGACTTATTGCACTATGCTCGACTTTTCTGTGTACCATGCTTACCGCTATTGTATGCAATAATATATGCTTATATTTACATTATATTATTTCCATACATCCTTGTGGACATTTTAAACATAAAATTTTGTAAACTCCTGAGTAATGTTTAGTAACAAGTCGGCACACCGAAAACTACAATGTTGTCATATCACTGCAGAAACAGTGTTATATAATTGTGTCCGTTTACATTATTCTTTGTAACGAATATTATGTATATCTATTTATCAATCTAATTTTAATCTGGTTGATGCCTATGAAGGAAATTATTTACTAATAATTAACATAAATATAACAGAGTTTGATACACTATAGCATTTTACATTTTGCTTTTTCTAATACTTTTATTAGTTTTATTTATGTATTATAAATGCTTATTTATCTTGGTTTACGATACCATCGTGATTGGATCTATTCATTTATTTCTACAGAGGTCAATGGTTATTTTACTCATTTCACAGTTGTAAGCCACGTGTTTTATTCGGAAGGTGTTGTGCTATTATTATTTGATCAATTGATTATAATGATAATATCCACAGAATTAGGATACTTCTTTAGAAGGAAAAGGTATTCTTGCATCAATAGAAGCAGATATTAGTTGCATTGCAACCATCCATGACTGTGTTTTATAGAGCATTTCCTCCCTGGCAACGAACAGTGTGGAGAGTGAACTTCCTCATTTTTACTAATAGGATACCACTACATTTATTTTTTAGACACTCCTTTTCGAAAATGTCGTTACACAAATGTAGTACAGGAGATGTAGTAAATACTCAACCATATTTTTACTAATTTCGATAAGAAACGTTTTGGTGGGTTGATGCAAGTAATATTATTTGGATGATGTAAAATGTCAACCTAGAAACTATTCAATTTACGAAATTGACCAAAAATGCTTTGTTTCAGAAACTTGTATTTTTATTGTACAATACTTTGTAAAGAAAGCAAAATACTGTAGGGATTTGTTTTATTTTGTGCATCGTTTTCGCATTACGATTTTCTCTTTTTCTAACAGATTGTCGTAACAGTCTTACGTTTTACAAGTATTGTACTGAACTTTCACTAGTATCTTCATTTGTGTGTTGTTACATCATGCAAATGACTCTACATATATTTGATTCCCAATATCGTGGCGTATTCAAACTAGTCTCATATTTTTTAATAACAGATAATGTATAAGATCACATATTTCGATAAATTTTAAAAGTGAATATCCTAGCAGATGTCTTAAATTTTTCATTCTATTTAAGCTACAGACTTATGATAGAAAGATAGTATTATCATTGGCAACATCAGTTATCGCATCGTCCCCTAACTCATCTTATCTTTATAAAGAGTACACTTACGATTAGTTTTCCTGCATTTGTTAGCCTGTAGGAAAAACTTTCTACTCAGTATGCTGACCGTATAATCACTGTTCTGTTATCAGCAGCATATCTTTCGGAGTACACGGGCAATTATAGTCCTGTTTGCATTTCCAACAAAGTTCGCATCGTTTGTAATTTTCACATGTCATGCTTCATAGATTTCCGCACTTACTAATTGCGCGTCAATGGTAAGAATCGTATTAAACGAGAATTCTAACCGCTTCTTGTAACTAGATCGCAACGAGCCGCATTAAATGGATATTACGTAACTGATGTTCACGTAGAATCTTAACAAATGATGTTTCATGACAAAATGGTTGTATAAAATCTGTTTGCTGATAAACTGTTTTAAACTGTTTATAATTTGGTTGGTAATAAGTGGGTGGGTCGATAGCCAAGTGGGCCAAGTCTATAAATCCTGGACTTCATGAATTCAACTTTGTGCAACCGCACAAATATTAGTGCACGATACATAGGTATTAATTTTATGGCACTCTTTTGCGTTTAAAAAAAAGGTCGTCATCATGTTAGGCACGACTAGGGGGCGTTTCTTAAAATCACTCAATAATAGACACATCGCATTTACGAAAACAATTATATACGTCACTATTATCCTGATTAAAAAGTACAGTAGTAGTGAAATACATTATTTTTTCAAAATATCGTTGATAGCGAATTATGTTAAACAATGATCTTAAGCTATGTTAAACAATGATATTAAGCAATGTCAAACAATGATATTAACAACAAGTTTACGCCTGCGTGTATATAGCCATGTTCATATAATATGAAATTCGTGTGGTTAATTATAATGTTAATGATGAGTTTCCGTGATCACCATTTTCTCCATACCATTTACTCAATAAACTGTTTTTTGGTACAAAGTTAACTGTACTGCGTATTTCAAACAGTAGTCACTGAAGGCGGAATCGCGTTTCAAAATTTTATCTATTTCCTGCTATTACTTTCAGTCACTTTGATATTCGTCTTTTAAAATTATTGACACGAATGTCCGACTTTTTACAACAAGGTCTCACGGTAAATCACAACGTGGTGCTCGCGGGTGGGCTTTACGTTATCAGATAACACGGAAAATGATTGGTGGGCATGCTGTATGAATTGTCATGATTATTAACATATTGACACTTCTTTTTCAATTTATCCATCAAATTTGCCGAACATTCCGAACGAGCTGATCTGCTTCTATATATTCACTGCCTTGTATTTTACTTTTCTTTGTTGCTCATAATTATTGAGAATTGCGGCGTTCGCGAGTATAAAGTTCTTTATCGCACGTGGTCGGTGTCGTCGACGTTCGATATCGGATCCTGGGAATTAAACTTAAGAAACGTGCGGTTTCATGTAACTGGAGATCACGTTTGCAGGAAACGCTTCTCGTGAGATCGACCGCAGCCATCTCTTCTTCAAACGGTGCTGTGCATTTTGCGAATGACTTCTTTGTTTGACTCTAACAAATCACGTCAAAGATCGTGCGGACGTCAACTACCGATGATGCATATCCCATGCACATGATTTCGTTGTCGAGCATTATCGTTTAGTCGCCCCGCATCCTGTGACTCATCTGTATATCGTGAAAATAGATAGCTTAATAATTAAGCAATTGAATTTTCAACAAACTTCTTGGGTACTCATTGTCCTTTACTAGCGCATGCTTTCACAATTGAAGTCAGTTTTGGTCTTTTCGGTACTATCATTATAATTGTATTAAAGCACATTGTAAGGTACGAACGAAAGAAATTGATTTACGATGTATGTATATCTGGGGTTTCTCATTTTGTACCAGTACTTCTTCAATTTAATTGACATGTTTTGAGGAGGAAGTTCCATGTTGTAAAGCTTATGTAAATATTTACCTAGAAATTAGGTAATATTAAATTATCAATATCTTTTTAATGCTGATCAAATCGCGATAATTTCTTTTTTAGATTTATACCGACTTTTCACATGATTTTATGAGAAGTGGGAAAATGGCATACATACAGTTGCCCCACATTTCGTAAATTACTTGCTACGGTAACGCGAATGCCCCTGCGTAATTTTTTTCAACGAAAATAAATTAATTCCCTTGGGGACAAAGTCGAACGGTGGTCCCCTTCTCTACGTTTCAACTCGAAGTTTCACTCAACAAGATGAACGTTCGTTACTGTGTTCCACGTATGTGTCATATAATTCATTCTATAACGTTGAAGAAAATTAGTGACCCGTATGTTTTTCTTTAATTATTTTCTGTAAGATATTTACTAAACAAATGCTTTATTACGTTAGATACATCTGATTATAATATATACATAGTAGAATTAACAGTAAAGCATTTGTTGGAGTTAAAACTGACGCGCAATGTGTATTCACTATTTACATTAGTAACGTGATAAATCTGACGAAAAGAAATATTGCCGAGAAGTACATACATATGTGTTTTATTTAAACGATTTTAAACCTCCGCTATCATTGCTGATGACGAGCTTAGTATACATAAATCACATAGCACTCGTGTAATATAATACCTAAATAGTCTTGTGGACAGAGGGTTAAGATTCGCTTTTTTCTTGCGCTCGTAGGAGGGTTGGGACCTTAGTATAAAATATAAAATTGCGTAAAAAAATGCATTACTTTTATGTAATTTGATAGACAAGTTTCAAAAACAAAAAAGATCATGTAAAAAAATAATTAAAACATTGAACATTGAAATTGGTTCTTTAAATTCCCGTAAAACGACTTTCCATTTTTTGTTCTTTATTTCACATGAGCAATGCAAATTCAAAGAAAAAATAACAAACTACAAAATAAACTTTTTGAAACATCAAATTGATGAAAAAACATTTTTTCGTAATTTAAAAAACACATTAAACGAAATAATCGGAAAAGTGAAAATAAAAGTAATCAATATTAACAGAAAAAATGGCGAAAAAAAGAGTAGGGTGTATTACATATACAGAACTTTTAGCGTATGAATTAATCCAATGTCTAATTTATACAAGATTATTTACAGCATGCCTCTTTGCTTTAACCTTACTGTCTATAGTCGTAAGATTGTAAGTTTTTGTATTACGTTGAGAGTCATCCGAAGACTTGATAAATATTTCAGTTTTATCGGGATGAACCACATATTTATTTTGATTGGTAACGACCGGAGTCTGTGTTTAACGTAAAGGTGTAAAGAGAGGTATACATGTAAAGAGCAACGGTATTTCCTTAAGCTTTGTCCTTGGTCAAAGCAGAGACAATAAACGACTGTCTCGTTCTTTCCTTGTGACCATCTTCCTTGCCCTCCTCGAATGATTTATTCCTGGGGAGGCCATGAATGGACGCGGATACTGATGGCGACAGACCGCGACTGGTACGCCACGAATACCTGCGTAAAACAGTCACGTTCAACAAATTCGCGTACAATCGCATACCGTATGTACTTACAGCTGTTCACGGAACGAACTGCGTACATATGTTTCTTGTGAAATGATGAATGGGTTTCAAAAGATTTCACTGATATTAATTACCTGCTATTAAATGGAATGACGTTAAAAATATAAAGTCATATCGTACTTATATACCTTATCTTACGTGTGTTAATCTTTTTCGCAATGTCTTTCATGGAGACTATTGTGGAAAAGTTGACATAACGCATTTGGAATGTCTCTATCATCCATTCGCACCGTTGAGTTTCATTTTATAAACTGTCATATTTCTGTATTAACGCAAGTGTTGTTTCACATTTGCACAATATGTGCATGAGATATTAACTATCTGAGTACGCTGACTTGGATTCATATAACTTTAGGTCTAGTTTTATATGTAACGCGAAACGCATGTTGAAGGACAACTATTTCAGAAAAAGAAGTAGATAAAGTGCATTGCAAAAGAATTGTATACTAAAAAGTACGCAGTATTATGTTTAACATAGATAGAATTGGGAAAAGTCTTTACACTAAAAGGACATACTCAATAGATTTCTGTGTTACTTTATATTCTTAAAATTGCCAAACATAATTACTATGAAATATTTAATATCTGTTACTTTAATCTTATAATTAGCTTTCGATGTAGTATTGCGATCTACTGATAGAGACGTGAAAGTTATATCTATTACGTACATATAATTATAATCTTATTCCGCTTGTTACCCTGACACCAACTTGTTCATTAGAGAATTCAGTTGGAACGTGAGAACCAAGCGGATAGCTACGATGTTATTCCTTTCAGCTTACTGACGTCACCCTCTCTTATTTGTGACTCGTTTGTGCACGTGGTTTAGTTAACTGCACTTTGGCTCCTTGCGCAGGTGAATTGCTCGAGAGCAACTTTCGTGTCCCGCTGCGCGTAAATGTCACGTACGACGGTTTCTGTTATCTGACAATAGTATTAAAATATTTCCTTCGATACAGACGCATAATGTTTTTATGAAATGTATATGAATATATGTAAATCGGTAGTTTTATGTATACAGATTCAACGTTTGCACTGCGCTAATTATCTGACGTACTTAACCGTTTATTATGATCATATTTAAACATTTATGTAAAAAGTATATCGACAATAATTGAAGACTAAAGACAGCAAACTTTTACATCGTGAAACGTGTAATATATTGTAAGTACGTGAAACTTTTTCTTTGCTGAGTCGTGAAATTATTTTGTAGTTTTTACTGCTAAATGGCTGTGAACTTTACGTACGTACTTACGTACTTTATAAAAACACTTTTAGAACCAAGGAGTTTGAAAACCATGTTGTCATCGTTATCTATATTTTTATAACAGTTTAGTAAACCTCTGTATTTACAATAATAACAAAATGAACACGAACAATATTTATTTTTAATTGAACTGTGATGAAGATTTTTAAAATAATCATGGGGTTCAGGCCGTATGTATGATAATAATTCTTGCAGATCCTTATGTGCTGCTTACGTAGTGATTCAAATATTTTTATGCAAAAAAAATGTTAAGAAAATCCGTTTATCATCTTTGGTCTTTCTCGTCTAGGTAATAGATTAAAAATGTTGAATTTTGTATTCTGTTTCATTGATATTTTGTAAAATGTTTTATAAGTCTCGTTTTTCATAAATCTCATCCAGAATATTTTTAGCCAATTTCCACTTTCTCCATCAATATTATATAATACTCGGATTTAGAAAGAAAACATATTATTATAATATTGTATTTATTTACGTCGCTGACCGAGGTATTTGAATATGTAATGATAATGATATGATTTACTCCAGTTTCAAAATTAATATCTTTTCAGTTGTTTTTAAAGGTTTTTTCCCATTAAAACTATCACAAATATTTCTCGTTAATCGATTGTAAATCGTTTACAAACAAAAATATTCTCTTAATTTGTAACCGTAGTCCCAATATTACTGATTTTCTCGAAATTGTACTTATACCACTTTCGTAACTGACTATGTACGAGGGGTAGTTAATCACCCTTAAAAGGGTAAAAACCACCGCGTGTTTGGTTGTACTATTGAATTAGTGATAAACGGTTTTATTGAGAACCAAATTTCTCGAAGAATTAGCTAAAATTTTTTTTCCATGAATAAATACGATAATGTAAGTTAAGGGTAATTTACCCCCTAAAAGGTTGTTGTTTTTAAAAACGCCGAAAGTGGTCAACTGCTATTTCTTATTTTCTTTATAACTGTACAATTTGCATTGTTATTGGTGTAAATCTCTAAGTTTTACACAAAAAAATGTTCCGAAACATTACGTTTTTCCTCAAATAAAATTAAGGGTTGCGACCCCCATTTGTCGAAATGTTATGTATAGTATTGTCTACTAATGTGTAATAATGTCCCAGTGGTTTTTTGAAAAAATTGTACCTAGTTGTGCAGAAAACAGCAAAAAAATGGTTTTTGGCGGTGCTCTGTAGGGGGCAGTTTTCACCCCTTAAACTGGCTTATGGGCACGTACAAAAAAATACGTGTCTAATAGTTTTTGATGTACTACAACATATCTCAAAAGGAAAAAAATCGGTGAGGTAGACCTCGGGTACTTTCCTTGTCAGAGCACTGTAATATACATCTGTAAGTACTTATATCTTCAATAACTATAGCAAATAAACTAGTTGTGACGTTTGTCTACATTCAGGGTACATACAGAGTATTAAATTAAACCTGTTATAGGCTAATGTTCACGAACCCGTAAAAGGTGGCTACTTGACCATTATTCTATTTTATACGATATAAAAAGCCCTTTCATGTTTGTAAAATAATACATTTACAGTTAACAAGTGTGGATGGATAAAACTCGGGAGTCAAGAACATGGAAAGATGCTAAAACGATTAGTGATTTAATCCGCTAATTGCCACTGACATTAAGATTTCTTTAAACGACATGTCACACTTTGCACTACTTTACCGATTAATGCACAGTTTTCGTATAAATAAAATCATTGTCATAACAAGTGCATCAAGAAATAAGAAACAATAAGGATATTGTAAATAGCGATACTGTAAATTGGGGATGAACGAGAGAACTGAAAGATGTAGTATTCGATATATTTAAATATTCAAAAAGCATGAACGGTAACTATTTTTAATATTCTTCATAGTGCGCTGTGACTGCCGATAAATTTTTGGAAACGTGTTCCTCTTTTTAAAATACTTAGTGTTATTTATTAGACAGTGACAGGACGAACATTAGTTTTCTCAATTTTTTGTTTCAATTAACTGATGTTTCTATTTTTACATCCCCCTTAAATATCATTGATGTATCTTCACAGTGAGTGTGCTATACTTGGGTAAATTTAATTGTTGTGAGTAATAAAAGATTTTAATTCTGTACAGTAATTTTGTAGTCTTTTACTTAATCGATATGTGTACGTTCTAAGACTTCTTTGTGGAAAAAAGCTGTGATTTACAAAAAATTAATGTGATGACATTAAGAATTACAAGTATGGCATCCTATTCTTGAAGAACTGGTATCATGAATCAGCTTTTTTAAATCACGTACTTAATTTTTTAAGATTTTTATCTTTTTGCGAATTGGTGCATTGAAATGCTACAAAATGTTTACCACATTAATTCATTTTAAATCAAGACTGCATCTCTCCGCAGAAAAGAGTCAGTTTAATTGATTTTCAAAATGCTTTACGATTTTCGATTGCATTTCTGTAAGTATTTATATAAAATACAGAATTTTCAGAATGTCAGTTCTCTTTCGAACGCAAAAATTGGTAATGGTGATGCAATTTATAAATAATTGTTTTCGTATTTTCATCTGTTATTATTAATATTAAAACATTGAAAATCTCTCGGAAATTGCGGAAAATGTGGGTCGATTTGTTGTAGAATTTTGATTGTTAAAGAATTACTTACACGTTTTGTAATATATTACGCTTTGAACGTTCTTTGAATCGTTTAAGAATTGGTTGTAGTGTTTCGTGATCATCGCAACATTGAATACTTTGGCACGCACTGTGTTTTAAAGTAAAACATGAAGTCAGCACTTGAAAGCCTCTCACAATCAGACTTATTCGAAGTGAATCTATCTTGAAGTATATTCCTTGAAGAATATTTGAGTTATTTAAATAAGAAACCGTCACCGAAATAAGAAATACGAAAGTATCAAGCGGAATGCACTTTTAGGTGTGTCCAGGTAGCTATTAATAGAAACATTGGATTTGATGTATGAAAGTAGTGGATGTAGATATACGTATGTTATATCTACATGAGCATCGATCAAATCGAGTTTGCATGATGTTTTATTCTTCGACTTCACTCATTTATTTATACAAACTATTCAATAAAGAATACATTATTGATTTAAATAAGCAGTGAAATTTTATGTGTAAATATATGTCGTAAAACTAATACTTAGCCAAAGCCATTATTAAAGTTTTATCGTAGACATTTTTTCAAATACCCTGCATATGCTTGCTCAATGCGACTTCAACAATTTGCTGTCATTCGCACATATTCGATACGATGAAGTCGAGTAAGTACAGTGGGTACAAAAAGTATTTGCACACGTGTTTTTTCGGAATAACTTTTTAAAACATGAGCATATCGACATGAAATTTGAACTGATGCTAACCCAAACAATTTACTCCTTTACGTGTTTCAGCGATTTTCGAAATATTCAAATATTAAAAAATTACGACTTTTATGGTGCCCTGTACATCTTATAACTTTTTTTATAGGCCCTGTCTCGAAAAACTGAGATATACATTTCGTACAGTACGTAACCTCATATATATTCTGTAAATTTCATTCAATTCGGAGAAGGCGCGGAGAAGTTATGATTTTTCAAAGTTGCCCATTTTCATGTAGTTTCAGCAAAATCGTTACGTTTTGGACCAAATTTAGCAACTTTGAAAAATCGCTGAAACACGTAAAGGAGTAAATTGTTTGGGGTAGCTTCGGTTCAAATTTTACATCAATATGTTCATTTTTTAAAAAGTTATTCCGAAAAAACACGCGTGCAAATACTTTTTGTAGCCACTGTAGGTCTTTCCTTACAAGTAAAATGGGCCACCTAACTGTACCGTGGATCCGATGCGTGGCAATTAATTTTGACGTGCTCTACTCCGTTGAAAGGGACTGATAAACACTCCATAAGAAAGAAAAGTTCCGGAATATCTGAGAATAAAAGAAATCTTATTTGTTTTTATCGCTACGACGGATGCGTAGTTGGGTGTTTGTCCGTGGAGTCGTTCGCTGATTGGTGCGGTCAGTTCTCTTCATTGCACGTAATGGTCCGTTGAAAGGGACTGATAAACACTCCATAAGAAAGGAAAGTTCTGGAATATTTGAAAAAGGAAGAAATCTTCTGTGTTTTTGTGGGTACGACGGACGCGTAGGAGGGTGTTTGTCTGTGAAATCGTCCGCTGACTGGTACGGACGGTTCTCGTTCTCTTTCATCGTTCTCTTCGTTGTGTGCAGACGATGCGTAGACGTACACGTGTTGCCATAGGTCACACGGGTACACGAACCGCTGCGTATGCCTTTCGGAAGATGTCTGTCAAATTTCGGTTAGTCACATATGATGCGTACCAGCTTGAGTAGGGTGTTCGCTAAATTGATTTACTTCCGAGAAAAAAAATGAAGTGTTTGCGTTTTATTTTACGCAGAACACATGTGCAGGCTTTTAATTTGTCTTACTTTATTGGTCAATTAGTGACGCAAATGAGCAAATAGTATGTTGCCACTCTTAAAAAAAATATAGGTTCGGCAATTCTGTTTTCAATTTGTAATTTTCAGGCTCAAATTAATTACACGATATTTCATGCTCATGTATATGTATAGTACCGTAATATAGAAAGTGATATTATTTAGTATGTTCGGCAATTCTTATTGTTGGAAGTTCCATCATGACTTACAGTTTTTTCAGTGAAATCGAGCAATATGTATATTAATACTTTTATTTTAAAAGCATTTAGCGGTCTTTTTTAAGAACTTTGTTAAAATAATAGTCAATTGCATTTCTTACATTCCGTAATCAAAATTACAAACTTTTTCAATATACACAATTAAATTAGTAAAAGTACAAGAACAGAAAATCATTTTTGTCAGTGACAAACTTATTTTATGATTCTTATAAATTAAGATCATTTATTTCATGTCAGGGATTATTGTGTCTCTGCCATTCATCGCAAGTAATTCAGGCTTGATGTATTTCGAATGTGTCCAACGTAGATTATACGTTCTATGTACTTCTTTAAAACGTTTGGAAAAATAATAAAAATGAGATACACAATCTCCATAAATTTCTTTTACAGTATCAGCTTTCACAATTATTTCTTATTCACTTGGTTTTTCCTTTACTCACATCAGATGTCTGATACGTAACATTTATGATTGTTTCTCATTGCTTTCAAAATTATCGGTATTTCATTTTCTTCGTTTTGGAATGTCATTCGGTCTTCAGAGACTCGCTGGTGCGAAACTTTTTGGCGCCAACTTATACTATTGATAGTTTTGATAGCTTTTAATGAATTGGTACGATGTTATATGACTTCCGGTGGCAAGCGTGTGGTCGTCTGGTTTACGGGCACAAACGTGAATCACGGATCGAGTCACGCCGTAACAAAAACGTGAACGATGGAGTACGTATTTAGCACGTGCGCTGCTTGTGAATCACAAAGATGTGTTCGATTATCAAGTGCAATTTCCGTTCGTGTGGTATGCACGATTTTATCCCAAGTTTTATAATCAAAAGTCACTGAAATTAGTCTACGTTTGTCTCTCGCTTTTTCACAACCAAAGAATCCCTTCAACGAGTACCTCAATTTTACATTAAAATTCTTTTGCCGAAAAAATGTTCATCGACGTCGATGGTGTATTGAGTTGCGAATTTCAGAAAGGTTTCTTGGCGATCCGCCAATGAAAGTATTTTTGGAAGCTACATAGCGAATGAACAAGTGACGGCTTGAGCGATCGGCATTATCACCTAGAACGCGCGCAAAACAATACAATTAATTCACGCGCAAAATATAAAAAGAATACGAGGTTTTCTTCAAACTTTACAACAAAATAATCTGATGATACTATATATAGATGTATTCTTCACTTGGTTACTTCCAGTTACAGTTACATCACGCTATCGAACTGCACTATATTTTAAAACCGGAAGATGGAATTTTTCCGCGTGATCGTTGGAGACAGATATTGTCATACTAGCTTATAACACATTGAAAAATCAACTGCGCAAGATATCGCCTGTGCTTGAATTAGTTTTATCGGATATTTTTCTTACTACTACTCAAAACTAAAGTGGCTTTCTTGAAAAAGAAGTAAAATCGGGGGCAGCTCACTTTCTTGGGAAAACTTCTGGGCATTGAGGTGTTCATGTATCCTTTTGGGGGACAAAACTGATTGCCTACCAAATTTCTGCTTGTTCGACCTTATGGTTTATATTTGACCGGATATATATTTATTATATATACCGTATATATATACCGGATATATATTTATTATTTGACAATATATTTGACCGGACGGAGGATAACCAACTGACAGTTATACATATATAACAATTATACATATAGAGAAATTATACATGAAGATTGAATGCCTTTAGCAACTGCATACTTTTCATTGAGTAACTAGAATTAAAACTTTTTATTGAATAACGGGAATTAAAAGACGCATTTCAAACTGTAGTCCCAGCTTATCAAGTTTGCGTATTACGTTACACTGACGTATTTATCATAAATACGATTAACAAGATGTTATGCATACGTAAGTTTTAATAGTGATATTTACTTGTAATCGGGGCAGTAAGTTCATCCTATCGGTTATGATTCATAGATCGTTTCTGTGGCAGCATTTTTTCGAATTATTCGAAGAAAATCCAATCGACCCAGAGTCATCGCTGCTGTATCGTTATTGCACTCTTAAGTGGAACTGTACTTTAGCATTGGTTACGCGAGGCATAAGTTGTACCGAAATACTGCTTCCATTCAAGAGAAAGACCTTCGTCGCATAACTTGTTTGAATAGAACGATTGTGGTTGCATATCTATCGGAAGTCGAGTAATTCTATCCGATTCTTTTCTTAAAAAATTTAATCCGGAGCTTGTGCGCAACGGCGAAAGACAGTAAATACGACGACATTAATCTCAAGTCGTACAAGTAGATCGATCGTGTTTAAACAGGTGAATTCTTTGTAACTGCATCATCAGGCCTTTCATGTGCACTTTCTCAGGAAATGCATGACTCGTGTTGATGTACTGCATTTACCCCTCCAGTACCAAACCTTGAGAATGCATTATTTCTATTTGAAAATGTTACACATGTTTCATTTGTCTTTGCAGGCTGCGGAACAAGACAAAGGATTACGTTGGACAATTTTAAGAGGTACAAAGCGCTGACCATATCTCTGCCAGCAGAGGTATAATGTGATGGTCACCGAGTTCAACCAACGGAATAGAGCATTGCTGATTTGACGGGATGGCTTATAAAACATGGCTGGTCGCTGCCACGGCAGCAGTCGCTTTGCTTGCAATAACTCGAGTTACAGAAGCTTTGGAAGGACCTAACATATGTACTCGACAAGAAACGTAAGTACCGGATGAGACGTATTATTACAAGAAGAGCACAAGCTAGAATTTTATGAAATTATTTTTTCTTGATAATGTTTACGTTCACTTGATTTAAATATTAATGTTAAGACGTATTTAGAAAATGAATGGGTTGGAAAGTTTTAATTTATTCGTAATTCATGCAAAACTATATGCAATAATGTAACAAGTAGTATTCGGTGTAATGTGTATTATGTATTTGCAGGTATAAAATAACAGTTCGAATTTCTGAACAATTACCGTACACAGTAAGGGAAAACACGTGGTGCTTTAGCTTCCCGCCAAGATGTTCGAAGTACAAGGTTGTTTTCAAAACAGTATATCGAGAACAGGTCAGTGATTTACTGCATCCTATTTCTAATTTTTTTATCTGCCGGGGAAACTTCTGTTCCGTTAGTCAGGCTGGTTGAAGTAAACTAGCTCTATTATCGAACATTTTATCACCCTGGTTTGTTTTCGGGGTGATTTGTAACTAATCAGCTCCATCCGCCGTAACTCCCACGTACATAAGTGTATATTTAAACTAAGTTATAATCTCGCAATTAAAATAATGCTACGATATTTATCTGTAGCGCTTAAATGATAAGAAAGTCTAAACCAATTTGTGTGTAGAAAATTAACCTTGATTATAATGAGACGTGACTTTTTTTCCAATTATTTTGTTTCTGGTTTCTGATAATGTGTTCCGAATTATCCATTTCCACGTCAATCATTTCCAAATTATAACTATTGTCATATCATCATTGAAAGCGATGACTCGCGCCTTTATTACATACGTGAATGCGTAAACCAAGTTTTAACCTTGCAATTAAAATAAAACTGTGAGATTTAAATACGGCATCTAAACGGTAAAACATTCTAATCCGCTATATTTATCGAAAGTGAACTTCGATTACAATGGAACGTGACTGTTAAACTGCACTGTACATAGTTCACTTGAATTCTCAGAAATTCATTGTCTTCGGTTGTTCTTGCAGGAACTTACTAAACAGAGGCCTGTAGAAGAGTGCTGCAAGGGGTACACGGAAACGACTGACGGTGAACGTTGCATTCCCGTGTGCTCTGAGGATTGTCTGCATGGAACTTGCATTGCACCTGATGTCTGTAAATGCGAATCAGGATATGGCGGACCGAAATGCGATTTCAGTGAGTATTTCGTTAATTCACATATTTATACTGTTTGATAAAATGATATGCAGGTGATACGAATATCTGCAATTGAAATGAATAATGCATGTGGAGTAATAATAATAAGTTTAATTGGACATAGCTTTTCGCAAATACGGAATCTCTATTGAAGTTTATTATGCGAATATGCTTTGAAGAATTACATGAAGTTTTCTGAAAATTTCTTCGAAATATCTAGCGTCAGTATTGACATAATATTTACGAATCAAAATCCGCGCAATTTTTGTCAATTTATTTGATTCGTTGCACGTGTATATTTGGCAATATTATCAGAAAACTTTCTAATTTTTTACTTGTTTATCTATTGGTGCAATTCATTTGCCAATCAATGAAGATGGTTTCGAATATACGTGAAATAAAAATTGTCCCCGTGTAGAGTATAAGAATCGGAAATTTTACTTAACCGCAACGTCTGCAATAATTACAAAGTCGGTTATTGAAACATTGTCTTTTCCGATTGCAGAGTGTCCATTAGGAAAATGGGGTAACGATTGTAGGCGGGATTGTATGTGCAAAAACAATGCGACATGTGACCCATTTGACGGCACGTGTATATGTACGAGAGGGTGGAAAGGTGAATATTGTGATGAGAAATGCTCACCGGACAGATATGGACAAGACTGTGGCGAAGAATGCCGTTGTAGAAATGGCGGAAGCTGCCATCATATATCTGGGGAATGTCATTGTGCACCTGGATATACGGGACCACTGTAAGTCATAATATACGCAGTACAATTTAGTTTATAGCAGGAAGCTGGTACATTGAATTATTCATCACATTTCAAAGCTAAAACAAATAAATTGTGAGCAAATTATAGTGCATTTGTGCGAATAATATAGTAACATATACTTAGGTAGAAATTACGTGGATGTTATAAAATCAGTGGACATTCACAGTCACATGATCGTGCCTACTTTTTGTATGAAAAGAAACCGTTAGTTACACAATACCTGCAGTCAAATATGGTTGAACGAACCTTCTACCGATTCGAGCCGATTTCGTCATTTAGTGATATAACTTGCTAGTAACAGCATGTGCAACCCCAAATCGTTAATTACGTAGTCAATGTTGCAAATCGTGTTTGTTTATGCAAAATTTTTGAAAAACTAAAGTTTAGTAACTTATAAAATTTCGTTTTATTCGTGGTGGAGTTTTTCATTGTGACAGTTCGCATGTCAAAATTTTTTAAAAATTCAAAAAATATCTTTTTAATATTCTAATATTCCTGAAATAACAATACCCGTTATGATTCTACGTATCTAGCACATACATATACACTGGATCTGCTGTCACATAATTTAAAATTTCGATCGTGTAATTGTCCTACAGGATCTTTTCTATAACCTTTTGCTTTTTCTCAACATTCGGAATTTCTTTTTTTCTTATACAAAGGGCTTACACGCGAACATGCTTATCTAATTATCAAACATTCCTTTCAATTTTTCATATGAATATAATGACAAAGATCAAATCATTTTTTCCAATGTTATCATAATAGATTGTAAATGAATAAATGAACATATTTTAATGGGAATACTCGTAAAAAAATATTTATTTGTAATACATTCCGTGAATTCGCAACATGAGAATTTGACCTATTTGTGAAAAAATAGCTTTTATGAAAATATTGAATAGTGGTGTGGTATATAAATATATGTAATTGTATTTTTGCATTTCACATTAATTCATTAGTAACTGTACATAATTTACGTTAGAAATTAATTTTCTACTTCACTGGTCACACATGTAATCCTTTTCTGCGTAGTTGTGATGATCTATGTCCGGTGGGGAAACATGGAGATGAATGCAAATCGGAGTGTCGATGTCAAAACGGAGGCACTTGTAGCCCAACGACAGGAGAATGTTTTTGTACTCCTGGATGGCTGGTATGACGTTTTTAAAAAGGGCGAGCGAGTTTTTATTTACAATTTTCATTATGAAATTAATGGGTTATACTGAGCTAGGAATGTTGTTATTGTTAATAGGGTTCAGTGTGTGCCAATCGGTGTCCAGAAGGTTTTTGGGGGAAGAATTGTTCTCAAGTCTGTGATTGCTATAATGGAGCTGGTTGCGATCACATCACAGGTGAATGCCAGTGCAAACCCGGCTTTTATGGAGACAGAGTAAGTTTCTTGATTCTGTTCTAAATTCTCGTAATTTGTCACGATACTAAATGCTAAAATAATGAATCGCGGAATGATATGAAATGTAAATGTAAATGGAGCGTGTCATTTACAAACATTTTTTAACGTTCCTACAGTGCCTAAAGATTTGTCCGCAAGGCAAATACGGTTTGAACTGCTCACAACTTTGCACATGTGAGAATGGTGCCACTTGCTCTGCTGGCAACGGTTCCTGTATTTGTGGTCCCGGCTGGACCGGTACTAAATGCAATAAGCGGGCTTGTCCAGATGGTTGGTGGGGTGCAAATTGCTCAAAGGTAAAGCTATTCATTTAAGACAAAACCAATGTTAAAATTGTCATATTATCATGTATAAATGAACCTCATTTGCTCACTTCGATCAAGTGTTCAAAATACTGTTTATACTTGTTTGACAGTTTTTTAGAACAGCATTTATACACTACTAAACTAAAAATTTGAAAGTGGAAATTATTATGATTTTTCACATTGTACATTATTTCTAAAATATGTCAGAGTAAATTGATAGCAAAATTTACGAAAACGTTTTTCGTTGTGTAAAAAATAAACTTGGGACGACCAACTCGTGAACAATAATCTGAATAAAATGTTTCATAAAATTTTGTATGGTCACAGTGGTATATAATAATTTTTTTTCATTGAAGAGAAGTTGTGTACACTCGTGCATGACTTATTATTGAACGTAAACTACAATTCATCTACGCCGTGCTTATTGTACGGTAAAATATGAAACGCAAATATAAACAATTTGGGAATTTATTTCGTAATAAATAACCGCAAATATTAAATATACCTTATTTAACATTTCTTTTACAATTGACGCTTGAAACACAACTAGTATTTTGATCAGTTTGTATCCATCACTTACATTACGATTTTGTCTTCCCTCACTTAAGGTCTGTCAGTGTGACAAGGAAAATACTGAACTGTGCCACCCATGGACTGGACAGTGCATCTGCAAAGCTGGATGGGACGGTGATACTTGTGGTCGAACTTGCCCGTTCTATACCTACGGCCAGGGATGTACAAAACGTTGCGACTGTAAAAACAACGCACAATGTTCACCAGTGAATGGCACGTGCATTTGTGCCGCTGGCTACAGGGGCGACGATTGTAGTGAATTGTGTCCAAAAAATACATTCGGAGAAGATTGCGCCCAGAAATGTGCCTGTAAGAACGGAGCAAGCTGCTCTCCTGAAAACGGACGTTGTAACTGCACTGCAGGTAAGCAGACACATTCATTTCTTCTTTCACTTGACGTTAATTATCGTAATAAACGCAGGTAAGAAAAAATCATGTTATACGTTTACGTAGGATGATCATAGTTCTTCTTAAAAGGATATTTGCTTTCATTCTGTATTGCTAGAAATATTTAATGTCTAATTTTTTCTACTTACTTTTACATACGAAGCTGATAAAACTGATATTTTTTATATTTTCATATTTTTTGTGAATACATTAAATAAATTCGCTATTAATTAGCTCGGTATAATTTGAATTTGTCTAAATAAATAATATTATGAATATTACACTTGTATTTGTATGAATATTACAATTGTAATATTACACAAAAATGAAAATGGGGCTAGTTTGGTTTGGTGGACAGTACGTAGGTAGATTCTTTCGGGTCTTTGGTAGGTCTTTGAGCCAACTCAGGTTGACTCAATCTAGAAAAGAGTAGGTATCTGCCCTCAAAAGTTAGAGAAATAAATTTTCGTTGGCCGTAATACTGGCCACATCACCTTTTCGGGTTATGAAAGAAATTGCACTACGGAATTCTTCTCTCTAGTTCCTCAAAGGAATGTTGCGAATTCGATTTATTTTTATTTTAAACATTAAGATTTATAATACTTCCACTGAAAAATTCAAGTTTTATCGGGCTATTTAACGTCGGATTGATTTCATCTATGCGACAAAATTTTAAAGTTTCCTTTCACGTGTAAAATGATGTAAGTAATGAGTAGTAATTGATATGAAACTATATGCATCTTTCCATATTTCTGATTTTCTTCTTTGGCATTTAACAGAGGTATATGTAAAGCCAAATAATTAATAAAATTATTGTGGCTAATGGCCTCATTTCCGTATAGTTTATTTTTTATAGTCTTCATACGTACAGTTATGTTACTTGTGGAAAACTAGTACCGGCCTAAAATGGCTGGTACTATTGTGCGTATAATGGTCTATGTTTTAATGCAATTCATAATTCATATTACATATATGTGTATGTTTTATTTCGTCATACGTATTTTGCTATATTATTTTATATTTGGCATTAGATATCTTTGTGAATTCTATACCTTGCATTTATTTTTAATATTTTGGTAGACTGTATATGGTTTCTATAGAGTTTTTATCAAATCGTAATCTTATTGTTGACGTTCTGTGACAAAAAAGTATTATTTTACCAGATTCAAAAAATTACTGCCGAGAAAAATCAAGTTTCATATATAATTGATGCAACATGGTAGAAATTTGATAAAAATTAACTTTTTGGTGCATTAACGCGTTGTGGTTTAACATTACTTATTCGTTACAGTTGGTAGTTGTACAATCACAGCTCTTGAAATGATCGTTGAAGTATATATTACTAAAATAATACTTTTTTACTGTAATTGCTATTAGTAGATAATTACGACACAGCTGTAGAAATAACTGCAAAGGGTAAGTACAGTAGTTTATGCATTATTATTACGTTTTATTAGGGTGGGTCGGGGTACTATGCGATCGTCCCTGCGACGACAAGTCTTACGGCAAGGACTGTGAACACAAATGCCAGTGTTTCAACAATGCAGCCTGTAATCCACAGAACGGTAAGGATGGCGTACTTGTGCCAAACAATTTCTTTTCTCTCTTGCCGTACCGGTGTACAGTGCACTTTGTATGACACATACGATTTAAATTTTTGTAAGGTTCAATTGCATTTAAATTGATTTATAAAAAACCAATATCAAGTTTTACCTTTGCTCTTTGACTTGAGTTTTTGCTTAATTTTTCGCTGGTGTGTGTTTTCTTGTAGACGATAGTTGTAACCACAGTGAGCAGATAATGAAATTATTTATTTGACCATGCTAGGAAATTTCCTTTCGCTTTATCTTTGAATCTCATTTTATTGCGGGACTTCGATTTAAACAAAAATTAGAGTCAGTATCTACATTCTACATCTTTTCTGTCTTCTTTTGTTTCAATGTTCTTTTGCACTTGCACTGTCATTCTGGAACTTCGCGTTACACGGTGCAATCTCGCAGGCACGTGCACGTGCGCAGCTGGTTACGTCGGTGAATTTTGCAAGGATCGTTGCCAGAAAGGATTCTTCGGGTATGGATGTAATCAGGCTTGTGACTGTGATGAGGAGAACAGCGTCGACTGTGATCCCGTAACCGGACGTTGTATCTGCAAGCCTGAGTGGCGAGGTTTGTTTTTTTAACGTCCAAATCGCCGCAATCATCTTTCGTATACTTTTGCATTTTCTACTCAAAGCCTTTGAACAGAATTATCAGTTTATTGGTCAGACTGGCTTCGATTATTTCATTTGAAAGCAGAAGATGATACATTCTTCATTTAGACATTGAAGTTTGTTTTTCTTTGTCTGTGATGTCTAAATAATGAAACACATTGGATTGACCTCATCTTCGAAATTTTTTAATTATTTCTTTTATCTCGGCAATTATTTTGTTTTTGGATCGGGAAATTGTATTTTATATTATCAATTTTCACAATGATCATTTAAAAATCATAACTATCATCATATCATCATTGAACGCGATGCCATCGCGCCTTTGTTAACTAGAATCGAAGCACTGAAATTAATGGTAAATTAGGAATTCGGTGTGAGACCAAGTGTCCGGAGGGTCTTTACGGCGCAGATTGTCACTCGCACTGTGAGTGCATGAACAATAGTTCCTGTGACCCGGAAACCGGGAGTTGCATTTGCTCGAGGGGCTGGGAGGGACCTGAATGCTCTCAGCCTTGTAAAGAGGGCTGGTACGGTGTGCGCTGCAAAGAGAAGTGCCCCGAGAAAACACAAGGTAAGAACTTGAGTAGCACGTGGTGGTCATGCTGGTCGATACTAACTACGCTAACGAAAATGACTTTTCAGAGGAAAAATACATAGCACTACAGGAAATGTATTAAAGCCGACAAAAATTTTAATACGTGGTATTTTCAAGTTTCATCTTATGATAGTAATGTAGATATTTATACACATAGAAATTCTTGGTCTTGTCACAGTTCTGAATAATACGTTTTTTCACGGAAATATTTCTATCTGATAAGTGCAATTTATATTGTAAGATACGGCATACTTACTTCGGCTGAAAATGCGAATTTGTGTCTATATTTTAAACGTTCCCGATTATTATTTAATATTGTTGTGTAAACGTAAAACAAAATGTTATTTATTATGTCACGCAACATCAACTTATACATGATATTCACGTCCATTCATTCTAAATAACCAACGCGAAGACAAATGCTATCAAAATTGTAATAAAAACCGGCCTAAATATAACGTGCAGTCTGTTTGTAATTTTTATTTAAACACGATGTGACTAACCGCAAGTTCGTGGAATTATTAATTCTCGGAAGTCAGTATTCTATTAAAAACAACAGATCGTAATTTGATCCGCACTGCTTCTCAGAATTGAATTAGACCCGCTGTCGTATAAATTTTGATACAAATGTGTAAGGATTCACGTTTCTTTGAATTTCTCTGAATTAACAGTTAAGCATCTATAATCATTTAACATATAGTGTAACATAGGCTTTTAGATATGTATATAACAAGATACAAAAAGAATAACACAAGAAAAGAAAATACGGTCGAAATTATTTCTTCACAATTAACACGTAATCTACCTACCTGCAAAAAATAGGTGTTACAATATTTTTAAAATTGTTGTCAATATTTCGCTGTATACTACTGTATAGAATTTTCGTAGAAATTGGTATAGTTCATCACATTATATTTTACTAAATAAAATACACTTATAAATATTCTACTTCTATCTACTTGTTGTCAAAAAATATTAAGAATCAAGGAGTTAATTGTTTCAAAGAACGTCTATGTTTTATTATTCATTTTTGAACTTTCTTGTACTCATTGTCAGTGCATTATGATATCGATAATTCGTGCCGGACACATCTCGGATTATAAGAAAATAAAAAATTAAATTGTGCTCTTAAACATTAATCAAGATAGTAATAACACAAGTATATGTTTATCAAATATATTATTTCGTTTAACATAATTTTGACTAGAAAACATGCAAAATAATTTTTAGAACCAGTTTTTAATAAAATCTAGGAAGAACTTGCATTATAGAGAGTGTACTGACACTTATTATTGTAATCCTTATATCTTCTTTGTAATTCATATAGATGAAACTTGAATTTTCCGGGAATTGGCTTTCATTATTTTAGAAAATAATGCTTTATTACAAGACTCATAACATTATGTGTGGTGTTAGATGCTTGTTATTGTTTGATGTAGTATAAGTGGTAGTAGTAGTGTAGTACAGTGTAGTAGTAGCAATAATGGTAGTTTACCTGTACTTCACTAACTCCTATACTGTTATTTATGTTTTCTTATCACGAATGCCGTAAACTTGTAATCCAGGGTGCGGAGTAAGTATTGTGCATACAACATTATCTTATAAACATTTTACTCACCAGATAAACGTCTTCCTTTCTCAGGCTTAACATGGGCTTACTTTAGTTTATAATGATTTTGGTTCGTTGATTTACAGAAGAGATAGTAAAGAATTCTCTCATTACTGTCATATTATGTATTTAGACTTCAGACATTGTGTCGTATGTACTTCCTTTTCAAAACCGTATTTATGTATTTACATATAATCTGCTATAAACTAGTCTGTTTTACAACGGGAATTAACGCAAAGTAAATACTAAAACTGACTTCATGTATTCTTACTCTTGATGTATATACAATTAGTGTTTAATATCATAATTTCACATAGTGTATCATATTCTAGTTTTTCAACCAATATTACAACATTGACATGGTTACATTGAACAACCTTAAACTATAAATGCAACATTACATTGACTCTATACCATACGTTAGACATACAAAAGGTATGTATGTCTGAAAAGGTTCTTGACTTTTCAGGAAACATGACTTGCGATCACGTTACTGGAGAGTATGTTTGCCGTCCCGGTTATTTGGGTCTCACCTGCGAACATCCATGCCCTCCAAATCGGTATGGTTTGAATTGTGCTCAGCATTGTCACTGTAAGCACGGTGCTGAATGTCATCACGTAACAGGTAATTACGAGTACTTGTACTATTATAACTCTATGAATGATATTGACGAAAACCAATTGAACTTAATGTTCACCATAATCGCATCGAATATGATTCTGAATCTTATAGAAAAATTGTACTGATCAAACTTTATTCTTCCAGTTTTTAAGAAATTTGGGAAAATTATGTTCAAGAGTAATATTTTGTCACTTGGGCATCGATATTTTTTGTCTGTTCGAGAATGCTGATATTGGCTAATCAGGCTAATTGTAAAAAAACAAATACCGCTTCTCCTTTGACTTACGAAACTTCGTTATTGTGTGAATATTACTGTGACTTTGTTTTTCTATTCATTACAAAATTGTGGGAAAGCTTCGACTGGGATTAACTATATCTAATTTGACAAAATGTCAGTATTTTATGTATTCATTTTTTTACTCAATTGTAGGAGCGTGTCAGTGTCTGCCTGGATGGACGGGCGAATTTTGCCAGACACCCTGCCCAGAAGGCACATATGGAATCAATTGCACTCAGCATTGTAAATGTCAAAACGGAGGTAAATGCAGGTCCAGTGACGGTCATTGTCGCTGTGCCGCTGGTTGGACTGGTACCAGATGCACGGAAAGTAAGTATAACAAAGTGCAATATCATAGGACTAGTGTTAAACTTGTTAATTATTCTCTGTTCAAGAAAATTGTTTGATTTTTCGAAAGTTGTCATCTTGGTATAACTTAAATTTACTTAAAGGTATAATTACTTTAAGTACAGCTAAGAAACTATTGAAGACTTGGATCAATACTTAATTTGCAATAATTCACATTTTTCAATTCATATGTAGTATTTTTCTCTCATGATAATTTATTGTGCCAGAAGTAATCTGATTATACTCCACTGCTTGGCAGGCAGAAAACTAATAAATTTATTACTTTTTAATTAAGTTTGTCCGGAGGGTTACTATGGCGATCATTGTATGGAGCCATGCGAGTGCAAGAATGACTTTTTCATGTGTCATCCGGCCGACGGATGTATATGCAGACACGGTTACACAGGTATCAGCTAATTCTACCTGAAATATCACACCGCATGATAAGATGGCTACTCGATCCTTAATGTTTATACCACGACACAGGATTCTGATTGTCGCCATTATAGCTGTGATTGTAACTGCGCCATATAATAATGAACATTTTCTTTCATTTCACTTTCATTTATGAATTTTTAGAACTTTATTTAGAACTTTCATTTATGTAAACGTGTTTTTCAAACACATAATTTGGTAATTAAAATATTAACATATAATTCGAATGATTCTATTTTTTATTTGAGGTAGTCATCTTACACGAATTAATAATGTTAACGTTTAAGAGAATCGTTTATATTGTTCTATAATTATTTTCTAACAATTACTTTCATATCAAACGGTAAAGAATTATAAAAGTGATAATGTACTTAGGGCCGAACTGCGACGAGCAGCTGTTTTCTCGGAACGTGCAGGAGAAAGAAGAATCAGGTTACGGTAGTGTTGTAGCTGGAATATTTGCTGCCGTAATTGTGATTGCAATGACATTGGTAGCTTGGATTTACCATCGACGCAGAGTGGCTGATTTGAAGAAAGCAATGTTGCAAGTACAATATATCGCCGAGCCAGTGACTCCACCAGGTACAGAAACTCGAAATCATGATAGCATTGTAGGAAAATATTTAACTTTCCAAGAAAACGTCTGGTTTCTGAAGTGTTATAACTGTCCAATTATTACCTTTGGCTTCCGCAGATCGAACACAATTCGACAATCCTGTCTATTCTTATCAAGGCTCTTCGAAATCGGACGATGGAACTTTCCTTTTGAATAACTTAAAGATAAAAAATGACCTCGGTACAAACAAAAATGTAAACAATGAAAGAGCAAAGTTAGGAATGGCAGGTTGTACTGATGATGAAGATGACTGTAAAGGTAACTGTCTATTACATTCAGATTACAGTACATTCTAATTAGTTCAATAGTTTTTAATGTTGCAATAAATCATAGTTAAAATACATAAGATGTATAGTGTTTATATGGTTGTCATATGGCTAGCCTAGTAAGTTAAATAAGCGATTTGTATGGCGTCTTAATTTGTTTGGTTATTTTTTACCGATTATTAAAGCATTACATGTTTTGAAACACGATTTAACCATCAAGTTAAACTCATGTACACATAGACCATAATGTCAGCCAAAGAAAGCATTATGGCGACTGATGTTGTATATAAACGTTGTTCGAATCTATTTGATAATATTTACTGAAAGTTTATACGGAAGATTTACACGTTTGCAAATACCCATCGGGATTCATAAAGCACATTTGAATGTGTTCTACACTTGCAGGGAATTGATATATTTGTTTTTAGGTGCAACGGGATTGCAATATGACCATGCTGCGTCTTTGAAAAATAAGGATGCTGACATGGGTAATCCTAATTTGAACGTCTATCACAGCATCGATGAGACAGATGGCAAAAAAGTTGAACATGTTTACGACGAGATAAAGCAGAATAAGATTGATGCGGAATACGATCATCTGGATTACACGAGGCCTTTGAGTGCTTGGAAACCGCATTATCAAAGAATGGCTAATGGTTTTGGTCCTAAGACTCAGGATGGCGCCGGACCCAGTAAATCAACGGATAAAGATCCGGAACTTGGGGAAACTTAAGCCTTCTTTGCCAACATGGAATGCATATTTATTCGTCGAAAAAGTGTGTGTCAATTGTGCCTAAACGATAGACACTAGCAGCGCGCACAGTATCTGTATTCATCCCTAATGAAATGAAGCTCCGATAGTTTTTTCTGTGACAACTTCAGGGTATGATGTTTAATGTGGGAATAGCGGAATTCACGAGCAGATGCGAGGCTACTCGCAAGTCTCATGTTTCTGTTTGTTAAACTGATCGTTACAAATTGCTGAAGAGATACACAGTATTTTTCAAAGCAATCTACGTGTAATTTTTTTTTATAAATGTCATGTATATCGCAGCATTTTATGTCACGCTTTCATACCATTTTGTATGTAACCGCCACAGTTATGTTAATATTATCTAAAGTGTAGGGACTCTGTTTATTGGTTCTTAGTTTAATATTCTATCGAATTTCTATATGCCGAAGTATACACGATGTATAATAATCACTGCTAGGCGTCTTGTATAAAAGGTAAATATTAACAAACATATGAGCCGACAAGGTTCAGCCGATTTTGGAGGTGTATGACTTGTGACTTTTGCTCAGTACAAACGTTGCTACGTGGACGTGAGTTACACGTTGTCAATAAGTAACTTGTAGGAAGTTAACTTGGTTTGTGAGGTCGTCAGTGGTTTTATATCGATAGTCCTCATACAGTTCGATTAGTGCATGATTGATTATAATACCAATTTTTTTAATGTTTCTTTGTGTTCATCATCAGGTTATCTGTTTCCTGGCTTAAGATCCAACCAGAATTGCATTCCTAATCTACGAAATATTTTTAAAAATTAAGTAAGCCTGCCTTTCACTAACGGCATTTTCTTTTAAAATTACTTCGATCTCATTTTTAAGAACGAAACACATTTTAAAGTAACAAGGTTTGTTTGCCTTTATCGAAACGCACGTATCTTAAAATTGATTTAATCTATATTAGATTTTTTAATACATTTGTGAACAAAATTACAGGTGCATTGAAAACTCCAATGAATCAGATAGTGAGTGAACTATATTTTACCTTTACTATTCAAGACATCGCGAATCAAATTTTGTCATTGCTAGTTTGAATTAAATGTCTTTCTTGAAAAGCACGTTCTATGAATATTAAATGACATATTTATGTTTGCTTCAGAGCAGTTATCAATATCTTCTTGCTCTCGCTCATTAATATTTTCATACACGAATTTTTAATGAATAATGAACACAATCGTAAATGTTATGTGATCAAATGTGCCTATGTGGTAAAATCTAGCATTTGCAAAAATTATGTGTAAATGGATCTCGAACTTCAGGTACTGTTGGGATGGCTTCAGAATTAGTAATAAAGGCGATCCAAAGGATTACATGAAGACGTTGGCCATAAGATTTCTTTGGGATTGGATAGTAATCGACCGAAATGATCTTATAATTGTATATAAAACGAATTTTTCTAATTACGGCGTAAAAGTAAGCAAGAATAATCAATGCGTTAACTCAGTTGTATTCTAACAAAACTCGTTACTAATAATCACGGATGTTAGTTTACATACACCGAAAAAACTAGCAACGTTGTATTGGTAATTTAGTGTGATATTATTAACAAAGCAATACATTATGATCGTGAGAAACTTCGCCGCAATTAGTATATCATGTTGTTTAAGAAAATTAGCATGTTTTTCTGTCATATAGGACTGAAACGATCCTGTTGTATAAAAATTCAATGGGCGTTATAAGATAGTTTTGAAATTTCCACCAAACTTTCAGTGTATCTTCACGTATTCATTTTTTTACTTCAGCAAAGATACTGAATATGTTTAATACATCTTATCATTAGATTAACATTATAGATTACGATGATTTATCTGCATATACATATACACGGATGTCCGTGATTTCGTGCTAATGAGTACTCAATGAATTAACCCATGCATTAGGAAGGAGAGGAAGTTTATATTTAGAATTATATTATCAATTATTCCTAAGAGTACTTTTAATCAGAATCATTAATAGATCTTTTACAAGCCTTGCCCGCCAAATTTTTGAAATTGCACGTCTTATAGAGAAGTGATTTAACTTTAACCCCATAATAAATAGTCATAATTCCATATAGTCTATGTGTACGCAGATCATATTTACCGTTTTGAAGCGAGTGTATAACTCAAACGTGTTTCGAATGCTGAAATTATTAAAGAATGTGTAACCTTTACGTTCAGCAAGCGAAGACCAAAAATGTGAGTGCGCAATTCTTGCAATGGAAATAATTAGTAAGCGCAAATACATGTCATGCAATAATTAATATAAATAAATAATATTAATCGTAAATAGACTGTAAATGTTGTAGACAAAATGAAGAAAAACGAATAATCTCTATTTATTTGCTTTAAATAAAATCTAAGCGGTGAAAAACAGTTTATGTTAAGAAACTTGAATTAATGAAATGGAATGAATGTAAAAATTTTACAAAAACACGGGTCAGGGTTTGTTCAAGTTTCAAGTGTCAAGAGCTGTGATACTGGAACTCTTTAGTAAATGGGAACATTTAAACAAAGGAAAGTATGTATTGACTGCATCCGGAAATCATACATCGTGGAATACAATGATACCTGTAACGTATATTTTTAGAGCGAATAAATCACATACAATTTTTAATGAAGAGCTGGTCACGACATTTCATTACACATTCAACTCTAAATTTTGCCTTTATTTCTATTATGTTTGTTCAACACACGTTATATAATTAATTACGGTACTTATACGCATGCATATAATTGCATATGATTGCAAAAATATGAGAATTTCTGCAGTAAATTTTATCCCGGATGTTTCACTCGGCATGCATGCGATTGTTAGATTTTTTTATACGATAAAAATGGATATGTTGAAGGAATTTTGATGCGCGTCAGCTTTCTTTATTTGTATGTGTTTACATGCGAGTAATACCGATATTTCAAAGCTCGTGAAGATTTTTCAAATGGAGGATAATACGAAATGTCGTCTTCTCTAATGGCAAAAGAACATTTGGGGTACAATTGGGTTTTTATGAAGTCATAATTATCAAATTTGCTCTGTAAGGTACCCAAGTTTGAATGAACTAAAATTATATGATAGAGTTATATTTCCTTCTGTTGTTATTATAGATGTTTGTATATTGTATATTGTTCTGAAACAATATCAGAACTGCAAATAATTATGAAATTTCATTCAAGTAAGGTGTATCTATTCGATGACAATAATTTATATGCGCTTTTGTTTTCATCAATTTTTATTTACTTTTATTATAGTGATATGATTTTCACAACAAAGATCGTTCACGAATCTTTGTTAATTTTCTGTATAATTAAATCCTACTCTTATTACTTAAAATTTAATCAGATGCAATTCGATCATTCTTATCGGTTTATAATACGCAATTTTCGTAATGGATTTGTTAATCAGTTTTCAAATATGTATAAAAAAAGAAATAAAATTCTAAGGAAAAAATAATCACAATTATTTCAAAGTAAATCAGTATTTCGGTTATGAGTATTCTCTAGGCGTACACTAATCAAGATATGTTACGTACACAAAGATTTATCGTTAAAACGTCATTACATTCGTAATATTTATTTACAACGACGAAAAGATATTTGAAAGGGTGTTATTACGTAATCATAGTGAAACGATGTCCTTAAGTAGCGGTTTTCAACGTTAAAAATATTCTTATTACGATCTTTTTGAACATGTAGCTTATTCAATTTTATACATACATGGGTACTGAGAAATTTTAAAGCATTAATACGATAACGAAAAAATCCCACACCAGGTTTATATTCTTACAGTCTATCTTGACATAAAAGCGACATTTTTTCTAGTAGATTCTATGGTGTATATATCTTTGCGTCGCATTTACCACACTTAATTTTGGATTTCTAAATACCGAGATTATCCATCTTTGAATTTAGGCTCCGAATGTCATTGAGCGATAGAGGAGTAAGAGAAGGAAAGAGTAGATTTCTGAGGTAACTTATAAATTTCACATGTTGTAGAAATTGCAAATGGTGCGTAAACAATAAAACAGTACCACAAATAGTTATGTATGTTTGTTGAAAAAAAGTTTCATCTAGTACTGTTCGATTAAAAAATGCCAATTGTTCACCGATAATAAAATTGCTATTTTTATTGTTAAAAAATTTAATCAGCACTTATATAAAATTTTCAAAAGATTTTATGTTTATTGTTTGTAGGGCGTTGATAATTTTTACACTTCTTGAGTTTGGTTAAAGATTGGTAAACATGATCCGTAAGTATTATTAGTGTACTGCATATTAATGCAAATATAAGGGCAATAGATGATATTACACTCTGATAAGGGTCACTACTTATGTTATCGTAATAACAGTTTAAGAGTTTGTAAATGTGGAGGTAATTGAAGAATATTATTGAATAGATAGATATGAGAATACTCGGTACTGGTATTCGCATACAAATAAGTCAATGTGAATTACTTGTATTTATGAGTTATTGAAGGTTGCTGTGAGTATAGCACAGGCTAGGCATAAACACATTTTTCTTGAACATTGAAAATTACACTAGTGTACTATACATTTTAAAAGTTAGCAGCTTATTAGCATCATTTCCAAAATGTATAAGGTCTAGAAGATTTAAGTTGAATTTATCGAGAATTTTCAGATATTATTACTAATTATAAGGTGGTTGTACAACGAATGCAAACGTTTGTCTGGTCACCAACGATATTAGTGCTTTCTTATTAACGAATGGCAAACATTGTATTTTCAAATCACAATTTGACTCCTTGACTAAAGAATACTTTTCGCAGGTAAAGAAGACAAACGCCTGCATACGAATTAACATAGTTGCCACCAACAGGTAAGAGATAATTCTACAAATATACCTATCGGGACAATCTAAATACATATACACTTTACCTATATACAATATACGTGCAATACGATTGAGGACTGTTTCCGGTGTATTGATTTTTTCAAATGATTTTTTCATATCTTTGTTTTGCATTCGTTTAACGATTTCATCGTTAAAAGTCTTCATATAGTGCTTCAATGTACTAAAATGTTTGGATCTTTTTACTTTGTCACAATTTGTCAAAAAGTTGAACCGCATTTTGCTTTAAGAATAGGCCCTTATAGATTTTAAGTGAAGATATTTCTTTATATCTTTAACGAGATAATATTCTTGGTAGTATCAAATCGATAACTTTCGCAATACTTCGCTAACTTTTGCAATTGTCCCATCCAGTTATTATTACAGCGATATTGCTTGCAGTATATTGCTACGTAAAAATAATCGATACTTCTGTGAATCGCTTTTATATCTCACTTACGTTTAGGGGATCAAAAAATGCATTTTCATGCAAAACATTGTAAAATGTCAACAACGGTGGAAGGTACGTTCTACATGATGTGTACACAATGAAAATTGCATAGGAAAGTGGAACATCAATTTTGGGTACGTATATTTAAAATATGATATCTTATATGTGTTGCGGCAGTTGGCAAAAATATTTTCTCATGTGGTGCAAGTATATTCTGCTGTTTTAAATTCTTTAAGTCGGAATTGTCGCGATTCGAAGGAGATTATTCATACATTACGTTACGCAAATACATTGTGTTAGTACGGCAACTGCACGATACCGCTTCGCATTGAGAACATTTTGAAAATTATCATCTGTAGATTTTTGAACAATCTTGTAAGGATTTCTTCATGCCTGGACGTATTATGGCAGATTACATTGAAAGTCTAAACAAACCTTTAATAACTAGAGGCAAGATTTTTTCGACGGTGCCGATAGTTTTGAGAGAATGGTCGTACGGCAGTGTTTGTAAGATTTCAAGGGGTAAACGATAATTGTATTAAATTATTATTATTATATGCGGACAGCTAGTGCCTTGTCAATCTTAGCCAAGGCATTTGACATTTTTCTTCCGCTGTACGTTGTACGAAGCAGGAACATTTATTTATCAATAATTATTGTTTTCTAATCGTATTCTCGCACTAATAAGTTTAACTAAACTAAACACTCATGTGTTAAATCCTATTATTAACCTATATCGAAACTGCATTTATTTCAAGAGATTCACGTTTCGGAATTTGCAAAACTTTGCTCTGTTATGGATTTGAAACATATGCTTTCAATGCAGGAACATTAAAAGTTGCAGTATAACGAAACCTATCTTAATATACCTACATGGCACGTTCTATTTGGCCGCCTTAGGCCGTAAGTATGTAAATATCGTTACAATTACGATATTTCACGTTAAAAAGTAATTCTACGCTATTGCTTCCGTAACTATTTAATTCAAATATTGAATTGCTCTGAGAAATAGATTTCACGCGAATACGTATTGTGATTAAATTAAAAAGCACCTGGACAAATCAACGAAAAAAAACGTACTGGTTAAGGTATGTATTAAAAAAAAAAGTTTATATCTTTCGAACACATTTTTGCTCTCGGTATGTCATCACTTTCGAAGAGATTCATCATCGTATTCGGGAATAGTTTTGTTCTGTAAAGATCTCCATGACTGTTAATATACTACGTCCTAATTTCCAGTATCGACGAAAATTCATACAGTCCTGGCGGTTAACCTCATTGTTATATCCTCATTGTAATGGATAAATCTTAAAACACCAGGTGTGTTTCTTTGTAATCCAACGTTTTTCTTTTTTTCATTGACGATGATCATCATCCGTTTTGAGTGGCCTCGACGATCGATAAAAACCCATTTGGATCCGACTACGGCGATCTACGGTTGTTCTGTGCTGCTTTTCAGACGATAAGTCGAGAACATTGATCTTCTGGCGCGTGTAATATGCTGCGTTGTTCTTCTAGAAACCGTAGTCCAGTCGATTGGCGAGGCCGGCGATGGATCAGAGATTTTCATCATTGTCCTCGTCCTCCTCGCCGTCGAGACTTTCCTCGCTGTCTTGCCGGTCGATCGCTACGAATGCAGCGGCAAAGCCTTTGTTCGAAAACGTGTCGTCCGTTTTGAATCTCACCAACAAAGCTTCGTTCATGGAGATTATGTCGGTTTTGTTCTGTGAAAAATCCATATACACGTCAAGTCGGTAAACTATTTTGCTAGCATGGTTTATCAATCCTTATAAAGTTTGGTACAAAACATTGCCTTTACCGATTGTTCTTCACATCGTTCATTCATTCATTCACAAAATTTAGTACTTCATATTTTGTTACGGTGAAAATAATGATTCAAAAGATACTCATTTCTGTCACCTGACGAGAATTTTAATCGAATATATTTACGTACTAAAATTGTTTACAATCTATTGATCCATCAACATCAATTATTAGAATTGACTTACAAAAATCTAAGAGTTTGTTATGCAATGAATTAGTACTTTTCGTCCACTGCGAACGCTATTATTACGAATATTTTTTTATCCAAGCAGGGGAAACTAACAAGTTTTTACTTTTCGCTTCAATCAATTCACGATCTGTAGTTCAAGCGATTGGCATAGCGCATGAAAGTAATATTTGTTATGTACGAATCAAACTAAAAATTTTTTACGAAGAAACTGTGAAACGTAAAGTGCCATATGTCGGAGGGAAGAGAATAAAATTCTTTTCTGGGGATACGTACCGCGTTGCCACATAATCGGCCATAGGTCGGCCCGGACGAGTCCAGTCCTGAAAAAACTTCGACGAAGTCATAGCCGCAGTCTTTTTCATCCTCCAGCTGGAAGGACAGGAATGTTAGGTGGACGTTTTTGCCGATCGGCGCCTCGATGGCCCAGTCACAATCCGTCCTGTGGTCATAATTATGGTGCCCGTATCTCGCGTGTGAGTAAAAGTGTTTCACACGATCTGACGCGACCAGATGTCCTCCGCAAGCTATGCAAGTCACGCAATGTTAATCATTATTAGGAAACTTGAAATACGGTAATAAAATAGAAATAATCAAAATAATATTAACAATAAACGTCTGTATTGTGCTGTTTGTACAACAACACGAAACATAACGCTGTGTAAAAATGTGTTACGTTGTGTGTTGTTAATCAATTCGGATTTTATAATGTGCGTTGCAGCAACGGAATTCTGATTATATTTTATTAACGTAGATGATTGCAGATTGTTTTAATGATCTTATCAAAGTTAATTGTCTTAATTGCCTTCTCACTAACAGGAATCACTTGCAGTAATAATATTAAACAAAGGATTACATGTGTACTGATTTCAATGATATTCGTATTTATTTCTTGAGTTTCAGTTTACTGACATCTAATAAAACAAAAGTAAATAATTTTTACGATTCATGGAATCATAAAGGGCCTCATTTTGTTTAGCGCTCCTAAATAGGTAACTGCCTTTGTGTACATCTAATTTTGCATGTGTATGTATATACAATGAAATATTCGAATTTCTACTATAATTAATGAAGAAAATATCGATACAGATTTAATTATAATTTGAACAAGTTCACTTTATTTAATCGAGATAAAGCTTACCGGTGGAATGAGTTGCGAGGAAGCCCTTCTTCTGAACGGAGCTGTCACTTTTAAAAACCATGTACATCTGATTGCTAGTTGCAACTATTGGATGGGGTTCTTTAGTGCCGCAAAATGTGCCCAAAGTGTGACTATCGGGAGAATCTCCGTCATAAATGGCGATGTGATCGTAAGTACATTCTTGGTGGGGTTCCATTTCAAAAACTTTAAACACCTATACAAAAAGGATATCAATGTGATGACCTCACGTGAAATTTGTTTATCTCATATTCGAGCAGAAAATGGCGTGAATGGAAATGAATTTGAATGAGTAGTGAAATTAATATAGAAATTTTCAACAACGTACCAGTTTAATTCGATGCCCTGGGGTAGTTATAAAATGCCAGACACAGTCTTTTAGGCTGGGATAATAATCGGGATAATTTGGCGAAGTGATGGTACCGATAGGTGCCGTTATCTCATATTTACAGCCACCCTCTTTACAATCGTGTCGGTTCTCGTGAAGCGTAAAGCCGTTGTGGCAGGAGCACTCGTAAGACCCTATCGTATTTTTGCACTCATGCTGGCAACCACCGTTATTATTCGCACACTCGTCCATGTCTGTGAAGAATACAGCGGCGAACCCTGTCTTGTGAACACTAAAAATACATATCCAATTTAGTTTTATCATTTTCATAACGTTAAGTCGATTTACGTGAAATCAAAATTTATTAAGGTAAAGAATAATACGACACGAAAGATGACGTTTTTAATGACAATTCTGTAAATTTACCTATTGTCGGAGGTGAAAACTATTCTCATGGAATTTCCTTCCGATGTGATTAATTGCGGCAGTTTCCCTCCGCAAAAAAGTCCGTGTTTCCTGAGAACATCATCGCCGAGTTTGCTCGATATTTCAACCGAATCGTATTCGCATTCTTCTTGGTACGCATTGTTATTGCCCTCGAGGTCAAAGTGTGTAAAGTTTAAAGTGATGCGGTACTGCGGGGGAGCAATGATTTCCCAGATACAATTTTTATTTCCTGGATATGTTTCCGGAAATGAAGGACTCGTAATGGTACCGTTCGCATCGTCGAAAATTCCACCACAAGCATCTATCATTATAAAATAAGGTAGAGTTATTACTTTTTCATTAATTTCCGGTTGAACTTTAAATGATCATTTTACTCTGAGTAAATTTCAAAGAAAACATTATACTTTTAGAATACATATGGTTGTATCTTTTGCTACATGAATTACATTAATTATAATGGACAATTTAAGAAGGTGTTAACCGCAAAGATTTATACTTATCATTAAAAATAATTCCAAATTTTTGTTATCAAATTTTCATTGCTGACAAAAACAAGAAGAAAGACGAATATTGGATTCAATTTAAAATGCACATTAAAAGGATTAACTAATAGCATAAGAATGTACTTTTAATCGCCTGTAAACACCATAACATCATAAATATTAAATTTCTTCGTTTTTCTCTGGAGAATATTTTGGTACAAAAAACTTTGTCGTCTCTTACCTTCGCAGTGTTTCCCATCGGAATGAAGTTCATAGCCGATCCTGCAGGAACACTCGTATCCTCCCAAAGTGTTGATGCATTCATGTTGACATCCATGCTGTGTCAATACACACTCATCGAACTCTACGCAAAACACATGAAGCAAAATGTAAAGGTTTAAACCATTGGTGTAAATGATATGATATTTATAGAGGGTAATCAAAAAATTGGGCAGAATTTAGAGAAGCTTAAAAATGCGCCGAGGGAAAATAAATTCGAGTATAACGCGAGAAATTCCTGTGACGTGTGCATGATAAATTATTGAGTAACAATTAATTAATAATTATTAACATAACATTATAATATATTATTATTACAAAAATATTTGTCCTAAGTTAAAATTAAGTGAACAATTCCCGAATTCAGCATAGTATTCACAGTGCACAACGAATTAAAAACTGCTTTTAAAACTTAAAACTTGAATTGAAATCTTTCGCTTATGATTCACTGCTATAGCGTCCAATTCATTTAAGACTACGAATGTTGACACTGTTTTTTTGGATTCCCAGTATACATTTTACAATATTATTTAAAATCGAACCTTTCATAAACGTTGCGGAGAACCCAGCTTTCTGTACAGAAGCGTCGCTTACGAATTTAACGAGCAACTTATTCCCCGTAGATTTGATATCTGGGGGTAGATTGTATCCGCAATAGACGCCAATCAGGGGTGAATCTGGATTGTGTCCATCTCGAACCTCCACATAATCGTACACGCAGTTGTCATGGTTTTCGATCTCGAAGGACTGGAACTTGAGGGCCACTTGGTAATCTTGCGGGACGGACAGTTTCCAGATACATTCTTTGCTGGATTGATACTCTTCGGGGTAATTCGGCGACTCGAGATGACCAATACCGTCCAATTCGACGTCACCACCACAAACGGCTTCGTAATTGGCGGTGAAGCCCTTGAACCCGCTTTGCCGGTTTGAAGTCACGTAAGTTACCAGCATGCGACTACCCGTGGATACGATCGGATGCCGGATCATCCCGCTTCCACAAAATCGACCTACAATAGATATTTAGTCTTGTTTCCCGTCATAAAGTTTTTGTACTATGCTTAAATTTAGTACTCGTAACACAAATGCACAGTGCAGCATAAACAAGTGTAAAAGTAGAATACCTCCTTTTGTACGCAATTCTTATTTTCCTTTTATCAATTTTTACTTCTATTTTTCTGATTACCTTTTCTTAATGTCTGTTTTTAGATTACAAAGAAATATATGTGTATGAGCACAGGTTAGAATTTACCTATGACGGGACTTTTGAACCAATAGCCGTCTCGTATTTCGAGGTAGTCTGTGCGGCAAAAGTCGCTCTTGAATATGTCCAAGGACGTGACATTGAGAATAATACGTTCACCGTGCGTTGCGGTAATTCTCCACTCGCAACGTTCGCCATCGGGGGGTGGCGAACTATTGGGGTGAGTCGGCGACCCAAAGGTACCGCTGTTTTCCTGGAACGTTCTGCCGCATTCTGCACAATTATATCAATCAGTATGAAGGATCGCTCGAAACATTCCGTTGAGGCTTATTTCACGTCTGCTAATCTTACTGTGGCATTTATAGAGAAGATTTGTTTGTGCTATGTCGCCCTCGCTCAGTCGTATACGTTGGCCAATTTCCGGTCGTTTCTTCCCATGAATTTCCATCGGCAGAATCGTGTCCAGGTAAGTTCCTTTCGAAAAGGTATTCTTTGCGTAATGCATTATCGAGTCGTAATCGTACGGCAGTCCGAGGGAATTTACTTCGTCGTCCGTTAATTTGTTGAAATTGTATTCCTGACCTAAAAACTCCAGGTAATTCATATAAGCATAGTGTCAACAATCTTTTATTTAAGATGATATTTTAAAAAGGCCACTACGAACAAAGTGGTGCGTTATACTGTATTTTAAGATATTTTTTTAATAATTAAGACATAAGTATGTGGTTTATGAACAGAGAGGCATGCATATGTGCAGAAACCTTATTCGTGCTATTTCATTTGACATTTCGAGAAGGACACTGCGTTAAACTCGATAAAATCTATTACAGAAAAAGTCAGACACATTTAAAAATATACGCAAAAGTTCTTGAAACACATGACATTAATTGAAATAGAAAAAATATATTAACATATGTATAAGTTTTTAAAGCTATGCTAGACTTTTCTTAAAGAATTGCAGGTATACCTCGTTTTTGTCAATACAAATATACTTCTACAAATCATAGGATTAAGGTAGAGATAAATTTCATAAGCGGCAATGATTAAATGCGAAAATTCTTGTTTCCTCCGAGGTTTCTCCTTAAACCCGATGTTGCGGTATTGGTGTTTTCAGGCACATACATTGCTCAAGAGATTCAGGAGATCCTCGAAATCCCTATGCAGTTGTGTTGCTGCAGAATGTGTATTCGTCGAGCGGTAGAACTTGCAAGTTTAACCAGACGGCTTAGGTCGCGTCACTAATTTAACGGCTCGTTACCATTATACGCGCGTGGCCCATTAATCGAGAGACTATTTCACAGCGGTGACGAGGTGTACCTTCAGCCAACGTGCAAATATTAGAACACTGTCCTGCCCCCGTTGTTGTTAACGATTCGGAGAGATTTGCCGGGCGGCTTCGGTAAATTGGTCCATTAATCTAAAACGGAAACCCATTTGCCACTAAGGCAAACCGGCAGCGTCCTGGCCCGCGCAAACCCCGTTTTAGGCACGTATAATACGTACCTTCGAATAAATCGACCTCACGTTCGGCAAACAATCAAAGGTTATAATGGCATTCTTAGAAGCGCTACGAACTGGGCTAACAAGCATCTAATGCCATCTCTCTCGTTTTATTACGTGTGTCTTTCTTGTGTTAAACTTCCTTACCTTCTTTATCCCGTTTACTCAAGTTACTCCCGATAATCTCGTTGTCATTACATTGTAAACATCGAATATTATTATTACGAATGTAATGATCTATCGATTACACGATTACTCTTTAGATTACCATCAAAAACTTTGTATATATCGTTTTACGCGACATAAGTACATGTTCTTTGTATAGTATTAATACATTAGTCAGCTACAATATTAGCAATTGACGATTATTACTGCTATCGCGTATTCGAAACGAAGGAAAGTTTGAGAATATCTTACTCTTTTACCTGCCATGATATTGTCCCGAATTATCTGCACATGACGATCTCGGTCCGGCCTGGTATGTTCGTGCCAAAATCCAACCACGTGGCCTAGTTCGTGAACGACAATGCCAAATTTGTCACAGTTTTTCCCGATACTAATGGCTTGCGGTCCGTTCCCCCTTTTCCCCACGAAAGAACAGCATCTGTCGAAAAAGCCTCATTTACGTGCCAAAATTCCAACACTTATGTAATCTAGTATGAATATGACGAAGATTCACCAAGTATTTAATTTTTTAAGTAATTCGACAATCATTGCTGCCCATTGTTACGTAAGTTCAAACGGACATTGATTTTAAAATCTTATTCCTATGTTTGGACCTATTTAGTACGAAAGTGCATTCTTTAATGTATTTTTCCACTTTTTTCCTATAATTAAGAATTTTAAAAAGAATCTTAACGCGAGGATTGCATGGTGTTTGAGACTGTTTGTTATTTTCTGAGTAATTATAATATGATTTATAAAAACTTTATGTTACTTTGTAAATGCACACCGCAAAATGTATGACTTGTATATACAATGTGATAAATGCCGCATTATCTTGATTTTTTACAATACAATACGGATATTGAGAAAATATCAATAGTTTTTAACAGTGAGCAGTTGAAATAATTCATATTTCCTTTATTATGACAAATCCGCATGATGTATACTAACGGACGAAGTTAATGTGTTAATTACAGATGTGCATATATTGCTAAACTTAGGGAAGAATTTGTATTTTCTATGATCTTACAGTTTTGTTGCACCGAAGGTTAATTTTTGATTCAATGTAAGCAGCATTTTCATGTTTCAGTATGGAATGATAACACGTTGCAGAATAAAAGTGAGGATGCATTTCACAATAATTTGGCAAATAAATTAAAACATATCTTGGAAATTTGCAATACCTTCATCCTTCAATAACGCGTTTTCCAAAAGCTCGAATTTCAATGTCATATCGTTCGACAAACAAATATTTTTTTGATACTGTATATTCCGTTGAAACTTTTTCCGCTATTATTCAGTCTTCAATACACATTTCAGAAATAATACGAATATACGAAAGTGGTAGATAATTTTCTCGCCTTACCCGCACGGTCTTTCCGTAAAGAGTATATAATTCGGATGTTCTCTGGGTGCTCTTTCAACGAATTTGACGCAGGTGAAATTTTCCCAGTGCCTCATGGCCTGTTTGAAGAGTGCTTTATGGGCGCCGGAGAAGTTTCCATCGATTTCATAAGGGATTACACCGTGATCCCATACGCGTTCCTTACGGGCGGTCGCTGCTCTTCTTCGTCTGCTTGGAAAAGCCTGACTCGTTGTCCCGCGTTTGTACCCTACATACTTCGGCTTGTGTTCCATATCGTAGTATTCGATCGATCGTAACCGACGATCGTGTTGAGATACTACCTCGTCCGACAAGTCCTCCGAAGGGTTGCGATGAGCCGAAGGTTCTGATTCTTTTCGACGATGGTAACGTCTTCGGGAATTTCTATGAAGAGAAATGTAAATTCCTTACACGGTTCGATTTTTAATAATCAAGGATCCTTATTAAGGATCTTCATAAAACGTTGATGCTAATATTTGTTCAAACATTTTTTAAATAAGTCAGAAATAAAACATTCTTGGTACAGCTATTAAATCACTTCTGCGAAATCAATTTTTTAACGTGTAACACGGTACTTAGGTTCGTAAATAATGCCTTGTTATGCGAATCTGTGTTATACGAAGCAAGGGACTAGTACAAAAAAGGGGATTAGGTTTCAAAGGTTAAAAAAACATACTATTATATTTTTATAAGTGAGAGACATGTTTTCAGTGAAGCAATTTTTTGCGGAAATATAACAGATTAATATGTATTAAATAAAAGCAAATAAATGATTTCTCTAATTTTGACACCGTGTTAGAGTGAAACTGTGCACTACGATACCGTGTTGTACGAGGATTTTCCCCAATTCTCTAACCGTCTTAGAACGAAACCGTGTTATAGAAGTCCCATGTTATACGGGGGATACCTGTATTCAAAAGATACTTGGAAATATTTTTAAATGATCGGTTTTAGGTATAACATTTTGAAACCATTTTTGATACTAGGTATAAGTTACAAGAAGTATTTCGGAAAATTTGCGCTATTATATAATATCATTAGGCTTATATCGTTGACTTATATAATTGATTTTCTGTTATTAAAAGGTCTGACCTTTGCTTTCAGTAAACAATAGAAATCGTATTGAAACAGTCCAAGTCGTTGTTATTGTATTTCGACAGACAGATGAAGAAAACAGTAAATTGTGATGTAATAATATGTTAGAAATATAATTCTTTAAATTTATTTCATTTATGGTTATAATGGAAATGATACCCTAGATAAAGTTAATCAAATGGTTAAGTCGAATATTCAAAATAAATTGATTTCAAATTACATTTACTTTGAAACCTACAATTTGCCCGGAACGAGCTTTACTTTCTTTTGTATATCGTAAACATCGTCTGATTAATTGAAAGTATTTAGAGTGAAGCGAGAATTTTTGGCTCCATAAACGTTTTGCCACTGATTGACGCTAATTACTCTAAACACATTTCTTTGTTTAATTACTGTAAACATTTTCTTTGTAAATACATTTTACTTTCGCATAATGCGGAACTCATTTTACATTATCTTTTCGCGCGCACATACATTATGTACTTTTTATATCATAAACAAAGTACAATGCAAGTAAAACTGTGAACAAAAAAGTATGTGACGTATATATACGCCGTCAAAAAGTAAGTATTTAATTTTACGACAACAAAGTAGTAAATCTTTGTATTTTAACGAGCTTCTTCGTGAGGTTGTTTTCGCGTATTATTTCGTTTTACGATTCATCCGAGCACCAAATATTCTGAGGGGCAAAAGGCTTGACGATTGAGCCTCGCGGATGATTCTTTTAAAATAAATATTAATGAATATAACCGCGAAGATATGTAGTATGTTCTCCATTGCTCAGTCATGAAAAATGAAGTAAAATGTCGACGATAAACCGAGCAAACTTACACGATGAAATCTTCCCCTCGCGCAAGGTAAATCAAGAGTTTTATTACGTCACGGCTTCAATTTCTACCCAAATCACATTTCTTAAATCTCTCACTCTTGACAGAATGAAAATTTTCTCACATTAATAAACTTCCACCGAAATATTCGTTTCTATGCTAACATGCTTGCTAAATAATTTTTGCTTTTCACATTATTAAATTTTTTCTTGTTTTACTACTGCGTAATAAATTATATAATTACGTTTCACACACAATTATCTACATATTAGGATGTTTCACGTAGAAATTCATATCTTTGTAATGAAGTTACGCCAACACACATTTTTTATTTCTAATTACGTGTCATCTTTCTCGTGCAGTTTATTTCCGACATATTGTTCCTCTTGCGTTTTTTATGACGATTTAAAACGGTACCACTTGTAAAGTCGGGTTTTATTATGGCGAGGTAGAAACGTATCATAATATTCTAGATCGTAAAAACAGGTGTATTATAACTGTGGAGTTACATTTGAAACAAAAATTTCAGTAATACTACGTAATACATTGTTGCGTTCGCGGATGTCAAGTATTTTCATCTTGCCACAATGAAACCCCACCTTACAAGTGGCATCAATTTGAATCGTCATTTAAATGTTAACATTCTAATGTTAAATTAGAATACAACGCCCTTTATACTTGGAAAAACAAAATATTACATCGTCGTTACCGTGACAAATAGAACCAAATGGTGTAATATCTCTTTGTACACGTCTGCTTTAATATTCGGTTTCGTTATACTGTATCGTTATGATGTATTATTTACTGCCGAGGAAATACAAAGATTTGCAATTAGCCGTTACTGCAATAGATACAGTTGCAACATTTAGACAAGTCATTTTATTTTGTCCCCCTAAAACTAATGAATTATAATTATTGTTATTATTTCAGTCCGTCTTTTAGAAGTTATTCTGAAATCCGAAAAAAGTAATGTTAAAAGGATAAGCTATAACTTTAGTATTGTGGATGAATAAAGTAGTGTTTAAACGATAAACGAATTTTGAAAAGTGTTGCTTAGCTAACAACATCGGTAACAGAAACTCAATTATTCAATTTCTACAAGGCACTTTCTTTAAAAACTGACTTTTAATGTATTTTCTTAGAATCTCGTAAAATATTAAACAAATACATCATGATACATATAGATATATGTATACACAATTAGGCTTCTCAAAAGCTATGCACTGTGATACACTCTGTTTTATTGAATTTATTTAGAGATTATTTTTACTATTATTATTCTACTAATTTATTATTATTAATAGCACTCCTTGTGGGAAATTTGAGTTTCCGTTCTCTTTCTCGAGCCGACATAGTACAGTGATTTTAGGATAGAACGCGGGTCATTGTGCTATATTTGTCACAGTTTTCGGACTACTTGTGAGGAACTCTTTTGCTAGATTCTGGGTAGTCGGATTTTCTGTGGACGGTCTGATGAGGCGCATTTCGAGCTTCTCGGCTGACAGGTTATTGGCAGTTGGAGGACTGTGAAATGACCGGACGGTAGTATCGGAGCCCATTTTCCAGGTTTACGATGACGGGCATTGTTATTGGCATGGATCGTGCGAGTACGTTCCGCGAAACGGGGGAGATGGTACAAGTAGACGTGTCATTCGAATCACGCGTTCAATTCAATAGTTTCTCAGGAGCCAAGTTACCCATTCGACGAACATTCATGTCCACGACCAACAGATTTACGCTTTCTTCACAAATTTTTGTGTGACTGCTTAAATCGTGTACTACGACGTCGTGAACCCGTCAACAATGTAATAATAAGAGGTGGACTGATAGAAAAATATGTACTTTTCTATGTTCTAAATCACTTGTACCAGTGATTAAGAAGACATAAACATGTATATGTTATTATATATTTTACATATTATAATAGTTCGTGTACGAACATTAGTATGTATTTATATGATACTTTTATGGTACTTCATAGTCCCCCATTTTTTAAGCTTTTAACAAAAAGCGTTCGTATTTCGTGGGATCCTTATTGCGGGTAAAGTAACCATATCACCTTACCAGGAGGGATTAAACTGTGAAAGGGTTAATGTCTGCAGTCCCTTGGACAAATTTGTGATCACTGCGCAATTTACTTTTTGCATGAAATAAAATAACACAAGATGTTAGATAGTGATGGTGAGGAAAAATAAATTCCTACCGAGGGATGTATAAAAATTATTGCAACCCTCAATGGTTTCCTTCGAAACAATCGGTTAACTATTAAATAGTTGATAGATTTTTTATGTTATTTTTGTCTTACCGAATGTTATAAGAGCAATTCGAACATGTAAAAATTTATGTTTTCATGTAAATTGTATGTAATTTTATTTTAATATTAACATGTAAATTTATGTTTATGTTAAAATTTTCAGGAGAATCACGGAAGGACACATTTGATATTATTTTTTATTCATTGGAAAAAAGTGAATTGTGAGAAAAAGCTTGTAATATTTTACATTGCCCTACGCGTTTCACATGGCGTTAAAATAATTGTTGGATGATTAATAGCATTGCAATCCCGTTGTACTATTTACAAGGATACGTAATTGGAAAGGTTTGATACAATTTTTTAACAGTTAATGTTGAAAATTGTATTTATCATTATTACTGGCTCATGCAAATCGAAAATATGACATTTATTTTCAATCTTAAAGACCAAACACGTATAAAACAGGTTATATATATTTAATCTTAAGACCAAATTAAGACTTAAGACAAGAACCGTTTATGTAGTAATTCTTTAAAGTGAAATAATGCTCCGAACGTGTAAATAAAAAATTGTATACAAACGTTAGATATGTTGCAATCATTCTAACGTGCATTGTATGAAACATGATTAATATTAATTTCACGATCAACTTTACATTCTACTAGACTAGAGCCTAATCTCTTGTTTTTGTTAAATACTGCTATCCACTGCGGATGAAGAAAACGGTATATGCAACTTGTGCTTGAAATACGAGAAGAAAGCTAACCGAATATTTACAATGTGATAAGCAAGATTCGTTTTTTTGATTATAAAGATTATATCGGATTATAATGATCTCAAAGAGGACATGTACTTGTCAAGCAATATAAATGAAGGGTTTTCTTTGAAGTTTTCAACTTTTCGCTCTCTGTTATGAAAAATGTACATTTATCAAAAAAGTTTTCTACGAAATGTAAAATATCTACAAAATCCATAAAATAGAAACAAAATCTATGATTGATTTTTGCTAAAATTTCATCGTATCGTTTATTGTCTCATTGTAATTTTATTTAACCGAATTTTGCATTCAAAACTACGAAGGAAGTGTTCATTTCTTATTTTTCTGAGTACATTTAATATAATCAACACCTAAATGCATACAGTGCTCTAAGTAAATTTCATCGCACAAAGTAGCTATATTTTCGAAAAAATGAAATTTCAACACTTCTATCTGGCCTTTCTTCGAAATTACATCACTTTACAATTTTGCTTGTAGCAATAATTGCACGTGTCATACTTAAGTCCCTTTGCCGTAACGAAAAAAATTAATTTTTCAATGAATATACGAAATTACTTATACTAAGAAAAATATAAGTATCCTCAGATAACAAACAGAAGTAAACCTTCTCAAAAGTTGGCGTCAATATTATTAAACATGTAAAACGCACACCCTTAAATATCTTGATTTAAAAACAACGTAAATTAATCTACTTTCAAAATAAACGGCTCAATTAATACTATTATGACTATGTGTGAGCAGTTAAAGTGTTATTTCGAAAGTCAGTCGTACCTTCTGCGGTGATGACGTCGATGACGTTTTTGGGTGTGATCTTGAGTATCGATTTTCGGTTGAACGGTAGAAGAACGATCTTCGTTAACGTTCGAGTCAACGTATCCTACGTGTCTACTCCGTAAAGTTGTCGATAACGTCGGGACGGCCTCGTCATCCGAAACCGTCGATGTTTTCGACGCAACGTGCCTCGTTTTCGAATTTTCCTTTGTAGATTTCAGTCTCAAAGGATCCCTATGGCCCTGGCGATGACCCGAGCGCCCTTTCTTTGACCTCTGCGTCGTTGATTCTAATCTAAAATTGCATGTAATTACTTTGTGAGCATAGTAGTGATTACCCCTTACGTACACTGGTCCTAGTTAAGCTTTTAATGGAGGAAAATACTACGTGTCATGTTTCAATTAAAAAGTCAAAAGTCACGAGTTAAATTAAAAATTTGTGTCTATAATCATTAATTATGTAAAAAGTATGTGTACAATGGATGTACATTTGGCACAATTCAATCTCCTTGCTCTTTTTAAAAAACCAATCTAGAGATATATTTAACACTTTAAGAAACTTTTCGCGTTATTCCTAATAAATTCACAAAATCATGTAATTCACGTAGGATTACCACGTCTTAAAATAACTTTGTACTACTTCCTGACACTTTTTTAATGGTCCTTTACATTTTTGACCCCGTTAATTCTCGCGAGTTTCCATTACGAAGCTTCCAGGTGGAATGTTCCTGCATATCATTCGTCGTGACGAAGTGGTAGGATTGAATATTCATAGTTCTGCGCGTGTACCTGAACTCGAAACCCTCGTCCTTCACCTCGGGATTGGTATCGCCGATTCTCGAGCCAAAGCTGAAGGTATCCTCAGTTTCGTCGCCCATCCTGTACTGATTGCGGTCCACCATGATCGGATTCGATTTCCCTTGGGAAACCATCGTCTCCTCCTCTTCATCTTCCTCTTGTCGAGCCTCATTGTTACCCTCGTTCTCGTTCTTGAATTGTAGAATCTCTGTAAGATCGTGTATAATACATATCGGATTGTCACTTGTAAGAACGGGATAATGTACTTTAATTTCCTTACACTACCGTCTTACTTTTTTACACATTCATTGGGTTTTCAATGATCAATGTTTAAGGTGACATCCTTACTTTTTATAAATGTATGATATCCTCTCAAGGGGGATCTATTGTTTTCTCTTACAATTCAAAGTTCCGATCATATATAAAAAAAGAAGTACAATCATCCTTGTATGAATATTTTTTTCTCGTTTTTTATTGTATCATAATTAGATCAAAGCAAGGTAGCCTACTTCATTTGGCCACTTCATTGCACACAATCATTACAATGAAAATGACGAAGAATTTTTTAAATACGCAATGTTTAACGTTCACTACCCGAAGTGACAATAACATAAATTTTATTTAAACACGTTTGGTCTTTCAACCTTCTTATACTTTTTCGCGGGTTAATCTCACAATCCTTGAAAAGGAGAACAATTTTACAAATAGAAAGAGCATTCCGGAAATGATTCATCATGAGTTTGCAAGAAATGTACCAGTTAATGCGTAATGGGATCTCTAAAATTTTATCAGAGTGGCAGTAAATTCTGGATATCTGTCATTGAATAACAATTTGATAAAAGAGTCGAAGAATATAAACACGTATAATAAGAAACAAATATTTTAATTTGAATAGGGAGCATTTTTTATCGGTGTAAAATATTTAAATAGTGTGTATAAAAATGACATTTGTGGAAGCGATTGAGTATCAAGAAGTTAGTTTATGCTGTTTATTGTTTGCATTATATTTTTTTAATGTACTTACCCGTGAGTCCCTCTTCCTCTACCTGAAGACCCTCCTTGAGTACCTCGTCTCTGTACTTTTCTAATTCCTCGAGGTAACTCTTATTTAGTTTTTGCTGTCGCCATTCCGTTTCGTATTTGATATTTGGCAGAGCGATATCTCCCAGGAAGCTACCTGAAAATCCAAAGAATTCATTTTAATGCGTATTATTAAGGAACTAAATTATCGGCTTCCTTACTGATTAATCATGTTATTAAAATTATTTTGCCGCTTTATTCTGGAACAAGACATTTTTTTGATGTGCGGTAATATTTTTAATAAGAGATATAACATTTTTAACATTTTAATCGCATAAAATATCAAATATTACTGACAAGGTAATGACAGGCTATACAGTTACAGCTAATCAATTACAACGTAATGAAAATAGACTAATTAGTGTTACCTGTCGGTGGAAAACGTTTAAAAGGGTAACAATTTAGTTTATTCATGTTATTGTTTTATACTTAGTTAAAATAAAACATTGCATTGATTCCCACAATTCTTGTAGCACATATAATAAATGCAAACTTTTATATTTTCTCACCGCAGAAGGAGATTTCGCTGTAATTGTTCGTTTAAAATAATGATTATACATATACGAATACAGATTTCCGTATTTTAGAGTCGTTTGTTTTTTCGTTAATCGAATTCTCAGAAACAATTTTAATAATTTTCATTTATTCTTTCAAATTATATATCTGCATCTACGTAAACTATTTTTCACACGACAACCTAACTCGCAAACTTTGAATATCTGTTTTCGTAGTGATTTGTGATTTTCTTGTGACGTTCCTAAACAATCATTTGTGAAAAGTTAAATTACATAGCAATTGTACATTCGCGATAACTGAAGGTTGTCCTCGACTCGTCATGCGAACAGATATTTTTTGTGTGAACTTTTCTTAACTATGAATCTCAGAATTTCGAGAAAATTAATATATTTTACGTAGAAAGAATTTCATTGCACACCGAAATTCTCCGTAAAGAAAACTTATAATCAGTCGTGTTGGATTCTCGCAGGTTCACGTAAGACTTCTCTATCCATAAATGGAGTTAAGTTTGTAATTAGCGGAGTTCCGAATTCTGCTGTTATTTTGTAAGGATATTATAAGTATTCTTGTAATTAGCGAAGTTCCGAATTCCGCTGTTACTTTGTAAGGATATTATAAGTATTCTTGCTATATGGCCAATTGCCATAAAATATCGTACGATCAAAAATAGAATATTGCTGTAATATTCTCGAGTTTTACACTTTGGAGCTGTTTATCGCTTCTTTTATAAGTATCAGTGAGGAAGAATATTAGTGTGTCTTTAATACGATGACAAAGCATCTCTTTTACCATAAGGCGTGATTGTTGGTCTTGGTCTAGTGGCCCATTAGTGCTTTTATTATCCTTAGTGGGATAGACAATCCTTGAGGTGGTGCAAAACTCTGGTTCAGAACTTGACGCTCGAAGAAAAGAGAGAAACTTGAGAGGTTCTCTAACGAGACAATCTTCGGTTCAAATACCTCGCGGAAAAGGTGATCTATTCAAAATGATCGAGTCGGTCGAGAACAGGTTATAGGGATTCAATGAAGATGACATATTTTAGTACCGCACGTATGCGCTGAATATTCCCCAATTATATTAATGTACGTTTATATACATTTATAAATACACATTCTACATACTTATGCTTTATATCTTTTTTAAACCATTATTTGTTAATTTTAATATTATTTTTCAAATATTTTTCAAACAATGTTTTAGCTGCTTTTTTTAATTGTATCATACTGTTATTAGGAGGGATAGCAAGATAAACATAGTATGAAACAAAATATTGTTCACCAAATTACTTTTACAAATTTTACTGCATGTAGGTAATAAAGCTGTGTTAAGCGAATTTAAATCATAAACAAACATTTAATAGACAAAGAAAAGATGAAGCAATTGAGAAGAAAAGACCGAAAATGCGTCAAAAAATGACAAAACAGTTAATCACCGATCATTTCAAGTAACTATTGCTTGTGATTCTGTTTTTTGTGTAACACTAACGCGATAACGTTTTACACATTGTATAGTGAGTCGTCAGTGTATAGTCAGTAGCAGATAAGAAAATAATAGTTGAAAATAGAAACGGTTGATTAATGAAAAAGCTTAGAATGCCAATATAACGAATAGTACGAAGTACTATGTTCTGATGTTTTCAAAATCATATAACTATAACGTAATATTCTAATGAAACAAATATTATTGCAGTTATAATACATAATATTTGATTTCTTTCATTACTATTTGATCCATTATTTGCTAATTATCCCTTTTCATCACGAAAATATGGATTATAGATGAAATATTTGTACAATAATTAAGTGCACAAAATTAGATTCCGTAAATGTTTTCAAGCGTTCATTATTTAATGAAAGTTATACAATCGTTTACAGTGTTTTTCGTTTTTTTAATCACTTCATTGAATGAGATGACGGCCTCGCGTAGATTATTCTGCATTGAATGATATACAGTAATTTACGAATTTCCTCAAATGCTTTGAAACGATATGAATGCAGCGTAACCCTGTTATTTTCTGCTTTAATTACAACGATTTACAATTTGACAATTTTTCTGATAAATGCTACGTAACGCAAACGTAACGTATGTGTAATTAGATAGTGATTTACAGTTTTTAATGACACAAAGATTACGTTGATTATAGATGAATTTAGAGTAAATATTTTTGAAGTAAATATTGATAAATCTCTCGAGTCACTATAATGTGTCCTCAACTAATTCTGTATTGTCCACGATGTTTTCTGACAATGTTTCCGCAATGAAGCGTAAGAGCGTCTCCGGATACCGCAATAAAGTAAGGTTCAACGATCATGCGGTCGCGCCACGTTTCTCTCCGGTGATTCTCTAGCCTTTGACCCTTCAGCCACGACTGAAGCGGTTGTCTTGGAACCGCCGACGAAATACGTTCGGTACACACCGCATTTGCTTGCTTATCTGCATTTCTTACCGAGGGCATCCTGCACCCAGTCATGTACGCGGGAAATTCAGGATATTAGTAAAAAGAGCTTGCTCGGCATCGGTATCATACCTAACATTTACCGGTATATAGAAATAAAGGGTATAATAGATGGATAGAACAAGCTGGAGAACATACTGGACAATGTACGGGAAAAGAAAAGAAGATATGAAGGTGAATGATCGATTGTGTCATTAGTAAAGTACGTTTTGTGTTTATTAATGATAAAACGCAGATAAATATATAACAAGGAAACGCTAGCAAATTCTAAAGAATTGTAAAAAAGATTATTTGATGAGTCTCTTTGACATTTGGATATTTTCAATCGTTTTTCCATTTATCTGTGAAATCACGAGTAAAATTTAATGATAGGGCTCAGTTTCAAACAAATGCCTGCATAACTTTCATTTACTGTACCACGTATGTTGCGTGAAATGCCACCAAATGCATGCAATTAAAGACAAATGATACGCTATTACATTTCGTGCTGTATGGCTATTACACCATAAAACACAAACTGTAATAATGTTACGTGACATACTAGGACATTCACGCTGTATATTAGTTATCAAATATATCATAATGTTATAATATGTAAGTAAAATTATACCACAAAATTCCCAACATCATCGCACAACTACTTAATTATTTGTTACTATTATACTCGGTTCTGTCATTTCGTTTATAAAGTTGTGAATAATATCTGCCCGATATGAATACATTTATGTTTGATACATGTTATACACAATTATTCAAGCATTCCGTCGCGTCTAACTACTATTACATGCCAAACCAATACTCGTTTAACTTATCCTATATATAACCTCTTTTATTAACTGTGACACAAGGATTCTAAAGAAATTTATTAGTGAATAAATTTTTATTTTCGCTTATCTTTTTAATTCGGCCATTGCTTCGGCCGTTTGTTCCTTTGATTTATCCATATCTGGCACATCAATTCCGATGTCTGTGTATGCCTGTAATATTTTGTTGCGTCGTAAATTCAATTCGTAAAACCATCAGAGGTACGATCCAAATTTCAACTTTCTCTTGCAATGCCTTTTCTATTGCAAGGTACAGCTGACATATGTTGAACAGACGTTCTGTGCTTCTTACCATTTCTAACCATTGATTGCAATAGAATTATTAACTGTCAACTCTTCAAATTTGTTCGTGCTCACTCTCCAAAAGTAGGTACTGCCAGTTCATTCTCCGAGTACTGAGCATCATCTAGATACCACATTAAGAGGCAACAAAACGAAGCTAGAACAAACGTTTTTGCAGACTTTTAAAACTCATATGTTTTTTTAAACCAAGACCACACGATATATAATATTTCTGGTCGAATTATTTTGTAAGATATAGATGTAGTTTTACAGCAATAACGCAACTGGGTCGAAACAAGGATTAAAGTGTTATTTGTTTTCTATTTTAATGGGAATATGGTTTGGCGTTTCCAATACAGTGTGCTGTATTGAGTGTTACAAACGCAGTATCCCGAGAATTTGCTTACTGTTAACATGTAGTCCATAAAAGTATGCTTTATTTTATTCGAAATCAAAATTTCTCATTTTACCCATAAGAATTTAATACCTTTCCGACATTTCTTTCATAAAATTGGAAATCGTTTAGGGTTACAAAAATTCTTATTTTCTTTTCCTGACTAATCCCAAGCAAAATTAACAAAAGTAATGAAAATAACTGGTAACTTGAACGTACGGTATTTATTGCATTCAAATCTGGATACAGCAAGTATACTCTTTTCGTACAATATTTTTCCATTATTTCAAAACTGTATATGCATCTGAGTCTATTTTTACATGGTAGATGTAAACGGTATCAAAAACACCGTGTTAAGAAAACCGTGGAAAAGTATATCCTGTAAAATAATACCATGTAAGAAGAGACCCAGGTATATTTTCTTCAGGAGAATTTGATCCATTGTGGATTAAGCATTAGGATGACTTCCACGTGGACAAATGTGTATGTTGTTGTGCTGGATCGGTTTTTCTTAAATAATTGATTTAATTTGATTAGGGGGCACGCATAGCGTCAGTTCTCAATGTTCTGACGCGTAATGTTGCCCCGTATCCCATTAGCCACGACTAATAATTCGTCGTTGTGGACATTACTGAGTGAGTTCAGCTGCGCTTGATGCAACACACTGATACATCACGCTCCGTTAATGAGCTCGACATCACTTAGGATTACGTCGAAGTCGTAATTCAATACGTATATCGTAATGCGGAAGAACGCGACCAACAACTCCTTGGTATTACCCAATCATAAACTGATGGTTTATGCTGCCCTCCTAAATGTAATTCTTCATTAAATGCAAATAGTCCTAAAGGCAAACGTAAATTAAAACACCTAAAATAAAATAATTAAATAAATTCTTAGACGTTATTCTTTTTATAATGTAGTCTGTTACAGTTTATGTTGCGCAGTATATGTTCTAAACATAATACTTCCGCGCATTATTCGTAAAATGTTTATAATTTAGTACGACGTAAAGTAATTTCAGCAATCATTAACAGGACAATTAGATAATTATCCGATTTACCACGTATGCTCAAGTAAAGTGTATGCTTTGAAATATTTTCAGATTCAATTACTTAAGGTTTTTACTTGTGGTAATCCTTTATGTTGGATTATTATAATTTAGGATTATTTATTACCTGTAGAATATTAATAAGCCATTCGATAGTTTTATTTATTTTGGAAATTTGTCGTATTAAAGTGTACTTTTGTTATTTATTAGCAATTCAAAGAACATCCATTGCTTTTCACCTTCGCCTGTTACTACACGTTCATTAATAAAATTAATTAATAAATGGTAGAACTGATAAGTTCATGAATAGATGAGTCTATGCTCAGTAGTCCATTCTCATATGAACTGATGATTTACTTATGAGAATTCAAACCTTTCACGTTACTATCTTAATTATCAGTTTTACTGTGACATTGCTTAATACTGTGGAATGAAATAAGGTATAGCCGACCAGGTATATAACAATATCAATTAATGTCATTGCGAATAATTGATTCTCTTAATTGCTCAAAATAATATGTACCAAATAATTCTATTAACATTAAACGTAAAACGAGACACTTTGTATGATGAATTCTCGGTTTTCTATTTATTAATGGACATACAGTTCTATGTCAGTTGTGCACATGTACATTAACTACCGAGAGTTTGAAGAAGTACATAGGTATTCGTTACGGTTAATTAATTAGGTACACCAACGCGTACAAGCAACGATTACCCAGTGGACATTAACGAGGTCGAAATTGGTAAATTCACAGTGGCTAATCACAAAACACATTCTCGTAACAAACCAGTATTTACATAGTTTGACGAGTGTAACGGTTTAATGTTGCTACTATACGTTTCAAATATTAGGTTGGGGAATAAGTGCATAGCGTTTTTATGTTTTTTATGAATCGTTTTATGATCACAGTTCATTTTTTCTGCCAATTCACGACTTGTTTGGTGACCGTCTTCCATCAAAAGTGCTTTGAGACGCTCTTTGTCAAATTCAGAAGGTCTTTTGCTGCGGGGCGTGTCGTCGACGTGAAAATCGCCATTATTGAACTTTGCAAAGCATTTCCGTGCTGTAGACTTGCCTATGACACCTTCTCCGTATACGTTGCAAATGTCACGGGCTGCTTCAGCAGCTTTTTGGCCTCAATGAAAAGCGAAGAAGAGCAGGTGTCGAAAATGTTGATTTTTACCTCCTGGATATTCCATTTCTAAGCCTCAGAATTAATAAAAAATTAAATTACTCAAAAAGACGATTAGCACAGTTTTGTAGAGCAGAAAGAGCTCTATCGAATGAATATTATACACTTTGTCAAACAGTAAAAAAATCGTTGTAAAACAAAAGAAAATATAAAAACGCTAAGAACTTATTCCCCAACCTAATATATTGGACACTGTTTTAACGTGTATATTCCTTACACTAAATTTCATTATATCGTAACCCCGCTTCGTAAGTGACACAGCTAAAAATTGCTTAATCTACGGTTTAAAAATGTTCAAATCGTATAAATTTAACGAATTATTGTACAAAAATTTTGGCTTTTAGATCTTTTGATTTCATGTACTGGTATTGATCTAAGGTTATTTATCAGTCTAGACTGCGGATGTTTATGCAAGTAAAATATGCATGAAATATGCAGGATATGCAGGAAATATGCAGGATTTATCTGAAAGGCAGTATCACTTCTATTGTCATTTGTACTTGCTATAATTTGCATTACAATAAATTACCATAGTTTTTTCAAGGTTATCAACTGTAAATTGATGGCGCTTATCGGTTAATATTAATTTGTACGCTGAAAAAGATCGTCTACGTCGCAAGATGTTGTAAGGGGAAATTTCAATTTGTGCCAGTAGCGTGCCTCAAGCTCCTTCGGGTTTTCAACAGCTACACCTTTCAAAATATCAGTAATTTTTAATATTGTACTAAAATTCGGATTATATAACTCCTTGAACTTATATAACTGCCATAACTGCTTGAACCTTCGTTAATATTTTTCTTCCACAATCACCAGGTACGGTTTTTAAGTACTCGGTAGTTTTACTAATTAGTTCTGTCGATTCAATTAATAGCATCCATGCCGTCTCCAATCTTTTTATAGTGTGTGGTAGTGCTCCGAAGTAAGTTCGTATGAATGTTAAATCTGGCATGATCTGTTCATTCAATTTTCGTTCAAATTTCATTCAAATTCAATGTTCATTCAAATGAAATATTTTTTATATACATGTATATGTTGTTGCATATGTAGAAAATATGCATTATATTTGGGTTTTATGTCTTTAATATAATATATGCAAAACATATTCGATATGCAAAATATGCAAAATAAAAAAAATGTTTTTAGAATCTCTTAATGACAATACAAATTTTTGTCCAGGTCCCGTAACTTTACGTATTTTCTATAAAAAGCTGGATTTGCATAAACATCCGTAGTGTATTTATCACTAGTAATTACAACATATAGTAATTAAAACATATGTTATGAATATATATACAATATATAATATATAAATCGAGATTGAGCAGAAACCATGAGAAGTTAAGATGTGACGTTTTTTTGAAAGATACTCACGTCGTTTGCCTAATTAATGTTTCAAAGTGAAAACTGATGAATTTTTGGTTGTGTCATTTCTGAAACGGGAGTGCAATGTAATGTAAATAAAAGACATAATTAAACGATCGTTGGTATTTATAATATAATACCTGCATGTTACCGTGTTACTGTTGTGAAAATAATTCATGAAAACCTTAGCTACATTTATTGTGCAGCGTGATTTTTACGTGCGGTGTCTCACTAGTATTGAAGTTCTTAATAAAAAAAATCATTTATGAAAATAGTAAAAATTTTTACCAATACACACACATATGTATATCTTAATGTGGATCAATGTTATAATGTAAAGGAATTTTTAATTGTTAATACAACAAAAATCGACAAATATGCACAAATGTACAATACACCCAATCCTTTTTTAGGTGAGATCTTTTTGCGCTATTTCATTTTTCTATACGGAATATGTAAATAAGAAGCAGAAAGCAATCGTGTAAAAGTGCATAGATCGCGTAAAAAAGAAAAAGGGTCTTTGGAAAAAATCACGTAAAAAAGGACATATGCAAATCCCAATGCACAAAAAATTTTGTTTAGTATGCAAAGAAAATTAAATCATACGAAAATTACAGAAAATTTCGATGCAACATACTTAGAAGTTTAAATGAAACTTATAACAAGTATAAACTGGGTAATCATTCTGACATTGTAAGATTTTTTTGGCCGAACACTTGCCAGTGCCAACCGGGCAAGTCGTATACGTTTCCCCCTTTTGATTTATTAATTCGTGGAGCCTGACGATGATTTATGTATTTGCTCCCACAGCTTTTCTGTATTTTTCCTGTACAACCGCAGCGTAGCATTAACGTGATAAACCGAGGTTTTTGCTTTGCGGTATAAATGCTTTCAGAATACCACTTTTCCATGGAGCTACGCACAGGACGATTTATAATAAATATTCATCTATCTTAGTAACCAATCATACGGTAATTACACCTCGGTACTATATAAAACATATTTAGTGTGATCAGTACGATGTCATTTGTAAATAACGTACAACTATAGTTCGACAAATTCCCGTGTCTAAAATAATTGTATTATTTGTGATGGTTTATCAGTGAGAGATTACTTTAAAAAAAGTTCTACGCAAAGTAAAGTTTCCAAACTGACTTTAAACGGAATTTTAAAGTCGGGGGGCATTATAGGAATTGTATCGAGATAATACACATACGGCCCTGCGGTGTCTCTCGGTCACGCATGGTGATCCTTGCATTACAGACGCATCCGGATAGTACGTGCATGTATCTACATATGTACGTACATGCAGTATGCATGCCGGTATAGCCAGTAACAAACCACATAATGCTGAACCCCTGTTATGGCACGAATCGGTGATTTCGTGCCATACAGTCGATCGATCCCACTCGATTATTCGATGATGTCGATGTCAAATGCACACACACATACAGATTTGGCTGGTTTCGATACACTTGTTCATCCACCACCGTTGTCCGTTATGCACTTTTACTCGCGGTAAATTCAAAACAATTGCAGGAACGAAACCTTAGTTTACCAGTTTTCAACCACCGAAACATCGGTAATTTTGTTAGCTTCTATGTAAACGCTAATTTAGTTAATCAATTTTTCTCTAAATTTTGCCATAAGAGAGACCTTTATGTATCGTTATTAACAATGTCAAATATATTTATTAGTAATATCTACATTTGATGTTTCTACAATGGTCAAATAACTATAAAGGTAAAATATTGCATACTTTTCACAAATAATTATCGACTAGCGAAAATATATTACGTTTGGATTGAAAACATTGTATTTGAGTTATCAAGTAAATCAGTTAAATAACCATAAACGTAAAATATTGCGTACTATCCACAAATAATTATCGACAAGTGAAAATACATTATGTTTGGATTGGAAACATTGTATTTGGCTTATCAATATTTCAGTGACGAAGTCAAGGGTATTCGATGCTGATGATTCTTTCGTTTCGTTATCGGCGACAGCTGCAATCGCCACGACATGGGTCAAGAAATACCCTCGGCTTTCTTCTCGGATCTATGAATCAAAAGTCTTCATGTTCCAACCATATTGCGCACTTTTAACTTTTATGAGACAGTTCGTCAGTTCACTACAAACCCAAGTGATATGTGCGGCTGTAAATTAATAGGAAGAAATTTTCGTCACTTTTCTACGCCTTCAGGAATAGATAATACCGAGATCATGAAATGGTTTCAACCGCAGCAGAGAGTGGCGTATACTCAATTCGAAAGTCGGAAGTGCTTCAATCTCCGAATCGATTTCAAGAAACCTCCTTATCCATTTCCAGAAAATTCACAAGAGCGGACATGAGACATGAAATGAATGACAGAGGAAGTAATAGGAAAAAGGTAAAACGCAAAATGGAAGAACGTAAATCAGGTCATTCAATATAGGCAAGTATACTGAGAAAAAAGTAGTAGGCTTAAATTGTACAAGATTTTTACTTGCTGCAATGTAAAGCATATTCCATCGAAAAACAAATGGGTTGGAAAATTGATTTGTATTAGCAGAGTAAAATTTAAGCTGGAGTAAATAAATAGGACGTTTAAAGTGTCCATTAGTTGTGTATATTCTGTGTATATCTTTTTGTCTTTTACTTCCTTGGATCCGGTTAAAACATTTGGTTCGTTTCTGAAGATATTTATAATTTGTTTATTGCATGTTGTTTTGCTATACTTTTCCTCTTCCTGAGAAACGGGTTTCTTTGATTTCATACATCGAACGCAATTCCACTTACTTCACCTGAATCAATTACTAAGCTAATAGTGATAGCATCCACATTTGTATAAATTATATAAATTACATAGATGGATATAAATTTTTCACTTTCTTAGTTCATAAATGCTCAATTTAAATATTGCATACCAATTGTGCATTCGCTATGCTTTCAGTGTCATTTCACTGAATTAATGTACTCATAAGAATTATTATTAACGTATGGATTTCTTCTTAATTTGAAAGTAAAGCGTTACTTTTTAAGACATAAAAAAATAATATGTAGGTAACTCAATGAACACTGTTAAATAATTCTATGTTATCAAGACTTTTAGTTACATTTTCGTTCGTACTTTTACTTTTATTCATACTTTTAGGATTCATGCCATTTAAAACCATGTAATCCAAGACTCCAAATCCACACAAAATTAGACATTTAATTCAAATGATTCATTATAAACACCTTTTGTATTACAATTTTTGATCGTACTATTCGAAATTTTCGGCAATTCAAGTATCACGTTATTGTAGGATTAGCTGTATTTGTATTTGTAGATCAATTTGAATTACTTTGAATTTTTCCTTCTTTATTGCCTTTAAATAATTTTGATAACACGCATGGTAATTGTTTATGCCGTACTAAAAATCTGTTTTAATAATATGCGCCTTGTTTACCTTATTAATTACATAAATTGATTTTATGCAATTTTGACTTTATGCATGTTTTATGCATTTGCAACATTTGACGAGTTCATTATTCATCACTACCTTGTCTCTCGCGCATACCGCATTATTCGAATCACCCCGGCTTTGTTTTTCAATGAAACGGCACTACTATCGCATAAATCGGAATTTGTGAAATGTAAAGCATCGAACGGTTCGTGACATATTTACTACGACGGCTCATTGTTAAAGTTATTAATACACGATCGCACGAAACATTGGCCAGTGAGCCGCATGAATTTCCCTTGCCGGGCCGATTTCCCGGGAAAGAGAGGCAGAGTGCAGGCATACTTTTCAACCACAGCCCCCCTTGCTCCCACCCCCGCGGATATTCGACGATAATGTGACGTGTGTGTTACACACGTGTGCGCGACAGTGCGGTGTCGTAAAGCGTGTGTGTCGTATTGATTCGAATGGAGAAGCCTCTCGCAACGCATCCAGAGAGTCTCCATCGCGTCGGATTAAACGCGTGCATTCGCTACTGATGGCAACTCTCTGCAAACTGTTTTCTTTATTCCCGTTTCGGTTTTTAACGTCGCTCATTGTATTTCCATTTTCCCCGTAGACATTCCGATATTTCGACGATTCACCATTCACTGTCCGTGTGTATCCTTTGACTTTTCGTTCCAATCTCATTACACCGGATAGCCAACAGAGTTAGACGTATTCGAAAATAATTTTATACGCGTACGGTTTCTAAGAGAATGCAATTACTAGCATGTTTAATTTCAGTAAATCATTACTCTAACTATACATATACGGCATTTATGTTTTTTTTATGACGTTATTTTATAACACATTTATCATAATTTTTAAAGATATCTAAGTGAGTTTATAAGTATATGCATTCGAAAATCTAGATGAATCAAATAAACTGTACAGTCTGTACTTAGGAATATTACGACAATCTATAATAATAATCAGCACAATACACATTTTCGCTGTCCTATTTATCACACAATTTGTACTATTCATTTCAGACATTATGAGCGGTAAAAATATATGTTCCAACACTCGACTTACATTCATCAATAGTTTCTTCATGTAAAAAGAATGTCACAGTGCTAGTCAATTAATGTACAAAAGCAGATCATTAAAACGGGGCAATGTTAATTACTATTTTTCCGGGAGATGCAATTTCCGAGATACAAATGTGATACGCACACATAAGGTTGCGAACGCGAAACTCACTCATGATTGCTGCAGAAAGCGGAATTTTTTTACAGACACGAGGTCGAACCACATCATGTTGCAGGCATGTTATGAATAGGCCAAGTGCACGTAACAAAGAATTTTTCAGTTAGGTATGTTTTAGAGCAATACGTTATAACAGTGATCAATTTGGGTAATCGGTAGCAAATAAATATTATTCAACTCTGTCAATTACAATTAGCATTATTAACTATCATTAGATCGATTGAAATTCTATGAAAATTCTTCAAAGGAACATTATGTAATTGTATCCTTCACTCAAGAAAGTTCTAAATTATTTTAAGGGCATATAATGTAGCATATGTAAAATGTCTTTACGAAATAATTAGTTACTTATGCTATTTATCGAACGATAGTTTATCTTGTGCATGGTTATATTGTTGAGTTTAAAAATGTCTAAAATTTGTAATGAAATACGAACTTTATTAGCCGGTAGTGAAATGTAAAGTAAAGAATATCAGTAAATTAGGAGCGATGCATTGAGCAGTAATAACATCTTCAAGCAATAATATCATATGTTATGAATGTATAAAATGAATAATTACATCACGTAGTTTAAAATTCCTTTACACAGTTGCCCTAAATTCATTAAAGAAGTTCTTTCCGCCAGCATTATTCATTCTGCCTCGATGATTACCTCACGAGCATTGCCCTCGTTACCAGTAACGTAGTGTGTGATATTTCGCTTCTGCTTGCAGTTTTATCACATTTCTTATTAATTCACTTGTGTGTAGGAATTAACATACACCATCAACTCCTTCTTTTTTAACCTTTGAGTCGATTTAACCAAGTTTAGTACAGCAGTTGGTTCGATGTCATTTTCGTCATTTAAAAATGGTCGAATAGCAGAAAATATAAACGTTTGATACGATCGCTCTTAATGACGAAGCGAAGAAATTGCTGAACTTTATCTAGGCAGCAAGAAATTGTTCTTTCTAATGAACGAAAGTGCCGCTTATAGATTTAATAAGGCGCATTAAGCGACTTAATAAAATCTTATTTTCATTAGATCTTTGTAACTTATTAGCCGCTTGAGCAAAATCGGTGAAAGCGTTACATACAGTTACGCTTTGAATCACGGAAAAACTTTTCCTTTACAGCGGAACAGACGTGTTAAATTAAATGCGTTTACATGTAATTAATTTGCCTTCATTTCAATTACTTTTCCTCGTAATGAAATATTCAGCACAATTTGCACTTTTGAGCATTATGGTTAAGCGATCATTCTCAATAATGTACTTGACTGTCAATTCATGTGATTTAGTAGATTTTAAGAAAATTCGTAAATCGTCATCTCGATAAACATTAATAAGATACAATTTTTTGTGTGTCGAGTTGCTTTTAGATCAACATAGACCATTCTTCCGAGAAGACCTAAAGCAAAATCTTCCTCGCACGCAGACAGATCCGAGTAACAAAACAATCGTTGTTTGCACAGCGATAATATTCTGACTCGGCAGTGATTCATTCTATTTACAGCGAGTGGCAATTATGCAAGAGGGCGGAAGGTTCTCGAATTTTTGACTTTGGTAACGCACGTTTCGAGTCATGTAGAGTGAAAAGGTCATGACGAAACGGCACCGCGAGAGCTGTCTCCTTTAACAGCGTTTCTTTCTACGACTTGCTTCTTATCCCAGGTGAGAACTCGACCTAATCCCAGGGGATAAGTCTCCCTCACGTCCGGCTAGCTTCCTCCTCGTACCGCGCTTCCTGACTTTTGATACGAGTCAACGTCGCTTTTTCACGTTCGACAGAAATCGTTCATCGGCCAGTTGACCTTAGATACGTTCCGAAATCACTTAAAAACATATCATTCCTTTTTTCCCTTACTATCCTAAATAACTCTAATAATTATTATTAGATTGTGACAATGGACGTTAGCGTGAATACGGAAAGTAGTGAGATTGGTTTCACGTAAAATTGTTATGGGAAAGCTCGAAAATTGTGTTTATGAATCTTCATGGAATAAGGTCATTAGTCATCATACAAAACACGAAGTCATCTTCACTCGTGGAATGAAATTATCATGTGAATTTTTTTAAAAGCGTACTGCAGTATAGCTAGGAACATCATTTCGTTGTAAATATGCAGTATAAAAACTAGGAGGGATGAATCACATAAACATTTGGAAGCAACTTGCAAAGTACAGTTCTAAATATCTGCTGTAAACGAAATGCTCGAACAACTTCCATTATTTATGAGCTTCGTAAATCCATACCATGCTATTTTCTCTATAATTCTTAAAACTGGAAATTTTGTAACACATTAGTTATTTAATCAATTCCATTTAATAAACGAAAATAATAATTCCCTTGTGTATTCACATTATTATCATCAGAAACCATCACGTTTTCGTGTACAGAATTAAATTGAAAAATGAAGCATATATTACTTTGGCCATAAAAATTGTTAAATCAGAGGTTTATTGAATTAATAATTGTTTCATATTTACAGTATCGTTTTAAACTGATCGACGAGAAGTTCAACATTGTATATTTTCGCGATGTTTCAGCCGCATGCGTGTATAAAGTTAATAAAATTTGCGATAACGACGTCAAAGAGTTCTGACTTTGGAAATACATTATTCAACGTCACACGAAGAACTGCAGGTCGGTTGATGAATAGACACGGTACACAGACAAGTTGAAGTAATGGCAAATTGTTCACGAACGTAGGTGTTGAAATTTCCTCGTCTCTTTGCCTACCGCATAATCTTCGTAAATTCGCGAACGCCGTCCTGAATAAACAGACTCACATAAAGGACCGTCGCGTGTCCCCTATTCCTTTTTAGACAGTACAGAAATTTTTCAAGAGGATTTAAAAGGGGTTTTCTTTAGCTGTGACGCATAGTGCGTAATGATACTTTTCAGAGGAGAGTCTTAATGTGAGCGATGTTTTTCTTAAACTTGATTACATTTTTCAAAAGTGGTGCAAAAGTGGTCAGTATCTTTTCTACTGGACTTTTTTACTTTATTTGCCATTGTCGAAATGTTAAATAAGGTACGCAGGTTGTAATATTAAATTGTATTGCTAAGATGTTTCTCGAAAGAACAAACTGTCTGATTTATTGTACATTGTTAATTTTTATACCCGTTGAAAGTAATTAAATAAACAATTTAGTGTTTACTCTTTAACTCGGGGGCTACGTTTAACTAAAGCGGATAAAGTTAGAGGGTAAACAGTATAATACTTATTATACATAAATATAACAAAGCTAAACATTACTAGCATTCAACTTTGTTTATAAAATTATTTTATTTGGGTAACAAACTCGAATTGATATTTCAACTACAGATTAGTCAATTATTGGGTTTCGAATATATGACAAAAAACGTAATTTATACATCAACAAAATAAATCTTTGGTCGATATTTGAATTGTACCGGGAAGATACTAAAAGTGAAAAAAAACGCATGATGGAAAAGTATAGATATACATAAGTATGTTATTCCCAGATAAAATTGGTATTCAGTGTCAATAACATACTAAAATTTGCATCCACATGGATAGATGTATCACAACTTTTGTCACTACATACTTCGATATGTACTATTTGTTTGGAACAAAAAAAAGCCTTGAGATATGTTTTCACGACCATTGCCATAACGATTATCTGGAACGTTAGTAAATTAGTAAGTATATGGTAACAATGACCTTCTCTATAAGAAAAAGAAGTGATCTTTTCGAAGTCAATGAACCTCTCATCAGATAAGTGTTAAATACATATGGGTATGTATATACGCACACGAAATTTCATGAATTTATTTCGTTCAATACGTAAATTATCATTGCTATTAACGGATAAGTAAATGCGCGCGCGTGCGCACTCACATACACACACCGATAACTGTATTTATATCGTTGTAAAAATCCAAGACAACGACATAACATCTCAATGCCAAATTTCTATAAACCATAAATATACACGTAACTTGCGTAATAAAAGGAAGTTGGCAGATTTCGGGTGTATTGTATATCGTTTTTTCCATTAACTCGAGGCACAGTAGATTCATATAAACAGCGATAGGGCAGACATGTATGCGTGTCAAAAGTCGGCAGGCTATCTCTTTGGTAGCGATCGGGAAACAGAGCACATGGTTTGACTGAAATCACAGCGCGCATGGACTTACGATTCGTACAATATTTAAATTTCACTTGCTTCGGGAATTATAGCGTAAGTGTGCGGATTAACGAGCACCGAGGTGTGTTTTAATGGCGAACAACGAAGCGTCGATATGAATGAATAAATAATTCTTACGTCAAGCGAAAGACGTGTCGAGGGTCGAGAGGCTATCTTCGTCAGTCGCCATCAGAAAATAGGAAAAAGCTTTCACGCGCTCTACAAGATACACATACATCGTGTATGACTGTTAGCTGATTCGCGGACATTTACTTCATGATTTCGAGTTCAGTGCCGTTACTTTAACGTTTCAGATACGACAAAATATGCAGCATTACCATGATTCTATATTTGCTCGCAATAATGTGAAAATTTATTGTAACAATTAGTATTCAAATTAATAAATCCGAGTAATCACTGTAAAGAGGTTTACGGAAATACTGTAATTCTAATTGATAATTGCGATATGCTATTTATATTAAATTCATATAACCAATGAATAATATTCGCTTCTTTAACAAGATTTGTGATCATTTCGCTACGATTAACTACCTATTAATGAAAGGATAATGGACATAATAATGTAATACTTACGTAAATAATCGGACACGGAAAAGTGCGATATTTAGAAAACTGTATGGATTATTGGAAGTAATATTAGTTCTATTATTAAATGAGGAATTAGGTCCATTCAATCAATGTTTTCTGTAAATTTAATCTTTTGCCAAAGTGACTTTTATTAATGAACAAATTTATCTGTGCGCAGGTTTGTCAACGTAATTAGTAATTACGTATACAAATTGACATAAATAGTCTAATGAAATTATTTCCAAACTTACGATTTCAAACGATACTTGTCGCTTTTAAATAATGTATAAATTTACAATTAATATCTACAGTTATGAAAAATACTTGTTAGTTGATTAAGTCAGTATAGTACCTGAAACTATTTTCCATGATTTCTATAATTAGTTAATATCTAAAACACCGTTTGCTCATCGTGATGGACTATGCTTATTATTGATTAAGACAATTATACTGAGAAAATAATATAAATTATGTATATTTTTAACGACAGCAGATAATAAATTTCAATTCAATTTCAACGTGGTAAATATGATATGCAGTATTATTTGTAAGTAATTCTTAACACATCTGACATGTTTTATCAGTGGCAATTCTTAAAAATTACTATTATTGAAGAAATGTACACAGACATGTATGAACGTAACATTACAATGTAACTAAGAAATTTTAATGTCATTTGTATCAGTAACTTAATTTCTGCGTTCCTTTTTCCTCGGCCAATTGTGTTGCTGCAGATTTACAGAAGATTACTAATCACTGCACGAATGAAAAAAAGTGCTAGGACATGAAAATGTCATGATTCTCCCGCGAACGAAATACAAAATTCCTGATACAAATGGGGATAATAAATATCCGCGGCTGGGTGTAGCCCGTTGTGCCTGGGCGTTAAAATTCTCACCCCTTTTCTGGCAGCAAGAATCCGGATCCAATTTGTCATAACGAATTTCAATAGGTTCCAGAGGCGGAGGTGGAGAAAGAGAGACAAATCTTTGGGGACGTGGACGGACAGGAACGGTCGTCCGGTCCCCCTTCCCCCTCGTCGGCTCACACTTCCGCCCCGGAAAAGACGAAATAATTTCTCGGGAATGCCGAGGCCGCTTTCGAGAACGAACGAGCGCCGCTCGGAGTCCTACCAGCACGTCCGGGCATTTTTCATAACCTGACCGTGTCCTTTGTTTCGGGCTTTCTCGTTCGCACACTTTCCCTGTCCCTCTCCCTTGCACCACGACCGACAGAGAATTGTAGTTAAAACGGACAGAACAAGCGAAACGAAACCAACCTTGTCCCATTTACTTTCATCCTCTTTCTGAGGCCGCCCCCTACCCCGCTTCGCTATAGCGCATTTTCGCCTTTTGTTCCCAACTTTTCCCTATTTACGACTTTCTCCCTGAAATCTTTTCGTACTCGGATTTCCCTCAAACTGAGCCCCACCGCTTAAATTCACAACCAGTTTCTTTTTTCAAACGTTACTTTTACGTATTTGTCAATTTACAATTCAAGTCCTTCTTTTGCCTATCTTTTTATAGTCTACTGTTATTTCTTCTGATGTTACTATTTCTTAAATCTATTGTTTCATGTGATCTTCTTCGTGAATAGTTATGTTTGATAAATAAGTTGCGGTGAGTCTTATGTAGTTCAAAAGTAAAGAAAATTATGTTTAGATGTCAGCGTAGTTGTTCCTAATCTTTTCGAATTTTTAAGTAACGACTATTTTTTCTTTTAATTGCGTTAAGATTCTTATCTGAAAGTTATGTGTATATCGTATCATTTTAGTGTGTTAAATTGATAAGCCTGCTAATTGAACAGCGGAAAATCCGTTACACGCTTATGATTCTGGGAAATCCCAAAGAGATTTCGGAGGACTTTCAGGGGCGTAATTGGGTCTTAATACTGCTTCATTAAGATACCCTAGGGATTTGAATTACTTCAGACAGACTTCGTGATTCGATATAACACGCGAGGAATACAAAACGGTGGAAATATGCTAAATGAATACATTATCTGATTTAAAATAACAGATATTTCCTAATAATCGAAGGCTTCGACGCATAACATGTATTATATGCTTAAAAAACAGAAGAACCGTAGAAAGTAAGGGATTTTCAGTCCTCGAAAATTTAATTGCTTCCTTTTTCAAAGTATTTCAGGACGATGATTTCTGATCGAATTACAGTGCTTGAGAATAATCCGCGGAATGTGCTGATTCGTCAGCGGCTCGGAAAATCGGGGATAAAACGGTGCCATCACGCGACCGGAAAAGGACCGAGAAGCTATCGCGGAGCGTAGCTAAGTAGAATGGAATAATTAAAGTGGTATTCACAGCCCGATTATTCAACTAACTGTGGAAATGTTCGTGACTAGCAAAATAAGAAAAAAGGCGTAGCACCGCTAGCGAAGCACAGATATTATTTGCAATTTACGTAAACAAAGGAGCCTTATTAGAAACGCGTTAGACAGTGAAACAAAATATTAGGGAAGTCATAAAAAATGACATATTTTAATTCTGTAATGTTTGTACGATAACAAAAGTTTTTTTAAAGCAGTTTATTAACAGCTTTAAACGTCGACTAATTATGCAATTAAACACAATTACAGGTATAATTGTAGTATATGTCTAGTAATTAGAGTGTAATAAATATTGTAAAACAACTGACGAGTATCGCAATTCCCGACTTAATTGGTAAAGTCATTGCAATAGTTATTATACTTGTTAAAATATCTTTTTCCTGTATTATATGACATTACTTCGAACATTATTTTAGACATATCCATATAACGTAATAAAAGTCGCGTACCTTCGTAATACCCGGAGAAAAGTGTTTATCGGATGAAAATCTACATCTTCTAAACATAATTTTCTTGTCTGGTGTAAAGTTAGTTCGGTTCATCGAACATTCGCTTAAACGAAACTCTGACGGACGGAATTTCTGCGCAACTTTCGTCGTAAGCTTTGTCTATGACAGGCAAAAGGTTTTTTTCCAGATTTCTCGAGAAAGTTAGGAATGACGGATACACTTACAAACGTATGGGCCCACCGACGCATGAATGATAAAACGTTAACGATGAATTCGTGATGTATGATTTTCAGCGTTACGGTGCGGATTGCAAGTTTCAAGGTTAAATTTTCGTAGCAAATTCGGGGGTCGTAAGGCAGTAAGAAGACGTGGGAGAACTCGTAGAGAAATGATAGCGATGAAAGACCAGGGACATGAAGAGAGACGGTAGAGTTGAAAGGAAAAGAAAGTGAAAGAGTGTGATAGAAATAGAGAATTCTCTGGAGTATTGCCAGAGGAACTAGCGAGGAGTGGGGCTATCCGCAGAGTAAGGATCTAACTATATCCTCAATATCTGTTTACTTCGCTGTGCCTGGTGACCAGAGGGGGAGGGGGGGGGGGGTGAGAAAGGACGTTTTTTCTTTTTAAATGTAAGTCACAGACTTCGATCCTCCAACGCTACCAATGCGCAATTTCCTTACTTTCCCCTCGAAAGACTACATATACCGTGTCTAAGGATTGCCATGTATTGATCTTTACTGTATTACACAAAGTTTATTTGTCAGATAAATAATCTTGTGTGGTCGTACATATTTATTTCATTTTTCATCTGCTATATTCCATAAATGCGTGAAACGTGTGGTAGTTGAGATCGTCGGATTAATATTCTACTTTTTGACGGAGTAATAACATAGAATACATTTGTGTAATACTAAACAAATTTTGGTACTATTAAAATTACGGTTTAAGTGCTTCAACTCACTCTTCTAATTCTACCGTGCTTATTTGGGAGAAACGTATTTCCATTTCCATAATCGAAGAATCATCGATCATCTCGATGAGATAAGATCTCATTTTCCTACATACTTATCACTATGCTTTTTCTTAACTATTACCACACTGATTTTATCGTGTATCAAAAACTGAGTTATCGTCAAAGTTAGGCATTTATTCATGACAATTCCTCTTTCGACCGATGCAGTTTTCACTAGTTTGCACTGAGAACTGCTAACGTGAATATTGTATCAAACCGGGAGAGTGGAGTAAAGGAACTTCATAACGAAGATTAGTGGCTGTTACTGGTGGGTTGTAACGGGGCTTCAATGCTGTTAACAAACCGTTGATACGATCGGCGACACTTGGGCGACTTACTGTGCAGACGTTCAAAATACCAGGATACAAATGACGGACACTTTAAAGCCGAGGCTCGTGCGTACCGCAAGGATCACGTAGTATGTAGGTGGATCGTGGCGTAACTCAGATTCCTGAGATCTTCCAGACACCCTCGAGGTATACGCCTGCATGCTTGTTCGCGGCCTTAATCCCCGACGACCACGGGGAAGGGAGGGGGGAGGAACCCCTTGGGAATTGGACTGCGTACATCGTTAGATACATATGTAATATCATACCTTGTAATAGTAGTTATATATTCGATGGTATTCCGATATGCATCGCAGTCGCACGGCGATACACGTGGCATTGCTTATAGAATACAATACCTTATTTCCTTGGGAATTCGCGCAAGGGGAGCCTTCTTAATAATGCACGGTAATGCCGCTAAACGTTCTATCTGAATCAGAAATATCTTCTACCCTTGCCTGTGATTTATTTCTTTTCGTTTTTCAGAATTAACGCAGTAAACACGTTTCAATTTGTATCAGATTTTTACTGCCAATATATTGCAGTTTTGTTTTGTGTTGATATTTTTTTTTTTAATAGATATATGTATTTATAGTACAAAAATCACACCGATGTATTTGAGGTTTGTTTATGCTTTTAATCATCAGAAATATACATATATCATATCGAATAAATATCTGTCGAATCGTACTGGTATACTTTTAACGTTCATAGATTACAAAGAAAGTGCAAAGGGTTAATGAAATATTAAAGTTCGGTAGCTGATTTTATTCTTAGAACAAAAATATATTGATTGTTTTTAAGAATACATTGCCGGTCTTTTAAACAGTCTTTTACATATTTCTTATTACGCTGAAGTTTGCTTTTCGAATAAAAGAACAATATGCAAAAAATATTCAAACATGATCTAATGAAATTCTACCGTGTTCCTAATGGATTATATTATCTGATATGTTGATTACAATATCAATTAGTTTTATAGGCTGCAATTTATATTACCAAACTCTAATTAATACTGTATTTAATTTCATAAAAATAATTAGATAAGATCGTGTTAATAACAATTTAGCCATCTCTAATTATATGCAAAATTCTAATTAAGTGCTTTACGAAAACTTTACTGTTCAAGTCGAATAATAATTTGGGCAGTGAATTGCTGCGGTTGGCTAAACAAAATTTTTATATATTTTCAGCGTACTTTTTAATGAAGTCGCTTAACCCAGTACTCGGGGCACACATCTTTATACTTAATGTTAGCTTGCTCCGTAGTATTCAACGGGAATTCGTTCAGCGGATAACGAGATATCCTGATAAATAACAAGAAGGACGAGATTTTAGTGGAGATATATTACCCAGTGATGCATACCACTAACGAACATGTTATTTGACATAAAACGAAAACGGACTCGACCTGTAAAAACTTAATCAAATAATAGGATTAGCGTGGCTGTATAATGTCTAGAGTTTTTCCCCCGGTGTTGCTTATTTATTTTTCTACTGTCCACTGTATTCTTAGACCGCTAATTATCGACTTTTTATAATTGGCTCATTAAAGCTCTGTATCGAATAGAACACCTCATCGGCATATCTAGTTTCTAACAGAAATTAAGATTGATAATTAACAGTTAACATATTAATTATTGTGTGACATTATCTTTAAAAATATATAATACGAATTTAGCATTTACAATTTTTAGTGATACAGTATATATTCCAAACAATGTTTAATAAGTAAATACGTGTCTTAAGTATCGTAATCATAAAGTTATAAATACAGGTATTTAAATATTAATAGTTAACAACTTTTTTTATGATTTTTTATTGTGTGTGGTTAAACTATTTACGTTAATCTGTTCGTATTACCTATTAACTGTTTACATAATTTATACATCGGCATGTGTTTCGAAAGTAAACTTTATTCGTAAAAGTGGTACGTTATGCATGATATTTTTACTTAAGAAATAGATTATTCTGTGGGCTTCACTTTCTAAAAACTGATATTTCACTTTTAGCGGTTCATAAATTATTGAGATCAACACAATTTACCGAATAATTTGTGCCCGCAATTAATGAACAGAAACGGAGTAAATTAGAATCTGAATTCCTGATTTATGCCTTCATAATTAAAGAGAATTAAGTAGGTTCCACTTACGTTTCACATTTTTCATGCAGTACAACGCTTTGCTACATCACATAATGTTCTGTCTGATTTCAATCTAACTTTTACAGAACCACTTCTTTTCGCGGTAATTAACAGTTTTTCGTATAAACGTAATCCTTTACACGTAAAATGTTATAATTTCGGTAAAATCTTTCAAGAAATCCATGTCGACGCGAGTGTTTTTTAAATGATCAATACTGATTATTTTATAAAACAAAGTATATTATTATACCATAACCACTATAATAATAGTATATTAATAATGTATTTAATTTTTCCTAAAATAACGTAGTGTTGGTAAAATGTGATTGTATAGAAAAATTTGCGAAATTAACTTATAAAGATATCTACTAATCAAAAGTTTTACTGTATAAAATGGTTTTTAATTTTTACTAGTTGACTATTATTTATCATTCAATTCGGAAAATTTTCAAAACTATCATAAGTCATATTCGATTCTTATATATTTAAGTTCAAGGAAACTTAAACTTACATATAGAGAATTTTGGACGGTAAATTTTATTCTGGGGCTAGTCCCGTCAGAATAAGTACAAAGAAAGAAAGAATAAATCTTAGGGCTAAGGTATAAGAAAGGTAGAACAAATACGTAAGAATAGAGTAAACATAATGTAAGACATAAGAAAACACGAGTGAAGAAAGAGACAGTGGTAATAAGAGATACACGAAAGTTCGTAGCACGTGGTATTCCGTAAGAGAGTGTTACTCGCTAAACTATGCAAAAGCCATTCAATCTATGGAAAAACGATGTTAAAACGACGGGAATGTACATATATAGACGGCAGGGTGCTTGTGCCATGCAAACGTGGACGTTCGACCGCATGTCCAATGGAGATAAAACTTTAATGGAAAACAACATATAATGGCCAGTAGTGAAAACTGGGAAACGGAAATGGAAAAAAAATATCACACACACACACACTTGAGATTTCCATTAAGTTCCTAGACCCGTTAGAAAACATTTCATGCTAAAAAAATAAACAAAGTGAGTATAGTTTATCAAAACATTGTTTACTTTATTTTAAGTTTTATGGATCTTATATTTATTTGAAGCAATATGATATTTGTATAAAAATAATTGATTTTTCTCTAATGTAGATTTCCATGTAATATTTAAAAGCATCAAAACATAAATACGACAGATTGGAATAAAATAATTAGTTTTTGGAGGAGGTGGATTTTTATATTTCATGATACTTAGAAGTAATTGTGTCTGATCAAATAATAAATAATTGTGTTTTGTTGCTGATTTTGACCGCATTGAATCTGAAATTTAGTCAATTTGTTTAATTGCAATTTAATACGTAATATATCGCACGCTTTAGAGGTCAGGCAACTGAAAATTTTTCATTTTTCGGTTTAAAACGGTATTCAGGAAAGCGAAGTGATCTTTATCTTCAGAAGGAACAGCACATCATTGTTTCCTATCTAAAGTTTCTATCAAATTTCTATCATACATATTTATAATATCGTCTATAAAACTGACCTTACACTAAGATCATTATACCATAGCGAAATACCTGGAAACTCAGTTTTCTTTACCATCGTCTTTTTAAGTTTATTCGATTGTAAAACTGCTTAAATCGCGAATTGACAAATCTTGCGCTACGTTGCTCGCGAAGCCGAGGTACGACACGTGTTACGTATTCACTTGGCGTAGCGTGTATGACGAATTAACGTACAACCGTGCGATTAAAGTTAAAGCGTTGTCCGAGATACGATTTCGAATGGAAAAAGATTTGGGCCGGTTGAGGGTGACCTAAGTGCAAGTGGGACAAGAAAATCAAGCTCTTGGAGCGTGCATCCATCGCGTGCAGCCCCCGACGCATTAAGGCGTTGCAGGTACATGCGAGCCAGCTTGGTCGGCCGAGCGCGGTCAGTCTTTTCATCGGGCTGCGGTAAAAGCACGTAAAACACAGAAACACGCGTGCTTTTTGCTCGTTAGCGAGTCACGGGATAGGCGGGAGGGGAGTGGGAGCGAGCGAGAGGGACTGAGAGCTTCGTATGTGGTGCGAGACGACTCCCGCGGAGTTGGGAATTCTTGCGGGCGAGCCTGGAATTCCCTCGGGAACATGCAACTCTCGGACATTTCCCGGGAAGTGGCGTTTCCCTCAACGTCTCGAGGAGTATTCTTTCTTGTCACACGACAAATTCTTCCCTTCAGATTTGCTTGAAAAGATTCACTAGATTGCGGTAATTTAATTGAGCAGGCTCTTTCGAGCGTTTCTTTAAATGACGTTTCTCAAGGTGTTGGTGTATGAAAATGGAATGTCACTGCAAGGAATCACATTTAAATCATTGCCGCGATATATTGCACTGCTGTTCGGAATCGAGTTATTTATAAGTTGCAAAACTCCTGTATATTAAATGGTCCGAAGTATAATTTTCAATTTGACATAAACACTTTGGATACGCATAATGGTTGTTAATGTCCTATACGCAGAATTATACTTTTCCAAAACGTGGATCTATTTTTCAGATTATTCGTATGTATTATATCTCGGAATATTTGAAGATTATAATATTAAATCTTCGATTGCCATTGTAAGTTGTACTTTTCCACTCTCGTTGGTTACTTCTATAATATCCGAGCTACTGGTGTTAAACTTAATAATATTAAACTTAATTTTACTTTTTATTTAGCTGAAATTACGATATGAGATATGTAGAATACGTTCAGCGTACGCTTTGCAAGACGGGAATTACGAGGAAATAGAGTGGTAGTGTTTCAGCGCACTTTTTCAGTCACAGGGAACATTGAAAAGAGGATCACGTAATATCCTTACGGCGGTGGAACGAGCTGGAGATAGTTTACTTTAAAGTGTCCTTCATATAAAGTAACGTGCTCTTTGTGTCCCTCTCTCCTGCTTTACACTACGGCGCTTGGATTGATAAAATTGCTGAAATATCGTTCAGAGTGGTTCCGACATGAAGAAGTGAATTATGTCTACGCAGTCAAGAATAATTTCTGTGATAAGTGTCCTACGAACAAGAAATGTCCTTTCTCCAAGCGAGGAAAGAAGAGGCTGAAAAAAAATTTACTCATCGAGAAATTCTCGTGAAACTTTCATCTTACCTTACATGAGAAAATTTTCGACAAAGAAAAGTGAGACATCTCGAAGCGATTTAAGTATAAATGAAATTAGCCTTCACAGATTTGAAGTTATTGTAATTTCAAACAGTTTTCATAAAGCTCATAGCTTGTAGCAAATAAACATTTGCTATTCACAATAATAATCATTGCTTTTTTTTTAATTAGGTTTTGCAGTTGTTACTAGTGTAGCTATACCTTTTGCATTTAATGAAAATTTGGAATGTATTAATTAATCTTTATTAATTTAGACTTTGTTTGGTTTTTATTTTATGAATTCTTCATTTCATTTTGACATTCTTAACTTACATAGTATATATATCCACGTATATATGTGCTGGTATTAATCATCGTATTTATATTCATTATTTTTTTTGGTACAAAAAGATTGTACAAGATATCATTATAAAAAATAAATTCAAATCAAGTTTTTATTTTTCAATGTGTCAGTGTTATTCAAGAATGCTATTTTTAATGTTTCACCCTATACCTACCGACAAACTTTACCAATATTATTCCCCACATGAAGTTTTGAATTACAATGTTTGCTGTGATGTGTTTTTCATCGTCTCTCATGTTTCGTGAGTTTGGCCTACTTTTATGGTGGCTATCTTGGCTATTTTTACTCAACCCAAATCATCATTGTGAAAAAAATGGTGTTTGTCGAATGAAAAATTGAAAAGTTTGAAGGTAATACGAATGTACGGATGTCATACTTTATTTCGTCTGTTAGTAGTAACTTCAAAAATTTCTAAAATTTCACATTTCGAATTGTTCAATTCAATATGCTTATGTAAAAAATATTTCATGGTATTTATCCTTAGAATTTCCCGCATCTCCGATATTAGATAAAGATTTGCAAAATTAGGTTTTCCCAACATGCGAGCATAATGAGAGTTGAAAACATTTTACATTGGAGATAGTTTTCAACATTCATATAACTGGATAATTAATTTACAAGTCACATGGAATGTTCTTATATATGTTATGTGTGTTTAAATTATTCTTTTCCATCTAACATTCTTCCATTTTTACCTCATACAACAGAAACCGGTAAATTACGTTGAATCGCATTTTCCTCGTCATTTACCTTTGGCGGTATATTGGCAGTTTGTGCGACAGATTTCCGTTGTTTATCGAGAGGCAAATATATGTCGAAACGTTGCGTTTGAAGTTTCTTGTTATCTGTTAAAAGTGTTTATCTAGCATTAGGCGACTGAATATGGCAGAAGATTGACAAACGTTCATTTCTATGGGGGGAAGAATATTTTCCAAGGGCTCGAGAGTGGAGTGGTAGGAGCTTACACGGTGGAGCTTACGTAGCTGATCTGTTTGGAAGGTCCTCATTCACACGGACTGTTCGGACATCGACAAAGGAGACGTATAGCTACCGCGGCGCAGCGCACATCGTGCGCTTCAAGAGGATCCACCACGTCGTTTTTCAACGTCTCCTCTTACGCTTTACTTCCACCTCCTCTCGAACGGTGCTCGAGACACTTCCAAGATAATCACTCGAGGAGAGGCTGAAAGGATTTCCCCTCGGCTACGAGGCACTTCCCGCGCGTAATCCTCGACCCTCAGTGTCGAATTCGTCTTGGGCACAATGAACCTCGGCCTCTTGTGCTGAATATGTGGAAATCAGAGGGACAGAAAGGGAAACGTAAAATAGAGAATGAAGGGGAAAAAGAGATAATGGATAAGAGTCTAACAAGGAAAATGGGAATGATAGAAAACGGGACCACTGAGGATTATCTTGGAGTTTTCCTATGACCACAGTGTCTTTTCCTTTGTCGTCTTTTGCATGGCTTGCATCTCTCGGGCGGTACACTTTTCAAACTTATGTTTCCTTACGCAAAATGTAATTTTATTGTAAATCACGTAAAGCTTTATCGTAATCTACATTTCCCTATTTTATTTGCTTCCTCTAAGATTAAAGATATTCTATCTCTGTCTGTTCAGTAAAATAAAATAAATACTAAAATCAGAAAGTCAATGGGTTCAATTTTACTCAGCAAATACAATATTTGTACAGTACTTGCATAGTGTGTTTGCACTAATATGTCAACGATGTTAATCGCTGGACTGCATTGACTATGAATAAGTTACAATGAAAATAGCAGAAAAATAGCAGTGTGTGAACACATTGCTTCCATTAGCGATAACTGTGTTATTGCAATAATAGTACCCGTATTGATTTAGACGAAATTTAAGAAAACTCCATGCATAATGAAAACTTATATTAATTTTGTCAACCATTGGATGAGTATAAATTTGTTTTTCCTCAACATTATTTACTTATTTTCATTAATGACAGTAGTTTTATTCATCGGAAATGTGTGGGGTAGTTTTAGGTTGTTTTCTGGCATAATAAATATTAACATGTTTTTACAGGAGTAATATATTTGATACTAAGATAAAAATTTGAGACTCAAGCGGTTTTGTATTACCGTATCATTGTGTTTATAAAACGCTGTTTTATGTAAATAGTTGTAACGGCAGTTAGTAAATGTAAATACAATTACAAATTACGAATAAGTGCATTACCTTATAGATGTTTATTCGTTATTTCATATAAGGCTAATAATACGATTTTTATTCATATATGAATATTACCGTTTGCATATCTCTTATTTCATATATTTTTAAATGCTGCAGTCAGTTTTTAAAGTTTATGCAAAACAATTGAGGGTAAATAAAATTTTAGGAGCAATTGTATTTCACTTCGAGCAATCGAATAATAGTATAAATTTTAAAGATAATTGTGCCAAAGAATTTCCTTTTTCCTATGGCGATACATTTCTACTGGAACAAAATCTGTAGTTTTGAACTGTGTAAAGGACATTATTGAGCACAGTCAAAGATTTCTGAAGAACAAGAAGTACCAGAAAAGGAGCGGGTAAACCATTAAATATCGATACAAGTAAAAAGTTTTAATAACATTTACATTTGACTTACTTTTCACTTCTTTTCATTTTTGATAAATCTCTCCTATTTCAATCATTTTCTGCCCTTAAATCGAGCGCATTGTCTCAATTAAACGTGTTCACGGAACATAAGTGGACTTTTGAAGTATGTAACATAGTCATTAGATTGGTGTGAAATTTTGATACGGATAAACGCGATGTTATCGATTGACAGTGACCGTTAGACTGACCTGCCTTGCAGATGTCGACATCGAGATCACCGGTAATAGCGTGTGGAAACTTGGTAGTTAGAAGTTCCGCGATGGTGAATCTGCGCCGACGTCTCTTAAAGGTATCCTGTCCGCCGTCGGCCCTGAGGTGCCGGCAGTCGGCGAATTCAACCGCCAGGTAGACGATCGCGAGGATCTTGAGGAGCCTCATCTCGTGATTATCGTCCTAACGAGTTGACGACCTTGAGTATGAGCTCGGTCATAACAGGCCGTTCTGCCCTTTTCCGTACTACTACCGCCCACGCCGATACATTTGTCACAGTTTTTGCAGGATCGCGTCACTGAGTTTCACCCTCGCCGAAGGATTCCTCTCGCGAAGCTTCCACGTATCTTTCACGCAGTAGCACGAACAATGATTTTCCCCAGTATCACCGATCACTCGTCCATCCTTCGACCCGTTCGTTCTTTCCGCGATGAATTACACTGTGTTCGCCGCGAGAGCTTCGATTAGTACGACTTTTCGACGAAATTCTAAATCCTGCGCTTATTTCCCGTGATCGACGATACGAGCGTCGAACGAAACTTCGGTCGGGTTCGTGATTCGAGAGGCATGAGTTTTCAATGACGATCTTTCACCAATGCTCCATGGAAGTTTTTACCGAGAGCGCAAATCGCGACACAGCGGTGCGGAGAGTAGGTTGAGACGATTTGCCGAATGTTATCGTCAACGATAAACCGTGGGATCGCGGTCGTTTGCGCGCGCGCGCGGTCAAAGTTCGACCCCGTCGATTAGGGAATTCAAAGAAGCGTCTCGTCGATCGTCCTTGCGTGGAGAACGTGGAGAACAGACTGATCGTCCCTCGCGGTTGCACTGCGCCTCGTTCGAAAGCGCGCGCTCGACACTCGGATTAAGTCGAGAGAGGGACGAATCTCCGGGAGGGAGAGGGACGGCCAGACGGAGACAGGGTGGAGACGGAGATAGAGAGAAACATAGAGACGAGTTCGCCGGAGGGAGAGAGATAAATCGAGAGAGCGAGCGAGAGAGGGGGAGAGTCGAAGGAGAAGAAACGAAGAAAATCAAAAGAGCAACGGCAGAAAAACCAGAAAAAGGGCACTAAAAATAATGTTACACGCGACAAAAAGGATCTATTATTTTCCTCCTGTTCTATTGCAAACAAGTGTTAGAAACGATCGAAAGTCGGAATAGGGATTCGCATTGAACAGTGATCAATCCATACGCAAAAGTAAAATACGTGAGAATACACGAGAAAAACGGTAAAGGACTTGTAAAACGACGAGAGGCCAAAGACAAGGGAAGGAAGTTGCGTATGCGCAGAGGAAAGAGGTGAACGATAGGTGGGTAGGGAAATGGGAGCATAAAAGGTGAATAGGAAGAGAAAGAGAAAGCAGAAGATATATGCGCGTATTGGAAGAGGGGAACGTCAGGAACAGTCGTATCCTCCCTCTCGAACTGCTCGGCACGAGGGTGGCCGAGACACTGACCGAGCTTCTGCCCCATGAGCGCCGCTCAACATTCGAGGAGAATCGTCGAGTGGGAAAACACTCACGCTATATCATTTCCTCAAAAGCCTCGTAAATGAAATATCATTCCTCGCGCTCTTCGAGCGTCGATTCGTTTTATGCATATTTCACATAATTTCCTAAACATTGCTGCGTTTAATCACCAATGCAAGGCTTCGATAATAGCGTAGGTTTCGTTATTTGTGTAAATAATAATCATAATAATAATAATAATAATAATAATAATAATAATAATAATAATAAATGTCTTTACTGCACACAGTTGCATGAGGATAGTACATAGTAGAAAGGAGAATAAAAATGATACATAAAACTTGATGTGAGCAATAGGCGAGGTTCAGCATAAGGCTGTTTTGCTACCTAACCAAAATACTGATACACTAAAATTTCAACAACATCATTCTTGTTGCAGATAGTATAATACTGTACCTTGCGGATGTCGGTGTTATTTGCGATATGGAACTGCGAAAGTAACCCAAGGCACGTTTTGTATAGCTTTTGTCAAGGATTTGTGTAGCTTTGTACGTATGTATGTGTATGTGCAATATACTCGAGGTTGAAATGAAAACGTGTAAGTAACTACTTATTGATTTTCAGAATTTTTGTTATTAGAAATATACGTGCATAATACAAATAATTAATAGTTTTAAATATGTAGGTATACACGTAGACACATGTACTATACTATATATGTTTAACACAGATCCGTATTCATTCTTTCTTGGTATAGGACGATTTCTTAATAAGCGTTCATACATAATGCCATTTTAAAATCATACTACAACATTATAATTAAAATTAATGACTAACAATACGGCTAAGATTCAATATTAAAATTAAAAATAGTAATGTTGTTAAGATTTATCAGTTATTATGGATGCTTTTTAGATTGTGTGTCAATTTACCCTTATAGCTCATATAATTTTTTATGTACATCATATTACTTTATCATGTTAATTAATTCTATACTTTTTGTAGTATTTAAATTATACACTATTTTATGATATCATGAGTACACATAAAAGTGTATATTAACACTTTTGACAATGGCACGTGTAATTTACCTATTCAATGTTCTTCATTTTTCTCTTACTTGTTCAAATAAATAATTTTTTTAACCTTTATTAAGGCAGCTGTGAGAAAAATGATGTAAGCTAATTTTGGAGGAACAGAAGAATGGCGATTAAAGATATTAGCCGTTCGTAAAGTAAGTCGACACTATCGTCTAGCCAAGTACAAACAGGAAAGCATATAAACATCTTGTAAGCATGATTAAAAAGCACAGTATCGATCGTAAATTGGCATGCAGATATTCTATTTTTAATGGTTCTGTGTAATATCTACGACAATTATACAATATCGGTGTATTACATTTTTGAAAAGAATACATCCTGTTGATTTTTTCAAAAAAATATATCTATTTATACCATTCTGGAAAAAGTGAATATTACAGTCGTGACATCTATATTTATCTGCAAAGCTATGTAGACATTTCTAGCATTGCAATTACTATTAAAAAACTTAAAATAAAACAACATTCCTTGACTATTATAATCGTTACATACACGACTCGGCATTTATGCAAGATTAAAATTGTAGTTTCTCTAAACAAGGTAAGGGATTACTAAAAATATTAGTTCTGATAAATGATAAAGAGTGACGAATGGTTTGGGTCGTCAGGATAACGATGACTATTACTTACGAATCTAAAGTTATAAGACTTGAGGGTCTTCTATTCAGCGATTCTTCAATACATACGTTCGGAAGAGCGTGGTGACTGATTCGGCCCTTCGGCCTTGCGGAAGCACGTGTCCCGTGTCCCACACGCGAGGACCTGCAACGGTCAAGTATCGGATTACTGTCATAGGATCACCCTTTAGGAACCCTCTGGCTGCCTGTTCGGTGGGGTAAGTGCATGTCGACGCTACCCGGAAACCCTCCACTGGAGAATAATCTCTGTACACGCGAGAGGGAAAATACGAATTCGCTTTTAACGGTGCACGATAGACCGCGATTCGCATGCCGTATAAGTCGGGGGTCAGACGCACGGTCGTTATATTCTCCATTTTTACACGGTCTTTGACGTGTTTTGACACGAGCTCTTATCATTGTATGTCTCAATCGACGAGGGTTACAAATATGCAACGTGTCGATCCTCGCAATATTTTCTTATATAATTTACATTTCCTCTACCCAATTTGTTCAGTCAATATTCTTTAGCCCTTATGTACTGTTTTTAGTAATACTTCTTGATTCTTTAATGCAGTAGATATTTCATACTATGCCCTAACAGATATTGGTCACCGATCAAAATAAAAATTTGACAAATCAGATAAAAATATGTAAATTTATTTCTTCAAAGAATCGGTACTAGACTTCACAGTAATACAGTTTTTTAATTGCCGTCGTGAACAATTATTTGTAATTGATGCGGCGTAAAAAAAACATTTTATTTGAAGCTGTGATAAAAACATTAAAATTAACCTGTCGCGATCTTTGTTATTTTAGATATTCGGTGTCATTTTTGGTACTTTAAACACTAACAGCTGTACAGAATTACATTACTTAATGTTCTGTAATTATAAAAACTGCTAATCATTAATTGCATATTTCAATTTCTACATAATCTAAATTTCACTATTAAGATCACGTTCTGTTACAAGAGTTTGTAACAGAATTGTTACAAGAAAAAAGTCAGAATTTCGACCAATACGCATGACGCCTAAAGCAGACGAAAAAGGAAAGGGATGTCTGATTTTGAAATAAGTTTTAAATATTTATTCCATTCCATTTTTTAGGAAAAGAAAGTTCTAAGGAAATATTATAATGCTACAGTTCTACGACAAAAGTAGAATGTTCCATTCTCGAATTATTACATACAAATAAATAACTACTACAATACAAATTTTAATCACCATACATTATTTATTTGAAACTGTATTTCTTATTTACAACATGGATAAAAATATGGAAAAATTAGCCGCGTGAAGTTCTTATGGCTACATGATTTTTATGTTATTTGAAAATTACTATAGACTAAAATGATCGTCTAATAAAATGTTAATTGTAAATTCATTATTTTTCATATAAGTCTTATAACATATATCGCACATATATTTTTCCTTGTATCATTACAACTTTTATGTAAAAACAAAAAGAAGTTGTTGAAAGCCTTACCGACCTTATATTTCTTTAATTGCCTTGCACATTTGTGTTTCAGATTTGTAGCATCTGTTGAATTTCAGTCATATGCATACGTTATATAACACTTGTGATTTCATAGAAAATTTATTTTGTGAAACTCAATCTTCATATTCTAAGATAACGTTTCAGAATTAACGCAAGTTTTCCATTTTTTCACGATAAGATAAAGCATTAAAAATCATGAGATGTGCGGGAGAAATGTATCGTATCGACTGTTCTAAGATAAATGAATACATTTACTTTCACTTTTGAAGTCATCGATGGATGTTGAAAATTGTCGATATTGTAATTCATCTTGATCTAAATGGGCTAGTGCAGTTCTTCTCAGCACAGATAAGTCAATGCAGCAACCAGTTTATTTTTTAAAACGCATTTTGCGGAGAAAATTTGAAAAAACCATCGCATAAAAACTTACTTCTTAATTCGATCGCGATGGCTTGCAAGCGCACCAAGTCGAAAGCTTTCCTCATTCGTACAAACTAGCACTCCCCCCTGCAGGAGATTCAACGGTGAAAATAATTAACGTGGAAAGTTTCTGCGTGATCGAGGGACTTTCCTGCGTGAAGAAGAGAAGTACGTTGCGACGGTAATGTGGATCGATGCTCAGCTACATTAACTAAAGTCGTTGAGTTCTTCTCCCTATCCCAACCCCCAATTTCTTTTACTTTCATTTTTTTGCTAATTCCTCATTTTTATTTCTGACACGTTACCAAGTCTCCGCGTGTAATATTATTCCTTTAAACCTGGTACACATATGTTCCATATTACTCGTTATCTTATTTTGTAGGTTTCATATTTTATTTATACTTATCCTTACTTTCTGCTCGCATTACTGTTCCTATAACATTCATTAACTTATATTGTGTTTTAGTCAAATATTCCTTCTTGCGCAGTTCTTAATTTCTTTTCGGACAAATTCTGACCGTCCCCGTTATCTTTTTTAAAAAAAATGTTGAACAATCGGACTCATTAAGAAACTGGAATAATTATAACTTCCTTGCCCTCAGGAATAGCGTGAGGTTTTGAAAATATCATTAAAGGCTATAAGGTTATTTTTCAGACTTTTGGAAAACACCAGACACCAATTATTGGATAAATTTAAAGTGAAAACACCACAAGGTAATGGCAAAAGTATTCACATATCGTTGAACTACGCACAATTAAAACATAATTCGTTTCGTAGTATTTATGGAAAGCACGAACATAAACTTATTGTGATACTATTTTTCATTTTCGGATCGTCAAACTGTATTGTCGTAGAACCCCACTCTAACTCACTCTAACGAACCTTAGGCTAAATGTGTGAAACGTGTGTAGACACGCTTTTAAATTTAACTGAACGATTTGTCCACACCATTGTCACGCGTGAAGTACTGTGGAATTTTTTAAAGTTTGTAGGACAAACTTCACGAATTATTCCTTATATCACACTGGATTAAATGTTACATAGAAAGATTAAACTTCTGACATTCAAGAAGATTCAGTAGCCGGGCGGCAAGAAGGTGAGGATAAGTTTTCTTGAGAATGTAATTCTTGTTGCAAAGCTTGTAATTGTTTGGTTTTAAAGTCGACTTATAACCATCCTTAGCAAGATAAAGTGCTATAAACTGTGCGTAGATTACAACTCGGTGAGAAGGAACGGTGGGTAAAAGTCTTTCATGCCACGAGACAGAGAAGTGTCGAGAGAGGAAGAAAGTAGAAAGGGCGAAAAAAGGGATGAAAAAACTGAGCTCGAACTCGTTTAAGAGATCTGCCGCGATGAGTAATTAATCAGCGTTAACAGCTACTCTGCACTTCACGTATAATGAAGCCGATTATCCTGGCACTGAAGTCTTCTTTGTGAAATTTCGTCCCTTCGACGATTCGGTACGGTTGATCTTCGTACCGTTGATTTATAGAGGAAATAACCTGAAAATTACTTCTATTAGATCGTTGTATTCTAAGAGAAATTTGATTTCAGAGTGTTTTATTTTTTATAGACCTAAATTCAGATTATGTACACTAGTGTGATTATATTTCAGATGAAACCTTGTAAAAATATGTAATGATTTTTATACGTAGAAATCATTTAGTACTTAGAAATGGGCAAAAACGTAGATAATCTAAAGATTCACATTGTAAAGGTTTACTGTACTTATTGTACTTAGTAAATAAACGCTGACGTTGGTAGTCGTTTACTCACGATGCTCGGTCTTGCTTGGCCAAGTGTAACGATCTTGATAGATATCTTAATTTGCGTGCTCTGCATTTCGCTTGACGGCTAAATATTCACAATATGAGCATAATTCTGAAAATTTGCCAACCTCAGGTAAACGATTCCAGTATTATCGATAATTAAGATACCTGTTTTTTCTCACACTAAAAAAAGGCTGTCATTTTCTTAATAATGTTTGAAAAGGAATTTTACATTGAATGCGTATATTTTCACGGCAGGACGTTTTAAAGACATATACATACGAAATTAAAGTCGACACTCTTTGATGAATTATATTCATTGAGGCTTTTATCAGTTATACTACACTTAGCGTTCCCAATTATTAAATCCCAATCTACCCTGCAATTATCTGATGGTATGATTTATTTGGAGAAATCGGATAAATTACTATATGGTGATGCTCGTAGCTGTACAAGTGTACTTCACGTTCAGCCGCGTTTTAATAAGTAAATGCTTCTTGTAAGAGACTTTAAAGGCAACCCCGAGTTTATCTGATTTCACAGAAGCACATATGTACCATGCGTTCTAAAGAGGGAGAAAAGAGAGGGTAAGCACAGTATTCCTGAATACACGCAGTCCTATTCATTGACAGAGCTCCTCAACGCTCATTAAAATGATCATTACATGTTGTAGAAATGATAAACGCCCATGTGCATGTTGAATTAGTAGTGCATTTAATTATGAAAATTCGACATTATTAATATATTTCACTGATTAAAGCACATCAAACAATCTTCGAATTATTTATTCACAAAAACTGTTAATGCAGTGTCACAGTGATGAAAGTACACAAGGACGTTTAAATTGTGTTAACTTTTAAACTAAAATCGTTTTAAAAAATGCTCCACATAATGTTAACGATCTTGAACTATTTTCGCAAATTACAGACAAAAGAATGTATCAGAACTTTAATACATAATAAATGTAGAAGTAGCACATAATAATTATCAGGGTTGGGAAAGTTACTTTATAAAAGTAACTCGTTACCGTTACCGTTACTTTTTCTGAAAAGTAACTTGTTACCGTTATAGTTATTAGAAAGTAACGAGTCGTTACAATTTCCGTTATTTTTTTATAACATAAATAAATAAGTTATTTTGCGTAAGAAAAATTGTGAACAATTCATTACTAGGTTATTACAAAATAAACATTATAAAATTTTATCGAAATTCTTTATTAATTTTTAATAAAATTTGTTGTTCCATGGTTTCGTCTTGTAAACGCCCTCTTTGTGGTGTTAATACAGAGCCACCAACGCTAAACATTCTCTGCACAGACGCACTGCTTGGTAGAGCTGTATTATATTAAATAAAAAGTTTTCTGATTTTTGGATAACCGTTCAACATTTCGATATTACAGTTATTTGATTTTAAAAATCGTTGCAACTCTTCTTCAAATTTTTCTACATAAAAAACAATTTAGAGATTTGCAAGTTGATTCCATCTACTTTTTTTATATAAGTAGGTTCTTCGTAATATTCTGCATAAACAGATAGTAAATACGCCGCGTACACTATAGATTTTCAGTACTGGCAGCGAATTACGGAACGCAATAGCGCGTTTATATACTGTGAATAAATCGGCTAATCACATTCAAGCATTTTAACAATGTAATAAGGATATTTGAATGTCGATTGACCGATTTACTTATGGCTTTATAGTCAAGATTAAAGTTTTAATGTAAAAAGAAGATTAAAAGATTAAAAAGAAGATTAAAAAAAACAATACTTTAAATAAATCAAGAAATTCAAAAAAGTAACGATAAAAGTAGCGGTTAAATTAATTACTCGTTACCGAAAAATGTAACTTCGTTACAAATAAAATTTGTAACGCGTTACTTCTCAGCCCTGGTGTGTTGTATGAATTTCACAGATGTGTAAGTGTAACAGACATTTGGCACAGCTACAGATATCCCCACAAGGTAATGATGTTACAATTCGGTATACAAGACAGTCGTAGATCGTCAGTGCTTCGATCAACATGTATACTTCATAATTTGTATCAAATCATATTAGTTTTTCTTGAATGATATTTATTAAGTTTACCGCGTCGAACGCAACATCCTTACATTAAAGAAATGTAACGGTAAGTATAATTATTGTTATTTATATTATTATATTATATTATTTATATTATAAATAATTATATTATACAAGAGCATAACACTGAAACGTAAATAGTACGGTAGATCGTTAATAATTTGAAACCATTGGAGGGCATATTGCGTTCAATTGTATGAATAAACGAATTTTTGGATCATAGCTCATCTTAGAAACAAAACTGAAAACATGTTGCAAGCCAACAGGAAAAATATTTTCTGGGACAAATATTTCTTCGATGTGTGAAAAAATGAGACTGGAAAATTAATGTTTCGTTTAGTTGGATAGAATTTACCACAGTTCAGAAATATTAAAACATTGCATTAAACTTATTATAATGTAATGCTAAATTTATTGTTACTTCTTAATTTTAAGTACTTTAAGAGATAATCGATGTCTTTTTCATTTCAATTCTGTAAATACTTATATCTTTATTTAATACTTATATCGTAGTATTTGCAATATTATACTAAATTAGAACATATTTTACTTGGGATTAAATTTTCAAAGCTTCTCAACAATACCTCTAACAACAGAGTCATCGTTATTCCTTAAATACAGGCGGTGTAGGTATTCGATTCGAATAATATACGAAAGTATTATTTACGCGTAGGACACACCACTTCGAAAATGTAAACAGTTTAGTATAACGCATGACCTCTACTTGCTGCGAGTAACCGACCGGTCATGTAACTGATACTTGGATTCTCGAAATTTCTGTTAATATCCGAATTTAAAATTCCGATAGACAATTCTAAATCTGTAAAATTTACTTCCCCTTTCGTACGATCTACCTATCCCGAGAAATGAAGGTAATTAGCACGTTTAACAAAGTATGAAGCAAAACCACTTTTAAATTATTTGGGCAAATACCTAAATCAAAATCATAATTCTTAAAAAAGGAAGGTAGATTATAGATGTTTGTATACAGATACCCATTATCTTTCTTATATACGCATAAATATAATAATAACACTAATTTGTGTCGAACCTTTTCCTTTGAACTTATTTCCAAATATTGGGTCTTCCGGAAAGTTCGTGCCGTTTCTCTATAAGTGGCATAAGGACAGGTTTGAATATATCGAAATGATAAAAAACAAATGACATGTTTACATATTCTAAAAGACGGTACTTTAAGCATATTTGGAAAAAATTATGATTACGATACGTTAATTTTTGTGAGTTTTATACGCCTTTGAATATCGAAGCAAATAAGGTGCATTATGCCTATAATGCTCTTCTTTTACCGAAAAGGCAAAAACGCCACACAAGTGGCAAACAAGATATACGCTGTTTACGGCGAAGGTGCTGTAACTGAAAGAACTGTGCGAAAGTGGTTTGCTAGGTTTAAAGCTGGTAATTTCAACCTTGAAGATCAAGAACTGTAAATATTATGCAAATCGTACTACAAAATTCGACTTTCGTCCTTTTCATTTTTCCAGGTAATACAGCCATCTAGTGCGCAACATGTTAAACAAAAAATGGTTGAGAGAACCAGGTAACATGGCCCATGTGGTTCTCTTGTGCATTTTTCGCATACAAATTGGCCGGTAAAACAGTAGAGGGTCGACTCGAATTACCTCTCTTTCAGTCTTCCCCAGTCTTTCCTTTGGATCTCGTTTATCGAGTTAGTTCTCCTTGCGGTTAAAGAAAAGGACTAGCAAGATGTCTTTGGCACTTGGAATGTGCGAAACTCCTGGTTGTAATGCCGTGGCTAGTCTTCAGTGTCCGACTTGTCTGAAGATTGGAATCAAAGGATCGTACTTTTGCAGCCAGGTGAGGAGTTTTTGTTCATCATTTAGGTTATGTTAATTTCGACCGTTGGGATGATATGTTTATTCCGGCCTCGCGATAAGAATATTTCTTTCGTTTATTCTGAATCGGCATCTCTGTATTGCTCGATAAAAAGGATGTAAGGGCTCTAATGCTTGCAATTTTCTTTACCTTACGTCGAATTATTGTTCCAGGACTGTTTCAAAGGAAGCTGGAAGACACACAAAGTTATCCACCGAATTGCAAGTGAGTGCTCTTCATACGGCATGTCCAATTCATTTAAATTGGGAAATCATTTACATGTTTTATTCTATTTCTGATTAACACTTAAAGAACCAACTAAATTTTTTGGTATTACACAAAAGAACACTGATAATTTTTTATAGTTTGCTATGTTAGGATAATATCTGTTGTACATCTTACCAATTACTGGCAAGTAAAAAAAATCTTAATAACTCTGCATTATTTACAATTTTGCGATTCGTTTCTCACATATGCATAACATTTGTGCAATAACTATTTCATATTACAAAATATTATTTAAAATAGCATTTTTTAAATTAAGCTTGCCAAAGCGAATTAAATATTACCCTTTCAAATAAAACATCTATTTTATTTATAGAAGGAGAAAATGAAAATAAATCATCAGATGAATATAACCCTTGGCCATTCTACCATTATACTGGCAAATTACGTCCCTACATGAAAGAACCACGACGTGTTGTCCCTGAATCAATTGGTCGTCCAGATTATGCTACCCATCCTAATGGAGTTCCTATTAGTGAACAACAAATGAGGGGTTCAGCACAGATAAAAGTCTTGGATGATGAAGAAATAGAAGGGATGAGAGTGGCATGCAAGGTACTTCAAAATTTGTTAAACTTTTATTAATATATTTTTCTGTCATTAATATAACTGGCAGGAATAACATTTAATATTTAATGGATAGTATTAGAAAACAAAACATCAATCTAATGATCCACTCAAAAGGAACCATTTATTGTAAGAATTTCATTATTGTAACAAATGGGTCAGATGTGTATTCCATAAATAAAAAATCATTCAGAGTACATCCTTTTATTCATATAAAACTAGCATTAATGTTTGCAATCTGTTATTCTCAAAGGAATTTTTAAAAGAAAATGTTAACAAATTAAAGTATTTCAGTTATATGTATCTTATGGAAACATTTTTTACAGCTTGGACGAGAAGTTCTTGATGAAGCTGCTCGTACCTGTGATGTTGGTGTAACAACTGCTGAAATTGATAGAGCAGTACATGAGGCTTGCATTGAGAGAGATTGCTATCCCTCTCCGTTAAATTATTATCAGTTTCCCGCTAGTTGCTGCACATCGGTGAATGAAGTTATATGTCATGGCATACCGGACACAAGGCCATTACAGGATGGAGATATCTGCAACGGTATTACAAGATATACAAATTATCCATGCCATATTTTAGAACGATATTTAATGGCAGGAGTATTTGATTTTTACAAATTTGAGGTTAAACATTTCTAAAAGTGGGAAAGACAGATGCCATTGCAGTCTAAAAGCTTGTTAAATATTTACATATCATGTAACATACTCCCTTGTTACATTGCATATCACAGAAAGAGACAGAAAGCATGATAAACATAGAATGAAACTTAGAATAAATCAAATTTTAATACATTATTATGTATTCGTGTTTTGCAGTGGACGTCACCGTTTACCATAATGGATTCCATGGTGATCTCAATGAAACATTTTTGGTGGGCAACGTGAAACCTGAAGTAAGAAAACTAGTAGAAGTTACGTACGAGTGCCTGGCGAAAGCCATCGACATTGTGCGACCAGGTGAAAAGTACCGAGAAATTGGTAACGTCATTCAGAAGCACGCACAGGCTCATGGATTCAGCGTCGTACGAAGCTACTGCGGTCATGGAATACATCGCTTGTTCCACACTGCACCCAATGTTCCGCATTATGCCAGTACGTACATTTTATATTTTATAGTAGACGTAAAATAAGTCGGTTTTAATGACATTCGTTTGGTAGTCTTCTGCAGCTCTTAACAGAAGTGCTTTGTGTACAAAATTAAGTTTAACGGATGAGATGTTTTATGATTACAAAAGTATTCAGAATTGTGATTTCGATTATTACATTAATGCCATGTACTGTAAAAAGAAATTGGCATGTTTTACAAGCAGGTTTAGGAGTATGTGTATAATGAACAGTGAAGGCCAAAATATTTGGCCTTATTCTCAACGATACTTTCCATTAGTTTTTTAAAGAATCATAACCGTTTCCTTCATACAGATATATTAACCGTTTAACTCCTTTTGACGGCGATACGGCGCTCTCAGCAGTCAAACGGTTGATCATGGACTCGTATATGATGAGATATTCTTATTCTTTAAAAATTACCTTGTTTTGTAAAAGTATAATGTACTTGATCGGAAAATGCTGATTGATTTTGATGATTATCGACAAGGTTAATTTGGATATCTAGGCAGAATGAACATCCACAATAATAATACATTTAAGGTATTTGACTAAATATTAATTCATAAGACTATTGATATTTAGTTCCAAAAACATACGAAACGTGGATGAACTATATCTTTAACACTACAATTTGCATTGTAAATACAAGACTGATTTCGCAATCACGTTCTACTCGTGCATGTTGTTGGTATTGACATTTTTAGGGTTTGATCTATTATTTATTTATTTATTTATTTATTAACGGGAGACACCCTTTTGAGTATAAACAGTACAAAGAATATTAGTGTACTCAAAAGTACTTGAGTATACATTAGCGATTCATGTGTTCGTCCGTAAAATGCATGTACAGAATATTCGAAAACTTATTTAGTGATACCGAGAATAAGTCAATAGATCCATTGAGGCGATTGTATGATGAGCAGGAACGGGTAAGCAACGTATTTGCGCCATAACATGTTCTGTGAAGCGGCACGTAAAATAATGTATAGTTTGCACCTCTCAGTGATCTAGGCGGACCAAGCAAACCAATCTGACTCAGAAGGTACGGGCAAGAAAGAATATTATTTAAGATTTTAAATAAGAACAACAAGTCCTTAATTTTCCTCCTGGTATGAAATGTTTTAATATTTAACCTAGAAAGTAGCGGTGTATAATCATGACTATCGCGAGAGAAGTATATACCGGATTTAAATGCCATATACCTTAAAAATTGATGACAGACAGACTCCATTCTATCTATGTGCGTCCTGCTGAATGGAGACCAAATTTCAGATCCATACATAATTGAAGGTACTATTAATGTATCGAATAAGTTTAAGAATAATTATAAATAGTTTTCCAGCGTTCTTACGCGACGGATATTTCTAAGCAGTCTTAAAGTCTGCTTTCCATTGCTTTGAGTTTCAATTCTTCTTCTGATTTTTCAGTGTTTATTTATAATGTTGAAATTAGTAGAAACTATTCACCTAGCAACATAAATGCTTTTATGTTGATGCAACATTTCACAAAGTGCCATTCTCATACGGTTGTCTATTGCTGTAATGTGATCTATTGCTGTTTTTTGCTGTCTATTGCTGTTGCTGTAATGTGAAATTGCTGTAATATGTTAACCGTGTGGGGATTTAATTGTGTAGGAAAAGGGTAGTTTTCAAAACGAAAGGAAAAGCGTGGTAGGTGGAGAACAGGGTTCTCTTCTACTCGCAGGAAATATTATTGAACCTTCAGTTTGCCAGTATATGATTTATTAACAGCAGAGCTGTATACTATGAGCGATCGGATCTAACATTGAACGATTATGAACCCCTTGCCGTACTATTTATATCGGAAAAATTCAGGCCCAAGCGATGCACCGCAATGGTCGGGAAAGGAGCCGAACTGGAATGAAACTTGAAACATGATATCTTGCGAATGAATCCTTGTGAAGTAGCCATGCGATTATTTACTTCATGGGGTGGTGCTCTTGTGAAATTAAAGTGCATCTGAACCAAAAACTTTTAAAAAATAATTTAATTTGTACATATAATTACGGCGGATCCTGTATAAGTAATAATACTGTAGTTAATCAATAGCGGAATACAAATAGTTTAAAACACACACATAAGTAATATTTGAATTAACATTAATTTTCTGACTTTGTCACAATCATCAAGCCTAAAAATGAAAAGCAAAACATAAACAAACAATTTAGTTATATGAAGCCCTCAATAACTATTTTACTGAAAAAAAGATAATAATAATGATAATAATAATAAACGTCTGTATTGTGTTGTGATACACAAAAAGCGAGGTTCAACAAACGCTGTATTACAACCTAACCTACTTAAGATTAAGAAACAAGATCAGAAGAAAACAGGTCAGAGTTACAGCTATATTAAACGGTTATATTAAATAGAATTGTAGTAAACTTAGAGAGAAGTACAAATACAAGTACAGAGTTATGCTAAACTTATGGAACTTAGAGATAAGTACAGTATCGTATCGTATCGTATTTATTATAGTGCCCTTGCGGGGTACACTAGGGACTCCCGCTCCCTTTACAATTCCTTATCTCATTCTCTTCTTAATCTACTTGTTACTTATTCTATTCTCTTGATTTTATCGCACCTCTCCTCCTTCCTTCCTCTCTCTCCCTCCATCCCTCGCCCCTTTTCTTCTTATCCATTCCTTCATCCATTCCTCCCCCTTGCCTTCCCCGTCCAGAATCCTTTTGATTTTCTCCCCTATACCCTCCTCTTCCCTCTTTTCCCCCTTTTCCATTCCTCTTCCACATAGAGATAAGTACAGATGTTTATGAAAAATTGGCACACATATTCTTCAGCACAAGCCTTGAAAGAAAAAAAAAGAAGTGGCAGAACGTGAATGGTACGGAAGAAGATTGTAATAATAGGAAGACAGGTAGCAAAAAAGAGATTGGAATTTAGTGGTGATACTCACAAGCCTAAAAATTAATAGTCATGGTATGGTACTTTATGAAACATTCCGGTAAATGCAAAGCTACCTTACATGCATTTGTCAGATATGTAAAAAAAAGTTTTCTGTAGCCCTTGAGGGATTTCCTCATAATGGGGAAACAAGCCGCCAGCATTTGGTTATTGAGATCAATCCCACCCATGCGTTTTCCTACAGTCGATTCATCAACTGATCTTGGGTCCTTTGTCGTTGGCTATCTTATATAGTCCGAATCAGTTCTTAAAATCTTAACCCTATTACAATCGGACGATTGAAACAAAGACAGCATGATCGAAAAAGTGACATAAATCTACGCTGTATTTAACAATTATAATGTTCAGCAACCGTCACTGTTCGATGCTATTTTTCATTGTATGTCGCCATTTTTCGACGTTAGTCTTTTTCCTAATTCTCATTGTATGACTACACATGTAGCATCCTGTATAACGCGAATTTCTACTACGCGGATTCCTGTAACGCGCGAAAAATGTTGCGATTATTATTTTTATATATTGCAATATCGCCATTTTTCGACGTTAGTCTTTTTCCTAGTTTTCTTTGTATGACTACACATGTAGCATCTCGTATAACGCGAATTTCTACTACGCGGATTCCTATAACGCGCGAAAAATGTTGCGACTATTATTTTCATATATTGCGATATCGCTATTGTGGGATAAATTGGAGGGTTGTTGCAGTGCCAATTGCGGTATAAAAATATAAACTCTTTATTATATACAACCAGCAGGTTTGAAACTATCTTGCGTGTTCGGCTATCACGTCTTTTGTCTTTCGTCTTTGACGTCGTCGCGCACGTTTTTCTTTTTTCGCTGCTCGCACGCGACTCTCTCACGTGGTGTCGCTCGCCGCGTTCGCCTTCTCCAAAAAAAAAACGAGCACTTTCATACCGGCCGTACAATTGCACGCACATAAATAAAAAAAATGATATAGTCATGTTTTATTATCTTATTTCCTACACTATTTTTCGACGTTAGTCTTCTTCCTGATTCTCTTTGTATGACTACACATGTAGCATCTCGTATAACGCGAATTTCTACTACGCGGATTCCTATAACGCGCGAAAAATGTTGCGACTATTATTTTCATATATTGCGATATCGCTATTGTGGGATAAATTGGAGGATTGTTGCAGTGCCAATTGCGGTATAAAAATATAAACTGTTTATTATATACAACCAGCAGGTTTAAAACTATCTTGCGTGTTCGGCTATCACGTCTTTTGTCTTTCGTCTTTTGCGTCGACTCTCACGTCTTTCTTTTTTCGCTGCTCGCACGCGACTCTCTTACGTGGTGTCGCTCGCCGCGTTCGCCTTCTCCAAAAAAAACGAGCACTTTCATACCGGCCGTACAATTGCACGCACAGAAATAAAAAACATGATATAGTCATGTTTTATTATCTTATTTCCTACACTATTTTTCGACGTTAGTCTTTTTCCTAATTCTCTTTGTATGACTACACATGTAGCATCCCGTATAACGCGAATTTCTACTACGCGGATTCCTATAACGCGCGAAAAATGTTGCGACTATTATTTTCATATATTGTGATATCGCCATTTTTCGACGTTAGTCTTTTTCCTAATTCTCTTTGTATGATTACACATGTAGCATCCCGTATAACGCGAATTTCTACTACGCGGATTCCTATAACGCGCGAAAAATGTTGCGGCTATTATTTTCATATATTGTGATATCGCCATTTTTCGACGTTAGTCTTTTTCCTAATTCTCTTTGTATAACTACACATGTAGCATCCCGTATAACGCGAATTTCTACTACGCGGATTCCTATAGCGCGCGAAAAATGTTGCGACTATTATTTTCATATATTGTGATATCGCCATTTTTCGACGTTAGTCTTTTCCCAATTCTCTTTGTATAACTACACATGTAGTATCCCGTATAACGCGAGTTTCTATAACGCGCCAAAAATATTACGACTACTATTTTCATAGAAAGTGATTCTTCGTACCATATGCTGTGTAATGAAATGAGGAAAAGAAGAATTATTCCAGTATCATCCATGTGTGGTACATATGTTCTCATGAACAAATTGTAAATTATTTTGAGTAAAATAAAAAAAAGCGTGTTATACGTGGAAAATTCTCGTACAACACAATTTCCTTTAAGGCGAATCCATATAATGCGAAATGTATTAACCGCGTTATACGGGACTACTGTATAACCAATCTCGCCACGCAAGCATTATCGTTCTCTATCAACACTCTTCGACACCTACTTTCCCTATAATATACTGATTGTCTGTTAAAACTTTCTGTAAGGAGTCTCTTTGGAATCTCCTACGTTTGTGTTAGAATTATCTGCCAAGTTCAGATACATGTTACGCCATTGTACATGGAACGTATTCAAAAACGTTGTCCGTCGTTGAACAATCGTAGCAAGACTACCAATTGGTCTAGCGCATTGCTCCCGTGTGCCAGCCCAGATCACTTAGCCCTTCGTTATCACCTGAACATATTGTTTCGGACTTGTGAAGAGCTCACAGGCCTTTGATTCCCACGCAAGTTTGGGCTATCTCTGCTAGTTCGAGTTGTTGCACAGTCTGAAATTTCTTACAAATCTCTTGCGTTTATACGAGAATGATTTATTAAGTTGAAGTACAGGATAATATTCCGACAATAACTCCACGAGGAACGTATTCATTGACTTGCGGTTAAGCGTACCACTGATCGGTCATCCTATCCGTATTGCTCGACCATCCCATCGACATACTCTGTCCATTTGTCAACCGCTATGTCGTCCTTTGACAGATCGAAAATGAGAATCAATGTTCGTCCTTCGGACAAATATACGAATCGCAGATGGGTGGTAGAGAACGGTGGCTCAGGCCTTCTACCAGCCTTTCAAATCCTGCCAATGTTTTGTTTCCGACCTTGCATTTGCTTTGTGCATCCCCGTTTCACGAGGATCCAGATGAAGACCGCTATTTCGCTTCCTCGATCCTCTGTGCCCAGCCTGGTGGCGTGCGCGGTGACGACCCATCTCACAATTTCACCTCTAACTCTCTTTCTTTCTTTTCAATGACTTTGGGTCGTGAATGAAGCGCGCACGCGTGGCAAATCATGCACGCGTTGATCTATCCCACTTCTCTCATATGTAAGGAATCTTTTACATTAATACGAGAATGTGGTATACAAAAACGTTGCTAGTCGTTGAACAGTCGTAGTGAGGATGGGTTGGCCGGTTGGTCCAACGTTTTTTTCCCCCTTGTCCCTAGTCTAGACCTAGACCTTGTTCTTGAAGAGTTTCGTTGGCACCTAAACGTTATCTTATACACTTGGACTGATGTTTGATGTTTTAAATACCGTGCTGGGACGTGTTTTACTGTACAGTCCCAATTTTCTCGTACGTCTCAGTATTTGGTATGACGCGAAATACTTGGAAGCCTATGATAAACCGGTCTCTGTTGTGTCCTCTTGTACTGGCTTATTGTCTCTTAATTTTAATACCAAACCTAGTGACACTTTATGTATAAAGATAATTCTATAGCTTTTTAGATTCAGACAAAAATAACACCTGTCTTACTCTTCTTCTCCGCACCTTTTTTTACTAATTATTGGGTTCTTGAATTAAAGATTTGAGGCTTTCGCGACCGTTGTTATGATAACTTACTGTGGCTTCCGAGTTAGAGCCGCGTCTTGGGATATTATAATCTAACCGACGTTTCGTCAACATTGCAGCTGACTTCCTCAGGGTCTGGTGACACTGATACTGGCGTGTCACCGGTATGAGAACTCCTTAAATACCCATGTGTGTCGTTCCGGATGACCACACTGACCAATCAAAGAGATTTTTTGGTTGATCAGCTGGTCAATTAAAAAATCTTTTTGATTGGTCAGTGTGGTCATCCAGAATGACACACATGGGTATTTAATACCCATTTTGTAATACCAGTAAAACTTGGCGGGCGTATAAAGGAGGTAAATGTAAGCAACTTTTATTAATATACTTCTGATCTCGGGTCATTATTTTCGATTTTGCAACCTCGTGCTAATCCGCCGGTCCTAAATCCCTTCGTGCCTGTTCCGTGATAGAGTAGATAGAGCTGCGTGTAGTTGCTGAATGTTGGGAACATCACGACGTTGTGTTATAGATCGTTTAAATCTTATATCATAGATCTTTTAAGGCAAAAGTTGCTGATCTTGATGCTTTATACGCTATCTCTTCAGCCATTACGACTCTTAGTGTTCACATCATTAAGTTTGCTTTGCTTTGTCCTTAGTTTGGAGTTGGGTTACATCAAACTCCGGTCTGCACACTTTAGCCAGGGTGGCCTTAGACTTGCGTACTGTTTTAGACTTTGGGCTTCTGTTGCTAGTTTTCAAATCCGATACTCATGGTGGTCGAGCACTCCACTGAATCCACATTTCACATCGCACGGACAAAGTGTGCTCGAGAAATTAGCTGAACATTTGCTTGATGATGTGGATTTTCAATCGTGGCTGTTGAGGAATTCATTGCGCGTGAAGAATTCTTCATCATCAGTGAATAACACGCTTCGCAGAAAATCACGATCCCCGCGACACATGTCGAAAAATCCCTCTTCCTCATTTAATACACGCCAAATATTTACATGGTTAGTACGTAATTCACGTGCAATCGATCGAGTACTGAACGACGGATTAGCATCAACGCGAACTTAATAAGACATATTAAAAATGTTCAATCTGCTCGGACCTTATCACGCCGGGAAACGCTTTTTACATAATACTTTTTCAGTTTCTACAGAGTTGTGATTGAACTTAACAGAAGCTTTTTTTATTTGATTCGCATTCATATACTGTCCGAGTATAATGATCCGATTTATATAGTTTTGTTGAGAAGCGTGTCGTAGTAACTTTTGATTGTTTGGCAGAGGTTTTGGAAGTTCGTTTTTGTTTCGACGGATAGTTGCAATGGTAATAGTTTCCTTTGCCAGCAGTTTTGCGGTTAGTGACTCGTTCGTAAAAATATTATCGGTTTGTTCCTTCTACAGCCTATAAAAGGTAAAACGAACTCCCCAAGCGGAACTGAAGATACTTATTTTTCATCCCTTCCTAAATACGGAAATCCACTTATGACGTATTTGTTAACAACGTCAGATGCTAACCAGAACTTGATCCAAACTTAATTTTCCTCTTAATTTTCCTCCCTTGAGAAACAGGTCGCAAAATTGCCACCGTGCTGAACCTCACTCGTTGCGGCTTGTTTGCTTTGATTTGCGAATTATGTAGTGTTCCTTTATGTTTATTTCATGTATATTTTATTTACATGCCACAATGAAGACATTATTATTATTATTATTATTATTACTATTATTACTATTATTACACGTCCGCATTGACGTTTTCATTTTCCGGAAGTTTCTTGAAATACAGAATTCTTCCACGATCCCACAATTTCGACTTAATAATTTGAAACCATTTTATAACTAACTTATTTGTTAGTTATTTTATAACTAACTGTACCAATGAAAGGCGAAAGCTGTAGTTGATTACTAATAGGATCAGCACATTCAGTGGGTGAAGTAGTATTGTTATTGTTAACACTGAATTCATTTTCTTTGTCTTCATTACTAGATACAATTATATTGCGTCGTGTAGAAAGACGTTGAATAGATATTATTTCGCTTGATGTATCTGTTGAAAAATCTTCAAAAGAACTTATTCGTGTAAACCTACGGGGTTCCATTTTAACTTGCGAGAGAGGCACAATAGAAACATCGCTTGAAAATTTTTCATTTTGTAATGCCATGTCTGATTACAAAGAGTAAAAATTATATACAGTGGCTCCAAAAAGTATTTGTACACCTGTTTTTTCGGAATAACTTTTTAAAAAATGAACATATCGACGTGAGACTTGGACTGAAGCTAGCCGAAGCTAGCTGAAGCTTTCACGTCATATTAATTTTTTAAAAATTTATTCCGAAAAAACAGGTGTACAAATACTTTTTGTAGCCACTGTAATTATTTTTTGGCAAATCTAAAGAACAGAACGAAGGATAATTTGGAAGCAATTTTTAAAGTCAAAATATGAAAGTCTATAACACTCAAATAAGTACTGTAAGGCGCCCAAAGGGAGGAGGCGGACAAATAAATTGAGCCATCCGTCTTATTCGAAATCTGTATTGTCTGGTTCACGTTCGACTGCTGACTGACTGGCGATTAGTGTTGCCAGGTGAAATCTGAAAGAAACAGTAGAAAAAATTATATTTTCAATTAACCTTCTTGTGTGCGTAATGCCGCATAATGTTTTCCGCATATTGTTTTACTTAGGTTATTGAAAACCGGTAGTATATAATTAAAAAAATGTAAACACATTTTAGTAAATGGGTTATTCAGTACTTGCAGAATATCTTCTGGAGCAGTTAGTCACTCATTAGTAACAGCACCAATAAAATATAGCTTTAAAGTATCATATTGTTCCACAATCCTGGCATCTGCTGCATGTAAAGACAGCCATCTTGTCTGGCATGGATGAAGAATTTTGTGGGGTTTCAGTTCCAGAAATCTTTGAAATTCCTTAAATTCAATTATTGGACTTGTCTGTATGTAATTATATATACCTCTTATCAGGTCTTCAATGAACCGTGGTAATTTTTCATTAGCATAAGATGCACATAGGGCAAATGAATGACATATGCATTTCATTGTGTATAAGTTTGGTAAATCATTTTTTAATGATACATTGACAGAGTTATGGCCACTCATCATCACATTAGCACCATCAGCTGCCTGGCCAATGAAGTTTTCCTGCCATGGAATGTCACATTTCTCCAGGCTTGAAATAATAAGTTTGTGTACCGATAGCCGTACCATCTTCTAGAGGTACCGAATCAAGGAAAGCATCAGTGACATGAAAATTTGTCATTGCTCTCACAACTAGACACAAACGTTTTACAGTACTGATGTCTGTAGATTCATCTACAATAATTGAGAAAGGGCGACTTCGCATAATGGAACGAAGTTCTTCCTTTTCAGTAGCTCCTAGCACATTTTTAACTGTGCAGGTAGCTTTTGTACTACCCAATGTAATGCCTTTGGCAATTGCAGAGTCAAGGCAAATTGCTCTAATTAAATCAGGAATGTGTTCTGCAGCTGAGAAAAGAACAATGTGCTCAGCAATATATGAAGAAAGTCTAATTTCAGCTTCTTTAATTTGGATGGCAAGATTACTTTCTTTTGATGTTGATGGTAATATCTCTGCAATACTCTTTTGCCCTTTTATTGTTGCACATTTACTGACATGTTTTGTTGTACTTTTATGTTTAATTAAATCAAACTTTCCACCATTTGCAATACTTATATTAACCGCAAGCTTTACAAAATCCGAACCCTTCACCCGTTTTACTTCTGGTTAACTAGCCCTTATATTCTTCAAATTCCGTCCATTCATTTTTAAATTTCTGGCTATATTTTGCTTTCTTGGTGGTATTCATTGTGAATTATTACAGTAAATAGTTAGAGCAAACTACTGCAGGAAACAAACATGCAATGCATCACACACACTACACTCAAATTTAATAAAGTTAGTAATTATTATTTTCAAACCTGGAACAAACTAAAAATAACGAATTTGAGTGCATACTGATATATGAGTAGATCTGGCAACACTGATTGTCTGGTTATCATTCGACTGCTGACTGACTTTCGACGGAGACGTCCAGCATACTTTACATTTGGTTTGAGAGAAAGAATGCCAACAAAGGGGGATGGGGGGCCCAAGCGACGGATTGGGACGCAGGCTTCCTCGAGCGCCTTACAGTATATATTATACATATCGTGCATTTTTAGTCTTATTTTACTTTAGAAACACACATTCGGAATCACTATACTTCTGTTGTGAGCAATATTTTACAATCATATTGCAAGGTAAAGCTAGCGCCAATTATAAATTTATTACTGCTGATGAGGGTGAATGTAGAAAACGAAGCGACATTTTCATTAAAATGACCTTCGGCTCCAATATTTAAAATCAAACATGAAAGTTATGTCCTTTGTTCATTTCCGTACGCGCTTTGTATCGTCTTCTTTCAAAGCTGTGAACTCCCTCGAAGATTCCAATTGCTTTTTTAGAGGACCAATTTATTTTTAGTGACCCCATATCGAAACAAACTTCATTCACGATAAAAAGCAATTGCCGATCATTAGATAATTTTGACGTACAGTTGCTCACGAAAGTATTCGAACGCTTATGCTCAAAACCTTTAACAAATAAAAAATAGTCGTTAATCTTACGTCTTTTTCACTCATCTTTTCACCTCTTTTCACCCTTGTTCTTATCACTTCTTTCCTCTGCCTTACCTGTACTGATTCTGTATACGTTGTCAGATTTTCTTCTTGTGTATAATCCCGTGGTCAGTTTATCGGATTTTGAGCACATCACGACGACATTGGAAAATTCTTCTAATAATTGTTTTATTTTGGTATTACTTCCAGTCTCATTTTTCAGCTTTGGGTCCAGACTGGTCTTTGGGCCCCTGCAAGCATGCAAAAACACGCGATAATAACTTATTTGATAGCGTAATTGCGTATTGCGCAGTATAAGTATGGATTACTTTATTTAGGTTTCGTTGTTGTCCGGATTTTGTCGCTTGGATTTCCAAACTTCCGCCATAAGTAGACTAATACTGACATCCTGGAAAATGATTGAATATATAGTATACAAAAATAACGTATTTAAGTAATTGTGAAACTTTCATTTGTATACTTGAGAACCAAAGGGAAGAATTTCTATATTTTATTATTTCTTTATACCAACCTGTTTGGTTCGTAGTGGTGACAAAATCTTTTTTGAATTTCGGCTTCGGAATCAAGGTTTTGGTCTGGTGTCAAAATTTCTCTGTAGCTTGTAGAATGCTTCGACGGTCATGGATTCTCGATGTTTCAAACACTTCGTGATTTTTCTTTGACGTATAAAACGTACTCTGATTCTTCGGAAGCAATTGTTTTATCGCTTTGGAATTAAATAATTTTTTCAGAAAAGATCTCCTTAACAAAGGTGCATGATTAGGACAATGTATTTTACTTAAATCTAACAATAAATATAAAAATGTATTTATAACGACGGACACATCTTTTACATGTGAATATTGTTGTAAGTGGGTATGAACGATTTTCACACCCTGATCAAATAAACTGTTTAAAATAGGATAATTTTGAAAACAGTCTTTACAATTTTTAAACGCACTACTACGTAATATAGTGCTTACTGAGCAGTTCTGAGTAATATATTGTGTTTCATTAGTCGCAATATTTGTTGGGATGCCAATAAACTTGTCGGAATCTGCAGGTGTCTTGACCGAACTTATTAAATTTTTTAAACTAAACAATAAATTTCCCTGTATACCCTTTTCACGATTAGTTTTCGCAGACTGCCTTCCGGTCAAGTTATTGATTAATAACCTGACAAATTCGCTCTTAAATTGTATACTCGTCGGGTTATTGTTTCGGCATCCAAGCAATCTTACCAAGCCAAAAAAATTCTCTAAAGCATCGTGGTTAACAATCCGAGTTTTTAATTTTGAGATACTTTTTTCTTGAAAATTATGCCGAAGAGTTTTAAACCCTTTGAGTGTAGAAATCCAATTTTCGAGGTATGGAGACCGTTTGCTTACCGTATTAGATTTTATGTCAATAAAATCCATACGCACTAAACTATTAATAGCTTTTTCCCATAATTCAATATGGGAGCTTCCAGTTTTTATCGCCGATCTAAAGAGTGCTTCCTCTGTAGCTGTGTTACCATTGGCATTTAAGGAATCAAACAAATTATTGAAGAACAGAAGCAGTTCGCTTGTTGCCCTCCCTTCGTCCGTAGGCATCGTTAACGGACCTTCTTCTGTTTCAATATGTTCTATTGAAATAAAATTGTAACAAATAAATTGTAATATAATTTACAATTGTAAAATAGGGACAATTAATTGTGATATCCATAACGATGTGTATTTGCTGCGTTTACCTGTAAATCGTGTCTGGTGGTAAATAAAGGCTGACACAGTGCGGCTAAAAACCTGCGCCGCATGTTTGATCTTCATTTTTCGAATTTTTGGTTCAACGATGTGGTCGTCCGTAATTTTAGGCATTAAACGAAACATTGGCTCGATAATGTCCCACGATGCGACCTTTCTTTTGTTATCGGTTGTAAACCATATGTTTTTCGTTAATATATTATTCCTTATTCCCTTTAACAAATGGGGTACATCATACATGTGTATGATTTCTTGCCCATATGAGTGAATTTTATTATCTGAGACGTGGGAACACGAAAATATAGTTAAATTTGTCACTATTTCAAAGGCAAAATTTCAGGTAAAAAAAATACTTTTATCATAATTTAATTTCTTTTTCCACATTTCGCGTGCTGCATCAAGTTTCAATATCTTGACTGCGGCGACATTGGGTTGTGCTTTCTCGCATACAAAAGCAAGAACTGAGAGACGAATCAAATTTTAACGCTAAACGTATTGGGACTTCATATATATACGTATACCTATTCCTACTGAAAGCGGTCATTTGACATGAAATAAAGGTCATATTTTTCCGAAAGGAATACGGGTAATTAAATAATGCACAAAATAGCTTTTAGATTTACAAGAAAAAAATGATACATTTTGATTTATTTAACGGGAACGGGAAAAAACAGGTGCACGGTTTTCTTAGTTTGGAGATAATTAATACATGTTTTGTTTTTGTTCACTGCATTTTTGCAGATGATGGGTTTCTTCATCATACAATTTCCGTAGACGTATTTCTTGAACTTCATACAACTTTTAGTAGTCTTATTATCTTTACAATATCTTATTTGCCACGTTTTTCGTCCATGTGAAATATTATTTTCACCTGTCGATGTTCCCGGCATGTTTTTCTTTTCTTTTTAGTACAATTTCTGACGTTCCATGGCAACCCTTTCTGCAAAGTTTGCGTAAATAAAACATTTGGCTGAGCGACGTTTACGCAATCCGCGTTCACTGGTTTGTGCTAGCATTTTATTATCCATACGTACGTTGCTAGGTCGTTGATTAGGAAGGTGCTAAGATTCTCGAACTTATGTCACATTTCACCGATTTTGACAGTAAGGTTTATTAAGCTTAACGACTAAGAGTTACAAATAGGTGAAAATAATTCTGTGTATTTCTTGCCTCGACTACGATCAGAAAACGACTGATTGCCTTTTTCACAAGCTGCCAGAGAATCGTCAACAGAAAACTATTCCTAGACACTTATAAGTTCTTTCCTAAAACTTATACGCTGTACACTACATATATAAACACATGTAATTCATGGATGCGCTTATGCATAACAATCCGTTTGTTGGTCGCTAAGTTACTTTCTGCGTACCGATACTCCTCCTTATGATTTTTCTCAACATTTTTCTTATTCTGTTGTTGCACCTTCGGACTGTTTCCCAGGGGTCTGGTCCCGAGCTGTAGCCACAAGCTCGTGTAATCCCAGAACACTTACTCCTGGTCATGTGACCATATACGACTAAATCACATTGTATACTCTCCCCCCTCACTTAAGGTGGCCTGAACACTGCTTGTTCCATGTTTTTCATTTACATAGTAATTCGTTTCTTTCATTATTTTGTCGAGTAATTCGTTCGTAACGTATAGCATAAAACAATCAGTTGGTTCTTTCATGTTTGAGATTTGTGGTCCCACTGTTTGAGGATGCACGATAAAATTTATTTTTGCTGGAGGAACGTCTGTTTCTGTAAAATCTTCCCATTCTTCATTTGACAGTATATTAGTAAAAAATGACTCACAGTGATCGTAACGAGAAAGCGCTTTTGGATATAGTTCCCGTCGCAATCTCAAACTTCCTGCGATCAATCGATTCGTGCTGTCTATCTCCGGCCGAGGTTAATTCGCTGGTTTTATTCGTGCCGTTTCCTCAAACGGAATCTCGCCGAGTTCCGTTACAGTTCTTCTCGGTAAAAATGGTTGTAAAAATGCTCAAAATGCATAAAAATATTTTTAAAAACAAAAGAAAAGATAAACATATGCTCGAGTTCAACTCGAGTCCATATTTAAGTTTTATTTGTTTTTATTTGAGTTCATATTTATTTAAGTGATATGGATTGAATGGTTTTGTCACTGGTGCCAATCCTGCAAGAAAATCATTAACTGGATGATCTAATTGTTGGCTTCTTTTCTCATTCCGGTTCAGCATATATTTCATCAAAGTGTCGATGCCGTTTGCAAAGTCTGGAATTTTGATTTCGTGATGTCAACTACTTTCTTCCTACTATTATTCAATTGTGGAGAAGATGGAAATATAACGTAATCGTGGCTCGAGCTTCTTGTATTATTTTTAAGTGAATATATAAAATTGCATATCTTTTTTCACCGTATCACTTGAAAAAGACAGAAATAATATAATAACAGAGAAATAGTGAAGATGCAAAACGCAAGGGCGAGATTCGATAGATAACCGTTTTACAATCTAACCCAGATTATTGGAGTAAGTCCCAATTTATTGGAGTAAATCAGAAACGTATGGAGATGACGTATGGAAAGAATTAAATTTCATAAATTTCAATAGAGTATCATCGATTGTTATACATTCTCGTTGACTCAAGTACATATTTCGTGACTTTTCTTTGGCGTTGTCCCTAATTTAGTGGGCTGTATTATAAGAAAATCACGATCATAAACCGTTTAATTTTCACGAACCTTGGATTCTGCGCACAATGAGCTTCACATACTTGCGTTTTGTTATGTCGTCGTCCGGGTGAAAAGTAGGGGAGGTTGAATTCTCGAATTCACTTGACACTTCACTGACTTTAAACTAATAAGGAGCATAACTGAACTAATAGTTAGAATGTTCGTAGATATCATTTTTTATTGTTATAACTGATAACTTATACACAAAATAAACATAGCATATAGAATTGTCATAGTTCGGTGAAATGTCTAAAATTTTTTAACATTATAAACCTATAAAATTTATAACATTATAAATTTTTTGACATTTTTTATTCATTTCTAACAAAAGGAATTGATTGATTCGGTTTTGCACCACGTTTTCAAAAGTTACATATTTGAGTTTCAATTATTTGTCCACAACCCTTTGGCTTTTAAAACAGCATAAATACGTCTTGGCATACTTTCTACCAGTGTTTTACAATATTCCGGAGATATTTGCTCCCATTGTTCCTGAATTGGATGACGCAATTCTGTAATGTTCAGTTCAGTTATTCAGTTTAGTTATGCTCCTTACTGTAAGTATTTATTAAAATTACAATGGGAACAATACTAGGTTTACAGAAAGATAGAAGAATATGGATTTTGCCGTGACTTAACATTACGGTACTTTGTCTATGACTGCCGAATTTTGACTGCCTTTTTCTCAGCTGTTACAACCTGCCTTTTAATATGGTTCGGATCGTCTGATTTGTTATAATTTGTTGCCATTTTAAAGGTAACTTCATAATGCCTCTCTCATAGAAGCCCTGGTCCTTATTGGCGAAAAACTCGTCTAAGCGATTTTCACAATGTTCTCTTGATAACAATTTCTTATCACTAATGAAGTTTTGCAATGAGAAAAAAGATGGTAATCGCTTGGTGCCACATCTGGACTATAAGGTGAATGTATGAAAAGATTAAGAGTTTCTGGCGAGTCACTATAGACGTGTGTGGCCTGGCGTTATCCTGACGTGACACAACACCTCTCCTGTTGGCCAGTTCTGGCTGCTTCTGGTCAATCGCTAGTTTCAAACGGTTCAATTGCTGACAGTAGAGGTCAGAAGTTAGTGTTTGGTCATATAGAACCAGTTCATAGTAGATGATTCCTCTCCAATGCCACCAAATGCACAGCAAAACCTTCCTGGCCGTTAGTCCTGATTTGAGTCACAGTTTGAGCTGCTTCACCGCGCGTTCACCACGATTGTTTTCGCACAATATTGTCATATATGACCCATTTCTCATCCCCAGTCACCATCCGTTTAAGAAACAGGTCGATTTCATTATGCAGCTTTATGCAGATGGTTTAAAACTGTTTTGTGGTCGACCATTAGCTCCTGGGCGATGCTACGACTGCTAACATGCCGGTCTACTTCGATCATTTCCATGATTTTATCGACATTTTTGACAACGGGCTTACCTGTGCGAGGTACATCTTTAACATCCAAAATACCGGAACGACATCGACGAAACCAAAATTGCGCGTAATATTGGCTATGACAGTATCGGGACCACAAACACCATTCACAAATTCAGCCGCCTGGCTTGCACTTTCGTCTTTATCAAAGCAAAATTGTAAAATATTCGGGGCGATCCAGGTTCGAGTCCATGAGAACGTGGACATAATTTGGAAGTAGTGTTTAATAAAGTAGTGTAGTTTTATTTAGTTTTTCCTAAGGTTTGGAATATTTGTAGGGTTATAGTTAGCACATAGAGGAAACACATTCGTATATACATATATATAAGTAGTGACGTATTAATGGTTAGATTTTCCCTACTTAATTATCCTTGGGTTCCTCCGTTCGGGTGTTTAAGACTCTTTTTAGGGTTTGAGTGAAAGGACACCTTTTGGTTCAACCGTGTAGGATCAAGCTTACTGTTATACTTGACAGTTCGCTTGGGGAAAAATTCATCTCAATGAGTTCTTTCCATAGGGGTTACCTGAGGATCCTTAAGAGATCTATTTCGACGTTGGTGCTTATAGCGCTTGGTATTTGTATCGGCCCTTCATTAAACCTCAACATTTCGTACATCTCATATTATTTCTGGAAAGTGAGCAAACATTTGTTGCACTCCGAAAGCGAGGTTGATTTAGTCAGAATGACGATACATTTGGAGCATTCTCGACATCGGTGGTTGTTCTCTGAGTTAAGCTCTTGTCTCGCGAAAAAATCAAATCTATCCCGGTTCGCGGTCTTGGGCTGGAAGTGGTCACTTCTTAGCTTTTATGGGCTATCCTTTGCGACAATTAGTCTAGGTGCATTATTGTTTAGAGTTTCGGGTCCGCCGCGATGTCTGGCGGCTAGCTGGGCCCTTATGCTTATCGGTGCTCGTCACAATATCATTATCCAGAGGAGGTGGGTGCTTGAAATCACTCAAAGTTCCTGCAGCTTTGTGCTTTCGCCACTTGCACCGCGATTCAGCTCCAGGAGGGTAATACGTATGTTGTGGCTTTTCGTCAATTGAAATCTTATGGTAAAATATGGATAAAATTTCTTTTTTTATTTCATCCACTGAATCTGGGTGATATCGAATAGCTAAGTCATAGTAAAGTGATAAATCTCGCATTAATTTATTAGTTAGCTGAATTTTTTAGGTTCAAACCTTTTTCCGGGGTTGGACTTTCTTCTTTGGCTTGCTTCCTTGTTTGCGTTAATACTTATTTAGCTTCTTTTACTTTTCTGTACATTTGTTTTTTAACATGCGAGACACATTCTTTTTTTCTATAACAAAATCATCTCCATAAGGCTGCATATCTACAATTGAAGTGAATGTTTTGGTGACCCCATCACCGATGTAATACTTGTACTTTGCGTCGTGCAAGTCTTCCGATCGCTGAAATATGTGGAGAACACCGTCGACCTCCATCTTTCCCCCGTTTCCTTTATGATTTGCTGAACAATGCTCTTCATGCTCGTCCCAAAATGCCTCAAATTAAGTACAGTTCAACAGTATGTTCTTTTCCTTTCCATTTTCGACAAGCGTGGCGAAAACTTAATTTTACAATATGTAGGAAAAGGGATGGTTGTTGGGCGTGAACAAAATGTAGACACAAACTTAAAATCTTACTGTCCGGGTTTTATTTAGGCGACGTGCACTCTCTAATCCGTTCATACATAAACTACTTGGTCCGTCGACCCTTTTCGGGTCTTAGGTCGTAGACGCACACGCACACACACACACACACACACACGCGTACCGATAACACCTACGTCCCCACTCCACCCGATACTCGATGGTGCATCGGGCAATGACGAAGACGTCATCGATACTACGCCGTTCCTTACAATATGAGACCGGTTTTTATCTCGCGAACACCAGGAGATGCCAGTAAGCCTTTTGTGGGTATTTGTAAACCGGGAGTTTTCAATCAGGAATTTTCCCAATTAAAAACTACCACCCAGCGCGGCGTGGGTCAGGAGCTGCCAGGGTCCTAAGACGGAATTTTACAACTTAGAGATGTGAGCGCCACTCTCGCACGATGATCGAACAGGTCCATCATAGGATGCTCGCGTGGAGTATCTCATCCCTGTCGGTATTCTGTAGCGCAGCGCAGCGCCGAATTCGAATTACTCGCTATTTTTAAAGGGCATCCGAGTAGCCAGATTCTTTTTCGACGGGGGGGGGGGGGGGGATGAGTAGTGTTTCCTGTTACAAATAATGTCTAAAATCTTATTACCGTAATTACCAATAACAGACACGATGCCCAAAGAGACGTAAAGCCACATTTTGCCCATGATTCGTCACCTGATACCGATAATTCATTTTCTTTATTACCATCTGCTTTGTTTTTATCTTTCTCTTCATTGACGGCTTTATTTATAACAACTCTGAATTAGGCCGCAAAAATGGTTCACTGCAGCGAGTCCATAACTGAGTAATCTAAGTACAAAAATGAAACGTCTATTAATTTCATATGATTTCATCTTATATTAAGTAATTTGAAGTGTAATTCGTTCAATTTACCCATCATTTTGATCGACTTGTTAAACTAATTGTCGGAATGTCATGAAATTTTGACACGTATCACGTTGTCACGTTGACACGAAGGTTGGTACTATCCAGAACTCACATGGGTCTGTGAACAGTGTTGCAAGATATGTGTCAGACCGGAGACTTATTGAGTGATGTGTTCTAGGCAAAATCATGAGCCAGCTGTTGAACTCGATTCCTGAACCGCATTTTCATGTTCTATGGGATATTTTTGAGATGAGGCAAAAGGCAGCGAAAAACAATGCGTCGCCACTGTCATCACATCCGCGTTCAATTGTCATACGTTTCAAAAGTTCAGCCTTTTTTGCTTCAATGGAAATAATTGCGTCATTGTATTTCGCGTTAATTTTATTTAGTTTTCTTTTACGCTGGAAATTCTCACGTAAAAGAATGGCCTGGGGAGATGCAAACTGCTTCGTTTGCTGATTACCCTGAACATCATAGGCCTGAATTTTTGCTTGTTTGAATACCTACGGGTTATTCGACTTGAGTGTCATCGTCAGAAGGTAGCAGCTCAACTGATTCATGATTTACCTCCCGAGCTGGAGTTTTGTTGCTCTTCAAGTGGCTCGATGAGGCTCTTGGTTTCACTATGCTTTTTAGGAACATCAGTGATTTGTAGTAGGGCCACTTAGATTCTAGATTTCGATTTTTTTACTTACATTTCTAGGTGGTGGGCGCGTAATAGATGATAGCAGAATACTCGAGACTGGAAAATTATTGGTATTTTCAATTATGGTATTTTCAAAGACACGTTTGTACGTTGCAATAGACAACCAAAGAATGACGCTCTGCATTTTCGGGAGTATTCCCATACTCTCCTCTTTGCGTCTAACCTCTTTGTTTCGAAGAATGCAATAAGGCGAGCGCTGCCTAATCTGCTCCTATGTGCCGATGGTCCGGCACCTATTTTTATTAGTGTGCGTTCGGGACTACGTGCGTCCCGACCATCGCCGATAATCTGCGGGCGGGTCGAGCAGAAGCGGGGAAAAAGAATTAAGAATTCATTCCAGGTGAAGCGGGTAAAGGCAGGTTTGGTTAGCTAAGCCGGTGAAACTATAACTGACACGCCCCTTTATTCCCGCGAGATACCTTTCTACGCGATGCCTATCGGTGATATTAGGGCACAATTAGAAATGATCGAAGAAAGACAGTCTGTCCGGTAGTGAGCTCTCCTGATAGGCTAATTGGGCGAAATCGTCAATTCCGCAACACTTGGATTCTACGCACAACAAGGTTCACATACCTGCGTTCTGTTATGTCGTCGACCGGGTGAAAAGTAGGGGAGGTTGAATTCTCGAATTCACTTGACACTTCACTGACTTGAAACTACATAAGTATTTCTTCAAATTACAAGAGGCACAATACTAGGTTTACAGAAAGACAGGAGGATATGGATTTTGCGTGACTTAACATTTTAGTGCTTTGTCTATGATTGCTGAATTGTGACTGCCGTCTTCTTACCTGTTTGCTCAAACTTTGCAAAATTGTTTGCAAAACTTTGTGTGTTAAGTTTGCACACTCTTTGTTTGCTTCAAATGCAAATCAGATCTGTTTCTTGGAATGCTGGTTTTTGTCACTAAAGTCACAGGCAGGCACTATTGCCTTGTTGTAAATTCTATCCCTTATTCTAAAAACAAACTCATAACATTGCGAGGTATATACATTTAGCATACTGTTGAATAAGTACATAGATAGTTTATTTAGCGGAACAAGAACAAAGCATATATGTACACACTATTCGTCTTAACACTTCAGTGCTTCGTCTATGACTGCTGAATTTTGACTGCCATTTTCTCGGCTCTTGCAGGGTTCCTAACCTAGTGTTATTCTTTGTTTGCTTCAAATGCAAACCAGATCTCTTTCTTGGAATATTGGTTTTTATCACTAGAACCACAGGCAGGCACTATTGCCTTATTCTAAATTCTATCCCTTATTCTAAAAACAAACTCATAGCATTGCGAGGTATATACATTTAGCATGCTGTTGAACAAATGTTAAGGTATTTAAAAAAAGAAAGAGCGGCACAGAATCAAAGAAATCTTATTATTACAAAGATGACGTTTGTCGCAAGACGCCGTTCTTAGGCGAACATTCACACCGGACTAATCGTTAACTATAGGCGTGACACATCCCCACTCGTTAAACTGTGCGAAGGTAATCTATACTTGTACGCAAGAGCGCGCCTTATGTGCCGGAATAAGATTTTTCCTTCCTACCTCAACAATAAATAAGTGGTTTCGTTAGCGGAACAAGAACAAAGGATATATGTACACACTATTGGTACTAAATTGCGTCACAGCGATGACAGCACAATACCGCATCTCTGTTGCAACTCTCCTCTGAACAACAGACACTCATTCAAACAAAAAGTATTATTATTATTATTATTATTATTATTATTATTATTATTAAAAAACAATATCTTTTTTGTTCCGCCCTCTGCTGCCGTGAAACGGGAGGACATTTCAAATCTCACACCTGCCTCGAAAAATCGATGTTCACGAATGGATGGTTGTTTATTTATAAACCACTGTTTTTCTATGTTTCATTTGCAAGTACATTCTTTCCAAATATTTTAGTGCGGATTTGGGTGCAGGATGGTCAGAATATGGTCAAATAAGGTCGTGTGTTGAAAGGGTACAGGAAACTATTATACTTGTCCCGACCAAGATTATCAGCACACACTGCTCGCCCGACGCTGGCAGTTGGGAATAAACATTGTCGGCTCATGACTTTACATCGGAAAAAATGTAAACACACGACCAGTAATAAGAACGTCCGAATGTATCAATTCCTCGAATGAAATTCTTTTTTTTATTTTAATAATACTTCCCAATACAGCTGTTTCCAAGTACAATTATTTACATTAGCTGATTTTCACAAATTTTTTAGTGGCTTTTGGCTGTTACAATACTAATCATTTATAACAATTCACCGTCTTTTTTTAAACAAATATTAGTAAGGTTGCAAAGAGATAATGTAAATAACAATGACAATAATTAAACAAATAAAATTTTCATAATAAGACATCCTCAGGCAACTATTAGCGAAGATTCGAAGTTTTCCGCAGTGGAAATAAGTGATTTCAGGAGCTCTTTTACTTCTTCTTGTATTGGATTGGAACGTTCTGTAGGGCAAGACAATGTCTTTTCAAGCTTAGCAACGAATGCGTCGCATTTGTCGTGTTCTGTAGAGTACGTCTCACTGTTGTTCGTACTGACCGGTAAAATTGTCGAATAAAATTCTAATAACCCCCTTTTCTCGCATTTCGCAATGGCCGACTTTATGTTTCGTAGGTTCCTTGCGTCGCAGGTTGTAACTTCTGCGATTTTCTTCCTCAACCTTGAAGATCTATTTTTTGCCATTTCAAATTTCAAAAAGAGGGAAAGAACCTCACCCGCTGTAATATTGGAAGGTAATTACTGTGGCTTCTGAGTAAGAGCCAATTCCAGGGATATATGTTTTCCGACGTTTCATCAACTTTGCAGCTGGCTTCATCAGGGTTTAGTGACACTGATACTGGCGTGCCACTGGTAGGGGAATCCTTAAATACCCATGTGTAATGTTCTGGATGACCGCGCAGACCAATCAAAGGGATTTTTTGGTTGATCAGCTGGTCAATTAAAAAACGGGAGGAGGGTGTTCGAGATCGGGTTGATATTATATCCTTTATTCCGGTTGAAGTTATTGGGATGTGGCATTATCTCTAGGGTTTCTCTGCATTTTCGGGGAAAGTATCCAGAGGTCCTAGCTGTAATTGTTGTTTGGTCAAACCGGATGGGGTGACCTGTTTCAAGATGATATTCCACAATGGCAGATTGTATTTCTTTTAATCTGGTGCACCTCTCATGTTCCTTGAATCGCGTACTTACGCTCCTCGCGGTTTCAGACCCGGTCACAGACAATTGGTGATGTTATAGAGAATGAATGCATAATGCGCCTTCGCGTGTCATTAAATCTCTTTTATTTGTAATTAAGTACGCACAGTTATGAATTTTTTAAATAAATATTTTAACCTGCCGATAAAAATAAACGTCGCATGGTTGTACAAGTGGAGTGCATTTCGGCGGTATAATTTCCAATCTACAGATAGTTTCGAAGTTATCATTAGAAAATATATCGTTATATATATCTCCTGTATGCCTTGCCCAGGAATCCACGAGAAGTAAAGAATGATTATCTTGAACGTACGGCTTTAATACATTTTTTTTTAGTAATCTTGGTATAAATATTTTGTGAGTTTTTCCGAAGTACTACAGGTAACAACTATGTTTTTAGATGCTTATGTGGTGTTGAGAGTCAGGGACGAGGCAACAGACAAACCCTCTTACTCCGGGCAAACCTTTTATTTTGCGTTGACCGCCTTACATTACAACTGCCTAGAGCCTTGGGAGTTCGTGCTTTTTATAGCAACGACCCCTCCGTAGTCACCGGTCGTGGAAGGGCCTTCGCTTGGGGCTGGATATGTAAAAACACGCACTTTCTCCAAATCCGCGAGAAACTCCCTTCTGATAAACAAATGTTTTATTGCTGATCACGTACCGGCCCTTTGATTGAGTGTTTAATTAAAACTAAAATCCTTGGCACGCACATGGTGTTGACATGGGTTTTAAGGGTATCCAGGTAGCGTATCCAGATCTATGCCTAAATTCCCTATCTCCCTTCTTTTGAGGACACCCTCTCGAACTTAACACTCAACAATCATCCTTAAATATTCGTTGGTCGCATCTTTCGGTTAAAGCTAAACACGCAGGGGGGATGTTTCAGCAGCCTGTCGCTGCCACATTTACAAAGTTAAATGCCTACAACTAAGAATGAATTTCGTACCTTACAAGCGTCTATCATTGGATCACATCTACTCATCTTTGGTAATACGTTCAGATATTGCCGCATCTGAATCTTCATGGAATTCAGATCCATACTCGCGCCATGGACGCATGTTTTCAGTACTCCACGTTCCTACATACGGTCTGCTCGCACCGTCATCATCATCTAAGGCTTTTATAATATATCTGTCATTTCTTAATACCTTAACCACCTCGTATGGTCCCTCGATATACGGAATTAATTTTTTAGGTGTGCCTGTTTTGTTCTCAAAATTCTTTACCATCACTTACTCTCCTTTCTTATATTTGTGCGGTTCCGTATGTTGCTTATCAAAATAGTTTCTATTATTACGCTGGAGGGAGAATTCTGTCGTATTTTAGAGGAAACATTTGAATCAATTTATAAAAATATATGGTTAATATTATGGTATGATATCATTTCCACTATTTGTAACAACTTGTTGCCGTCTTTCAGGTAACCTGTTAATTTCGGTTTTTTGAAGGTCTCGTCTTTAGAGTGGAAATAGTCAACAACTGCCTTAGAAACACTTTCGAAAGAATTAAATTTCATCAATTTTAATAGAGTATCATCGATTGTCATACATTCTCGTTGACTCAAGTATTTTGTGGCGTTGTCCCTAATTTAGTGAGTTGAATTATAATGAACCTTTAAATTTTCACGAACCTTGAATTCTACTCACAACGAGGTTCACATAACTGCGCTCTGTTATGTCGGCGACTGGGTGAGGGATAAGATTGAATTTTCGAATTCACTTGACACTTCACTGACTTTAAGCTACATAAGTATACATTAACATTACAATAGGCACAATACTAGGTTCACAGAAAGGTAGGAGAATATGGATTTTTCCGTGATTTAACATTACAGTACTTTGTCTATGACTGCCGAATTTTGACTGCTCAAAGAGTCTTCTGGACCCTGCCTTTTTCCCAGCTGTTGCAAGGTTCCTAGCCCAGCGTTGTTCTTTGTTTGCTTTAAATGCAAACCAGATCTCTTTCTTGGAATGCCGATTATTCTAAAAACAAACTCATAGCATTGCGAGGTATATACATTTAGCATGCTGTTGAATAAGTACATAGATAGTTTATTTAGCAGAACAAGAACAAAGGATATATGTACACACTATTCGTCATAACATTTCAGTGCTTTGTCTATGATTGCTCAATTGTGACTGTCGTTTTCTCACCTGTTGCAAGATTCCTAGCCCAGCGTTGCTCTTTGTTTGCTTCAAATGCAAACCAGATCTTTTTCTTGGAATACTGGTTTTTATCACTAAAGGCACAGGCAGGCACTATTTGTCTATGACTGCTGAATTTTGACTGCCGTTTTCTCAACTGTTGCAGGGTTCCTAACCTAGCGTTGTTCTTTGTTTGCTTCAACTAGAATTCTCTTTCTTGGAATGCTGGTTTTTATCACTAAAGCCACAGGCAGGCACTATTGCCTTGTTGTAAATTCTATCCCTTATTTTAAAAACAAACTCATAACATTGCGAGGTATATACATTTAGCATGCTGTTGAATAAATAGGTGGTTTATTTAGCGGAACAAGAACAAAGCATATATGTACACACTATTCGTCTTAACACTTCAGTGCTTCGTCTATGACTGCTGAATTTTGACTGCCATTTTCTCGGCTCTTGCAGGGTTCCTAACCTAGTGTTATTCTTTGTTTGCTTCAAATGTAAACCAGATCTCTTTCTTGGAATATTGGTTTTTATCACTAAAGCCACAGGCAGGCACTATTGCCTTGTTGTAAATTCTATCCCTTATTTTAAAAACAAACTCATAACATTGCGAGGTATATAGATTTAGCATGCTGTTGAATAAATAGGTGGTTTATTCAGCGGAACAAGAACAAAGGATATATGTACACACTATTCGATTTAACATTTCAGTGGTTTGTCTATGACTGCTGAATTTTGACTGCCATTTTCTCAACTGTTGCAGGGTTCCTAACCTAGCGTTGTTCTTTGTTTGCTTCAACTAGAATTCTCTTTCTTGGGATGCTGGTTTTTGTCACTAAAGCCACAGGCAGGCACTATTGTCTTGTTGTAAATTCTATCCCTTATTTTAAAAACAAACTCAACATTACGAGGTATATACATTTAGCATGCTGTTGAATAAATAGGTGGTTTATTCAGCGGAACAAGAACAAAGGATATATGTACACACTATTCGTCTTAACAGTTCAGTTCTTTGTCTATGAGTGCTGAATTTTGACTGCCATTTTCTCAGCTGTTGCAGGGTTCCTAACCTAGCGTTGTTCTTTGTTTGCTTCAACTAGAATTCTCTTTCTTGGAATGCTGGTTTTTATCACTAGAGCCACAGGCAAGCACTATTGCTTTGTTCTAAATTCTACCCCTTATTTTAAAAACAAACTCATAACATTACGAGTTATATACATTTAGCATGCTGTTGAATAAATAGGTGGTTTATTCAGCGGAACAAGAACAAAGGATATATGTACACACTATTCGTCTTAACAGTTCAGTTCTTTGTCTATGAGTGCTGAATTTTGACTGCCATTTTCTCAGCTGTTGCAGGGTTCCTAACCTAGCGTTGTTCTTTGTTTGCTTCAACTAGAATTCTCTTTCTTGGAATGCTGGTTTTTATCACTAGAGCCACAGGCAAGCACTATTGCTTTGTTCTAAATTCTACCCCTTATTTTAAAAACAAACTCATAACATTACGAGTTATATACATTTAGCATGCTGTTGAATAAATAGGTGGTTTATTCAGCGGAACAAGAACAAAGGATATATGTACACACTATTCGTCTTAACAGTTCAGTTCTTTGTCTATGAGTGCTGAATTTTGACTGCCATTTTCTCAGCTGTTGCAGGGTTCCTAACCTAGCGTTGTTCTTTGTTTGCTTCAACTAGAATTCTCTTTCTTGGAATGCTGGTTTTTATCACTAGAGCCACAGGCAAGCACTATTGCTTTGTTCTAAATTCTACCCCTTATTTTAAAAACAAACTCATAACATTACGAGTTATATACATTTAGCATGCTGTTGAATAAATAGGTGGTTTATTCAGCGGAACAAGAACAAAGGATATATGTACACACTATTCGTCTTAACAGTTCAGTTCTTTGTCTATGAGTGCTGAATTTTGACTGCCATTTTCTCAGCTGTTGCAGGGTTCCTAACCTAGCGTTGTTCTTTGTTTGCTTCAACTAGAATTCTCTTTCTTGGAGTGCTGGTTTTTATCACTAGAGCCACAGGCAAGCACTATTGCTTTGTTCTAAATTCTATCCCTTATTTTAAAAACAAACTCATAACATTACGAAGTATATAGATTTAGCAGGCTGTTGAGTAAATAGGTGGTTGCGTTAGCGAAACAAGAACAAAGGATATATGTACACACTATTCGTCTTTACTGCGTCACAGCGACGACCACACAATACCGCGTCTCTGTTGCAACTGTCCTCCGAACGGAGGACACTCATTCAAACAAAAAACAATATCTTTTTTGTTTTGTCCTCTGCTGCTGTGAAACGGGAGAACCTTTCAAATCTCACACGTGCCTCCAGAAATCGATGTTCACGAATCAATGGTTGGTCATTTATACATCGCTGTTTTTCTATGTTCCATTTGCAAGTACATTCTTTTCAAATATTTTAGTGCTGATTTGTGTACAGGGTGGTCAGAATATGGTAAAATAAAGTCGTGTGTTGAGAGGGTACACAGAACTGCTTGTCCCGAGCAACGCTCGGCACACACTGCTCGCTGGACGCTGGTGGCTGGGAATAACTCCTAACGACTCATGGCTCTGCGTTGGAAAAAATGTAAACACACGACGAGCAATAAGGACGTTGAAATGATTCCTCGAATTAAATTCTAATAACCCCTTTTCTCGCATTTTCTGTTAATTTGAAATTCATAACAGACGCCATCCAATGTCGCTACGATGAAATTATCCGAATTTTTCCATTTGTAATATAAAGACGCTTACACACGTATCATAGATCGTGTATTGCCACTTTGCCTTCATTAATGATACTAGGTGCGCAACTAAGTTTCCGGGTTTTTTTAATCAATGAAAAAAGGACAATTTCAAGAGAAATACAAAAAATGGTTTACTCAAAATATCGTCCCTCGCTAGCTACACATTTTTGCCATCTTTCTGGCAATACATAAATACCGCGACGATAAAACGACGCGTCTTTGGACTGAAACCATTCATCCAACCAATTTTGCACTTCTTCGAAATTGGTCGAATGTAGCCCAGACAAGCCATGCGCCATCGACCGAAACAAGTGATAATCTGAAGGTGCCAGATCTGGCGAATACGGCGGGTGCGGTAGCAGATCCCATTTCAGCGTTTTGATGGTGTCCTGGACGATAGAAGTGCGATGGCACGGTGCGTTGTCGTGCTGCAATATCACTCGTTCGTGTCTCGTGTCCCATTCTGGCCGTTTTTCGAGCAATGCATGGCTCAAATTGATGAGTTGCTGTCGGTAGCGATGCCCATTGACAGTTTCGCCCGGTTTCAGCAGCTCATAGTACACGATTCCTTTCTGGTCCCACCAAACGCAGAGCATTGTCTTCTTTCCGAAGCGATTTGGCCGTGCCGTCGATGTTGATGCTTCGCCACGTGAAAGCCACGATTTTTTGCGTTTGGGATTCTCGAAATAGATCCACTTCTCATCGCCAGTAACAATTCGATGCAGGAAACTCTTTCTTTCACGCCGCAAAAGCAAAATTTCAGAAGTGGCTCTTCGATTTTCCATCTGTCTCTCAGTCAACTCATGCGGCACCCATTTTCCTTCCTTTTGAATTTTTCCCATGGCGTGTAAACGTTTGGAAATACCTTGGCGAGTTATGTTTAATGCCTCCGCAAGTTGATCTTGTGTTTGCGTATCGTCTTCATCCAATAAAGTTTGCAAATCGGCGTCCTCAATTGTTTTTGGTCTTCCGGAGCGCTCCTTGTCCGCAGTGTCGAAATCGCCACTTCTGAAGCGTTTAAACCAATCTTCACAAGTAGTTTTCGAAGGTGCATGTTCACCGTAGGCCTCCTCAAGCAAACGACGTGCTTCAGCTGCATTTTTTTTTAAATTAAAGCAGAAAAGCAAAGCTTCCCGCAAATGCTGTTTATTTGGCATAAAACTCGACATCTTCGTTGCTATAAAAAATATTTTTGCGCTACGATATGTGTTGGTATTACGACTGGTTATTGTTAACGGATGTCAAAGCTATAAAAAGAACGCAAATTCAAACATGTACGTCGACTACAGGAGTTGTCAGCGCCATCCATGTGTGAAACCCGGAAACTTAGTTGCGCACCTAGTACCATTCATACTTACCATCTCGTGCTAATAATTCTACTCACTTTTTTCGTTCTATAAGCTATACTTTCTAGTGATCAATGTAAAACATAATAGAAGTTTGAGCAAAAACTCCTAATTTTGTAATCTGTAATTTATTTTTGACAATGCGTAATGCTATTTGAAACATTTACAATTTAACTTAACAAATATGAAGATCACAGTAGATTAGCAGTCCAGGAAAAATGATTAGTACAATAATTTGTCATGATTTTAAAGCTTTAATTGATAAATTAACAGTACAATCAATCCAGCGTCATTACAGTATATATATGTAATTCATTAAAAACTAAGTTATCCTAATTACTTTCTAAATTATCTTACCCGTTCATTAAAATTGGTTCGAATAAAAATCCATACTTTCTACTAAATCTTCAATAATACTATCAACAGTAAATTATTTTCTTTTTTCTTTGCTAACCTGATATTCAAAATTGACTCACATACTTGGAGTTACTTTTTCTAACCCTTGTAATATTAATTCTTTCACTTCTGGTAATTTATATGTAACATTCTTAGCTCTAACAAAATCATAAGGCAGTTTTACTATGTTCTTTCGCATATTCGTTAGTCACATTCGTAAACGCTACAACCACAGTTCAGAATACAATTCAAAATGTTGAAGACGTTGAAAATTACCAAAAGTACATTATGAAAATTACATTAGAAAATTCCGAGGCGGTATAAGAATTCGCAATGTTACTTCTCCATATAAATTTATGAAAATAGGACTCGCAATAGCTATTTACTCTCGTAAAGTATCCTGAATACTACCCTAAATTCTAAACGCCTGATAATATCATCGACGATTTCATGCCGTGATTATTAAATGACAATTTAATGACAAATCCTAAGTACAGAAAACACAAATCCTATGTACAGAATCAATTACTTTTGCATTCGCAAATTATCACATATCAACCAAGCGAACGAATCAAGATGGAAGAGGCTTCTAACCCTGCATTTCGGTATATGATTCAGCCAGCGTTATTTCGAATAATTTCTGTTCAAGTTCGCGTTCATGGGTTCTTTAATAGTCGTGCGAAACAATAAAAATACCTGGGCGAGATTGTAAGAAAGGTCGATACTACTAGGTTCCACGATTTGGCCGATCGCTCACAAAAACAATGGTAATCATATATTCGATTGTATTAAAATTTTTTCAATGTAACGGGAATTCTACTGGTTAGCGTTCGCCAATTCGCGTACCCTGACAGATTTCAAAATAAAGTCTTTATCTTACCGTCCCGCTCTTCTCCGGTTGGAACGCCGGCAAGGTAGATCGTCTTTGTGTTTCGTTCTTCACGGGATTTCTCGTGCTACCGACTTCCTATTCGTACTTCAACAGTCTAAGTACTTGCCGATTAAATAGCCCTTCCGTTTTCGTTCTCCGGCTTTGCGAAGCGACGCGTTTCCTCGTTTTTCCCCCTCGTCCTTTGCGAATCTTTTTTCGAAATCTTCTTTCGACTGTACAGCTGGATGATAATGAAGCGACTCACCCGGGCCCACGAGGATTCTCGTCCCCTCATCTCCTCTCTTTATCGCCAGTTTCACCTATTGTTAGGGCAGGCGGTAATGGCGGAATCGGTGGCTTGAGTAGCCCGTCCCTCGCCCCTCCATCTTCATATTGCCCACACGCGGAGATGCCTCGGAACCAGCGGTGAGATCTGTACTTCGCCCCATCCTGAGGCCTAAAAGTCCTCGATGATCCGACCCCGCGTGTCTGATGTATAGGAATTAACCGGTCACACCGGTTGCCTTGGACTATGCTCTCCTCTGCCCATCATGTCGATCACCCATGGTTGTCCAGTGCCAAAAATTCTGTAGGAGAGGAGGAGAAATCGAGGGATCCGCAATCGTCTTCGCATTTTACCGTAGATTTCCCTCGCTGACCGGCTCTTCTCACTTGTTTGCGGGACGGTGCCCTAACCATACATTTATTTATCGCCCTAAAATCCCTCTAATCGCAGTAAAATTAAACGTTAATAACAGTGATACTACGGTCCGTTCGTCGACATCTACGCAATTTCACAAGTAAATCTACGGGAGAGAAAGACCTCATTTGAGACGTTATTTTTTGCAACGTTACAATGCATTAACTCTATACGCGTGTTGATGTTGGGGCCACGTTGCATTCTGAAGCAATGAGCCCAGCAGTAATAATTATATCCAAATTCGGAATTAAAGTACAAGTTAAACGACGAAGTTTTGGAAGCAGTTTTTAGAAAAAAATGGCAATGCTTAAAATGCGCACGAAATATTGCTAATTTTTTTTCCTATACAGAATTAAAGTACAATCTAAACTACGAAGTTTTGGGATCAGTTTTTGGGAAAAAACGACAGTGTTTAAATTGCGCATGAAATATTGCTCATTTTTTCCTACAGCAAATGTGGACGCGTTTTTCATCACTTAATTTTACATATGTTTTTTCACCAAGCTTTACCTACATGCCAGATGCAAAATAATACAGAAGGTGTCATTACCCTACTTCATACATTATGATAATTATATATAGATTCTCTTTGAGTGAAAAGAAAGAGAGACATCATCTGTGTCTGGTACTGACTACTTAGAAAGAACGCACATAGAAATTCTTTTCGCAACTCATCCACAAGTAACAAAGTCGTTAACTCGAAATCATATTGACCAGTAATACCTAGAGTTTTTCAAAAATTCTGTTTGAGCTTCATTAAATACTATGAATACAAAATCTGACTCTGATAATTGTGGACAAGAAAGGAATATTTTTATCGAAGACTTATCGAATACTTCTAATATGTATAATTTCGAGGTCTTATAAATACTTTTTCCGAAGACTCTGATTCTATTTCTCTCCTGCTCCGTTTTCTTAATTCAAGATTCCACGAACGCAGTCGTTATTTAACTTGTACTCTTTTCTTCCATGCTTTGCTATTTCTACGTTCTTTTTCCGCTTCTTTTTTGTTACGCATTCAATCCATACTGTGGGCGAAATAGCGCTACAGGTTTTCTGTTTTGACCGTCTACGTTTCAGGCTTCGGAAAGGAGCAGGATAAAATAGGTGTTGGTGAAAAACTGGTAAACTATTGTATTTACATATGATTGGAATGTTTGGTGATGAAATTCTTTTAGGGATCTCCCTATTTTTTTACACACTACAGGATCGTATTATTATGGGCCGGATTCTTAGGATTTGTTGGAATTTGTGAAGGCGAAGGTAACGTGAGTTTATTGCCTAATAAGAAAGTAAATAAAAATGATAATTGTAATAAAGCAGGCATTGAGGAATGTTCGATATTTTTTATGAATTTTCTTAAAAAATTTCAACTAATAATAATAATAATATCATGTTAGAATTATGGTTGGAGGCAATCAAAATATACGTTCTTCATATAATCAAACAAAAGTATATGCTAATGAGCATACACAAGAAGAAAAAGAAGTGTGATACATATACAGAGTGTTCCAGGTTTTAATCAGTAAGAAGCAGGTGATCATTTTTCGAAATTACGCACCAGAGCTTTCAAAATCAAAATACAGTGGATACAAAAAGTGTTGGCACACCCGGTTTTCTTGGTATACAGTACACGAAACTTCTATAAGAACACTACTATTTTTAGTAAAAGATGTTAAGTAAGTTGTTAATTGACATAATGGATCGCACAGATCGCTCCCCACAAAAAGAAATCCAAAGGATTCCGATCAGGTGATCGAGGGAGCCATTCTACTGATCCTCCCTGTCCTATCCACCTCTTTCGGAAGATTTCTTTTAAGTAGTGTCTTACGTTACCCGCGTAATGAGATGGAGCATCATCATGTTAAAACCACATGCACAGTCTCTCCAGATACGGCACAACATCTAACAATTCCACTAAGTCATTCATTAAAAAATTGTATCAGGTCAGTCCAAAAGTTCGTGCGCATTTTTGGGAAATTTTTAAATAGTGTAAATAAAACACAATTTAACATTTTAATCAACGATATATTTTCCTCCACTGTCTACAATTTCTCACCATCTTACAGGTAGTTTTTTAATTCCATTGCTGTAGAAAGACTCTGGTTTTGATGCAAAAAAACTTTAAAGTTCATTTTGTACATCCTGTTTAGAATTTCACTTTTTCCCTAGTAAAAAATTTTGTAAGGCACGAAATAAGTGAAAATCACTTGGGGCAATATCCGGGGAGTAAGCAGGATGCGGCAAAAGCTCCCAATTAAATTCACTAATTTTTTGCAGCGTTGTTGGAGACGTATACGGTTTAGCGTTATCATGATGGAACAAAACTTTCTTGACATTCACCAATCGCGGACGTTTTTTAATCAATTCTAAGTTTAAACGATAAAATTGTTCACTGTAAGCATCTCCATTAATGGTTTGACTTGGTTCTAATAGTTCATAATAAATCACACCATACATATCCCACCAAACACTTAAAAGTATCTTTTTAGGATGTAAAGACACCTTTGTTGTTGGAGTTGGCTGCTTATTTTTATTTGTCCACTGTCTTTTTCTTCAGACGTTATGATAAATAATCCTTTTTTCGTCACCTGTTACCACACAGTATAAAAACGGCTCTCTTTCGAAACGCGATAAAAGGGAAGTGCAGATGTTTATTCGCTGCTGGCAATTGGCTTCGGATAGCTCATGCGGTACCTCAAAGCTCTCATTGGCGTTTTGGGAGTGTCCGTCTATACTTTTTTATAACTTCTGCACAACGATGAGGTATACAGTCAATAAGTCGAATGCAGCGTTCGATTGGAATGTTGTGCTACGCGTCTTCGATTATTTTATATAAATCGTTCAAATTTGTTGGTTTTTTATCCCTTATTTTTTTATTTACGTCATTCCAAAGATGTTTAATTGGATTTAAGTCAGACGATTGCGCTGGCCAACTCATGACATCGACATTGTTTTCTTCCAAAAACCGCTTCGCCTTTCGAGACGTGTGCTTTGGGTCATTGTCTGCTTGAAATATACAGTCTTCCGGCAAATTTTTTCTAGCAAACGGGATTAAATGTTCCTCTAAAATATTTTCGTAGAGGTGCTGGTCCATGATCCCCTTGACACTACAAATTTGACCAGGACTGTTTAAGGTCATACCAGCCCAGACCATTACGGAACCACCTCCTCCTTTGATGGTTGATTTTAAACATTTTGGGTCAAATTCTTCACCTACTCTACGTCTAACATAGCATTTTCCGTCCGATCCAAAGCAGTTGAATTTTGATTCATCAGTAAAAATAACTTTTCTCCACTGTTCTCGCGTCCAGAGGAGATGTTCTTTAGCAAAAGCTAATCTTGCCTTACGATTTTTCTTACTGATGAAAGGCTTTTTGCTTGCGACTCGTGCTTTTAATCCAAATTCAACCAGTCGCCGCTGAACGGTATGCGCACTAATTTTTGGGTTTATTTGAGTAGAAATTTCGCGATGAATGTCAACCGCAGTCGGAAATCGGTCTTTTTCTGAAAGACGGTGTATGCTTCTGTCTACTCGTGGCGTTGTTTTCCGTGGTCTTTCATTGCGTATTTTATTGTTTATATCTCCATTAATTTTGATATGTTGCAATGCTTGATGGACAGCATTAATTGAAATCTTTAGACGCTGAGAAATTTTACGAAGCGTGAAAAGAAAATACGCTTATAAAACAAAGTTATATTCTGTTATATATTGGGCCATATAAAAAGTCTCCGCGGCTTTTGGTGTATTTTTGAACAAAAATTTTCTTCATTGAAAATCAATTTTAATCAAGTACATATTGACCTTCATTATCTATGATCTTTTGCCATTTTTCGGGTAACTTCATAATTCCATCGGTGTAGAACTTCTGTGGTTTATCGTGGAAAAACTTGGCCAAGTGATTTTCAGCGGCGCTTCGGTCGGCCAATTTTTTACCATCTAGAGAGTTTTGCAGAGACCGAAATAAATGGTAGTGAGACGGTGCAAGGTCCGGGCTATACGGTGGGTGCATCAAAACTCCCCAACCAAGTTCCGTCAATTTGTTCCGAGTCATAAAAGATGTGTGTGGCCGCGCATTGTCATGATGGAACGCAACTCCCTTTCTGTTGGCCAATTCTGCTCGCTCTTTCTGGATTGCTTCGTTCAAGCGGTCGAGTTGTGCATAGTACAGGACTGAATTGATGGTTTCGCCAGTTTGCAGCAGCTCATAATGGACAACTCCCTTCGAATCCCACCAAACACTCAACATAACTTTGTTAGCCGACAATGCAGGTTTTGAAGTCGTTTGTGGAGGGTCACCAGCCTTTGACCATGATCGCTTGCGTTTGATATTCTCGTATTTCACCCATTTTTCATCGCCTGTAATAATTCGCTTCAAAATTGGGTCGATTTCGTTACGTTTCAGCAGCATGTCACTGATGATAATTCGGTCAATCAAATTTATTTCCGTTAATTCATGTGGCACCCAAACATCGAGCTTCTTTTTGTAGCCTGCTCTTTTCAAATGATTCCAAACTGTCACGTGGTTGACGTTTAGTGCCTCCGCTTTTTCCTGACAGCTTGCGTGTCGGTTTTGTTCCACCAGTTGCAAAATTTCATCGACTTTTTCAGTGACTAGCCGACTAGAGCGAGGTGCATCTTTGACATTGAAATTTCCGGAACGGAATCGAGCAAACCACTCCTGGGTCCCCTTCGTTCACTCACAGCATTCTCACCGTACACTTCACAAGTTTTTTGGCATGTTTTTGCAGCGTTTTTACCTTTTTTATAGTAAAAAAGCATCACATAGCGTATTTCTTCAGATATTTCACTCATTTTCAAATCGATATAACTTTTTACACGAGCAACGAATTAGAAAACTATCTTCACAAGAAATGGAAGCTGAAATGTCACCTTTTAAGCACATGTGCGTTTGAGACAATCGGGTGAGTGTTGTCTGATATACATATAGGTATCAACACCATCTAGTGGCAAAAAACCGCGGAGACATTTTGTATGACCCAATACTAGTAAAATTATTTCCCTATCTGTATGCTCGCCACTGTACATCTCGATAAAAGATCATTATCTTTCGAAAGATCTTTGTAAATTTCCAGTAAGTGTTTTTGGACATCCAAGTGAAGTGAAGCAGGATGATTATAGGTGTTTAAATTTCCTGCTGCTTCGCACTTGCCTCATTTACACCAGCTATCAGCCCCGGGCGGACACTTATCGTGCCTCGGATTTTCATTCGTAGAGCACAAGTGATCGAAAGTTGCCCAAATTGCCTTCTTCATTTCGTCAACGGAATTACAATTTCGCCTTATTGCCAATCCGTAATACTTAGTGAGTTTTTTGATAAGGACATCCGTACAATTTTCCTTTTCCGCTAAGTTTATGCGTTTTCTTGACATTTCGGATCCGTGTGCCCATATTCTTTTCTCAACGTGCCCAACGCATTCACTTTTTACGATAGGCACATCATCGCCATACGGAATAAGATCTTGGATGGCCTTATACGTTTTCGAGTCACCGTCTCCAATGTAATTAGTACAACCCCTGGCAAAAAGTTTCGTTTTAGAGCTGTAAAATATTATTGTACGTAGTTCAAAGTTATAGGAACTGAAGGAGGCGCAGTACAAAGTAAATAATGTCAAAAACAACAAAATTCGATTCATCATGCAAAAGATTGAAGAAAAGAAAGAAAATGTTACACGGAAAAAAGTTTACGATCGGTAGGATTCTTGGAAAAAAGTTTTCGATCATATGTGCCAAATTAAATTATTTCAGGGGTTAATATTTTGTTGCGTTCCCACGTAAACGTATTACTGCTTTAATACGTTCTGGCATTGAAATTATAAGATTTTTGCAATCCGTGAGTGAAATTTCTTCCCACGGTAATCGTATTGCTTTTCGGAGTTCTTATTTATTCTGTGGCTTTTTCTCGTTGACCAGTTTTTTTAATTTTGCCCATCAGTTCTCAATAGGGTTTAAATCGGGTCTGTTCCCTGGCCATTTCATTGTTTTGATGCCGTTATGTCGCAAATAGGTTTTAACTGTTTTGCTACGGTGACAGCTGGCACTATCGTCTTGAAAAACAAAATCTGAAGAATGTCCAAACCATTTTTCGATACTGGGAATTAAAAAATATTGTAAAATATCCATACAGGTTTCAGAATTTACATTGTGATAAAGGATACATAATTTGCCCACTCCTTTTTCAGTCGTGTAATTACAAATCATATAAGATTGTGGATATTTCTGTTTAAAATTTAAGCAATCTTTGTGGAATTTCTGATTAGATGCTTCATCTCCCACTCCAATATATACACGTGACTCATCACTAAATATCACTTTATGCTAGTCCTCTACTGTCCAATTTGCATGGTCTTTACACCATTGTAGGCGTTCTCTCTTATGCTTTTTTCTAAGGAAAGGTTTGGTTTTCACTTTTCGAAATGAGAAACCCATTTCGTTTAAACTATTTCTGACTGTACGGTCAGAAACATTTTGCGCCCACTGTTCATTGATTTATTTCGATGTTGCTCGTCTCATATTTTTCACAATTTTACGTAATTTTCTTTTGTCCCGTTTAGTTCTCACACGAGGACGGCCACATCTTTTGCGATAAGTTACACTTCCTGTGTCGTCATACTTTCTTTTCAATTCACTGACAGTGCTTTGACTGCATCCTATGACAGCTGAAATTTTTTTCTAGTGCAGACGTTGAGCGGTAAGGAAATGGAAGAAGCGGTTGAGGCTTAAAAGTTCCTTCCTGTTAATCGTGGATGGAGGTGGAAGGCGAATAAATTAAAAGCCGTATCGCGACTAACAGTTTATTTTAAAAGGAGCGGTTAGCATCGCCGTCATTAGAAAACTGTCCTTCACCGCGCTAGGCCGTTTACATAAAAGTCATCCGGGGGCACGGGAAGGGAAACTAAGTACGCGTGTACATGTGTATTGCTCAGTAATCGTACGCATACAAATGATGAGCCCGCTCTGTCGCTCGCACCGCGATTCAAAATTAAATGCCTACACTAGCTATACCTTTGCTCGCGCCAGAAACTTTTTTCTGTGTAACATTTTCTTTCTTCTCTTGATTCTTTTTCATACTAAATCGAATTTTGTTGTTTTTGACGTTATTGACTTTGTACTGAACCTCCTTCAGTTCTCACCACTTTTAACTACATATAATAATATTTTATAGCTTTAAAACGCGAATATTTTTAGTAAATTTCGTATTAGGGCGTCTGATCGGAAACTTTTTGCCAGGGATTGTATACGTTACACCGAATTTTTGTACGGATCTCGAAAACATTGTTACCGCGGCATAACCTCCATCTTTCCCGTAGAACCAGAATGTTTAACGGAACCCTCGTGTTCGTGTTCATTACACCAATCAATATAAGGATCCGTATCTTGTTTTTTACCCCAAAACGTACAGGCTTGGCAGTAACTGCTCTTTACAACAAGGTCTAACACAAATTTCCTGCTGCTTCGCACTTGCCTCATTTACACCAGCTATCAGCCCCGGGCGGACACTTATCGTGCCTCGGATTTTCATTCGTAGAGCACAAGTGATCGAAAGTTGCCCAAATTGCCTTCTTCATTTCATCAACAGAATTACAATTTCGCCTTATTGCCAATCCGTAATACTTAGTGAGTTTTTTGATAAGGAGTTTTTTGATCGGTCAATTTTCCTTTTCCGCCAAGTTTATGCGTTTTTTTGACATTTCGGAGACGTGTGCCCATTCTTTTCTCAACGTGCCCAACGCATTCACTTTTCACGATAGGCACATCATCGCCATACGGATTGAGATCTGGGATGGCCTTATACGTTTTCGAGTCACCGTCTCCAATGTAATTAGTATACATTACACCGAATTTTTCTACGGATCTCGGAAACATTATTTCCGCGGCATCAACCTCCATCTTTCCCGCAAAACTAGAATGATTAACGGAACACTCGTGTTCGTGTTCATTGCACCAATCAATATAAGAATCCGTATCTTCTTTTTTACTCCAAAACGTACAGGATTGGCAGTAACTGCTCTTTACAACGAGGTCTAACACTTTGCCACTGTAATATCCGATGAGTGTCATGACACCGAATAGTGAACTAAAACCTCGTTTTTTCCAAGATCCATCTCTGGATACCTTTAATTTAGTTCGTGATCTTCTACTTGCAGCATTTTTATGATCTTCTTGAACGGCTTTTTTACATAAAGCCTCAAAAACGGAAGAGGCGGATTCGTGTATGTGCCGCATAACGCGATCGTATGTCCCGATTGTGTAAAAATGTTTATGCCTTCTCGACCAATACCTAACAATCTCATTGTTAACACAATTCTTCGGTTTATTTCGTCGCCATTTTTTATCATCGGTCCTGAATTGGTTTCTCGTCGACCACAATCACAAACCACTAACGTTTTAAAACCGAAACCGTGATTTCCAGTTTCTAAAAACTGTACACTTTGCTTACACTGTCTACGAATGAACAATTCGGAAAGTGCGCTAAAAACAGTAAAAAATTCGATGAATCTGTAACTATGCTGTACGTTATAAACTATATCATCATTATACGAGGTGTTTAGTTTCTTCGCGGATGTACTGCACTCTTTTTCGTCTTCTTTTTTTTCGTATGTTGGTTGCCGTTAAATGTCTCTTTCGCGGTCTAGATGGTCGCCGAGTCTCTATACTTTTTAATTTAGGATACATTATACGCCAATTTATAATGAAGGTTTTGTATACGTCCTTACACAGCGAATATCGATGCTCGACTGAAGCCTGCTCCACACTCGCGAGCGACGCGCTTTCGCTCTAAATGCTATATCTAACTAGGGACTTTGAATTTCGCTTTATCCTTTCAGGAAAATATTCTTAAACAGTTTCACTATCAATTTATAACAAAAAAAATGTTTTTTTTTTGACTTTGTAAAGTAAGGTACCCCCCTTAAGTGTTTCACCAAGGACTGTTGAGATAGAACCAAGTAAACTCGACTGTTTCTGCAGAAATTTCGTATACTGTATCTTTAAACCACTAAGTGATATTTTAATACCAACCATGTTTATCAGTGTCTTTTGACACATAGAAATAGCATGATTACTCAGAACTCTGATGCTCTGTTGCAGTTATGTTATTATTTGGAATTTCTTTAAAAATACAAGAATGATCACACCTGGTTAATTTAGTATCGCCACCAGTATAATGATTCTTGCCATACTTTCCTCGTAAACTTAAAAAGTTATGTACGCAAGTGCTAAATCTGTTTATCTTTTGCGCCATTTCGCGAATAGAGAATCCTGCATTTGTGGTAAGCGTGTATTTTTATTTTTTCGTCAGAAATCAAAACTTTTCCCCGTGGTATTCTACAATACTATACTTAGGTTTATAAATGTTACACAGTTTGGTACTTCACTTTTGATACTAACTCTGACTAAGATGTCATCAATCTTCCTCGTTCGTACAATGAAGCAGAACTGAAGAAAACTGGTTTTGGGGTTGGTAGTGGGGTTTGATTTGCAGAGAGCCATTGCTTCGAACGCTTTATGTTATCGTAAAGGACCCATTTTTCATCTCCAGTAACAATTTGCTCTAAAAACGGCAAACGGTTTTGACGAGAGAAGTGCGAACTGCAAATTGTGACTCTTTGATTGCGGTTGTTTTTAGTTAATTCATGTGGAACCCACTTTCCAAACTTTTGGACCTTACCAAGTGAACGCAATTGATTGCAAATAGTTTTTTGCGAACAGTTTAAAGCTGTCGCAAGCTCTTGTTGCGTTATTTGAGAATTTTTAACCAAAAGAGCCTGAAGTGTTTCCTGATCAGAATTGGATACACGGCCTCGACCACTCTCGTCATTCAATGAAAAATTTCCCTCGCAAAATATCTCAAACCAACGCTGGCATTTTCTTTCGCCAACAGCATCTTGACCCAGAACACTACAGATATTTTTTGCAGTAGCGTTTGCTTTTCTTCCCAACTGGAACTCGTAAAGCATGCAATGCCGAATATGCTTTTAATCTGCCATCTTTTTAACCCTACTTTCGCAAAATAAAACAGTTCAAACACAAACTTTTTGCAGCTCAGCTTGTTAATGACACTTCAAACTTTCTGTATGTACCACGTGTTTGTAGGTTATGTTGATGAAGTTAGCGGCAAGCAGGATTTTAAACGAATACTAAAAAACGACATTAATTATTACTAGACCTGATATCTTCCATTAAAGCCCTCGGACCGCTGTTTGGATGGCCCTGACTTATGGGTATACCTAATATGTGGTTAGGTATACAGGCTTATACTACAATTAACACCTAAAGTAATTAATATCTTGTATTCCCTCCGCGTGCTCTTCTAACCGCTTCTACAGTGACTCCCAGACATATTCGGACACGAGTGTATGGCTAGCTTTTTGATTTAATATTGTAGTTATTAAAAAAGTAATCGTCTTCGTTCCTTTTTCCAATAACAAGTCATTTATTGACGTTATTAAAGATATATACATAATTTAAAAAACTTACATACATTATACATACATACATAATTGGAATAAACAAATGAAATAATACCGCATTTTCGGGTCACAAAAATATTCGGGCACTATAAGAAATAATGTCTTTCAAACAAAATTTATTATTACATGTTTAAAATTAGTATTTTGTTGCAAAACCATTTTGCTTTATAACATGTCTTAAACGACTCGGCATATTACAAATTATTTTTTTTAACATTTTGTTGATATGGATGCCCATTCCTCTTCAAGCCTAGTTTTAAGTTCTTCTTTGGAACGAATGGGCGTCCTGCGAATCCTTCGGTTCAACTCATCCCATAAGTTTTCGCAATGCGCGACTTGTGCTTCAGATCATTATCCTGATAAAATGAAAAATTTTCCGCAATGCCCATTTTTTCTGCACTTTGTTTCAAGTTGTCTTTTAACAAGTTCAAATAAGCATTCTTATCCATAATGCCATTGATAAAAACTGAATTGCCAACGCCGGAAGTCGAAATGCACATCCCCAGACCATTCTCTCACTCTCAACGTGCGGCGAACTGTTTCAGCTGAAATCTGTTTGCTAGTTTTTTCTAAAACCTCACTTGCTATTTGTGGTACACTTAAACGCGGATTTTCTTTAACTTTTCGCACGATTTTCCTTTTTTCTTTCGCATTTAAAATAGGTGGGCGACCAGTTTGTGGGACAAATTTGATGCGATCCTCACTATTAAATCTTCGGACTATGTCCGCTACAGTAGTCTTACTCACGCCAAGTAAGGAACTTATTTCGCGATATGATCTTCCCTTTTCGCGGTGGAATATTACGAGCTGGCGTATATGAAATGACGTATTTTTCCCTTTGCGACCCATCTTGTCGAAGGCTAGAGTTACTACTAAATAATATTAACACGGTGTCGACCACCAAGGCTATGTTTGTAAACAAACACTTACCATTCTTTAAGACACCGCTTCCTGAGAAGTACGGAATCTCGAAACGTACGAAGTATACGAATATTTCTGTGACCCGAAAATGTGATATTCTTTCGTTTGTTTATTGCTATTATGTAATGTATGTAAGTTTTTTAAATTATGTATATATCTTTAATAACGTCAATAAATGACTTGTTTTTGGAAAAGTAACGAAGACGATTGCTTTTTTAATAACTACAATATTAAATCATAAGGCTAGCCATACACTGGTGTCCGAATATTTCTGGGACTCACTGTGCGTGTCTTGGCAGCGAATCGAAAAGGGTTTGAATAGTTCCCTGAGAAATAGCATACCATGCCGCTTCTATGCGTGTCCATAATTCCTCTGTTGTAGCTGGTCGTTGAGGAGAACTGATCAAACTTGCGTATGGTCTTGTGTTGTCGTGATGGAACACGACTCTTTTACGGTTAACTTGCCGATAGTACACTTCTGAATTTATTGTTTGGTTTCTTAGGAGAAGCTCAAAAAACACGACACCTTTAAAATTCCACCACACTGAGAGCATAATCTTTCTCTGATGAATGTCTCCTTTGGATATTGTTTGAGGTGGATCATCACGCCGGAATCAAGACCGTTTGCGCACCACATTGTTGTAAACGATCCACTTCTCATCACCATTTATCAATCGCTTCAAAAAAGGATCGTTTTCCTCACGTTTAATCAGCAAGTCGCAGATGTTTATGCGTGCCGTTAAATGAGTTTCTTTGATTTGATCTCGACTCATGACGAACCCAAATGTCGAACTTGTTTATGTATCTCAGCTTCGTTAGGTGTTCGTGAACGGTTGAATGATGGATGTTCAATGTTTCTGTAATCTCTCGTATCGTGTAACGGTGGTTTGATTCAATGAATGTCTTTATTTTCTCGTCATCAACCTCGGATGTCCTTCCTGACCGAGGAGCGTCGTTGAGATCAAAGTTACTAGCACGAAATTTCGTGAACCATCGTTGGTATTGACGTTCTTGTAGAGCATTGTCATCGTAAACTTTGCGCAACTTTTCACAAGCTTAAAGGGGGAACCTACTTTAGCGCGCCAAAATCTGGGCAATTTTTAAACATTTTTTCTTCAGCGTCGAACGATGCAATCTTCCTAATCTTTTTTTTTTAATGTTTTACTTTATACTTATACTTTCCAAAAATATTTTTGTTGTTTCAAATTCATTATAAAATATAATAATAACCAACTTTCTTTACGTTGCCGCGCAGGCGACGTCCGGATTTTGTGTGCAGCCTAAGGTCCACAATTTTGACCTATAATAGAAAAACAAAGTATTAGCTTAATTTACTATAAATTTTGTCGCCGATGAACCTCAAAAAATTGTAAAAAGTCAAAAATTGCAAACGTTATAGGACTTTGAACAAGACATTATGATTTTGACGCTAAAATTTTACTTTCTTTGTGCAGAAAAAGTGGTTTAATTGTATTTTGTTATAAATGTTTGAGGTTCATCGACGATGGTTGTCTATTATGTAACTAAAAATCGTTGAAAGAAATCGATCGGTCAAATAGATTTTTCTCTATCCTGCACGCAAAGTAGAAAAACGTACTTTCGAGAAAGACGCGTTTAAATATTTCGTTACAGAAAAGTAATAGTTATTGACAACTTACATTCATTCGGCTATTCCTGGTCCATAGAGTAATCCTTCCGATTCTTCGTCGTATTCTCTTCTTTCCATTCTTGCCATTCGGCTAGCTGTACGAGCCTCTTTGGTACTGCTGAGTGTACGGCGCTCCTGCCTCAAGATTCGTTGCGAGTCGTGCATCAAGGCGAAATTTTTCGTTTCCGGTCCTATATTTATTTCCAGCTTGTTCAATATTTTTAAAACGGCAGAGTATCCTTCATTAAAGATACTTGCGGCAATGAAGGCGGCAATCTCAACGATTTTAAAGCCACAATTTAAATGTTTTGGGGCAAGGCGCCAGATCGTGGAATTAAAACTCTCATTGGCGTTTTGAGAGTGTCCTCTTATACACCTCGATAAAAGATCTTCTTTCGAAAGATCTTTGTAAATTTCCAGTAAGTGTTTTTGGACATCCAAGTGAAGTGAAGCAGGATGATTATAGGTGTTTAAATTTCCTGCTGCTTCGCACTTGCCTCATTTACACCAGCTATCAGCCCCGGGCGGACACTTATCGTGCCTCGGATTTTCATTCGTAGAGCACAAGTGATCGAAAGTTGCCCAAATTGCCTTCTTCATTTCATCAACAGAATTACAATTTCGCCTTATTGCCAATCCGTAATACTTAGTGAGTTTTTTGATAAGGACATCGGTCAATTTTCCTTTTCCGACAACGTTTATGCGTTTTTTTCACATTTCGGAGTCGTGTGCCCATTCTTTTCTCAACGTGCCCAACGCATTCACTTTTCACCATAGGCACATCATCGCCATACGGATTGAGATCTGGGATGGCCTTATACGTTTTCGAGTCACCGTCTCCAATGTAATTAGTATACATTACACCGAATTTTTCTACGGATCTCGGAAACATTATTTCCGCGGCATCAACCTCCATCTTTCCCGCAAAACTAGAATGATTAACGGAACACTCGTGTTCGTGTTCGTGTTCATTGCACCAATCAATATAAGAATCCGTATCTTCTTTTTTACTCCAAAACGTACAGGCTTGGCAGTAACTGCTCTTTACAACGAGGTCTAACACTTTGCCACTGTAATATCCGATGAGTGTCATGACACCGAATAATGAACTAAAGCCTCGTTTTTTCCAAGATCCATCTCCAGATACCTTCAATTCAGTTCGTGATCTTCCATTTGCAGCATTTTTTTGCTCTTCTTCTTGAACGGCTTTTTACATAAAGCCTCAAAAACGGAAGAAGCGGCTTCATGTATGTGCCGTATGATGCGATCGTATGTCCCGATTGCTATTCCTTGACCAATGTCCATTAGTCCGCTAAAAATGTTTATGCCTTGTCGACCAACACCTAACAATCTCATTGTTAACACAATTCTTCGGTCTATTTCATAACCATTATTTACCATCGGTCCTGAATGGATTTCTCGTCGACCACAAACACAAACCACTAACAGTTTAAAACCGAAACCGCGATTTCCAGTTTCTAAAAATTGTACACTTTGCTTACACTGTCTACAAATTAATCATTCGGAAAGTGCGCTAAAAACAGTGAAAAACTCTGTAAACCTGTAACCATGCTGTACGTTATAAACTATGTCTTCATTACACGAGGTGTTTAGTTTTTTCGCGGATGTACTGCACTCTTTTCCATCTTCTTTTTTTGTATGCTGGTTGCCGTTAAAACGTCTCTTTCGCGTTCTAGATGGACGCCGACTCTCCATACTTTTCACTTTCGGATACATTATACGCTAATTTATAATGAAGGTTTTCGATGGAGTTTTATGGATTGTGAAGTTTTTTAAATACGTCTTTACACAGAGAATATTGGTGCTCGACTAACTGAAAACAATCGAAACTTGCTGCACTACGAACTATGTGTATAAGATCGGACAAAAGCCGTACGTAAAAATGCCGTGAGTTGTCTAAAATGTAAACAAATCATGGAGTAAACCGGGCAAGTGTTGACTTGTCGAGTTGACCGGCGAACGGACATACATTAAGAAAAAACACTGTAAAACTATTGCCAATAATTCTTTAAGAAATGCCATGAGACCAACTCAAAAACATCTGGAAGAAAAGTTAAAAATCTCACAAAAAAATTGTGACTCTTTGCAATGTTTGCAAGAAAACCTCACCTGTGCTTAAAATATTTTAATACTTTTTATTAGAAAATATAAAATATTAATTTTAAAATTTGGTCGTGTCGGATCCCAGGGAACGAAAGAACAGAGCGAAAGACACAGCGCAGCAGTATGTTGCGCGCGGCGGGCTTTCGCTCTAAATGCTATATCTAACTAGGGACTTTGAATTTCGCTTTATCCTTTTAGGAAAATATTCTTAAATAGTTTTACTATCAATTTACAGAAAAAAAATGGATTTTTTCGACTTTGTAAAGTAGGTTTCCCCCTTAACGCGCGTGTTTCCGTCTACGGAAGTATGGAGTTAGTGAGAAAGTAATTTCGGTTTTTTAGTGTAAAATAAAACTCAATTTTTTATATAAAAGTCAAACTTTCTTTGGATGTTATATTAAATTTTTCCAATTCTTGTCCTATTATTGCCCATGGATGCTCAATCGGGTTAATATCAGGGCTTTGTGATGGTGTGACCAACATATGGGGGAGTATTATGTATTATCCATTCATATTAACAATTGCTGCGGTATGTTTGGGATCATTATCTTATTGGAAATGGAAATCTTCGTATATGCCCAATTTTCTTGCACTTTCTTTTAAATTTTGTTTTAATATGTTCAGATATTTATATTTATCCATTATTCCTTCTATGAAGACTAAATTCCCGGTCATATTTTCAATTCCCGGAACACAATTGAGCCACCCCCATATTTTCCAGTGTGCTTCCAGTGTGATTGATTACACAAATTTTCTTCGTGCTTTTCCCACCACTCGTCAAATTCGTCAGTACCCTCTTTGTTTCTCCATTGATTACAAGCTTGACAAAACTTAGATTTTACAACTAAGTCTAGAATCTTATTGGAATATTTTCCAATCAGAGTCACTATGCCAAATAAGGACGAAAATCCCCTTCGGCTCCAAGTTCCATCACCAGAGACGCTCAAATGACATGGCTCATTTCACGTTGCACGATTTTTTTCTACTTCTTCCTTCGTAGCCTGTTCAAGAAGTACATCACTCGTAGCTTTTGCAGCTGTCCACACATTTTGTAAGCATGGATAATATGTAGAAGTTGATAATCCTTGTTCCAAATCCATCATGCTGCAGGAAATATGTATGCCCTGCAATCCGACTCGTAGCAGGCGCATTACAAATACGATTCGTCTATTTATTAGATGCTTGCACGTATTCTAATAATCTTTTCACTTGAAAAAGGCATTTGTTGAGAAAAATTGATACAATATATTGGGCCATAAAAAAGTCTCCGCGGTTTTTTGATACATTTTTGAACAAAAATTTTCTTTATTGAAAATCAATTTTAATCAAGTACATATTGACCATTATTATCTATGACCTTTTGCCATTTTCCGGGTAGCTTAATAATTCCATCGGTGTAGAACTTCTGTGGTTTATCGTGGAAAAACTTGGCCAAGTGATTTTCAGCGGCGCTTGGGTCGGCCAATTTTTTACCATCAAGAGAGTTTTGCAGAGACCGAAACAAAAGGTAGTAAAAAATGTAAGCTGAAATGTCACCTTTTAAGCACATGTTCGATTGAGACAATCGGGTGAGTGTTGACCGATATATAGATATCAACACCATTTAGTGGCAAAAAACCGCGGAGATTTTTCATATGACCCAATATTTTCTATCCTATTCTACAACTTTTTTCCATCCTTCTGTCAACATGGCGATACCGTGTCGAAAGAACGATATTGGTTTGGCAGCAATCCAATCATCGACCCATTTTCGTACTTGTTCAGCATTTCGAAACCGTGTGCCAGCCAAGCCATGCTGCATCGATCTGAACAAGTGGTAATCAGAAGGCGCTATGTCTGTTGAGTACGCTGGGTGCCGCAGAACTTCCCGTTGGAGCTGCAACAGTGTGTTCTTGGGAACTCTTGCAACGTGTGGCCGAGCGTTGTCATGCAAGAGGATGACTTTGCGTCTGTTAACCGGTATTGCTGGTCTTTTTTGCAACAATACATCGTTCAATTTGTTCAATTGACGTCGATAGACATCTGCAGTAACAGTTTCATTCGGTTTTAGCAGCTCTTAATACACTACACCTTGCTGATCCCACGATATGCACAGCAAGACTTTATGGCCATGGATATTCCACTTCGGTGTCGATGTGGATGGCCCTCCTGGACTAACCCATGACTTTTTGCGTTTGGGATTGTCGTATACGCCACAGAAAACTCTCCTTTTTTTGCCTGGCAAGCAATGAAACCGCGATGTTGAAACGGTTCGAAATGGCATTTTCAGTCAATTCGTGTGGTAGCCATTTTCCCTCCTTTTGGATCTTTCCCATCACATGTAAACGTCTGGAAACAGTTGATTCATCAACTGCTAAGTTGTTCGAAAGTTCTTTGAGAATTTGAGCTGGGTTTTCGTTCAATAAGTCTTGCAATTCATTGTCTTCGAACTTTTTTGGTCCTCCAGGCCGTTCTTTGTCATTGACATAAAAATCACCACTTTTAAACCGTTGAAACCAAAACCGACAATTGGGATATGATGGAGCAGCATCACCATAAGCTTCTAAAAGTGTTTGATGGGCTTCGGTAGCAGATTTCTTCGAATCAAACGACAAAAGTAATGAATGTCGAAAATGCAATTTTGAGCGTTCCATGATTAGCGTCTGTATACACTGAATAACTCAAGAAGAAAAAACAAACTCAAGAATAACAAATAAGAAACAACGTAGTCACCTTCTCTTTTGACCACCTCTTCCCACTTCTTCGGCAAAGTCATTATGCCGTCGGTGTAAAATTTCCGGGGTCTGTTATTAAAATATTCGTGGAGGCTGTCTTCTATGTGTTGAATGTTGTTGAATTTTTTTCTTGCTAAATAATGCTGCATTGACCGGAACAGGTACTAATCAGTGGGTGCTATATCTGGAGAATATGGTGGGTGCTGCAGGATTTCCCATCCAAATTCGTGCAATTTTTTTTGCACATTCTGAGCGACGTGCAGTCTGGCGTTGTCGTGGTGGAAGAATATTTTCTTGCGGTTCAAAAGTCTAGGTCGTTTTGCTTCTATTACTTCTTTCAATTTATCTTACAAGGAGACGGTACGGTAGTCGGGTCTCAGAATTTCGCCAAACTTGGCAGAGAGGTAGGCCACAACTCGAACATTAAGCGTTTAAAGCAATTCGACTAGATGGCCAGGCATTTTCGAGAAAAACGACTTTTTTTAATTTCAAGCGTAATAAGTACAAGAAATGTTATCATGTATCCAATCGAGTTCGTAGCTCATTCGGCAGCGCTCTGGTCTGGTACCCGCTACGTCGCTGGATCGAGTCTCGCTGCGCCCAACTTTTTTCTCCCCTTTTTTTCCTTTGCTTTCTACGTGAATTTCAAATAAAATTATTAGAATAAAATTATTGGAATGGGAATTTTATTTTACTTTACATAATAAAATAAATACACAGTTTTACGTACTCGTGCACTTTATAGCGGCCGTCGTTACAACTTTATTAAAATTACAATTTAAAAAAACAACAGAACAAAACTACATTTTATTAGTTCGCAGTTTTACACGTGCCTGGATGATATTCATCATAAAAACAGGGAAAACATGTTATTCGACATCGCGCACATTGTATAAATGCCGAATTCTTGCAAACACACGTTTTCTTTAAACTTTTCGTTGAAAAACAAACTTCATTTACGTTAAGGAATATCTCTCTTTCATCCCATAATTTCGTGGCATACTACGCATATTGAATCATTTCCGCAAAGATTGGGGAAGACAACTGATGGTGTACAATTGACTGAATCCTTATAGAATCTTCCCTGGAATTAATTTCACGTTTTTTTTCGATTAAGAGAGCACAATTCTGTAAACGTTTAATAAAATTTTTTACCTGGCGGTAAAAATAAACATCGCATGGCTGCACTAACGGTGTGCATTTTGGAGGTATAACTTTCAGAGTGCACGTTGGCAATCGCTCTTCGTTGCGAAATGTTTCGTCGTAAAGAGACGGATTACTTTGTCCTGTCCAAGAATCAATCAGGAGTAAAAAGTTTTGGTTTTTTACATAGGGCTTTAAAACATTTTGTAAAAATTGCGTATACAGTTTCGTCGTTAATTTCCCAGATTTCGACGATGCGACGACGACGTTCGGATATTTTTTTAAGTATTCATCAATGTTTTTTTGGACCCTGGGACCAAATGAACCCGTTGTCTCTTGCAGACAGATAAAAACGAAAGGTAGCAATTTCCCCGATAATGTTAGCGCATATTGTGCAGTGTATGAATGCGTCAATTTGTGCAAATCCTGTCGCTGGACAAAGACCAACTTTGTTCCTTGTGTCGCCAAAGTTCTGTCATAGGAGGACTGGTATTGGCACCCTGGAACATAAGTAATACAAACGTAATATAATAACAGGATACAAAATACTTCCATTAGTGTTGAAGAATTACACAATTTCGTTATATACCTGTTTGATCTGTATTAATCACGAGATCCTTATTGAACTTGGGAATTAATTCTCGAGTTTGTAATCGAAAGTCTTCGGCAGCAGCAAGTGTCTCCTCCAATCTCCTTGTTTCCAATTCCGTCACAAATTTCGTTATTTTACGTTGGCGGATTCTGTGCCTCCTTTTAAATTTTGTAGCCCATGAATCAGATGCTTTAAAGTCAAAATTGGTGAATTGTCTTGCAGCACTTAACGCTCACTGTTGCAAGTTTCTGGTCGTAATCCCCTGATTCTGCTCTCGAGCTTCCTTAAATCTATCGTACGGCCACGAGTCAATTAGTGCATATTTATCAGTTAGAGTTCCACCACTTTTAACTTGTTGCTCCCATTTTCTGAGATCTTCTTTGCGTTTAAGGCGGTGACACCCTTTACTTTGCAAACTTTTTAAGGACCAATTTGGATGTGCCTTCGCTATATTAATAGTTTTCACTTTGTAATCCAGCGAAATATAATCCTTGTATGTTCTTCCTTTTTTTTCTTCGGGTTCGTACTCATCTTCATCTTCTGATCTGTCATCTTGAATTTCTTCAAACATATTATCCATGTCAATTTCATTCGCCAGAATTAAATCATGGCATTCTACAAACTTCTTCTCATCCAATGCTTCCAACGTATATTGGAAAATATCTTCTGCGAAGAGCATCGATTTTTCGCTAATTCTCCCGGAAGATTGCGATGAGAATAAACTACTGGATTCCAAAAGATTTCGGTAATAATCAGTAGCATCTTTCAAACAGAAATCTTCACTTTCACTAGAAACAATATGCACTCTTTCTTCCTCTTGTTCTTCTGCTTGCACCCTAGAAGGGCCGGCCACATTAAACGGTGTATCTCTTGACATGTTTGCAATTTGTATATTCTTCTTGCGCACTGTGCGAAGAATTTTATACCTTGGAAGCTGCACCCCTACCACACCTTGAGATCCCACCACATCTTGGAAACTCATCAAAGATTGAAAGTATTGTATTGTGTGCGAATACACAATACAATCGCGGGAAAAACATTTTATTAAAGTTTGTGGTGAAAGTATACTAATCTACTTACCGCACGTTTTATTGCCGGGAAAACCTTTAATATTCCGTACTGAAAATTACGCAGGTATGCGCAAGGAACAAAGCGTCCGGCACGCAATAAAATTTTTACGATATATAACGATAAGGAGATTTAATAACCAGTGCGACACGATAGCCTGTTCCCTGTTTTTATGATGAATATCATCCAGGCACGTGTAAAATTGCGAACTAATAAAATGTAGTTTTGTTCTGTTGTTTTTTTAAATTGTAATTTTAATAAAGTTGTAACGACGGCCGCTATAAAGTGCACGAGTACGTAAAACTGTGTATTTATTTTATTATGTAAAGTAAAATAAAATTCCCATTCCAATAATTTTATTCCAATAATTTTATTTGAAATTCACGTAGAAAGCAAAGGAAAAAAAGGGGAGAAAAAAGTTGGACGCAGCGAGACTCGATCCAGCGACGTAGCGGGTACCAGACCAGAGCGCTGCCGAATGAGCTACAAACTCGATTGGATACATGATAACATTTCTTGTACTTATTACGCTTGAAATTAAAAAAAGTTGTTTTTCTCGAAAATGCCTGGCCATCTAGTCGAATGGCTTTACACTCTTAATGTTCGAGGGGTGGCCTACCTCTCTGCCAAGTTTGGCGAAATTCTGAGACCCGACTACCGTACCGTCTCCTTGTTAGTAAAATTAAAATTAATTTGTTGCTTACGTATGTATTACAGTTTGTCACACAAGAGTGTACTTGCTGTTTTTCCGTGAAAATTATTATGCGTGTAAAAAACTATATACGTATCGAAAGTATATCTAAAAATCTATTACGCACTTACTTAATAATAGGTCCAATCTCCATCATTAGAAATTATAGCTTCGCAACGTCTCGGCATGCTATCGACCAATTTTTCGGCGAATGATACAGGTAGCGACTTCCATATTTTTTTAATCCGATATTTTAATGATTTCATCGACAAACTATGTTTCACTCGAAGTTTTTGCTTCATAAAGGACCACACATTTTCTATTGGATTTGCATCGAGGGCTGGGATGGCCATTGCATCACAGTAATGTTCTTTTCCGCTTTCCATTCACGGCAAACACGGCTTCGATGTTTCGGTTCATTATCTTCTTGCAATATCCATTCTAATCCACTTTGATTAAACCATCGCTTAACAGATGGTAGGAGTCCCCTTTGGTACAATTTAATCATTTTTTGGGCGTTTAAATTGCCTGTGAAGACACACAAATTACCAAATCCTCTCACGTTGAAACAGCCCCAAACATGTACCTTAACTGTCCTTTGAATTACTGGACTGCCATGGGCAGACCAGCAACGTCTAATAGGACGCCAAGCCCAAAAGGAAGATTCGTCAGTAAAGACGACGTTGGTCCAATCACGGTCAACATTTTCGTGAGCCCAAACCATCCGAGTTTCAATGTGCTTCTTGTTCAGTAATGGTTTCGGTAACAATACCGAGCCATACCGAAACAATACCGAAGTACAAACTTCGCCACGCGGAGCCATATTCTCTTAATCGACGTTTTATTGTCATTATGCTGACATTTATTTTCTTTTTTGCCAAACAAGCTTGTACTTTACGCAACGACGAGGTAGGATTTTGCGAAAACAGATGAAGGATCGCTTTATCCTCCCTGGTTGCAGTAACTCGCTTTGAACCTATGTTAGGAAGATCGTCGACACAATTTGTTTCTTTATACCGTTTTACCCATTTCCTTGTTGCATTTCCATTTTCATTTCCCATTTCCATTTCCATTCCATGTTGCATTATTGGGTATTGTCATATATATATATATATATATATATATATATGGGTATTGTCATACCCATTTCCATGTTGCAGACTTATGCAGGTATTTAGCTGCACTTGCAAAACTCATTTTTGGTCCTTTTGGGTGACAACACAAGAAGACCGCTTCAAACCGCTTAGCGTACACTGCACTCGTCTCGAAAAGTTCCGTATGTTTCAATAACATCAACGATACTAAAAATCCTTAGACTATCGCGTATTAAAGAAGACTGCAGGCGTTTAGATTCTCATAATCTCATCTAATTTAAGCGCCCCCTTTCGGAAATATCGCGAGTACGCTCTTGTGTGACAGACTGTACAAAGTCCGCCATTTTATTTCAGGGCTACAACAAAAAATTTATATTGTTGGGAATAAATTACTAACAAACTGGTTGAAGAATAACACAAAAAAAAGTATGCTTACACTTGTCTGATTGTCGCAGGACTAATGAGAAATGGTATCTTGCGAAAATAATTGATTACTTATGGGTACTCCTAATATGTGATACATGAAGGTTCTCTGCAATCTCACGTGTTGTACTGTGACGATCCGAATCGATTATTGCTTTGATTAGGGCGTCATCAACTTCAACTGGACGACCAGAGCGTTTTTCATCTTTGAGTGAAAAATCACCAGAACGAAATTTGGCAAACCAATTTTGACACTGCCGTTCTTTTAAGGCTTCGTCACCATAAACAGCACATAACTTTTTATGAGCTTGCGATGCGTTTTTTCCTTTGCAGAAATAAAAAAGCAGAATATGACGAAAATGTTCCTTTTGATTTTCCATTTTTCAACGAACGCCAAACGAAAACTACGCAACCGATCAAAAAACTTTTTTTACTGATTGACAGCTGAATTGCCAACTATCAAATAACAAAATGTGTTTTACATTTTTACTACGTCTGCAAACCTAAAAATTCAACTGAAGCCATCTATGAGTGAAATCCGCAATTACTTAGTTGCCAACCCAATATTTATAACTTGTTCCGATTTAGATGGTAGCTTGTTGATTCCTTCCTTAAACAATTCTGGTGGTTTTGACAAGAAAAACGTATTCACGAACTCGTGAACTTCGTCAATTTTTTAAGGTTTTTCCACTTAATGCATTTTGTAATGACCTGAACAGGTAAAAGTCCGTTGAAACAAGGTTTGGAGAATAAGGAAGGTGTGGTAAAATCGCCCATGAAAGCTCTAAAAGCTCTAAAAAGATTCCATTTCTATTGACGAGAGCCAGTCGTTTTTCCTAGAATTTTTCTTGTACTGTTTGTAGTTGTTGCACATATACATATATATATATATATCTACCGTTCTGTCCGTTTTTGGCATAAAACAAAATACAAATTTTTCTTACCGTCAATAAACTTTATTAAATAATATAATTGCCATTATTATTAATGACTTCCTGCCAGCGTGAGGGCAATTTGTATATCCCATTTTTTAAAAATGTTTCATCTTTTGATGCGAAAAATTGAACTAGTGCTTGTATGTCTTGACCTTCATATCCTTTCATTGTCATGTCCTTTCTGTTAAACATCGCCGGCCTCTTTTCTTGGACTGCTGTCTTTAAATTATCCAGTTGCTGACAATACTTCTCCGAATTGAGCTTTTCGTTCGGTTTTAAAAGCTCATAATGTATTGGTCCTCGAATGCCCCACCATATACACAACATTCTCTTATTCAGAGTCAAATTTGGTTTAGAGGTGGAAGGGCTAGGTTTTCCGGGTTCACAATATGCCCTTTTCCTTACGATGGTTTCGTAGGTAATCCACTTTTCATCGCAAATTATTATCCGGTTCAAGAAGGGCTCGATTTTGTTCCGAACAAGCAGAGATGTGCATATGACGACTCGATCATCCAAATTCTTCTGACTTAATTCATGTGGCACCCATTTTGAATATTTCCACACCAATCATAACTTCCGAATATGGTCCGAAATGGTTTTTTGAGCTGAATTAAGCGTTTCTCGACGTCGAACAAAGATGGTCGCCCAGAACGTGGCTTATCAGAAAGGTCGAAATCACCTGTTTCAAATTTTTCGAACCATCTTCAAAAACTGTACCTTCACCAAACACTTTCAATAAATTTCTACATGCTTCTGTAGCATTTCTTCCTTGTTGAAATTCGTATAAAATACAGTGGCGTAAATTAACTTTATCAGTAGCCATAGATACACTATCGCTTCACACTTAAGACTAACGTGAATCAACTTTGTTTTAGTTAATTTGCTACGTCAGTATGTAACACATCACTCAGTAAGTCTTCGGTCTAACTAAGAAAAACAATTTTTTTTTAGAAATTCCACTTTATTCATCAACATACTCTCCTTTAAGAGTGATATTAGGGGGACCGGAAAGTAATGTCGTTTTCGTACATTAAATTCAAACACATAAATTTTTTAAGAGTTTTTATTTTTAATCAATGATATTATATAATCACCCTCATTATCAACAACCTTTTGCCATCTACTGCGCAAATTTTCAATGCCGGATCGATAAAAATCAATCGGTTTTTGAGCAAAATATAAAGAGATCGCATTTTGGATATCATCAAAATTTGCAAATCTCTTACCACTTAGAAAATGTTGAAGCGATCGGAATAAGTGGAAATCCGATGGTGCAACATCGGGCAAGTATGGTGGGTGAGGCAGTACTTCCCATCCCAATTCATTAATTTTTTCCAGGGTTCGTTTTGCGCAGTGCGGTCTTGCATTATCGTGTTGCAGAATAACGTCTTTTCTGTTGACAATCGCTGGCCACTTTTCAATTAAAGATTCATTTACCCGATCCAATTGTTCACAGTAAAGGTCTGCATTCACAGTCTGTCCAGGTTTCAGCACCTCAAAATGAACAACGCCGTGAATACTCCACCAAACACATAAAAGTGCCTTTTTGGGGTGTAAGCCTGGCTTAGCAGTACGTCGTGGCGATTCATTTGGAGAGAGCCACTGCCTTTTTCGTTTTGGATTCTCATAGAGAACCCACTTTTCATCCCCGGTGATCAAGCGATCAAAAAACGTTTCTGTACTGTGCCGTTGAAGCAATACGTTACATGTGGTGGATCGGTTAGCTTTATTCTCTTCGGACAGATTATGCAAGACCCAAACACCTGCTCTGCTTACTTTCCCAATTTGCTGTAAATGTTCTTGGATGGTCGACCAAGGTTGGTTAAGACTGTTTGACAATTCCTCGATTGTCTGACACGGATTTGCTTCCACTTCAACCCTTAACACGTCATTGTCTAACATTGTTGGTCTTCCTGATCGATACGAGTCAGAAAGATCGAAATTACCAGATTTGAACTTGGAAAACCACCTTTGGCATTTACGAAAGTCTAATGCATTTGGATAAACATCTCAAATGTTTTTGGTAGCAACTGTTGCGTCACTACCCTTGCGAAACTCAAAAAGCATGCAATGCCGGATATGTACTTTTTCTGGTATTTGGCTGACCATTTCACCTAAAATTGTCAAAAAAAATTTTAAATTTAATTATTTACAACTAAACAAGTTACTGTAACCTTAGAATGTCTTTGTCACGATTTTGATGTACACAATGAGCTAACAAATGACAATCAAATAGTGACATGCGCAGAAACGACATTACTTTTCGGTCCCCTTAATACATTCATTCCAACGCCCCTCTAACTTCTCGATGCCCTTTATGTAAAACGATTTATCTTTGCTCTCAAAATAAGCCTCCGTTTCGGCAATCACTTCTTCATTTGAACCAAATTTCTTTCCCTGGAGCATCTTTTTCATGTCTGCAAAAAGTCAGTAGTCGCTGGGGGCCAAATCTGGAGAGTACGGTGGGTGGGGAAGCAATTCAGAGCGTAATTCATTCAATTTAACCATTCTTTTCATCGACTTGCGACACGGGGCATTGTCCTGTTGAAACAGCACTTTTTTCTTTTGCATGTGAGGCCGTTTTTTCTTGATTTCTGCACTCAATCGATCCAATAATGCCATGTAATATTCACTACTGATAGTTTTGCCTTTCTCAAGACAGTCAATGAACAAAATTCCATGCGCGTTGCAAAATACGGATGCCATAATCTTGCCAGCCGACTTTTGAGTTTTTGGTCGCTTTGGACGACTTTCACCGGCTGCTGTCCACTCAGCTGACGATCTTTTTGATTCAGGCGTGTAGTGGTGGATCCATGTTTCATTCATTGTCACGTACCGACGCAAGAAACCCTTTTTATTTCTGGTTTCTGGTCCGGTGTGAGCAAACGCAGCACACACTTCGAAAGCAACTTGCACATGCCCAAATTTTCATGTAAAATTGTGAAGACACTACCTTCTGATATCGTCAAGGTGTCAGCTATCTCACGCAACTTCATTTTACGGTCTTTTAAAACTATTTTGTGGACATTTTTTTATGTTTTCCGGAACAACTGAAATTCAGCATACCAGTCAATAATAGTTGATTTCCCTGGTGCCCCATAATGCTTATCAAGCCACTGTTTGGCTCCTACAGTATTTTCCCCTATCAAAAAACAGTGTTTAATCAACACATGAAATTCCTTTCTATTCATTGTCTTGAAAATTACAAAACTGGAGTCAGTAAAACGACTGTAACCTCTAAACTAACGGTCAGAATGCCATGAAATTTTGACACGTACTGTTTGAAGATTAGTACTACCCGGAAATCACGTGGGTCTGTCAACAATGTTGCCATACAGTGAGCGAAATTCGTTTAAACGCACCCACTTTTTACGAATTTTAAAAATTACTGTATTCCACTTTGTTATCCAATCCATGTAATTTCTTGCGACTCTAAACGCACAGTTTTATGGTGCATCTTCAATAGAGGTTTTTTTGTTGGTTTCTGAAAAGTTATGTGTGGAGTATTATGTAAAATTTGTTGGACTCTTCTTTTGCCCACTGGTAATTGCATTTTTGCAACAATTTTACTTGCTACTAATTTATTTTTCGACGCTTCAACAACGATCTGATTCTTTTCTCTTTTCGTTATCTTAGAATTTCCTTTCGTAGGAAGCTTTTTGCCATAATTCTCCCCTAATTTTAGGAAATTGCGTATAACACTTTCAGAACGTCCAATATCTTTTGCGATACTTCTATTTGATTCGCCTCTTTTCTTTAAAACGCGAATTATTGTTTGTTCTTCTTGTGTTAAGTATTTCCCCTTCGCCATTTTCCTATTTCAATTTTCAACAAAAAAATTAAATACTACAGTTTTGCTAGAATGTACAGCCACTATATGTAATATTGTTACCTGATAAATTGTGTAAAATCTTCTAAAGGAAAAATACTAAACTTCAGTGCGTTTAAATGAATTTCGCAGACTAAAATACAACACGTACGTTTCCTCCTTATAACTTTTTAAGAACTGTATGTACGCAGACTGGCAACACAACAATGATACGAGTAGGAGTGCGCGTGGTGAGACCAACTAAAACAAAAAAATTACTTGGTCTTCGCTATGTATTACTTCCATAGAAATATCAAGAAGATCTACAATGAGCAAAATTCGTTTAAGCACATTCGTTTGGACAATAAAGTCGAATACAGTAATTTTTTCCAACGAAAAAAACTTAATTTGGATGGTCCAGATGAATTTAGTTCCTACTGATATGATTTGCACCAAAACAACCCACCGAGGATGAGCCGAAATTTTCATGGCGAAAGTGTCATGGTATGGGGAGCTTTCTCTTCATATGGAAAGTTGCCACTTTCCTTCATTTCCAGTAAAATGAACTCACAAAAATATATAGAAATGTTGGATGGGGTTTTAATTCAATTTTTAGAAAACATAGTCGACGAACGAGAGTTTATTTTTCAACAAGACAACGCTGCCATCCATGTTTCTAACGAGTGATATGTTTCTATTGAGTGATATGTTATATAAAACGGCATATCTTTTTTCAAAGGTTGTTTATTTAATCAAAATATGCTCCATTTACTTCAATATACTTTTCCCAACGAGATTTTAATGCATAAATGCCTATCTTAAAGAAATTCTGATCTTTGGAATCAATAAACTCTGCTATGGAATTTTTCAAACTGTCTTCATTTTCGTAGTGCTTAGCCCGCAAAAACAGTTCCAAATGTTTAAAAAAATGGAAGTCGGTTGGCAAAAGATCTGGTGAATAGGCCGTGTGTGGCAAAATTTCATATTTTAAGTCATTTAATTTTGCAATCGTTTTGTACGACGTATGCGGCCGAGCGTTGTCATGGAAAAGTATTGAACCATGCCGATTAATAAGTGATGGGCGTATAATTTTCAATTTTTCATGCATTTCATCAATGTACTGGCAGTACTTGTCGGCTGTAATTGTCTCCCCAGTTCGAAGGAATGAGTAGTGAATTACTCCAGTCACATTCCACCAAACTGTAATTAAAATTTTCCGCGGATCAAGTGATGGCTTTGGAGTATGAGCAAAAGTCTCATCCCTATCAAGCCACCGAGCACACCTTTTCCTATTGTCGTAAAAAACCGATTTTTCATCACAGGTAATAATTTGATCGAAAAATGGCTCTCGATGACATCGGGTTAGCAATGATGAGCATATGTTCAACCAATCCAGCTTATTTCGCTCGGTTACTTCGTGCGGTACCCACTTATCCATCTTTTTCACCTTGCCAATTTCAGTAAGGTGTCGTAATATTGTTGCATGATCAACTTACATTTTGCTAGCAAGTTCCCTTGTAGAAACAGTTGGATTCGTTTCCACCAATGCTTTCAGAACATCATTATTCACAGGCGTGTTGGGTCTTCCACGCGGTTCATTTTGTAGAGAAAAATCACTAGACCGAAATTTTTCAAATCAACGCTGCACTTTTCGTTCGTTAACAGTATTCTCCCCAAACGCCTAGTTTATTTTGCGTGTAGCTTTTGCAGCATTATTGCCAAGTTTATACTCATATAAAAAGATTATACGAATATCGGTTGAATTCATATCCGTAGAAAATTCAAAACAGATAACAAAAGGGCACAATTTTGAATAAATCTTTTTTGTTAAAATATGACTCTGGCAATGGACAATACGACGTTCTAAGAGATTATGCCAAAAACAAAAGCATAACGAAAGTAGGGAGACAAACTTTCACATGTAAAGAAAATCCGTCATTTCATATGCACTAAACTAATAGTATCCATTCGCGCACTACATAAGCAGAGTGCTTTGAGTCATTATCCCGTTGGAAATGAAAGTATGTAGACATTTCCAATTTATTCGCAGATTTTTTCAGGTTTTGTTTTAATATATTCAAATAACTCATCGTGTCCATTATCCCTTCAATAAAAACTAGTTCAACAACGCCTGAAGATGTTATACACCCCCATACCATAATACTGGCGCCTGTATGCTTCACACTTGCTTGAAGATTACTGGCTTCTAATTCTGTATTTTTTTCTCCACACTCATATTTGACCATCCGATCGAAAAATATTGAATTTACTTTCATCGGAAAATAATATCTTATCCCAAAATTATTCGTTCATCTTGACAAACATATTCCTTAGGAAATTCCATTCGCCGTTCTTTATTTGTCTTACTAATGAGTGGCTATTTTCGGGCTACTCTCGAGTGATATCCACCACGATGTATTGTTCTTCTAATAGTTTTAGAACTTAAATTCGTATGATAATCTTCTCGCAATTGTGCCGAGATCTCTGATGCGTTCCTTCTTGGATTTAGTTTTGTAATTGTTATAATCTTTCTTTCTTCTCTGGTCGTCAGCTTCCGCGATCGACCGCTCCTTGTTCGATTCGCTTCTCACCGTAAAATGACTTTTATTTACCAATTCTCCTATTTCAGCGTAAGATTTATTCTTGTTGTATAAGTTTAATATTATTTTTCGTTCCTCCACAATTGTTTCTTTACTCTTCTTATATATATATATATATATATATACATGTTTATTAACGGGCAAAACCCTTTACGAAGATGATATACATATTCTGATTATTATTATACATACAGGGTGTAAGACATAGGAGTGACAGCTGATATAGATAAAAGCTAATGTAGAAGGAAAAACTTAATTACGAGAATTGCAGACCGTTTGCTGAACTGATTGCTTGAAGGAGTTAAGGTTTACTTTGAAAAACTCTATCTTATCAGACAGATTATTAGCATAGTTATAAATACGATTGAGAGTATCTGTATTGAAATACCTAGATCTGTAGGCAAGAGTATGAAACAGGTATGGTCTTGCCCATTATTCTCTTTATTATCAATTTTGTGTCACTATTAACTATATCGTGATTCAAATGTTGAAAAAATTGAACATCAGGGTTATTTGGATACTTGAGATCTGATGAAGAGCCGGAAATTCGTTTGCAACTTTTAACATTAATAATTTTTTAGAGTATGCGAATACTTTTGTCCGGCTGTACATCCGGGTGAATTTTTCGCTTTTCAATGTCTCTTGGCTTGAGTTCATATGGGACCCATTTTCCTTCCTTGTAGAGCTTCCCCAAGGCTTTTAAACGATCGGAAATGACAGATTGAGCACAATTTAATGCTTCTGCAATTTGTTTTTGCGTTTGACATGGATCTTCATCCACCAGTGCCTGCATCTGTTCGTCTTCGAATACTCGTGGCCTTCCAGAACGCTCTTTGTCCTCCACAGTACAATCATCATTTTGAAAGCGCCGAAACCATTCCCTAGAAGTCTTATCAGAAGGATCATAATCGCCATAAACTTCTATAAGCATTCGATGAGCTTCAGCTGCAGTTTTCTTCCAACTGAAGCAAAAAATTAACACTTCGCGCAAATGGCGCTTATCTGGCTCAAATTTCGACATGTTCAATGCACAAGAAAACAATGTTATTGATGCAAGCGTATACTTTTATGTGCAGAATTATCTTGAAAGATGTAAAAACTGAAAAATTAACCTCTCTATAGACATTACAGTTGACAATAGCTCTTGTTTCAGCTAATCGACACCAGATGAACGGAACTTTCCGATTGACTTAATACAAACAAACATACGTTTTGATCATAAAAGCGGTTTTTCATTGTAACGCTTTATGGGCCTCACGTTGGGCGCCAAAAATTTGTAACCCTTCCGGTTGGCCTTTGAGATCACCTTTAAGAGGCGTTACAAAATCTTTGATCGCGGTCTACGTATCCGACCTCGAAGCTAAGAGTTGGGCGCCAGACGTACAGACACGTCAAGTCTCGATTTTCTCTATCAAAATGTATTTCAGCTTCTATTAACCGCAATATTCCTTTCGAGTCGGCGTAATCGAAATGGTCGGCTAGTCAGTCCCACACGGGAAAATGGAGAGGGGGGGGTTCGCGGAATTTCGAAAGGCGAAGAACGAATACCGCTTTCCGGGGATTTCGAGAAATAGGAGAAGAGGTAAAACAAGTCTCCAAACTAACGGAATTAGGCTAGGAGCAAATATGAGACGGGGTCGACATAGAAGAAAAAGATCGAGGTTTCCCAGTAAAAGGGGCTAGCGCACCGCCTTCATTTTATTCATCGGACCTTAATACACCGAAAATTACGCGACAACTTTTCTTTATCGGAACTTATAGATTATCGACAGATTAATTACCCGCCCCTAGTGAGCATGGACATATCATCTATTTACGGGCCAAAGGTATACCATTACCGGAGATCTCCCTCTAAAACCGGGTAGGAAAACTCACAGAGAAATTCTAATATGCCGCTAGGCTCGGGGCCGCAGAATTCCATCAACTTTCCGAGATACGTACCGGAATCGACAATTTGACAATCGTAAGGATTTCAACTTAAAGTCGACTACTCGATACTAAGATACTCAACTTCCGAGGAGGATATTATCTCGCCCAGGATAGACTTTACCGATTTTAATCACGAAGGGCCCTCAAACCCCTTCCGACAATGCTAACACGGCCCAAAACCGTAACTTAACCTCCCCGTCCTCGGGGCAAAATTCTCTAAACGTGCTACCCTGGCTCGATCAAACCTCTCCCCTTAATTCTTTATAATCTCGCAGCGGAAAGTTGATAGAGGAATGCGGTACCCTACCCTTTACAAATTAATACTCAGAACCAGACTCACCTCCGGGAAATCGGTACAGGCTCCCTCGGGACTCGTTTCTTAGATCGGGATTCGCCTGGACACTCGCGTCTAAGATTCGGCTGGTTTGTCTTTCAGAGAGGGAGTCTCCCACAAGGTAATGAGTACTCTTCGCACCCTGACAACGGAATAATAATTCTTCTGGGATTCGTAAGGCCACGAGGCCCAAATCGTTTCCCCCTTCCCCACTATGCCCTGTGCTCATTGGGTCATCGGTCAGACCCTTCATCGTATTAGCGGCGAGAAAATCCAGACCTATCGGAGAGCGCAGCAGGCTCGCGGCGATCGCTAATTCGCGGGTCGTGAGTTCAGTAGGTCGCGGGTCTATTCAAATTTTCCAATGGGGGAAATGCGTAGTTATTTTATAATAGACTTATACCGCGATAGAAATTCTACATGACATATTCAATTCAGGTTTCGGTGAGGCTGGGTCCGGAGAATCTAGGATTGCAGGATAGAATAAATAATATTCGTATAATTAATCCTATCCATTGGCGGGCATTCAGTCTGTCCCCTCCCTTGATCATACTACTGAGGGGCGAAAGGGTTAGCGCTCGCTATCGCGAGTATTCGGAACTCGCGCGTCATTCGTGTATTTCCGGGGAAGCTGATTTTTGTAACGAGCAAGCCCGATTGCTACGTTACATCATTAAATGACTTCGGCAGCAGGGATTCCCTTCTGTGATATAAATCCTTCTCTTGACAAAAGATTGCGTGCGAGCTTCTTGTGGAACAACATTGAGATTGTTTGTTGAGGAACAAATACAACAATATTTGTGCATCGAAACAGTTGTCTGTTGTTGCACTTTAATATATTCAATGTCCTCGGTTTTAGATTTCAGTTGTATATCAACTGACGGATCCTTTGAACTAGACGACGATGAAGAAGATTCGCTTATAGGATCGAGCGAAACATTTTCATAATTGTCTAATCCAGGAATTGTGTTCTCCTCGGCGTCAAGCTTTCTCTTTTTATATGTCATAACTCGGCACTGTCCGCATAAAACGTCATTAATGGCAATTGTTTGTTTTAATGCACGGGAAAATGCAGCTGCTTTGTTTGAGGATTGAACGATTTTTTTATAATTGGTTACTTTGTTCACAAATTTATAACACGCAGCACACTTTGAATTTTTCACTGGCCGTGAAGAAGTATGAGCGTCAACGTTTGACGTCTTTACTGTTCTCGAAACGTGTGCCAATTACTTTAAGACGAAATTATACGGTTTCTGTTGATTTCTTTTGTATCCATAGTGATAGTCTTTAACTATCGTCTTTTTTTTCTTTCGCCTCGTCTGTAATTGTTCTATCGTCATAGGTGGGAGAATACAAATACAGCGATATTCTGAAAATACTCTGACTGCTGAGGTGAAAAATAATGGATGGCTATGCAAAAAATTAATTTTGGTAAATATTTAGAATAACGGACACCTCCCCGATGACCTTGACCTTGACCTTGAAGGATGTTACAAAGCTGATGGCACGAAGTGACCAGGTACTTGAATTAGTCGGCGGTCACTCATAGTTTCTGAGATATTGCACTTCAAAAAATGCATTTATCGAGATTCGAAATCCATTGATTCGAATTCGTTGATTCGAAATTCCACATAACCCTCGCTCCTTCCCGGGGTCTGAGGGAACCTTTTGAAAATTTTCCCGTTATAAGAAAAGGGTTAATAGTGGGTTAGAGTGGGTTAGAGTTAGAGTGGGTTAGAAAAGTAGAATGGAAATATAACTCAAGTTACGAAAGTCGTCTAGTATTGTTCGTCTAGTAAGTTACGAAAGTCGTCAGGTCTAGTAATAATTAATGTCGTTTTCCAATACATTTTTAAAACTAATTTATTTAAACAAAGCAAAACAATTTAATCAACGATATAGTCGCCGTTGTTTTCAACTACTTGTGCCCAACGCTCTGGTAACATCTTAATCCCTCTATTGTAAAATTCTTGTTATTTTGATCCAAAAAATTCGGTTAAGGCGTTTTTGAGGCACTCTTCATTATTGAAATGTTTTCCAAGAAGAAAATTTTGCAAGGAACGAAACAAATGATAATCGGATGGGGCAATATCTGGAGAATATGCAGGTTGTGGGAGAACTTCCCATCCCAACTGGCGTAGTTTTTCCGCCGTGAGTCTTGCAGTATGCGATCGTGCGTTATCATGATGAAGAATTACGCCCTTCCGATTAATCAGCGCGGGTTCTTTTTCTCTCAACGCTCGGTCTAACCTGTCCAATTGTGTACTATACACTTCACTTGTAATAGTTTGGTTGGCTGGTAAGAGTTCATAATGAAGAATTCCTTTAAAATTCCACCAAACACACAACATCACCTTTTTCGGATGCAAGTCAGGCTTTGGCGTGGACTTCGGCGCTTCGCTTTTGTCCAACCATTGTGGCCGTCTCTTCAGATTAACATAAAGCACCCATTTCTCATCTCCGGTAACAATTTGCTCTAAAAACGGCAATCGGTTTTGACGAGAGAGGAGCGAACTGCAGATTGTGACTCTTTGATTGCGGTTGTTTTCGGTTAATTCATGGGGAACCCACTTTCCAAACTTCTGAACCTTGCCAAGTGACCGCAATTGATTGCAAATAGTTTTTTGCGAACAGTTTAAAGCTGTCGCAAGCTCTTGTTGCGTTATTTGAGGATTTCTAACCAAAAGAGCCTGAAGTGCTTCCTGATCAAAATTAGACACACGGCCTCGACCACTCTTGTCATTCAACAAAAAATTTCCCTCGCGAAATCTCTTAAACCAACGCTGGCATTTTCTGACGCCAACAGTATCTTGACCCAAAGCACTGCAGATATTTTTTACAGCCTCATTTGCTTTTCTTCCCAACTGGAACTCGTAAAGCATGCAATGCCGAATATGCTCTTCATCTGCCATCCTTGAACCCTAGTTTCGCAAAGTAAGACAGTTCGAACACAAACTTTTTGCAGCAAACCTTGTTAATTAAGCTTCACACTTTTTGTATGTACCACGCGTCTGTAGGTTATGTTAATGAAGTTAGCTGCAAGCAGGATTCTAAACGAACACTAAAAAACGACACTAATTATTACTAGACCTGATATAATTCCTTTATATTTGTTCCGATAGAGGGTACAATTCTGCTATGGTATTAAAAAACGCCTCTATCCGTTCTTCAAACGCAAAGTTTCGTTTAAAGAGAAACTCGGCAATATAGCCTACGTAATGTTGCGAACGTGTGCCATACCGTGGTATACTGCCGCGCGTATCTCGTACTACAAACGTGACGTACTTTAAAAAATTCCCAAAAATTATTTTTATTTTTCAATACATTTTCTCCTTGTCATAAGCAATCGTTAATTTTTTCCATCAATGGATACAATGTCTCCTATAACATATATTTTTTTCATCAAATCGGTCCACCCGTTAACGAGAAAAAAAATATTTCTTAATTTTCTTTAACCCTTTGTAACTGCTATGAACCGTTATTTAGGGAGCTATTTTTTCAGAAATCCATTACAATACCACTAGTAACTTATGGTAGAAACATGAGTTCAATTAGGGCGGGGGTAGTTTTGGTCATGCTTATCCTTCTACGGCCTTTTGTCTAACAATTGTTTGGGTATAATTTTTGCTAAACTTAATACCACATTACCACTACTTCCAACATTAGGTAATTCGGGATCATGTATCACTTTGCCGGTGTAAATTTCGAAATTATAAATCAGTCCTGATGAGTCGCACAGTAAAAAAGCTTTGTAGCCCCATTTTTTAGGTTTTTTGGGCATATACTGTTTTAGCCTGTGTCTTCCTTTGGACGGTATAATCTGCTCGTCAACACATACGTGTTCAGACATCGGAATGCAATTAAATTTTCCACCAATTTATCCAGAATGAGTTTTATTTTTTGTAAACTATTAGTCACCTCTTCATTGTTTGTTGCATTAGCCTGTAAATTTCTACTAAAATGTATTTCTGATTATATTTTTCTCCATCGCGTACGACTCATAGTATCGGCAACAGCAGACACTCTTGTCTCTGAATTCCAATACATTTTAGCTCTCGGTAATCCGTAAATGGACATAAAAAAAACAGCAGCCAAAGAATTGTTCGATTTCTATAATCTATGCGTCATCTATGCTCATGAAAAAAGCTATAATTATTTGGTAAAATGTCGATAAATTAAAATGTGTCATGAAAGTTACACGGGCTCATAGCGGGTTAATACAGACATGTAGATACGGTTGCACGCTCGCTGTCAGGCTTGAAAGTGAATTACAGTGGGCCCTCGACTTTCGCACATAATTGGTTCCTGAAAGTGTGTGCGAATGTTGAATGTTCGAAAGTAGAGGGATATAAAAAAATATGCACCAAAAACTGTGTTTTAAAGTATTTATTTATCAATATGTATACATAATGAAGTTAAAGAGGCGTGTTTAGTGCTTTCGGGTGTTTTCTTTACAAACTTGTCAAGAGTTAGTTGAATACCACCCTTTTTTTTCTTTTTTTGATAAAGATTTCTATAACATGAAACTATTTTTTTCATTTCTATGAATGAAACTGTTTTGACCTCTTGATCCGAACAATATTGTAGTCTGATGGCTAGTCTGATGTTCCCTCAGAGGTGACAGCCGAGTAGCCTGCTTGTCTCACGATGTCCCCTCAGAGGGAGACAAAAATGTGCGAAATAGCGAATTGTGTCAAAGTAGAATGTGCGAAAGTCGAGAGCCGCCTGTACCAAGATGATTACTCGAAACAAAAGCCCTCAATCGCATCACTCACGCATCTGTCATATACACACACACATTACACCGCTTCCGCAGCTCCATACTCTACATTCACACTCATGCATTCACACATCGGTAAGGCGAGAAATATTCCTTAACAATTTGCATTGATTATACAAGAAAATGCCCTACCGGTGTTCAAAAACAGTAAATTCTTTCCGTTTGCAATCCATTTCTTTTGACTGGCAAAATAATACTGACCTTCTGTGGGCTCTTGCACTCTATTAGCTGCGTGAAATGTAAATAAACCGACTGCGAAGAGCAGAGCCAAAATCGTAAATATTACATATTAAATATTACGTACGTATTATGACGGTTTGGTAGTTGGAAATCATTTCTTCATATACTTTAACGCGACGCGACTGAAATATAAATGGTCTTGCAAAATCGTTTGTATCGAACCAGATGATAAATCTATTGATAAAAATAGTTTTATAATAATAAATAAAATTTTCAACTGTGGGGTTTACGTTTTGCCCACCATGAGCCCGAATCAGACTGAAAACATTTTCTATTGGGTCCTGATTGTAATTTCTGCCGACAAGTATAATATTTAAATCTTTTGATATCATTCTCAGATAAATCATATTTTTTAAAGTTAATACTAAATTGTGTAAAATTGCAGGTATTTCTTTCTCTGTCGGCTTTTTTTAATATATTCCATGGATTGTATTATTTTCAGGCTCCTATGCCATTCATTTACAGTGACTCTCAAAACTGTTGCAATGATTAGCATCCTGAATTATATATTTAATAAAAATCAGAATAATGCCGCTAAGAACAAGGAACTTTATTGAAAATAAATGTGCAAAACGCATAGATTGCAGTATCAGAAAAGAAAAGATATCTAACAGTTCTAAAGAATGAAATAAAAGTTTTCTTTGTAAACTTGCGTTGCAATACTTTGTAGGGGTGAGGGTAGATGGATTGAATGAATACGCGCTGAGTTTTCGTAATTTCAACGCAGTATTGTAATGAAAAAAAAATAAGACAAAATTGGTTCAACATAAATTGCGCACGGTCGGCGGCTTGAACTTAACATGTATCTAAACGATTCTCCTGGTTTCCGTTAATTACATAAATATATATGTATAGACATAGACGCAGCGCGACATCCCGCGACAAGTTACAGGGTGCCGAACTTAAATGCGAATTTTTAATTTTCCTACAACTTATACACCCGAAAAACAAATCAAGTTTTTAATACTTTGAGTAGCCACCTCGCGCCTTTATTATTTCCGCGAGACTTTCAGGTACACTTGTGACTAATTTATTCAAAAATTTCATATGAAGTTCATTTTACACTTTTTGAACTAACTCCTGCAGTTCATAAACGGAAGTAGGTGTATCCGTGAATTTGGCTAGTTGCTGTTTCAAGTAAAACCACACTTGTTCAATTATATCAATTTCGTGTGATTGAGGAAGCCAGTCACGTACGGATAAATCATGATCCTTCAACCATTTCAAAGTTTTCTTCGCTTTATGCTTCGGATCGATATCTCGCTGAAAAATATTCCCCACAACGTTGTTTTTTATGCATTCGCATACCATAATATTGCCTCTACCAGACTTCACGGTTGGATTCTCCCGTTCTTATTATTCGCGTTAATCTTTTACGCGTTCTTTCATTTAATTTTCGAGAGCGACCACCTAATGATCTATTAAGACTTAGGCGAGCTTTTGCTCTTATTCGACTAACACTAGAATAGTGAATTCCTTTTCTATTGGCGACTTGTCGCACAGATATACTTTAGTGAAGAAGGTGAACAACACTTTTTGTTTTTTCTGCAGAAATCACATTATTGTAAGTTCAACCATACTCATATAATTTCCATTTTTAAACTTTTTAAACCACCGATTACACTTGTTTAGTTTGAGAATATCCCCGTAAGTATCGGTAATTTTTTTCACTCCTTCGATTGCCTTCATTCCTTGATCGAACAAAAATAGCATATGATGAAGTAAGTGTGCTTCGTCTATTGTTGACCTTGACATCTTTTTCCCCTTGATAGAAAAAAGTTTTTAACCGAGAAACAAAATTCACAACCATAGCTTTCATTGTATCTATTAGGGGACCGGAAAATAATGTCGTTTTCTTACATTAAATTCAAACACTTAAATTTTTAACGAGTTTTTATTTTTAATCAATGATATAATCACCCTCATTATCAACAACCTTTTGCCATCTAATGCGCAAATTTTCAATGCCGGATTGATAAAAATCAATCGGTATTTTAGCAAAATATATAAGTTAAGATAAGATAAGATACTTTATTGCTCTGGACGAATCCTAAGAACTTCGTACAAGAAATTAGAGTGCTATATGCCTATCCAACCAACAAATTAATGTATAGTACAATCTGTGTGTCTACGTATAATGATATGTGTGTGTGCCTACTAAGAGGAAAATAAGTGATTATATAAAATCGTTTTGAATGACAGCAGAGACTTAACATTCCTGTGTTGAACAGGAAGTGAGTTTCACAAGGAAGCCGCGATACACGAAAAGGAAAATTTGTGGACGGTGATACGTGACGAAGGAATATGTAGCTCCTCAGGAGGAGTTCGGGGGGGACGACTACAGACAGCACGTCGAAACACGAGAGAGTCACGTAAAATAGACGAACAAGGATAGAACAGAGTATTATAGACGAAACTGCCCAATATATACTTCCTTCTCTTCTCACAACTTAGCCAGCGTAATTTATGAAAATATTCTGTGATGTGAGCATTCTTCCGAAGGTCAAAGATGAACCTGACGCACGCATTCAAAGATCTTTGGATTGCGACTTGCTGCTCACCCGTAAGGTCGTAGTACACTATACACCCATAATCTATTAAGGGAAACACCAGTGTAGTAATTACTACGTAGAGGTGGTATTTTGGATATCATCCAAATTTGCAAATCTTTTGCCACTTAGAAAGTGTTGAAGCGATCGGAATAAGTGGAAATCCGATGGTGCAACATCGGGCGAGTGTGGTGAGTGAGGCAGTACCTTCCACCCCAATTCATTAATTTTTTCCAGGGTTCGTTTTGCGCAGTGCGGTCTTGCATTATCGTGTTGCAGAATAACGCCTTTTCTGTTGACAATCGCTGGCCACTTTTCAATTAAAGATTCATTTACCCGATCCAATTGTTCACAGTAAAGGCCTGCATTCACAGTCTGTCCAGGTTTCAGCACTTCAAAATGAACAACGCCGCGAATACTGCACCAAACACACAAAAGGGCCATTTTGGGATGTATATCTGGCTTAGCAGTACTTCGTGGCGATTCATTTGGAGAGAGCCACTGCCTTTTTCGTTTTGGATTCTCATAGAGAACCCACTTTTCATCCCCGGTGATCAAGCGATCAAAAAACGCTTCTGTACTGTGCCGTTGAAGCAATACGTTACATGTGGTGAATCGGTTAGCTTTATTCTCTTCGGACAGATTATGCAAGACCCAAACACCTGCTCTGCTTACTTTCCCAATTTGCTGCAAATGATCTTGGATGGTCGACCAAGGTTGGTTCAGACTGTTTGACAATTCCTCGATTGTCTGACACGGATTTGCTTTCACTTCAGCCCTTAACACGACATTGTCTAACGTTGTTGGTCTTCCTGATCGATACGAATCGGAAAGATCAAAATTACCGAATTTGAACTTTGACAACCACCTTTGGCATTTACGAAAGTCTAATGCAGTTGGATAAACATCGCAAATGTTTTTGGTAGCAACTGTTGCGTCACTACCCTTGCGAAACTCAAAAAGCATGCAATGCCGGATATGTACCTCTTCTGGTATTTGGCTGGCCATTTCACCAAAAATTGTCAAAAAAATTTAAAGTTAATTATTTAGAAGTAAACAAGTCAATTTAACCCTTTGCGGACGACGACTTTATCGGCTGGCTCAAGTAGCAGGACGAGACGATTTTCGCACATATGTCGAGTGTCTTACAGGGTACAATAAAATGATGTTAATTATCTTTCGAAAACCTTATATTTTTATGGTTTATTTATATTTACACGTTTAACAATATGACTTTGAAAAAATTACGTTCTGTAATTTCGTTTTGTATGGTAGTCTGTGAAGCATTGTTCAAGGTGCATTCTTGGCTTATCTGGACATGTGTCACAGTAATAAGTTGTCTCATGTCTTCCTCCTGGTTGATTGCGACTAGAGCAAACTTTACAGTCTTTTTTTGTGCCGGTAAGGATGATATGGAGTTTTCCATTTAATCGAATTTCGTCAGAATTGGAAGTCGATCTTGAAGCTCGATCTCGTGGTTGTCGAAAATCTCCTCTCAATTTGTTTACCAAAATTTTTCGAAACTGCAAATGTGTAAGTGGCTGTTCGTTTCTCTGCCCTTTTATTTGTTTGTAGAGAATATACGAATTAATTACAGAAATTTCTAATCCCCAAAAAAATAATTTGCGCCACCACTTCAGGGACTTTCTCATAAAGCAGTATGTCGAACAATACTGATCTGCCAGATCAACGCCGCCCATGAATCTGGTATAATTTATGACAGCATTCGGTTTTCTAACCACAGTTTGAACACCATGTCGGAGTATTCGTTCAACAGTACTCATTTCTGCATTATAATAATTTGTCAATAGCGTGACGATTCTCTTATTTTTCCACGCCAGAATCGCATTATTATTGTTACGATAGGCTATCATTGATTTTCCTTTTGGAAGTTGTCGTTTTTTTATTGCATCTGGTAATTCTTTTCTATTAGTCAGGACTGTCCCGGTTAAATGACACTTCAGTTTATGTAATTCATTAGCTAAAATATAACTAGTGTAATATCGATCTGTAAACATATGGTGCCCCTGCGCACCTGGAATTTTATTCAATAACATTGTATATAAGTGTAAGGGGATTCTTGTCGATACTGGAAGATCCGGTCTTATCAATGTTTCTGTTGTAAGGCTGTCATAGTAAGGTAAAATTCCACAAATATAACCCGTATTGGAATCTGTCAGTATATAAATTCGAATGCCCCATTTAGTCGGTTTTCGTGAAATTCGACCTTTGAATTTCACGACAGATTCGTCGACACAAATTTCTTCGCTGGGTGTAAAATAATCCAAAAGTCTTGAGTTTATATAATCAAGGTAACCAGTTATGAGCTGTAAACGTGTTATAATATTGCTACCTCGTGCCGATACTATTTGTACATGTAACATCCAAAAAATTTGGGCAAATCGATCTCTTGTAAAGGTGTTCGGAAAAAATGGAATATAGCTTATTGGGTCTGTTGACCAATATTCTTTCATATTGGTCAGTGGTATTATCCCCATATTTATAATGACTGCGATAAACGCCCAAAATTCTTCCTTCGTGACATTGCACCATGTTTGCCAAAGCGACCGGGATGATAGCGCCCTTCCCTCTAACTTTTTTGCAGCATAGTTGTTTGTATCTATTATTATTTGATCGACTAGCTCGTCTGTAAAGAACATCTTGAAAAAATGCAAAGATTCTTTCACATTGGAGGATACCTGTGGCCCTGCAGATCTTTCGCCCGGTGTAAATTTTATTCTGGGTGGTATTTCCCTGGACTCATCACAAGCTGTCCATTCTGATTTATCAGAGGTTTGTGGAACATCACTATCACTTTCGGATTTGCTGTCTATTACCCTGATTTTTCGACTTCTTACATCCTCTTCAACGCCTTTATCGCTTCTTTCACTTTCTGTCCAAACTAATATCTTTATGAATACGATAGATTTCATCTTCAAGCGTCTCAAAATAAAATTCGCCTTCACTAGAGCTGAGTTCACTTATGGAATCACTGAAAAGATTTTTGGCGGAGTTCAAACAAAATCACTCTGTCTATAATCACTCTACAAATTCTTCTGATACTTTCGCTACGATCGCCAAGTCTCAACTAACGTCGGAACCATTGTCAGAGTCACAGTCTTGGATCTTATGGCTGTTATGATGTGTCATTTGACACTTCGTATGAAAGAACAGCAACAGCTAAGGAACCTTTCCAAGAGTCCAACAAGTGCAGTGTTTCCCAACCTTTTTTATGCTATGCTCCACCAAGACCTTTCTAAAATTTTTGCTCCTCAACATATACATAACTCTTAACATTCAGAAATTGAAATATTTACTAAAGAAATTTGAATGATAAGTTTTAGGAAGAAATCACTAAGTAATTATTGAGTAAACACAGTAAGTAAATTTTCGAAACATGTAATGGAGAACTGAAATTCAAGTACAAAATAATTTTAATGAAAGATTTTTCTATATCATTTTAATTATTAGTAGTTATTTATTATTTAAATTTAGTGAGATCCTTGCGCTTGATGCTTGCTGCAAAGAGATTTTATGTCAGTTTCCAATTTTTAATTGTAAGTTCAGTAATTCGCATTCGCGGTTCTTACATGGTTAATTTAAACTCTGAATGAGTCCATTTTCGAATTGGCCCCACGTTGGGAAACACTGCAATAGTGCGTTCCTTCGGTTGGAGATAAAAAAATCTAACATAAACACCGACTGTCGCCTCCCACTCGTCTTGCCGCGCGAAACATCGTGGCAACCGAAAGTCACCACCTCTCGTCCGCAAAGGGTTAAACTTAAAATGTCTTTGGCACGACTTTGAAGTACACAATGAGCTGACAAATGATGATCAAATAATGACATGCGCAGAAACGACATTACTTTAATAGAAACTCCATGACTTTGTCTCTGGGCCTTGTTTCTCTGAAGAAAGATGGACCCCATTTCCTGGACCACAAATAACTTGCTTTCAATTCTCGTGCCGCCCAGCCATACAAAATTCCTACAAATGCATATACTTCTGCAACTGAAATTGTTTTCTGACTTTTCAAAACTTGACGTTCTTCCTGTTCGTTACAAATTTTCATGTTTTGCGTTATGTTTTCTACTATCATCAATTGGAATGCACTTTTTGCACCCTTTACAATGAGTGGTTTGAGCAGGGCATAAATTCGGCATTAGGATTGATATATTTTATTCTTTGCTGCACACCTGTCTGTCTTCCGGCCATTGTAACGGCATTACCGTAAGCTTGCCCTCTACAATTCATAACGTCGAGCCCGTCAGCGTCGAGCTTACTTATTATAAGAATCAGTACTTTTTTATTTGGTTTAGCTTTCTACATAAATTGTCAGAGTACAATTATTTGAACGATATAATTTTGTTGAAAAACGTGTCATGTTGTCACTTTTCTGATTCGCCAATTTTGGTAGCTCCCTTCTATTTGCTCGAATTGTTCCAACAATCGTAGTTTTTTTTGCTAACAGTTTTGTCGCTACAGACACGCTTGTAAAGAAATTGTCCATAGTTACGTTCCTTCCACATCTTGTATATGGTTCCAATAGTTTCAATGTAACAAACTCTCCAAGCGGAACTGAAGGTTCTCTCCTTTCATCTTTTCCCAAATATGGAAATCCGTTTATTATATATTTGCTACTTACATCGGACGCTAACCAGAATTTGATACCAAATTTGTCCGGTTTATTGAGCATGTACTCAGCGAATGTACACCTTGGTTTTGTTGGAAACAATTGTTTATCCATAGTAATATATGGCCCTGGTTTATAATAGTTTTGACTGTTCTCAATGAATTTGCACCAAACTTCAGAAAACAAAATTCATCGGTTTGTAAGCGTTGGCTTCGTTGATTTTTGTTGTTAAATCGACTAAACCTCATAATCTCCGTAAGGTCATTTCTGCTCATAGTGTTTAAGAAAAATGCCGAACCCCACTTTTTGTTCCATAGAAGTGTTATATCTACAATTTTAGCCTCATGTGCGCCACGTGCATACAGGAGTGCAATAAATGCACGTAACTTTGCAGTAGATATGTATTCCGCCACATTTTTTACAAACGTGTCTTTAACTGGTTTTGAAGCGTGCGATGGTGCATTATCACGAAGCAAAATTACAAGGTGCGCAATTAAGTTTCCGGGTTTTTTTGATCAATGAAAAAAGGAAAATTTCAAGAGAAATACAAAAAATGGTTTATTCGAAATATCGTCCCTCGCTATTCGCTTTTTGTCGCTTTTTGTCATCTTTCTGACAATACATGAATACCGCGACGATAAAACGACGCGTCTTTGGACTGAAGCCATTCATCCAACCAATTCTGCACTTCGAAATTGGCCAAATGTAACCCAGACAAGCCATGCGCCATTGACCGGAACAAGTGATAATCTGAAGGGGCCAGATCTGGCGAATACGGCGGGTGTGGTAGCAGATCCCATTTCAGCGTTTTGATGATGTCCTGGACGATAGAAGTGCGATGACACGGAGCGTTGTCGTGCTGCAATATCACTCGTTCGTGTCTCGTGTTTCATTCTGGTCGTTTTTCGAGGCATGCATGGCTCAAATTGATCAGTTGTTGTCGGTAGCGATGCCCATTGACAGTTTCGCCCGATTTCAGCAGCTATATCAGCAGTACACGATTCCTTTCTGGTTCCACCAAACGCAGAGCATTGTCTTCTTTCCGAAGCGATTTGACCGTGCCGTCGATGTTGATGCTTCGCCACGTGAAAGCCACGATTTTTTGCGTTTGGGATTCTCGAAATAGATCCACTTCTCATCGCCAGTAACAATTCGATGCAGGAAACTCTTTCTTTCACGCCGCAAAAGCAAAATTTCAGAAGTGGATCTTCGATTTTCCATCTGTCTCTCAGTCAACTCATGCGGCACTCATTTTCCTTCCTTTTGAATTTTTCCTATGGCGCGTAAACGTTTGGGAATATCTTGGCGAGTCATGTTTAATGCCTCCGCAAGTTGATCTTGTGTTTGCGTATCATCTTCATCCAATAACGTTTGCGAATCGGCGTTCTCAATTGTTTTTGGTCTTCCAGAGCGCTCGTTGTCCGCAGTGTCGAAATCGCCACTTCTGAAGCGTTTAAACCAATCTTCACAGGTAGTTTTTGAAGGTGCATGTTCACCGTAGACCTCCTCAAGCAAACGACGTGCTTCAGCTGCATTTTTTTTTAAGTTAAAGGAGAAAAGCAAAGCTTCCTGCAAATGCTGTTTATTTGGCACAAAACTCGACATCTTCGGATCGACTCGACGGATGTCAAAGCTATAAAAAGAACACAAATTCAAACATGTATGTCGAGTACAGGTGTCGTCAGCGCCATCCATGTGTGCAACCCGGAAACTTAGTTGCGCACCTAGTACATACAGTTGCGTGCAAAAGTTTCCGGCCAGTTAAATTCTTTCCTATATGTTTCAAAAGCGATATCTAAAATAATTTTCACTAGTCTTGGTTAAAAGGGTGTTACAAATAACAATAAATACAATAGGAAATAAAACGTATTTATTGTTTTACGATCATTTATTCAAAAAATTAAAAAAGTTCAATAATTTCCGGCTACGTCATTTTTCGGAACAAATCTTACAATACAATTAAATTAATCTGTTTTTTATGGTGGATTATTATTAATACTTTGTAGCCATGCCTTTTGCACTGATTACAGCAGCACAACGTCGTGGCATGGATTCGACCAATCTTAAAATAGTTTCAGAAGGAAATTTATTCTATTCTTCTCTTAAATTTTTAAACAATTCTGTATTGTTTTGGTGATTAAATTTATTCACCCGTTGTTTCAGTTCTCCCCATAAATGCTCGATTGGGTTAATGTCCGGGGATTGAGCAGGCCAGGTCAAAACCTTTATATTTTTCAAAGCGATCCGCTGTTTAACTACCTTTGACGTATGCTTCGGATCATTATCATGCTGAAAGATCCAATTTTCCGTCATTTGCCTTTCTGCATATTGTAGCAGGTTATTCTCCAAAATATCCCGATACATTACACCGTTCATGTTTCCTTTAATTTCAATCAAAGGACCGACTCCTTGAGCAGAAAAGATGCCCCAGACCTTTACGTTTCCTCCACCATGTTTTACGGTTGGTATTTGATATCTTACATCATATCTTGTACCAACTGGACGTCGCACATACTGTCTCCCATCGTTTCCAAATAAATTAAATTTGGACTCGTCGGAAAATGCGACATTCTTCCAATCCTCTATTGTCCAATGTACGTGTTCTTGTGCGAATCTTAATCGAGCCTTTTGGTTTTTTTAGAAATTAAAGGTTTTCTTACACCTGTTCGGCCAAAAAGACCAACATCATGTAGCCGTCTGGTTACGGTAGAACGACTAACATTGACCACTTTTTCTTCCTCTAACATCTAGCGACAGGAAATCCTTCGAGCCCTATAATCCTGATTCGGCAATGCTTGCACTTGTCGTCAAATGCGGATAAAACTTACTTTGTACGTGATAAGAGGCAGATATCTCTGTGCAACTTCTACGTGAGTTAGCGTCGGACTAATAGTAAACAAACCGTAAAGCGAAACTTTCGTATGAAGGACATGACGACATGTAAAAAGAAAAACATTCTTGTCCGAATACATTTGTCCGGTACTGTATGTCGATTTATGTCCAGCAACATTTTCATTGCTATTGTTATCTTCGTCAGGTTCTCCCGAAATTGTAAGACTTTCGTGATCTTGCAATTCCGTTTCAGTATCACTACACGTACATGTACTTTCTCCATCTGATGAAAATTCATTGTTGTGATTATCATCATCATTGAGAAACTCTGTGAATATACACTGTTGATTTGATGCTTCTGTATTTTCAGACATTGTAACTATGAAATTCTTTTTGAATGAAACTCATCTTTCCTGATCGTTGCTAAAACATATACTGACATGCAAAATGTTTTCTTTGGACGCATGGGTATTATCGTATCGCTAAGAGGTGGGGGGGGGGGGGAGCGGCTTAAGTTACAGTTCTCGAGCTACGGCTTGTGTAAACAAATTGCAAATCATGCATGGGTCACGAAAGACCCGGCGTCTGCCGGCGGTGGGCTGATCAAAGATGTATATTGATAGATAGATAGATATATTTGTGTACACGAACCGTCTATACTCAGAGCAGCTAGACGGATAGCTTTTAATGCTGTGAGGTGTTGTACAGAATATTTATAAACATATAGTACTGTGCCCACTAGAAGTATGACATGAATCAATGTTGATGCTAGGAGACAGGAATGCGAGGAATGCGACGGAGACAAAAAGGGAAAACATAGAGGGAATACACAGAGGTCAAGACTTGCTATTGTAAAGATGGGAGTAGAGAGAGGCTCTGAATGATGAGAGAGACGAAACAGATCTAATTGGAACAGAAAGGGAATTCCAGAGTGTCGCAGCAATGGAAGGGAAAGGGAACTTATGTATATCCGTACGAGACAAAGGAATGAGCAAGTCGAGATCAGGAGTACGAAGAAAACGTGTGAAAGTCGTTTTACGAAAAATAAGTGAATCGCGTAGAATTATTTAGAACACAATATATTGTGTATATATTATTATGTATATATTTTAAATTCGATTCAAAAATCAGTAAAGCATTGGGGATAAAGCCGATTTTTCCTCCAGCATGTACAATAATCAATCTTTTTCCTTCTGATACGCATGTCAATACACCCATCTCGTCCGGTGATTGCCAGCATTTCGAAACGGTGTGTTGAATGGACTATTTGGAATATTTCCTATCTGGAATATTTGGTTTCTCTATTAACAATTTTCTATTTGATTGGCACGTTTTTCATTTGAAACCAATTTCCTTAATTTTTAATCTAAAGTACTTTTTTTTACAATTGAGTACCCCGTTTTTCTGTAATTCGCTCAGTAATAGCTTTACTGTAGGGCATTGTTTTTTTTCTATATAAAACTTATGGATTTTTTCTCTCAATGCCGCTTCTGTAAATGCGTTGAATTCAATCGTCTTTTTCCTTCGGGGTGCATCTTTTCTGGGTGATTCAAAAACAGGATCATTTTCCGATTGACACTTTTTTCCCTCTTTTATTATTCGTTTCACTGTTGGTTGAGAAATCTCCGTCGCGGCGCTGGTAGATTCGACAATGTTGTAGTGAAGTTTGTATTTTTCTTTCTATTCTTTTAAGTAATGGGAAACGTTATATATTAGGGTGTCCCATAAATTTCTTTCCTTTTTCTAATATGAAATGAATACACAATATTTACTGTTTAAGATATTATTTATTTTGTTATATAAGAACCCTTTTGCTCTATTACTTTCTTCCATCTCTCAGGAAGCCTCATTATGCCTTCTTTCCAAAATTGTTGTGTTTTGGACAAGAAATAATCCTGGAGGTGCGCTTTTATTTCGCTGATGGATTTAAAGCGCTTATCGCGAAGAGAATTTTTGAAGGACAGAAAGAAGTAATAATCGTATGGAGCGAGATCTGGAGAGTATGCAGGATGCATTAAAACTTCCCAACCAAGCTCTCGCAATTTCTGTTGGGTCATCAAAGAAGTATGTGGTCGGGCGTTGTCGTGATGGAAAATTACACCTTTCCTATTTTCTTTCATTTTCGTTTTCTTTCAATTGCCTGGCGTAATCTCTCCAGTTGTTCACAGTAGAGTTGAGAATCAATCGTTTGACCAACTGGAAGTACGAGTCCCTTCCAGTCCCACCACACACACAGCATCACTTTCTTCGCCGTCAATTCTGGTTTCGCGAATGCTTGTGATCATTTTTCCATGATCTTTGACGCTTCCAATTATCGTACGTAATTCATTTTTCATCACCGGTTATGACACGTTTCAGAAATGGTTCGATTTCATTGCGTTTAAACAGCGTGTCGCAAATGTTAATTCGGTCTATTACATTTTTCGCGCTCAACTCATTAGGAACCAATACATCGAGCTTCTTTTTGTATCCAGCTTTGTGTAAATGATTTCAAACAGTTTTGTGCCCAATGCTTAGTTCCATACCAATATGGACACTGCTGATATGCTTATCTTGCTCGGCTTTTTCAATAATTTCATCAGCTTTTTCGGTGATTGAACGACCCGAGCATGGCTCATCTTTGACATTAAAATTATCAGAATAAAAGCGAGCGAACCATTTCCGCGCAGCGGATTCTGATAAAGTACCTTTACCGTAAACAGCACAAATTTCTTCACATGTCTGCGCAGCGTTTCTCCCTTTGTCATAATATTATAATATTGCAAAATGTAGCGAAATTTCTCATTATTTTTTTCCATTTTTAAACGCAAATAACTTTGCAACCAATGTTCCAATTTCGATGTGTATAACCTCAAAGTAAAGCTTGAAGTGACACCTTTCAATCGATCGGTGGTTCATAAGTTATTTGCAATTAATGCCATCTATCAAGAAAAACGCCACGAACTTTTTCCCAGACCCAATATTTTTGTCTCGCTATTTGACTACCATATTTTGTGAGTTGGTCGTTGATAACTTCCACACATTTCCGGCGATTCATTTTGTTGAAAATAAATTTTAAATCGGTTTTTCCATGGTATCCAATGGTTGTCCAGAGCACCACCCATTTGTCTTCTTTCACACCGACTTCTTTCTATAACCTTTGAAATTTTGTTGATAAAGTAACTTTTATTTCTTAAATTTTCAATGACTTTAATTTCAGGGTTTAATTTAGGTGCTTGCACAGCTTTACGTGTATTCGGAAAACTCTAAACATATCACTTTGTAGGAAGGTGTGTCCTAATGTAAAAAATAACAATGTATAAACAGAAATGGCAAATTCCTTCGCACAGAACAGATAGATACAATTCAGTGAGATGTATTATAGTTTTGTCGCATACTGTAACTATTAGGTCATTAAGTATGAAACGTCCGATTTGTAGAAGTAATATAAGTAATATAAAGAAGAAGTAATATAATTAATAAAAATATGCGCCTAAACTATCAATACAATGTTGCCATTTTGACGATAGCTTATTAACCCCTTCAGACCCGAATTTTTTGTCGTTTAGGAAAAAATTATTTTTATACTAAAATTAACTTAATTCATGTGAATGAAAGCAACAATATACTTTTTACAAAAATATTTACTCATTTATATATAATTTTTAAATGTACATTTTAATGGACATATGGTCCTTATTCAAAATTTGTTTCAAATAAAGTTTCAATTTCAATAACATTTGTTGGTTTGAATCGAGTTTGTCCTTGTTGAAGTGCGTATATGTTTGTACATTCTGCCATCTGTTCAAAAATTTCATCTGTTATATATTTAGAAAAATATTGCATAGCATCCAATACAATAGAATCGCCAATTTTGTCATTCTCTATCCATTCGAATGTTGGTATATCGGGTGTTTGTTTCCTCCATCGTACTCTTTTCTTATTTCGAAAACCTTCTGTAGTGGGCTCTGGATTTAAAATTTCATCTTCTCTACTGTCTCCGATTTCCTCAACTTCCCGTTCTTTTCTTACTCTTTCATCTTCACTTTCTTCTATGTCATCAATATCCGAATCATCCCCATTTTCCAACAATTCTAATAGTTTATCTACATATTTTTCATATTCTAAATTAGATTTATTTAGTTTCTTATTCATCTTGAAGGATAAAATAATTTGCAAAAATATTTTCAAGAATTGTATGTCTAACTATCACTTGCAAAAAATTCAAATCGAAAACTTTGTACAGTGTTTCCACTGATTGGGACAGGATGTACATTAGGATGTACATATTTTTTATAGAGGTTATAATACGAAGCCAAAGTAAATATCTTTTGTACAATTTCATTATTACGTAGACCCATACATACTTTAGTGATGTGTATATGTTTTGACACTCATTTGAAAAAATAAGAACGAAAAACTAACAATATTTGCTACTTACTGCTGTCACGGCCATTCGAATTTCAAACTACTCACATAAGAAGCACTATAACTCAACACACAAAAATCAGATGGCGTTATAGACGTTATTCTTTCATGTTAGATAATCACTTGTAGGTACATTAGGTGTTGAAACGAAGTTTAAACCTATACAGCATAAAATACAGCACGAAAAGTGTTATGTACATTACAATGTGCATGGGGCCCGAAGGGGTTAAACAGCGTAAAAAATGTTTCGATGGACACTCTTCCGCCATTTTAAATTCAAAGGTTTAAAATGAAACGGAAACTTTAATTAGGCACTCCAGGTTACACAGTCTAACCACAACACAAAACAAAACACATCTGTTAAATTCAACGAACAAGTTGTGACTAGTTCGCATGCCACACTAATAATAAAAACGAAAAAATTTTCCGGTTCTCGTAATACTAGTATAAAATCTGTTGGTGTGCATATGATATCCTTTTGCGGTAAATAAATGTAGGTTTAATTCTGGTGCTAACCAGTAAATCTGGCCTTGAAAGATTTCTGGAAATGATGCTTCCATAATATGGAAGGATGGAAGGATGCTATCCTGTTTCTCAGTCTACTAAAACTTATATTTGGATACCCCACTTCGTAGGTTTATTAGAGTTGTATGTAATAAAACTTATATTGCTTTTAAATTTTACTACGGATTATTCGTTAATGCAGATACACGTATTTTTTCCATGAAGGAAGTAATCCAAAAATTTTGTATTTACAAAAATTTTACAAAAATTTCAGTTTATAAGATTTTATACTCGGTGGGATATATTGTCTGTATTTTCGCATTGTTCTACATGTATCTATTTGTCGTCCAATCAATACACTTTGTCATCATTTGTTGATCTAATTTAAAATAAAACTCATCATCATTGCTATCAATGTATAATGTCACTGGCAGTTTCAGTAAAAACTAATGGGAAAGACAAAGGTGCACGTTGGGGTGTCGAATATCGAGTGTTTATGAGAGTTTATGCTAAAGGCAAATAAGCAGTACATCGAAAAGATCTGAGTTTCTTTCAATGAAAACGTCAGATAAACGCTAATTTGTGGCACTATTAACATATTCTGACATTACCTACTGTTGGAATACCGGGATAACGAACACAGTCCGGAGTTTATCGATGAAAATGGGTTTTATTCAACGTAAACTATGATACACGGATATGGTCCTAATCTCGCGATAGTATAACTGAGTTCTGCAGATTGCTGGACAGTACGGAGGTCTGAACGTTACAGTGACAAAAATCGTTCTGGAGTAACGTTGTGATAATTATTAGGGCGAGGAGTGTTTGTTATGATAGTGTTCCGTGTGACATTTCTTGATGTGTTTTTGTAACAATTATCGGTAGGGTGATTTGTTCTATAGCAGATTTGGCATCGTTGTATTGCGTCGGTTTTTAAGTGTTGATAATATTGCGACGGGTTTTCCAGAGACTTTTCGTCCTGACATAAATTTAGTAATAGTTTTGATATTTCATGCCACGTACTTAAGTAGTAATGAATATTGATTTGTTCTTTTGCTGTACCAACTATTATACTCTTCACATATAATAAAAGAGGCAATCCTTGCTGTGGTTGAGCTAATTCAAACACGGCATCTATTTTATCAATAAAGTTTCGCAGCTTGTCACAATCGCCGTCGAATTTATCAGGGATGAGCCTTATTAACAATTCAAGTGGTAGAGTTTTCGTTCGTGATGTTTGATTCGTGTTAATTTGCTCTTCTCGAGACATTTTGTGATTTGGTATTAGAGTATTAAGATTTAATATTTAGGAGGTAGATTTAAGATTTAGGATTTAAAATTTAAGATTTAGGATTTAAGATTTAAAATTTAAGATTTAGGATTTGGGATTTAGAATCTAGAAAAGATTTAGAAGATATGGAAGTGGATAGGATTAATGTTGCACTGTCAAGTGAGAGTAACTGAAGGTCAGTACTCACAATTGCGTCCAAGGTCCTTCGATTGTCCAGGAAAGTCCTGCGATGGGTGCTGGCTTGATTCCCAGATTGTCGACCGCGTCGAGGATTCTTCTTGCAGATCTCGTTCTTGATGTCCCGATGTTACGATGACAATCGTCACTCACGTTCAGGATGGATATGTTCCACTTATGCGCTGAATACGTTGAGTGTCGGATCAATCCCACTTCTGACACCAATCTATGTTGGAATACCGGGATAACGAAGACAGTCCGGAGTTTATCGATGAAAATATGGGTTTTATTCAACGTAAACTATAATACACGGATATGGTCCTAATCTCGCGATAGTATAACTGAGTTCTGCAGAGTGCTGAACAGTACGGAGGTCTGAACGTTACAGTGACAAAAATCGTTCTCCCATTCCGTGCAATTCGGGGTAGTATATATGTACGGTCAAATCGGTAGAGGAAGTGGAAATAGTAACATAGAAAAAGGGAAAGCTATTTGTGCAGCTGTAAATGAGTAATGCCCTTATCAAAGGGTTCGTGCAAGAATGCGGAATGGTCGAAAAGCGGCAGTCCTATCAATAAACTAAGAGTTATAAATTATTGGACCCTAAGACCCGAGATGCGATAACGGAGCGAACGTCTTCAAGTTTGTACTTTGTATAGGATAGGGTAGGTATCCAACACTATCTTATAACTCAGAGCGATTAATACGCACCGGTCGCTGCATGTCGACACACGTCCGCAGAAAATTACAACACGTGGCAGAAATTTCGCATTTATACGCATCATGTTCAAATTTTTTGTTGCAATGCTTTGAATAGAATCGGAATGACAGATATATGAAGTTTGACTGCATAAATGCCTGCTGTTAATGTGTAAAAAATTTTAATTGTATACAAAAATTCCAATGTCGTAGCAGATTCTAAAAACACTGAGTTTTCCAAATATTCTCCAGAAAAATTAACAAAAATAACACACTTGCGTGCTGTGAAAGAAGTATGCGCTTTCTGCGTATTTCGGTATTGAATTGGAAATCTTCTTTTTCTCGTAGTTCGTCTAGTTTCACAAGATATTTTCATAAAGCAACATTGTTCCCACTATTGATAGGACCACATTTAAAAATTATACAATTCCAAATTAGCTTTATCACGTGGCGTGCACCGAACATTTTATTTCTTGTCGAAGAATGAGAGAACAATGGTTCAAGAACTTTAATATCGAGTGAATTACTTAGATTTTTTGAAGGTTATTCGTTGTACTACACTAACGCCACTGACGCTACGCCACACAAAACAGAACTCGGCGCCCTAATGCACCGGCGTGGCGGGAATAAAGAACTGCGCATGCGCGAAAAGACAGAGATGAACGCATGTACGTTCTCGGACCTCGCAGTCCATTATTCGGGAGGGTCAACCCACAGCTTCTGTATAACACTACGCTACTAACAATAAGATCTGAAAGCTGACAGTTAGAGAACGATTTTGCAAATATGTGACTGCTAAGAGCACCATAATAAAGCAGAATTCGACAAACATAGCCCATATTGGAATCTGATAACGTGTAGACTGTAATATCGCATCTCGTCGGGTTTTTTCGGGTTGTATTTAATAAACGAAACTCTGCCTTTGAATTTTATACCTGACTCATCCATACAGATATGCTCATCCGGTATAAAATACTTCAAAACTCTTGAATTTATATAATCAAGATAGCTTCTTATTAGCTATAAATATGTTCGGGGGTTAGTACTTTCTGTCGAAACTGTTTTCAGATGGAAAATAATGGAAAATAATTCACACATGTTAGACATACTGTATAATGCCACCATCCAAGGAGACCGTCATGTACGCATACTTATGTTATTGGAACTAAATAAAGATGACACGTTGATTTGGCGCCACGAAATTCTAATATTCTAACAATAAGCAAGTCAGGTTGTTCGCTTCGTTATTGCAATTATTTCATTACCGTTAATAATCGCTATCTTCGAGCCCCATTGTGGACGCCTTACATTGTATACACTTCCTGCAATTAATTTATTTTCCAGGCTTTTCAGGAAGTGTTAATATTGATGTCTTTATAAAAATAGATACAGATTTTATGTCATGTATTACAAAAACCCAAACAGGAATTACATACAGAGGGTTTATATAGATATCAAAGCGTTAAAATTGCAATATTTTCACGAACTGAATACATATCAATATTAGTATGATAATTAACCTGTCGATAATAAAAAGAATGAAAATCAATCAGCCAATCAATAAGAAAACACAAATTTTACAATTGAAGGACGGTAAGAGATTATTATTTAAAAAACGGTAAACAATTGTAACAATAACTGACAAAATATAGGTAATATTAATATCGAAAATCTTGAAAATTTTTGTTAATGCAAATGTAATGTATACGAAATCTTATAATCCTCATTTGTTGGCTTTATTTTAACTTATTGTTGCTTATGTAAACACTAATTTTAAGTATGAGGTTTGCGCACTTTATTCCTTTGTGAATCGTATAAAGAGTTTTATTAATGTACATTATTTCAATTTGTCGTAACATATCAAAGGATATATTTTATAGTGATATTGTTCTTTCAATATCATTATCGGAAAAAATAATGTGATATGGCAATACCTTATTTATCAACTCTGTATTATAATTAGGTCGAATCAAATTGTATATTTGTAATACATCCGCAAATTTTAGCTTAAGAACTGCGATAATAACCATGAGAATGACGGCTGCACAAAATATATTGCTATGACTGCAATTTGCGAATATGTACAATAAAATTAGTCAAGAATAGAAGAAAGGTATTATTGTTTCCAATCGTCGAAACCAAACAAAAAAATTAGTACATGTCATATTCGCAAAAAGCGAGTTAGTGAAGAACATACTATTCTATTTTGCACGAAACATTTTACATGTTAACTTATAGATTCTTTGTAGTTTTAGTGTATCTTAATTCCTAGTTAAGTTTCAATATTATCAAGGGATTGGTAGTAAAACTAACTCTAGTCCCAAATTAAATGATTAATGAAAATGATTAATGTGGGTACTTTTTTCAACGTTACAGAGCAGTTGTTTTAAGCTTACAATTATAAACATCACCTACCATTAATTCAATTTTGATAGTTAGTCCATTATGATATTTTTATCACCAAACTCTTGATATGTTCCTATTGTGATTTCATATTTTTTTCGTATCATGAAACCCTTCTCCTTCTGTAAAAAAAAGTACCTGATATAGACGAACGTCGATTACGCGAACACTTTTCCTCTCAAATATTGAAAAGCTTGAGCGGAGAAGGATGATTAACGAATCATGTTATGGCAGATCATTTTTTATGCTTAAATATAACTCTCCCGTTATTCTTACTACGTGAGGTCTATGGTGTTCGAATAATCGACGCGTTGTTGAATTTATGTATATATATTACATAAACTAACACTCTTTACGTCACCAATAATGCATTCAACACAAAACATGCGCTTTCATTCGCATTTTTTATAATTCAAGCCAATATGATTTGTACGATTTCTGTCTAACAATTATTTGATCGGTGTATTAGGGTTATAATATACATGCAAGATATTTTCGCTTGGATGAAAGAAACAGATAGACTTATATTTTTGATATGACAAATCTTCTGTGGCAAAAATCACGAGTTTATTAATAAATACTAATTTGTACAAAAAAAAGTGTAAAAGTGAACGATAAACCGTATTAGAAGTATTAAAAACGTAATATTTCTGTGATATGATTATTATTCTTTCTATAAAATATGCTATCTTTTTGAGCCGTTTGTTTTGTATAATTTTTTTTATAACATATATATATATGTGTGTGTGTGCAATAAAGAGTTTTGTTTGGAAAAAAAACGCTGTTAGATATTATTATATACCTAATACAAAATTAGTGGTTTGAAAATAACTAGATCATTTTCACCCATACTCGATATGTATACATAATTACTCAGAATGTATTTATCATTTTCTCCCGCACTTTTCGTGTGCTAACAGGTGTACGTAACATATCGTTTGTGTTATGTTCTACAGAAAACAAAGCAGTTGGAGTGATGAAACCAGGACATAGTTTCACCATAGAACCTATGATATCCCAAGGGACATGGAGGGACGAAATGTGGCCCGACAATTGGACAGCAGTAACAGCCGATGGCCAATGGTCAGCTCAATTCGAGCAGACCTTATTAGTAACGGAAACGGGTTGTGACATTCTCACGAAACGAATGACAAACGACGGTAAACCGTGGTTTATGGACCGATCTTAGCGATTCCACTGACCTTTAGTTGCATGGCGAATTACAACCGACCGTTCTCAATATTGACATTGCGTAGGATTCAAACATTTTTCGATTCGTTGTCTCATGTCCGTTATCAGTGTTTTTCGAACGATGGTACTTTATTTTGCTCTTTACCGGCATTGTGGGATACACTATACCGAAAGAAATTATAAGCATTGCGCAACATTATGTTTGTCCCATGATGTCTGCAGGACTATGGAAATAACAGGGCTATTGCTAAAGATAAGTTGATCGCATAAAATACTCAGCAACAATTTTTGTCGATACTGTTAGTGATATATGGTGGTCGCAGTACACTCTGTGCCAGTAGCGTAAAAGAATCTTAAAAATAAAATACATGTAGCGTCAGATATCTGCAGATTTAAGATCGATTTTATATTCAAAAAATCTCAATTGAAATTCCATTTGTTTTATTTGCAAATTAAAATCTAACGCATGAGGTGCGGAAGACAAAAAGTAAAAAGTTGTAGTTAATGGTGGATACAACCACTAATTAGAATAGAAAAGCGACAATAATTTCGTGTCAAATGTGCTATTAGATATTAATAGTGTGACTAAAAATAGGTACATATTTGCCCCTGATTTTAGATTTGATTTACATTGAAAAATGAATTTAAATAATTGTGTGCGATCAGCTTAACTTTGGCGGACATTTTGGTAAAGTTTTTCAGAAACCCATTTGTATTGTAGAGAAGTTTTTGACCACTGGTTATAAACAGCATTTACGCTATTTTATTAATAGTTTATCCGAGTGTGAAAAATGTATATACAGGTGCAACGCCTATTTATCAGGCTAGCTGTGAGATCGTCGAAATGAAATAAACACAAACAAAAAATGATTTTCTTGTTTTTAATAAAAAATAAATATATTGACAAAATACCTAAGAATAAATATTTTCAAATAAATAACTTAACTAAATAATTCATTTTAAATAAATAACAAATTTTTTTGTCACTTTTTGGTTGTTCAGCATCAGTGTATTTTACACTTATACTTCTTTACGTTACGCATAATTTCAGGATAGACGACACTGCTACCTTGCTTATATTGAATTTTATAGGATGTATATCTGATTGAAGCAAATAAATAACGAAACATCTGCATTGTACGTCTACTCTTCCTGCACGTATCCATTATATCATGAATTCTATTTTGTACGTTAATTTTCCTGTTTCACTCTAATTTTAAATAAATTACAGTGATAGCGTTTAATAAAAATTATGTAAATAATAGAGTTGTAGCACATGTAAATCGTCCGTTCATAGTTATATACTATGAATATAGATGATCTGTGAACAAAAGATCATCAGTTAAATGTCAACGGAATATGATTTAAACGGACACAAGCATGCACGTTTGTATCAACAAAAATAATATCATCTTATTCTTCCGAACCCTCCTCTTTCGTTTGACTTTTGTAAAATATTAGTAAAACTATGAATACGATGCAATAAGCTTCTAATTGTAATGCAGTCTACAAGAATTTTATACGAGTCATGAAAATTCAAGAACTTAAAAATTGTGAATGCAATTAATTGTCATTCACGTACAACATCTGTGCGATTACTGTTCATTTGTAAGAGGGTTTAAAGCTACCGGCAGTTGAGATTTTTGTCTAAATTACCCTTAAAAATTGAATCGATTGAAGAATTGTTTGATCGTGAGTTAACATACAACATTACGATGGTATGTACATTTAAGTAAATCGCCGAGAAATTTTTCAATTGCCATTCTTGGTACGTAAACGAGATCCAAACTCTGCGCTGGAATCCTGCTCATAGATCGAACTATCGTTATCAGGCTCGTCATTTTCGTATTCGTATTTCGCGCTACCATTTTCCTTTGCTATATTCTGTTGTTGCTCAGGTTCTTCGTCCATATATTCGTCATCAGGTACCATGATTCTCAAGGGTCCTTTGTCATCCTTTACCGACTGTTCAGAATGCCTCTCTTGTTGCTGTCGCCGCTGTTGTTGACGAAGACGTTGCTGCTCATATCTGATGTTCTCTTCCTAGTAATTTTTTATTAATATTGAATTAGTTCTTATCCAAGATTCTACTCAAGCTTGGTGCAGATGTTAACTCAATGCAGCGGGTTAAAAAACGTGAATACAAAGGGTCAAATTAAAAAGGAAGTGCCGAGAGATTCAAGATATCACTTCACTTTTAATAAGAGTGTTAGTAGGTAAAAGTTTAACATTGCTGCACTTTAATGTTAAATGTTGTACGTATTACGCACTACTAAAACTATAGTGCACTTTTATATTAGTAAATAGCCATATTACAGACAAATAAATGACTTTATTTACAAACCCAACCTAACCTAACCTAACCTACAACCCTAACAAAACTCTAAATAGGTTATGAGTTTTCTTACGTTTATTTGGATAATTCAGCTTTATAAAAATGCATTTAAAGTAAGTCCAGCGCTAAAATTAGACTTGCAAATACATGTTTACTTCATGAAAAATCATAGTACAAAAAAATTTACCTTCCGGCGGCGAATTTGTTGCTGGCGAACTTGTTGAAGACGATATTGATCCTGTCGACGTTGATCTTCCAATTGTTCTTGTTGCTGTTGTTCAAGTTGAGGTTGTTGCAGTTCTTGCTGGTAATCAGAAGGCGCATCTTCGTTCGCTTCATCTTGTACGTGGTAATCTTCGTCCCTGTGATTAGGCGGGAAAAATTCGCCGTTTTGATCGTTTTTTTGTTGTTGCTGCTGTTTTCTTAGATTGCCAATTAGGTGACTATTAACATTTCCAGCCGCAGCGAGAGCCGCTAACTTTTCAGCAGCTTCCCTGTTTGGCAGAGTTGAGTAGAACTGAGTAGAAATTCCGCCAGCGTTATTTGCGACTTTGTTGAAGTACGTTGTTTGACTCTTGTGATTCGTTTCTTCGTATTCGATATTATTTTCTGGCGGATCAATGGCGTCGGGAATATAAGCAGCTCCGTCGCTTTGCTGTACATCGTTTGTCGGTTGTAAATCGACATGAGACTCGGGATTATACCCTTCCGGAATTTTGTCAGGAACGTAATTCTGGTTGATAATCAACTGCTCTTGCTGTTTATTCGCTTGCTCGTCATAATTAAATGACTGCATCTGAGGTTGTGAAAAACTTGCTGCGCCCGTTGGCTGAAGTAGTTGACCCAGCTGTTGCTGTAGAAGATGTTGCTGAAGTTGCGGTTGGGGACCTGCGAAGGAAACTATTTTTACTCCCCCATTATACCGCAATAGAGTTTCTCCTAAACTTTATGGCACAAGTGTCAGTAATAAATTAAGCTAATTCAGTAATTTAACATTACTATTTATGTTGTTTAGAAAGTAAGACAAATAGCAGAAAAAGTACGTAACAGAAAATAGTAGTACACGATAAAATAATAATTACTCACTATGTCTGTTACGTGGATTTTTAAATTAAAACTTTTTTTCAATATCGTGTTGCTTTAATACCCTATGCTGCAAATGATTTATTTTAAAATCTGGATCAAAATGTGTCCGATGAATTTCAATATAACATTAACGACAGTCACAACTTAATTTGACAGTAGATATCTATTTCGCTGTAATAAACTTGAGACATAAAGACAAATCTGACTCGATGAAAAAGAAAATCATTAAAATCCACTCTTTGTCCATTTCGAGATATGCCTTCTAATTCCACCGTTTTTAGCACGTAAGCATTCTTTGTGTAACACAACTTTTATTACTGTTCCTTTCGACGCAAGAGAGTTCTATAAACTTTGCATTATCTATTATTTGTCTACATCTGAATTCTGATTCCTCAGGACTACAAGTTACCAACTTGAACCACTTGACTTTTCGTCCATTCATGTATGACTTATTTTTGAAAAAGTCGTGGTATTTTTACCTGCAACGTACTGTTCCGCGAGGTTCTGCGGGAAGCTGTTTAATAAATCGTAGAGCTGTGTTGCGGATAATGGCGGACCAGCTGGTGCCGGATGTCCTACATGAAGGTCAGGAACTTGATGACCGATCGCGTAGGGCGCTTGCGCAGCAGTTCCCGGAAAACCAACGTGAAGAGAACTGTGCAAATTCGTTTGCATAGGCACATTGGCTTGTCCGAATTGAATATTCGTGCCGATTAAACCGGTACTTGAGGCTGCCGGGTGATTTAAGAACACTTCGTTCGTTTGTAGATCAGGATTAAGAATTGGCAGTGCGGCGAGTCTGCTAACGTCAATTTCGGGAGCAACAAATGCTGGTATAACAGTCTGGTAGTCAACCTTTGGAGTAATATCGTTAGCCTCCGTCACTTCGTAGTCATTCTGCACGGGGGAGGTAGGAATTATGGTGACGGTTCTTTGCGGTGTCGGTGCAACACTAGTTCCGGTGGTAACCAATCCGAAATTTGATGGCAATGAATCTGAGAAGTAGAAAGTAGGAAACCAAAAATTTCTCTTACACAATTGGCAGTAAATTATGGTATACAGCATTATTTTTTATATTTTAATTGCTATATACTTTATTATATTATACTATACTATATTATCTGGTCGCAGTAAATGCCCTATATTATTATTATACTGTACTATCCCAAATAAAGTACAGTAATTAAAGTACAATAATTGAACCAAATTAAGCAATCAAATTAAAATATAACAGTCAAAGAGAAGTCTCGCATAGTATAGTGTAGATTAAGCCAATCTCAATATCACAAAATTAACAATGATTTACTAACTAATCAGTCATGACTTAAACTCTGAAATTCTATTGACAAGTCATTCTGACATTTTTTCCGAAAGTACACAATAATTTATATTATTTACACTCATATGTCAGTTACTAGAAAATTAATGAATGGTTCCTCACTTTGTGCATTAAGGTTTCCATCGTTGGAATATTGTCGTTGAACGGGATGTTGTGCAGAATAGTTGTGCTCTGAATGAGCTCCTGATGTATAAGGCTTATCAGAAGGGCTTAAGTTGGGCGCTGGAATTGTATGAATCGGTCCTTTATCATCATCCATGCCTCCTCGATGAGTCGGTGGTAAAGCCACAGATTCATGATGGTACTCTGGACTGTATTCGGAAACTTTAGTAACGGTATGGAATTCTTTGACCGGCGCTCGTTGCGGTAGAACCGCTCGATGGTTCAATGGCGTAATCGGTCCTAACATAGGTAGTTGTTTTTTCCATGTGTTGGGTGCGACGTTAAACACAGGCCCTGGCCGACGAATCCTACAATTATTGCAGGTTTTTCATTGTAAGCAGATATCAAGAGGTGACGTTGCCTAACATCGAGAAAGGTAAGTCAGTAAAAATATGCTGTTAAAAAAAATATTATAATAGTACTTTGTGGCGAAGCAATTAACGTATTTCGGTGTATTTTATTTAAATATCACAATTTATAAATGCAGTTTGTTAAGAGGAAATTCACACCCGCTTGCAATCGTATCTTTTTATTTAATGGTATTCACAATTTCTGTTTAATATTAGTTACAAAGAAATGTTTTTGCAGTAATTGCACTTAAGAATGCAGTAAGTACTATTGACAAGAATATTTTTGGTCTGAAATTTCACTTTTTATATATCTAATTTTAAATATTTTAATAATGATATTTGAATGAACTATACGCCTTTTGTCGGCCAATACAAAATTATACATTCACAGTTATTACAGTCTATTTTTCGTACCTATGAGCGAGTATTGGTGTTTTATGGGACATTCTTTTATGAGGAAAATTTCCACCTATGTGCACCGTGTTTCCTACGGATATCCGGTGGCCAATGGGCCATGATTTTTTGAACATCTGTGGAGGTGGTAAAGGTCTTCTCATCTTGTACCTTGCTTCCGTGAAGCAAATAAAGGCAACGAGGAAACATGAAATCCATTTTGTCCCCTGGAACATCAAATATGTGCATAAAAATATACACTTTATACTCGATTTAGTAAATTCATTTTTAGCACCAGTGATTTGTGCTTAACCTTTCTACGATCGATTTTGCATCATCAACAAGCGAACGATCCCAGGTAAATTTTTGTTTATTTTATTTATTTTTTAGATTTTAATATAATTGGGTGAGTATGTGCTGTTTTAATACACAGTTTTAGGGGGTATAATTATCACCTTCCAATGTTGGTGAATTTGCAGTTGAAGGTAGGTAATCAACCATTGGCGACAGAAAAAAAGTTTTAGGATAAAACTTAATTTTTATTACAAGACGCCTCAAACCAAGAAAAATAAAAATATTGATACGCTAAATGTTCGGTTCTTTCTCAAGGAAAAAGGTAACATTTGATTTGAAAAATCGTTTTTTACGAAAAGAAAATTTGCAAATACTAATTTGATTATAATTAATACAGAAAATTACACAATAAATTGATGAAAAGCAAAGAAATATGAATGTTGCGTATTTTTTGTCCACGAAACATGCAACAATTTACTTCAGCGCGTTTTAACGCTACGACGAATATAAATTAAAATCGTATATAGATAATGTGCAATAAGTACGAGGATTATACTGATTGTATAATACGTTTTACATAAAATAACGGCCAGTTACATTGAAAATTACTGTGTACAATTTTTCATACAATTTTTCATTCAACTTGTGTTTTATTTACTTCATCGTGAAGTCATAACAAATACGTACATTTACAAGGCATTTTACATGTTAATGTATGTAACAAAATAACGAAATGGGGAACAACTAAAGTCGGATTTTCTTATATCTTACTTATTTTTTGTGGAGAGTCACGAAAGTCATTGCCAGGAGAAAATTGTATTTCTTTCACGGTGCATTTTACAGAGAATTAAGTTGGACTGATTTGAAACGTTCACGTCGGTTGTACGACAGGATGCCGCAAATATTCATTTAGTTTCTGAAAGTGTTAGCGGATTTAGATTTAGCGTAAAATCAAGATTCGTTCCTTCTCTACGGTCACGGGCGCACGATATTTAGAGGCCCGAAGGAGTCTTTGTAAAACCGGAAGTGTATCCCATATACGTAAATACGGCGTACCTTACGGTACCGCATATTGACACGTGTATCGACCCTCTTCCTTTCTAACTAGCACGGTATTCATTAAGAGTTCAATCGAACAACACAGTGCTAACAGTACACAAACCGTAGTAGATCGAAGGCATGTATATGGTGCGCGGCTTATTTTATTCGGAGAAATTGTTTCTGATTTCTATACTGTCCATTATGTTGATCAGTTTATTAAACTCGAAGTTGGCTGCAATTCCATCATAGTTAAAATTAAATTTTAAAACTAGATTAGACAAGAAACAAATTTACAAAATTATAATGAAAACTGTTTATTAAGTTTATAACTTACATAAATATTAAGAAAGAAAATAAATATTTCTTTCTCAATTTACATTAATATTTTTACCGTACATTTCATTCATCTTAAATTCTAGCTACTAAATATGATCAATAAATTGTAATAAAAATATGTATATTTTTGACCGGTTCATCGACTTTGTTAAGTTAACGTTTTCTCATTTTCTTATCACCTTTAGATAGCCTTCCCAGGTAGACGGAAATGCAGAGATTTAAATGATAGTTGAAACCGAGTTTGCGAGCAAGTTTTTCCCCCTTGAAAAGTGGGATAGGAGGATCTAGTGGGTAATTGGCTTTAGATAAGGTGGCTCGCTGTTAAGCATAATTGTGTGTGAAAATGCAGGTACGTGCAGGGATACACGTACGTTGCACGAACGACGAGAAGTGGCGATTGACGAAGTGGGACGGTGTGCCACATTGAGGCGGGAAAAGCGACGGATAAGCGGCTGACCGTGCAAGAGAAGAAATCACACGCGCTTCGAATCGCGAGCAAATAGCTGCCCGATCATGCGGATTAGAAACCCTGAGTGCAGCTACACAATGTCCAAACTGACCGACGGTCATCCGCACGCACGACTTAGATCGCCTTTTGATCAATTAGAAATTCGACAGCGATTAGCTAACCCCTACGACGAGGGAGTAAAATTCTCTATTGCAAAGCTTTCAATTAAAAACTTACGGGGTTGTGAATCAAAGATACCTTTTCAAGTAAACAGTTTAAACTCTTTATATGATTGTACGAAACATATCGCTTTGGAGGAAATACTTTTTTCAAAATCAATGTATGGTAATCAAAAATATTAATCATGAAATTAGAAATGCAGTTACGTATGCACTTACGCGTACAACTGATTTTAACAATGGGTTTCAATTGCTAAGATTGTGTATAATTTTTAAGTTGTTACTTCAAATATTCATTCTAACCTTGGTGTGATTGCATTAGTCTAATAAATGTGATATTTCAAAATGCTATTTATGTGCACCGAAATAAATTTGATCAAATTTTAACTAACATCGGTAATTATACTTGGGACCATGTACCGTTTTTAGGTTATTTCATTATTTAGAAACCAATAGATCAGACCCAATGTTTGTAATTAATGGGATTATTAATTTGTATAGCTCTTTTATGTCATGAGTATTCGTAACTCAAGAAATTTTTTACAACTTTAGACAGGAAACACGTATAAGTACTAATAATATGTAAATTTTGTACTTCATTTCCGGACTTGTTGAAATACAATACCTGTGATTTACATTTTCAACATCAGGAAGTGTTTACTTCTTATTGTTAAATTATTAACTTCAGCAAAGTATACCAATCGGTTGTCCTGTTTCGTACAAACTAAGTTTCCATTTGCATGCGGTATTATATACTTAGTTGGGACATTTAGACGGAATAAAAGAAAAATCTTACCCTCTTATATACCGGCTATTATGCAAATTGCTATGTATGGAATAATTTCAGTAATTAGTCATAGATACGTGACGCTTATAAATGGAACCTTCCTGTTTCTCATGCCTCATTTAAACACTACTTTATTTCGTAATAACAGCATATTTTATGACACGTATAACGGTGTCAATTAATTGGTGTCGGCAATTTTCATTTCATTTACCCGTCGTCATTATTCAAAATTTTTATCGAAGACAAAAAATAATTCATCAAATTCCATTAATAACTTTCCGTAAAAATTAAGAGTTTGACAGTTAATGTAATTAAACAGTTATTACCTAACACTGAACCACGTAAAATATGTTAACTTATAATTACTTACCAGCTATTGATTTATTTCACTGATCTTCTCATCATTATTAGCTAATCGTATGCAAAACAGCTTGTTTCTTTTAAGAATAACAACTCTTTTACTTTCATGTATCCAATTCTTACGTGCCCTAAATTACAACTTACAGTAGTTATATGTACAGTGCTTTTACAATCATATAACAAAAGGAGAAAAGGGATATGATCGTCAGTGGACTTGGAAAATGCTTTACCTTCATGATTCTGTCTCTGTTTTCGGTTGACCTTGAAAGAAGTTCAAATCTCTTGAAAATCTTCAAGACCGGCGAATTTCGTTAACGAGGAAACCCGTACTCCTGACTGTTTACAGTGACGATCGGAAATCTTAGGAGCTTCCGCCACGTTGTTATTGGCCGTTGAAGACGCACTAACTGTTCTGCACGCAATTAGGTCATTGTCCTTTATTTATACTCTCTCAAGCCGGCGAACGTATCTCCGAAGGCCGAAACGCGACCTCCTACCGAGTCACTCCAGCCACTACCTGTTCTCAGATCTTCACTGGCGCATCGAGAAGAGGAAGGAAAGCCTTTCTGTCACCTTTTTCTCCGTACCCTCTCTTCAAGCGTAACACTCGATTGACGGGCTATTTCATTCGTGAACACACCCAAACCGCGGACATTTATTTGATACATTTCGAAAATTTACCTGTTCAGGGACAAATTAATGTGACTCTTATATCATTTTTCATAGGTCAAAGTAAAGCTTAAACATAAACAATGATGTTCACAAGATATGTGATTTTTTACACTTTCCAAACGTATATTTTTCGTCGTATATTTCCCATCTGTAACATTAACGTGGAATTCATCTCTCGAAATCCGTTTATTGTATTTGTTACTTTATCCACGCAAGGAGTTACATTTCCATTAAGCTTATAAGCTTCAAAGAGGGAAATTTTAACATCAAATGTTGAAATGTTCCACTCTTGGCGGTGCTTATACAGCTTTCGTTGGAATTATTAATAAGATCCCAGATTGCGTTCGTACTTGACAAACGGGCGAGATTAGCTTTTTAAAACTGTATACGACGCTATTTGGTCTTTTCTTTCTTCGAGTAATATCATGTTTAATGTAAATCAGGCTACTTTTCCCTTAAACATTCTTTCGAAGTTTGTAATTGAGTCGCTTGGATTTATAATTACTGGTAAATTGTTTCCCACAAAAAAATGCTAAGTGTAACATCGTGAATAGTCATTTACAAAACTTTAAGTCCAATTTGCAGTTTACACCATTAAAATTTTTCAGATTGTATGAGAATCAACTAATATTTTACTGGTACTAATTGACATTATAAATTTTATAGAAATAGTTTTATTTCTATGTCATTATTTCCAGCTTCTAAAGATTATCATATATCCTGTACTGTATTAAAAAAAATACGATTTTACTCTTGTATGTATATTTTATAAATAAGGCTTTTCACCGACATTGTCCATTATATAACAATTGCATTTAATAATTACATTAAAAATTACTTTTAATGGTGGTACATTTTCCACGATGGACAGAACCGAGTATTATAAATATAATAAATTGTACCGAAATAATTTCTATTTTGTCTACTGTAGAATACTAATGTCGCTAAGTCTGTATTTTTATTTTTGTTCCATTTTGTTTATTATATTGAATTCTTAGACGTGTTTGACATGAAAAATTGATCAAAATTCTGTATTCATAATTGTACTGTATTGCAAAGTGTCATGCGAAAGTACAGCAATGATTTTCAAATAAAATATGTGTTTAAAGTTGAAACATGACTTGAAGGTATGTAATATAATAAAGATGCAAAATTGATTTTTTAATTTTAAAGAGCATTATGATATCTAATCGACAATTAAAAATTTATCTCAGGCAGAAAATACATACATATTCTCCTGAATCAATTACTAATTAGTCTATCTGGAAAATATTTTCTTGGTGCATGAAGTTCGGTAAAAGAAGAAGGAAGAGTTTAATAAGGACATTTTTTATTCAATTATAGTGATTGATTTATACAATGGATAATGTCAGTAAAAAATATAAGAAATAGTTCAGTAATAATTTAGATGATGATTCAAATGCATTTTTTCATTAGTTCTTCTTATTCAAATTTATATACCCCTGTATTTATTGAGGGTGTGTATAAATAATTAGTAAATACTTTAATGGCTAATGAAACTTAATTAAAGAAACAAGGGATTATTAATATCTTCGGAAATCGTGCCTTTTGTCCAATTTTGTTCTTAAGAATGTTTAAGTGGTAATTATCTGCAATTTAGGCGTAGCTTAAACATTATTCAACAAAGTTGCTGAGGAAAATTATAGAAGCCTGCATTCATGTTAATGTTACAAATTTTTAGCACCTGTTACGAAAAGTATCATAATAAATAGTTGACTAAAATTCCGATCTTTGCGTGAACTGCTTCAGAAAGCTATGACTATAAAGTTCTATTAATGATTATTATTTTTATTGCCACCGTCTATATTTATGTTACTAATTCTATCCAAAAATCTTCCACTTATAGTAACATACAGACGATACGATCACGATATAATTTTCGTAAAAAAACTCGAAATGGACACTTTCACCTAATGTTTTCTGTTTCTTTTAAGATCTATCTTGTGAAATAAAGGACAATAAAAATGTTAATTGGAGAAGTAAACCGTGCGCTTCCTCCGTTTCCTAATTGTATCCAAAAATCTTTCACTTACAGTAGGATACTGACATTACGATCACGATATAATTTTTGTAAAAAAGCTCGAAATGGGCACTTTCATTGAATTTTTTCTATGTTTCTTTTAAGATCTATCTTATGAGATAAGGAACGATAAAAATGTTGATTGAGGAACTAAACACTATGTTTCCTAGCGCAGTTAACGTAGGCTATCGACCTTCGCGTAATACTTGAGAAAACGAGATCGACGGAGGACGTTGCTCCGCGTGAGATCGTCGATTTATTTCGTGAACGTTACACTCGTTCAGCTAAGACATATCTCAGGAAAGGATGCTGTTCTGTGAACGGACTGGGAATTTTTTGCGATATCTCGCAAGAATAACCGCGCGAGGAACTTTCACGAGCCAGTCACTTCGATTTAATCATTTCACATATGCACACTCCTCACGTATTAATTTTTTTAACCGAAGAGTTCAATATTGAAGAAACTAAGAGCCAAATTAAAGATTTAAGAAAATCGAGATGAACATTATTTGAAATGTTGTTTGATTGGATAATAATTTTTTAAAGTCAGATTCTAACAGGATATTACGTCTGTCGAAATAATTGCACAAAAAGTACGTATTTGGGAGGAATAAAAAGGTGAAAGATATATTAAAAATTGTAAAATTTTTATTAATCCTCTTAACGATACAACAATAATATAAAAGTCATTTTTGGGGGGAGCTTATTACATTACTTCTTTTTTTCAAAGATATTAGCTACTGCTAGTACTGCAATAGTTCGTCTATTATGTTTGGCCTTGGAACGCAAGATGTCGCTGCGTAATTTTGTCTTTCCCGGTAAATGTCACTGCAACTAACACTGCGTTTCCTCAATTACATTGATCGCAATGATTGCTTGACCGATATAAAAGGAAAACTTTTATCACACGGTAAATTACAGTTGGGAAATTTTTCATGCACAGTGTGCTCAGTAGACACATACATACATATATCTAGATCGACCCTTTTTCACTTTGTCTTCGCTGAAAATCCTGTGTTTTTATGTACCATGGGACCTATATATATATATATATATGTATATATATCTTTACAACACGGTGCCCAATTGTTTGTAGTGTTCATCTAGCGTCGAAGAACTTCACCAATGGATTACGTTTCGAGTGTCTTCAACTTTCCTTCTTGAAATTCGTTCCTCGCATTTTCTCGCATTTCTACGAAAAGCCTCGTTAGTGCTTGTATCTGCTGTAATCACGGCTCCAGGGTCTGTAATTCGTGCCGTATGGATAAAACGCATACGAAAAAACCACTGCAACAAATAATGTACACACAAAAAGATAGTATATCATATGAGACAAAAATTGAACGATAATATCTACGATTTTATAGATTCTACAAAAATATCGCTGTATTATTCATCTAATATATAATTATGTAATGGAATTTTTTCATCGATTAATCAGGTTTTGATTTTCTATGCAACAGGGAGAAGTACCAAACATTATTTCATTCTTATAAGTGATAAAACACCATTAACATTATGTCTTGTTTGATAGTAATCAAATTCCTTATATCATGTTTTACAATTCATTCTTCTACCTGTATTGTGGTAATACATTGAACACTGATTTAATACAATGCGAATGACAATGAGCAAAATAGATTAGAAATTTTGATTTTAACAAATTATGTTGACTTTGTTGACATATTAATGTTGACTTTGTCAGAAAAGTCAGACAAGGTTTCTATCATAGTATTTATGTAGTAATCTCATGACTTCATTTTTTTAGTAAATACTGGAATATAATAAATTAATGTATTTTCAGCACAAACAAAGGACACAAACAAAAATCAAAAAAGATTTAGTACAATAGAACATAATAGCTAGCGATTTTTTCACAAAATCGAAACAATGTCCGTCGCAAGCAATAAAAATATTTGTAGAATATGTTTCAAAATTTTCAGAGAGACAAGTTTTAAAATTTTGTAACAGTGATTGATTGGGTATACATTTTCTGAAAGCTACTTTTTAGTGTCATATTTTTTTTACAATATTAGCATAAGGAATTTTACATGAGTTATTTTAAGGTATTCTTTCGTTTTCAAATGAAATAATGCGGAAATTTACTATTTTTGTAAACATGTGATAATAACGATTTCCATCGTTGTGTGGAAAATTCATTTAAAAGTACTAAGCAATGTAGTAATATTTGTCGATAAATATGTATTTTAAAAAGGGCAATAAGTTTGTTTTTCAGTTCGAAGATGTAATGTCATTTGCTTGTGATACAGGTATAACTAGTATGCATTTTTGTACATCATACTTACATATATTACGTTTATTAAAAATGTAACATTTAAAGAAAAAAATATTTCGGTTTTCTAATATTCTTAACCAAAATATATTAGATACATTTATTGTCGTCTGTATAAAAGTTAAATTATACGAGCTATCTATAAAAGTATTTTAAATATTTACAATTCAACTTACATTACAAATTCGTTCACCTGATGAGAAACATTTATTCAACTGTTTTTCAATTTGCAGAAGTTTAAAAAACCTACTGTCACGGTCGAAAATGACAAAAATTTCGAGTAACATTTTTTTTTCAGTCTCATCTATTTTTTTAAAGTAAACAGAACTTTTGCGAACCAGAGTTGGGCATTATTTGAAATGTTTCGAATAAATATTTATCTGAAATAATAAGCCAAGTGAATTCTAGTTAGTCGAATGTTTCAGCTGAATAATAATTTCTTATTTACAACAAATTATTATATCCATTTACTCAAATAAATCATCATTATTTATCCAAATAAATTATTCATTGAATGATGTTAGCTCAATACCAAATGATGGTATTTTATGAAGTAAAAGTATGCTGAAATGTTGATATAATAAATGAAGTTTCTTTATCTTTTATCTGTTATCCGAATAAAAATTTGCCCAACGCTGCTCCGAATAACGAATAAATTCGACTAAATTCTTATTCAACCAAATTCATTAATATCGAATTAACATCGAATTAACATTGAATTAAAATTAACATCGAATACAATTTTATTCGTTATTCTCATCTTTTATGCATTATCCGAATACGATTTTGTCCAACTCTGTTAGCAACTATGTACGAAACTACGTTCATCATCTTTTCATTAATTTTCCTGATGATCGACAAAATTTCGATCTGTTCCCGAACGATCGATCCATTTTTGAATTACCTGTTTGTCGCGCGTCTATACGCGACGTAGTCTTCTGTCATAATAAATGTATGGTGACATACGCTTAACTTTACTAGCGAATCTTCTCCTGCTGTGTCCATTTCTCTTTTGCAGTCCATGCCCGGCATAGGTTTGCCAATACTGTTCCGGCAGGGGGTTAATTATGGGAATTTTCAGAGGTTCCGAAGAATGAACTCCCGCCTGTACATTGCCGTAAGACGGTACGCCGTACAAAGACGATTCACCATAGGAAGTAGCACTGTTGTATGGTGCTTGATACTTTTGCAAGTCGGGCAAACCATGGTGCTTCAGTATCGGCAATTTAATCGTGTCTATTTGAATCGTAGTACCCGTTGTCAAGCTGTTGGGATTTGAGTAGAGCGCCAGACTGTTCAGATTACCGCCGTGTTGTTCTTTCGATAGATCCACGTAATTGGTGGAAGAATCTTTCTGCGGGGCCGAGTATTGCAGCTGCTGCAAATGAATCGGCAAATACTCAATGCTGTGCTGGATGGACAGATCATTTCCGAGGTTGTACGAATTATCCTCCGGTTTGATGTTCGCTGGGTCCGATTGATAAGAGTTCTTCGTCTGCTCCTCGAAGCTCTGGTACTGCTGGACGTTCGGCTTTTTGTCCCCTTCTATCGTGTAGGTGTAATAATCATTTTGAGAGTTGTAACTCGGCGGTGGATGTTCGAAGGAATTGTAAGATTCTCCGTGATTCTCCTGACTGGCGCACGGCGGTGTGGCGACAGAATTTGCGTTGGGCGTAGAAATACTTGAAGCGCTTGCAACGTTGCACAGGAGATCCTTCGGGGCTTCGTCCTTCGACGGCCCGCCAAAACTGTCCTCTAGGTCCTCTAGATTAGGTTGCTGTCGAGGATTCAAGTCCACCGAGAAGTCACCGTGATTGTCCAGTTCTGGTTTCGTCGGTTTCACGAGCAGCAGGCCCGCCTGATCATCGACTGTAAACGTACCGTCAGTCAGTCATCGTCTATACAATGTGTTCGTAAAATGCTCTCACAAATTTTACGCGCATGTGTTAGAGGCCGAAATCAACGTAAACTTTCATCATTGAACAGATGCAAACCAAAATACCATTCTCTTATGAGACACAGATTTATTTGTGATACCATTTTACAAGGAATTCTAATAACGATCTTCATTATCAATGACAGGCATTGAAATAAAATTGGTAATATAATATAAAATTGAATATTATCTATATTAAAGTAATACTTAAACGTTGAGCAGTTCATTCTCGAGTGGCCACTGTATCTCAGGATAAAAAATTATTATCAAATTTACGTTCACTTCTTTTTAATTTCAACCTCTGGAATATACATGCAAAACTTGTCAGAGCGATTTAAAGACACCCTGTGCGTTAATCTACTCGTTTTTACTGTACATTATACTGTGTTAAGGTCCTCTGTTACAGGGTAGTTCAAGTACGTGCAGTATTTACAGATGATCAATACGATCAATTATATGTATATGATGTTCTTTGATATGTAGATAATTGTGGTGTTTGCTATTCAGTAATTTTTTTGATTATTTACACCATCGAATCTGCATCAAGTATGTCCTGAGTACGGTCTGCGTGTTTTATGTTGAGTACATTGGTATCTTGATATTATGTACAAATACTCGTTAGTCAGTGATTTGTCTAGCAGCGCGATTTTCTCAAAATATATATACACAAAATAAAGTTTTATGCCGAGAAATTCAGGATTAAGAGAGAGAACTATGACGTAAAATAGTTCTGATAATTAATTGCATTCCCTAAATGTAAACCATGTTATAGAAAAATAGCTTCAGTTTTAACATGCCTCGCGAACCATAAAAATTATTCGAATCTTATTAGTTAGTACACTACTATTGCTAATGTATTAATATTATTACAGATACGCAATGCATAATGTCCTACTACACTATACTTGGGGTTACCGCTTTATAATTCTGACGTACAATAATTTAGTATCTTTTACTTATTCTAAGTTTTCTCAATTATGTTTATATATATTATTTCTTCAATTCTCTATATTATTTCTTCGCTATAATAACAAAACTTGTGACTACTTCATGCGATAATCTATTCGCAACTTATCCTTTATGTTCTTTACTATGACGAGATAATAACATTGTTAAACGTGTTTATAAAGTATTTCACTATATATATAAATAGTTCCGTATATGGCGTACTTAATAAAGACTGGCGAACATAATTTGTGTTATTTTAAGAAAAAATAGTAATTCAAAGTAATTTGACAACATTGGCTGAGGATAAACAGGACGATATTTTTCCATCGTTCGGCAATAATTTAAATAAGAAAGTTTTAATATATGGAAAGGTTACAGAGTGAATTCACCGCGTCGTCGAAGCATCATGAATCGTAATAACTAAACCTGTCGATCCGGCGTATAACAGGTATAACGAAACACTACTGGAATAACAAATGGGCTTAAGTAGAGAGATATTCAACGGTCCGGCAGAAGATTTTCGTAGAAAGTTAGCAGATGATTACATTTTAGTATCATGCGGTCGTTCATAAAATTTCTTTTATATAACCCTACCGAAACTTAAAGTATATTCCCGGAAACGTGATAAGGTAGAACGGTGAGAAAAAATATCGATCGATCGTATTAAACTACACATGCTGATTTAGTTAAGAACATTGAGTAAGAAGTAAGATAAGAACGTTCGCTGTTAGCTTCCCTCTTTCACCGACGATTTAATGTGTTTATTATGGGAAAGCTATCTCAGCGATAATCGCTCTCGTAATTAATGTATAAACTACGTGACGTTTCCTGCACTTTTACACCGTAAGACATTTCTTTCATTTTCTATGCATACTTTGTTAATGAATGCGTGGGAGTTTACCCATGATTTGCATCAGGTAGATGGGTAATCGTTTAATCAAATTAGGTAATAGTCAATGCACCAGTAAGGAAACAATTGAAAATTTTTGCGTACCAATCGAAATTTAGAATGCAAACTTCGAAAAAAGATGGTCCAATTTCTATTGTAATTTGCAACTAAGTATGTTGAATATGGTAGGAAAATCATAAAAAGAAATATGACTTCTTTCAAAAGATTTTGAGAAAACAGTTTTTGTATAACCATTTTTCTTTCTTATTATTAGCACGATGTATACTTCTTGTATCATTCCGGAAGATTTTCCCATATAATTTTCTTCGCATCACGTTTGCTACAATGTTATAATGCGCAGGGAAAATTGATTACAATGGTAAATGGGGAATCGTTCTTTCACAGAAAGAAACACATTCTTCCCCTTACATAAACTGTTAAGTATTTCTATACTGCTCATGTATTATGCATGTAAAAATTCTGCAATTTTTACGAAAAAGTAATCTTCTTACAAAATCCGTGCGTGCATTACCAGTGAACTGGACTTTCGCAAAATCTTATGCAAAGCTTTAGGATGCTACCGAAACTTTTGGCAACTTTCCCTAATTCATTCCGGAATTTGCCATAAGAATTTACACGTACATCCATATTCATAATCCATTGACCAACTGTATCTCCACATTAGTCAGACGTACGCAATTATCGTTTTTTACTGGTGCATTCACTTGCAAATTAGAGCGTGATATTTTGTTAAAAGATAAGAGGGGAAAGCTTACCGTCTGACGGCGCGTAACTTGTGTGACCGCTGTAATCGTCGGATGGCGTATATTCTGAATTACCCGGCGGTGGTCCCTCATAAGTATCATGACCTGGAACAAAAGTTACTCGTATTTTAAATCCCCGAAAATTCGCATTAACCAGAGACAAGGATAAACCTTACAAAATTCCTCGATGAACTGGAGGACTGAACGAAATCTGAAGAAAACATGGACGAGTGAGAAATGAAGAATTGTGTAATAAATGAGTTGAAAGTGATCTTCTGCCGCGACTGATTCTCACATTTAGATAAAGTAAAAGAGATTTAATGAGCTACAAATTTATTTCTTGTAGTTGCATTTCAAATTAGCTTGTAGATTTATCATTCTCTTATGAGAACGTGATTCTTGTGGATCTTGAAATCTTAAGCAATCCTAAAGAAAATGAGGGTCTATCCCTATTGACTTATATGATATCTGTACGATCATTTTTACTCTTTGTAGTTCAAAGGAAACCCCCGATCAGGTTGTTACGATCAATTAAGAACTTCGTAAAAATTATTACGACTTGTGGTGATTATATTATACAAACAATTTTACAAAACTTAGTTACGAAAGAGAACTGAATTTATTATATATTTATTTTACATAATAGAACTTTGTAATTTACTATGTAATGAATGACTGTCGATGACTACCAATATAATGCGATTGAAAATTCTTGTACTAACAGTATTTTACAATAATTTACTAAATTAATTTTAGTAAATTTGATTAATTACTTGTATAAAGTCTCATGAAAAAATCATAAAAACTTAAAAAAACACTGAAATTCGTTCTTGAAATTCGAGTAAAACAAATTCCTACTTTTACGTCTTTAATCCTTTATTTTTAAAGGACTTAAAAAGGACTTTAAAAATAAGGTTTTTAAAGGACTTTAAAGGACTTAACTGAATAGATCGTGTAAAAAGATTCACGTAAAAGTAGAATGGGGTGCAACTGATTTGTTCAGTACTTACTTATCGTCGGAGGATCATAGGAGTATCCTCCGCTTGAGTATTCAGTCTTTGGCGGAGATACTACGGCACTACTGGCAATTTGACGACCCAGTGACGTGATGGCTTCTCCCGTCGAGCTGATAAGTCGTCCTTTCGTAGAGATTAAAAACCCGCTTCCTTTGATGATTTGCCCTTTCAGGGCCAACACCCCGCCACTTATGGCTTTCAGAGCTTGGAGCAAAGTATTCAAAATAGCTCTCTTGAAATCCCACACGTCGAACGTTTGGTGGCCATACTGCAAACAAATATATCAAGTTATGTGGGTACTTGAAAACTCATTAACAAGTTACCTGCGCACTCAGATCAATATTTCGAAATAATATCCGCTCGATTTGTCAATTTAACACGGTTTATGTGGAAGTTCCAATAACTTAATTACTTTATTTCGATGGGCACTGGTACATACAATTTAATAATTTAATTATGTAGATACCAAATTTTTCGTTAAATGTGGTTTTTTAATTACACCTATTTAGAAATTCATTATATAAGAATACATTGAAGTGATACATGTTAACGTAGAACGTTTTACGACCTACATTCTTTATGACTGTGTCAATTAAAGTAATAAAACGTTGCACATTCTTACGTCTTACTCAATAATTGTATGTTTTTATTCAATAATTGTGCGTGTAGCGAAGACTTTTCTGCGTATTTTCTTCGTGTAAGTACTTGAACTGTCAAGTTGAAATGTAACTAGCATTAACAGAAAAACTGGCTCGGATTTCCCTCCATTATTGTAACCCTGACGACCTAGATTGCACCAGTCGTACAAATCTCGACGGACTGGCTTCATTCTCGGTCTTATCGAAACCAGATATTCAAAGAGGAGTAGTTTTGTGTTACAACCTTGTTATTTTTGAAATCGAATTCCTCGTTCAACGACTGTCAAGCTATGTTCTACGTGCTATCTAATGAATTGTCTTGAAAACCATACGATTTATACGGTTTAAAGAAATATTTGTGTTCAACTAATTCTTAGATTGTAAAAAATTCTCTTTAATATCTAAAATACGGTTTTGGGGATATAAAACTATGTGTCCGAATATAAAATTGTAAAACTTTCGTTATCCGAACATCCTTACTTTTTCACAATATCAAAGTTTATGTGCTAAATTACGACTTTTTTATCTTCAATCTGAGTGATTTAGAACACCGAAAAACACATGTTTTTTAACCATTTTATTACACTATTACAGGGTGCAGAAGCATATAAGGTTAACAATGTAATTGAAAAATCGAAAATTTGGCAGAGAAGGACATAGAAAAAACATGAATTCATTAGGTGTACATTTGTTCATCAATATGTTCATTATCCGTTTGTTTTACTTTAACGCGAGCATTACTGGAATGAGTTTATCGCGCAAAAAGAGGATCGCCCGTATTTATTGGAGTAAATTTTGTTAAATTTCGTAGCAACGTACGACGTTATAGGGCGGGGGTGGCTAAAACGTGGCGCATTATTAATTAATTTAACTGCGTCATTAAGTTATTCCTTTTCCTCCCCTAAGCGAAGCAGATTTTATTCTTATCTCTATTTATGAACCCCCAAGCAGGAACGTAAGACGGTATAAAAAGTGCTCGAGTTATATGGCGCATCTGAGTTCGTTTGTCAAAAAATTGGCGCATGGTACGCAAAAGTTTGGTCACTCCTCATATAGGTTGTTTCGTAATTATTGACTTACCGTTTGTTCCGGTGCTCCGTAACTCGTGGCATACGAGTGGGGTTGCTGAGGAGAGCTGGAGCCCCTTGAGGCACCTGCCGATGCGCTGGCAATTCCTCCGACGATTCCACCTGCTAGATTCGAGACGAAACTGCCGGATCCGGACCTCTTGATCCGATCCTGCATCATTTGTGCCTTCCTCGGATCGGCGAGTACGTCGGTGACGAGTCTGTCCTCGATCGAGCTGTCGATTCTTTTCGTCGCTATAATTTGCTCCTGCACATCCCGCGGTAGCAGCTGAAAGAATTCCAGAGCGAAACGCTGTTCGTCGTAACTCCGCTGCGTTTCAATGTCGTTGCTCTGATACCTCGGTGCGTCACGAGGCACCGCGTTCGATCGATTCTGATCGATCGTTGTTGTCCTTCGATAAGGGGACAGTCTTTCCAGCTGTGCCGACGCACGTTCTTGCAGAGTCTGTGCATTTTTCCCTGTCGTCTCCGAACGGACGACTGTCCAGCAACATGTCACTATCAGCAATTCTGCCAACTGAAAAGCAATAATTCGACGATCACCGAAATTGTACACTCTCCTCGGATGTATTTCGTAAAGGTCCCAACGAAATGTGCTGTTTTTGTTTGTAGATTTAAGAGCATTGTACAGTTTTACAAGAAATTTTGTATATACAGGTCCAAGGGTTTACATGTTAGGCTTGGTAATTCTAATATATTATTATTTTATTGCCTGTTACTGATTGTATATTGACACAAAGTGCAATTTTAGTGTGTCATGTATGAGTTTGTTAAAATTAGTTAATTAAATATTCAATAATGTTTGAAATTGTCCACAGAAATTCAATCTGTAGGTATTTTTAGTCTAAAGAGTTATCATTTTTTAATTGTGTTAAGAAATCATATTTTTGTCGCAACACACGTTATGTTTCGTAAATCATGACGATTTTTAGTGTACAGTTTAACATTTTACAAATATTCGTCACGTCATTTTTTTAATAAGTGTAGGTTTTGAAATTAATGCTGAATTAATTACGATTGGGAAAATACATTATTAATCATTATACTGCACCAATTACAAGAAAAATTCCAGAATAACATTAAACCGGGGCAAAATATTTCTCGTTTAATTATGTTTAGATATAAATGTTTATGAGACTGGTATCTTCATGCCCTTTAATTATATATAAAAAATAATGAAGTCAACATTGATAAAAACTGCATGACTGCTGCAGAAAAGCTTTTCAGTCGAAACGACAAAAATCTTGTTGAACCTAAACGTCAATTTTTTAAACAAATCGTTTTATAAAACGTTCCCTCACGCGAGTAATTTGTCTGAATTGCTTCGAAGCTTTTCTCTCTTATCTTTTTACCCCTCTCCTTTCAGCTGTGAGATTGAAACATTACACCAAGAAAATGATGTGTGAGACATGGAAGGTTCGCTGAAATGTTACATCGAATCGCATTTGCCTGGATGGATAATTCATCGGAAAAAGTCTGAGAAGGGTGAATCGCCAAGGAAAGGGGGTTGGGAAGTCTCGTGGGTAATTCCGTATTCGTAAGTCACAGGACGATCTTTTTACGATCAAAAAACCAACCCTCGGGGTCTTAAACATTACGGTTAAACGGTTCGCAATTACCCTATCATCTCTGGAGTTACTGAGCGGACAAAAATTAAGTTCCCTCGAAATCATAAACGTTTCACGAAAATATTGTCGAACGTAAGCATTTCTCGAATGTACAAATAAATGAATAGCTGTAATGTCGTTTTAAAATGATCAATGAGAACCATTAAACGGTAATCTCTGGAGTTACTGAGCGGACGAAAATTAAGTTCTCCCCAAAATTATAAACGTTTCACGAAAATATTGTCGAACGAAAATATTTCTCGAATATACAAATAAATGAATAGCTGTAATGTCGTTTTAAAATGATCAATGAGAACCATTAAACGGTAATCTCTGGAGTTACTGAGCGGACGAAAATTAAGTTCTCCCCAAAATTATAAACGTTTCACGAAAATATTGTCGAACGAAAATATTTCTCGAATATACAAATAAATGAATAGCTGTAATGTCGTCTTAAAATGATCAATGAGGACCCTAAAACGGTCATCCCTGGAGTTACTGAGCGGACGAAAATTAAGTTTCCCCAAAATTATAAACGTTTCTCAAAAATATTGTCGAACGTGAGCATTCCTTGAATATACAAATAAATGAATAGCTGTAATGTCATCTTCAAATGATCAATGAGGACACTAAAACGGTCATTGATGGTCCTTAGAAGTTTAATTACTAACAGTTCTCCTAGAGAACGATGAGGGGAAATGTAGGTAAATGTTTAAATGGCATTTTGGTGATTACTTAAAAGCCACGTTTGCGAGCTGGCCATCCGGTGTTTCGTTCCCATGTACTCGTACGGATCGGTCGAGTGTAGAGAGCATTAGCGTGAAGCTCAGCGGCAAGTGGAGCGATTCTCGGTGAAAGTCACGGGCCGTAGACAACGTGGATGAACGCCAGGAACAGAACGCCCACTCATGTCTCGCGATGTGAACGCGCCTTCGCCAATGACCATCGGTCTATGAGATACGCCAGTTTCACATGTCAGCTCGAGGGAAAAAGGAACAAGGATATCCGTGATGTTCCTCCGCGAACGGACATTCGGCGCTTAATTTACATTTTCTACTGCGACCCATCCCTTAAGACCGATGCGCGCAAGTCAAATGATTTCTCAGATTGTCCACGAGTAGTTCATGAATCACTTTCCTTGAAGGAAACGTAAGAAAGACTGAAGAAATGAAAGACAATGCGAAATGGTAGAGTTCATAAAGAAGAACCGAAGTATTATTCTGTAGTTCGGTAAGGAATGATTTCTTACATAGTCCACGAGTAGTTCATGAATAACGTTCGTTGAAGGAAACGTAAGAAAGACTGAAGAAATGAAGGATAATACGAAATGGTAGAGTTCATAAACAAGAACCGAAGTATTATTCTGTAGTTCGGTAAGGAATGATTTCTTAGATAGTCCACGAGTAGTTCATGAATAACGTTCGTTGAAGGAAACGTAAGAAAGACTGAAGAAATGAAGGATAATACGAAATGGTAGAGTTCATAAACAAGAACCGAAGTATTATTCTGTAGTTCGGTAAGGAATGATTTCTTAGATAGTCCGCGAGTAGTTCATGAATAACGTTCGTTGAAGGAAACGTAGAAAAGACTGGAGAAATGAAGGATAGTGCAAAATGATAAAGCGTTGATAAATAAGGATTAAAATGATATTCCATCATTTCGTAACAAAAATATGTATCACTGATTCGCACATTTTAAGTATTTTTCTGTAGTTAAAACGCGACGTTGAAGTTTACATATTGCCAATCTTTTGTTCTATTTTCTAAACCTGAATTTTGCGATCCAAGGTTAATCAAAATATACAGATCATTGGCTGTAAAGTTAAGCAGAAAAAAACTTGCTGGATTCTGTAATTCTAGAAACCTGAAAGTACTAATTTTTAAAGAAATGTTCCATAAAATGTAATTACATTGTATTAACGACAAAAACATTGCATAAAATGTATTGCACTACATAAATATAATTGAAATAATGTAATTGCATTAATGAAGTACATAAAGATACTTGGTTGATGCAATTTGTAACACAGATTAGTGCAATTTATCTTACACTTATTTCTACACTTACATTTGAATCCCAAAATTCAGCTTTAGAAAATAGAACAATTATTCGCCAATATTTCAACTTCAACGTGACAAATACAGAGATAATAGTTATACGAACCGTTAGACTGAAAAACGTTTGAACAATTTTTCTATATTTTAGGTATATTTAATTACATTTATGAATAAAAATGAGAAATTATGCAATGGTTTCAAATTCACAATCATCGTCTGGTAAATGTATCTCTTACTCGATAAATAACATACAATTTACTGATTTCAATCTGCCACAAGCGATGAATTTCTAGTTATTCGTGATAAAAGAAAGTGTGACTAATTTCGTTTAATTTCGGTTCTTACAAACACCGCAATTTTAAATGAATGCACGTTATTCTTCAAGAATGCCCTTAAATGGTCAAATTTCTTATCTTAATTACGTCCTTTTGAACATAGTATTTACGTAAACACCTGTGCGTGCGTTAATTAAGTTTCCTACAGATTTTTCCTTACGTCGGAAGACTGCAGATTTGGTATTATACGAACGGCGAAAGATGTAGCGGCGACCGAGTTCGTATAACTCTCGAGAATTACGTATTAGATAATGCGTACACTTATACCGCTCGTCCTCGGGGAAATTCGTATGTTCCCCGTAAGCGGTGAAAGAACAACAACTGGCAGAGCAGTAGGCTGCGCATAAAGGGCAGAGAGAAAGACAGAAGCTTTAATAAGGCGGAACTAAGCGCAGTACTGCCCGGAAGTATATTGTTATAGCTGCAAAATTGTCTGCCGGAGGCGCGTGTAGATTGTCCTCGATGGAAAGTTTTGAACGTGCTGTGGAGCGTGGATATAGCTGGGGTCCACGAAAGAGATACCGGAAAGAGGAGAATTAGAGAAACAGTTATACCGGCGAACGGGCCGCCAACGAAAGTGATCGTGCATCGCGTCCTTGATCTTGTACCTGGACTCAACGACGCTCCTGACCCACATTCTCAAAGTCTGCGCCACGCTACCGATCTTCCGTCTTCCGCGCTTTTTTAACTGTTTCCCAGTTTAGCACGTCAGAGATGTGGGACAAGGCGGGAAGGAAACAAGCGATTGCAAAAGCAGGAAACGTGTATAAAATAAATATTTGTGTCCTTTTACAAACACTGGAAACGATTTTAAATATAAGAAAATGCACATTTTTTGACAGATTTTTCTAGTTTTATGATAGTGAGGAAGGGCTAAGGTAAAATAAGTAAAAGTAGTATACGTCAGTACAATTTTGTGTTTAATAATGAATAACTTTTGTTTAAAACAATTGCCGGCGTGACAAATATTTGTGATTTCATTGTAAAAAGATGACGATCGGGGAATTCTGACGGAGTGTTTCAACTCATTGGGGTAAAAGCATTGGTTATTGAGAGGGACAACAGTTGTTGAAACCTTAAAAAGATGTAATAAAAAATAGGACAACTGGAGACGATGTGGCATTTCAATTTTTACTGATACTATAGAGGACCATTTTGTAATGCAACCATCTCCGAATTCAGTTGCAATCATTTTCAACTAGTTTATAAATGAGTGGCTTAATTAACGTACTGAAGCATTCTCTTTTTATTTAAGAAAATACGTGTAATTTAATGGCACTTGTATAGGAGATTAACTACTGCTAAACATTTTTTCCCCCAAATAATTATATTTTCCTACTATCTTATTATATTTTTAAAAACTACAAAATATACAATAGAAAGATTAGAAATTGTAAAATCCGTGAATCACATTGGAAGAGGTGAAAAGGGAATATTTTTAAAAATATACGAAAAATAAATTGTTTTCTCTTATTTTCGCATTAAATAACTTATAGGAAAAAATTGCTGTCGATTGCAACTTCCGGAAATGATAAAATCCAGTGCTAAGGAAGACTTGGTTTCTCATGAAAGGCGTTTACCGCTGTAATTGTCTTTTCCTATCTCTTTCTACTAGCCAAGAGACTGTATCGTGTGAATTTCTTTGTATTCGATAAGGAACTTTCCACGAGGCATGGCATACGTTCACCTCATTTTGTAATTGTAGTAGTATCACTGGTATATATTAGAGGAATTATTGATTGAATGGAAAGTGTAGCTGACAAGTTTTTCCATAATGAATAGTTTCATATCCGGATGAGTATTAAGTCTGGCAAGAATGTCTTGTAATTTCGTTCCGACACGTTGAACCGTACTGATTGCTAATAATAAGCATCTCTTTGGAGATGCACATGGGTGTGAATGAACACTTGAAGAGAAATTAAAAAAAAAGTTTACGTTAAATACGTTGGAAGAACGAAAATATGACCTTCCTACCACCTTCAGTTTTGCACGTTTTGAAGGTTTCAAAATTCGTATGTAAAAAAAGGTCAAAAGTAGCACGGGCAAAGGCTTAAAAAAAGGAAAAGCAAATTTCTCATTGATGACACACGAGCACCTTCGGGCATACATATGCGTGTTGATTGAAGGAAACGACTTCCGGTAACGGGTGGCCTTTCAACAGAACATTCTGCTACAGATACACCGTAACCATCACTCGCTTAAATAAGGTTAAACAGTCGATAAAAATCAAGAAATCCGCCCGTTAAAGGAACTTTCGTATCATGAATAAGTGAATGTGAAGTTTATTTTGAATGAAAAATTCAGACTTGAGGATGTTATTTTAATGGAAATAAATTGAGGTGCAAAATAATTTTTCTTTGAATGCAGGCAGGAGCCACTTTTTTAAGATTTGCTTAAACTACTATTGGAAGAGTAATCAACCAATCACCACTCACTTTAATAAGGTTAAACAGTCGATAAAAATTAAAAAATACGCCCGTTTGAAGAAACTTTCGTATCATGTATAAGTGAATGAACTATAAAAGCATAGATAGATTTTACATTAATGTTAACAGAAATTTATGTAAAATACTCACAAAGTATATTACGGTGAAAATTAATATTTATTTGAATGAAAGTATCCAGGAGTGATTGTTTTAAGATTGGTTGAGAATACTGCTCAAAGAGTAAATGGTTTTCAAAGCATTTTTACTCTTATCGAAGAAATATGAAAAAATGTATAAAAGGTTATGTGAGTCAAGTAATTTGCCTTTTTCTTTACGACCCGTTAAATTAGGTTGAAGTTAATTTTCGCCTAAGAGTAAGTGCTGTTCTACTATAGCCATGTATATCGTTACGGAAAAGGGTAAGTGTTAACTACGGTGAAATTTTGATACATCTTTCTCAACGTTGCTTTCCTTTTTTTCAACACAACCTAAGAATAAATATGGCTCTTCAATAGCCAGGTACATCGTTAAGGGAAAGGGTAAGTGTTAACTGCAGTGAAATTTGGATTATTATTTCCTAAAACTGCTTTTCCTTTTTTCGACGCAACACGTGGGAACGAAGGTTAAGGACCCGAGGAGTATAATTTTCACTGTCGGGTGTATCTGTACACGCGAGAAACCTTGAGATGTCCCAACTCCGAGGGAAAGGTTACGGGCAGACGTTCTTAACTTTCACGCGGATACCAACCGCGACGTGTTTGCTCTTGGAGCAAGCCGGTATAACCGTGCGATTTTTATGTCCAAGCATAAAGACATTTTTTTGTGGTTTTCACTTTCAGCTTTTCACAGAAAGCCACTGAAAAATCATTTTACACTTCCCCTTAACCAAAATAATATCCCGTTCTATGCGTGTAAACACTTAGAAAATATAAAAAAAAAATACGCCAAGGTAAGAATTAGAAATTTTTAAGTAGGTCTGTGTATAATTCTGTACGGAAAGTAATGAAAATGAATCGCTGTAAGTTCATTTCATTAGGTATGTTTTTAATGTTACTGGAAAGTTTGAGTTTTTGCGATTTAGGGACATGCTATTGCGGATTCGAAAAAGGAAAGAATTCTATGCCGATGGAGTGACCGATAAGAACATGTGATTCGAAGAAAGAACATATTAGGCGCGTTGAAAAACACTAAATAGAAAGTCGTGCATCCATGCTACGGCACAGTCATTGCCCCGTGGCATTGCACCTTGTAAGATTCTCAGATGTGCACAATGACCGTAATTAAGAGTGACTATCACCACTTTGGTCGTCATCTGATAAAGCGAACGATTTCGTCTGATAAACCGATGAAGAAGTCAGCCTGTCGGTCAAAGTGTAACACGAAAGATGTCGAAGATTCTTCACGGTGGGCTGACACACCTAATTCTTAGGCACTTCACCCGCGATTTTAGTGATTTTCAACGGTTATCGGTTAAACGCACTGCGATCTTGTGAACATATACCTTCATAGTTGGACTTTCACGGTAGATTGGAAGGATCACGGCACTCTCACTGAACTCACTGACCGGATTCACGATGTATTTCCCCTCTTTATACTGACTCCCACCCTCATGTGATGTCTCGAGAGTGACACTCTCCTTCTGAGGTGTACCTGCCGTCACCTCTATCCACCGAAACTTCAAAACAGATGCTCGTTCCGGTATATCGAAATTACCTTCAAACAAAAACTCGAGTGATCCTTCTCCATAAAGCAACTTCACAGGAACACGTGTCCCAAAAGATTAACATATGTATCTATGTACCGTGATATAGTTCTGAATTTATGGATTTTTCTTTTTATGATTTCACAATTTTGTTTCACAAATCAAAATTAACGTGCTTACTGTGCTTTTTATACTTGTAAAAAATTTAACATATTAATGTTCGGCGATATAGTTCTGAATTTTCTAATGTATAATTTCAAAATCTTGTTGAAATGAAAATTACTATGCTTACTATTCTCTTGTTACGAGTAGTCTTGGAAATTGCACGTAATTTTCTATAAATACGATAATCTATTCTCTTATGAAACTAGAACAGGTGTTTTTAGAATCAATTGCTAAAAGAAAGTGCTTCATATTGTAAAAATTCTATAAAACAGTCTCTGCTATAAAATACGATAAAATTCAATAAAAATTTACACATATAAATTCACACCTTGTGCATTTCAATCTGTAAGTACAATTTCCAAAAACAACTGAACTCTTTTACTTCACTTTATATATTATTATTTACTTTAAAAATGTACGCAAAATGTTTCACAGATAAAAAACACAAGTATACAAGCCTGCGGTTTAAAAACTTTCTGAAAGAAACAATATCTTAAATTAATAATTGTAATTATTATTAATCATTAATTAACAAAAATTGAAGCATAACTGTTGACCGTTGCTTCCAATCACTTCCAATTCGCACACAAGGAGAAACGGTACCTAAGAGTGTAAGCAATTGGAACTAAATTCGCGGAAGAACTTTATTCCGTGAGACAGATTTTCCAATTCGTGTACATGCTTGTACAAAAATCATTTTAAAGTTATTCCGAGACGTCAACGAGCGAGCAAAACAAATTTGACCTTGAACTTCAAGGTCAAGGACAAATTTTCATGCACCTTTTTTTACAAATGTCCACCAATCCAAAAGTGTAGAATCCCTCTGTGATGATCTTTACACGTGATTTTCATACACCCTGTACTTGTAAGTTTACAAACTTTATAAAGTAGAGGTTATATTTATTTTGAAACTTGACGTCCTCTGTCTTCTGATTAATATAATAACATCCATTTATGGAAGGGGTGTTAGTATTGAAAGTAAGGGATTCTATGAAATAAAAATTATTGTTCCGTGTAATCAAAAACAATTTTGAATGTAAGAAAAACAAACGAAGATATTATTAATCAGATTGAAGTTTTCAAATGTCATTTACCGACGCGTAAAATTATATATAAATTATATACGCAATAAATTGCGTTATCAATCAACCGCTGACATATTTTTATAAAATATTATTAGTAAAGAATTTCTTTATTACGATGTGTAAAGCTGACGTTTACATTCATTTTGCATAATTTTGCAGTATCGTTATATGTGTGTTTTTAATATTAAGTTTTAAGTAAATTTTAAGTAAAATGGACATACTGATACTATATCATTCTTTACTTTATTTTTCTAATAATATTATTCATAATTAGAATACAGATAAATACACATAATCGAATACTTATAATTTCAAAAGTACAATAATCTTTATGTGAATAATTACACCTCATATTCCGCATATTTGATCCTAAGGGCAACAGTACTGTCTTTTCGCCATTCTGAAAAAATATCACATTTAATGTTCAAAAGAAAAAAGGCCAGTCGACCGGTGAAAATTGATGGTACCGGAAATACCTTATTCTCGAATCCTCGCAGCGATTCCCTGTTTTACCGGCAGAAGTCGTTTATTCGAAAGATGAGAAACAATGGAGCGTAATAAAAGAAAGAAGAAACCAAAAATATAGATGCTCTGTGGATGCTCTTCCTGTCGTTTTATTATTATTGAAATTCGTGAGTCGGGGCACAGTGATGAAAGCAGACCAGTGAAATGCGTGGGCTCCTACCCTGAATAATGAAATAGCCGGGTTCTCCTCGTTTCTCATGGCAGTCCCGATCGTTTTCATATTTTCCCCGCCCTCGTTGTCGTACGTGGTTAACATAAGCATCAATGCGGAATGACATAACGGCGAAACAAGCATATATCGTTTATTGCGCTGAGCGGTCGTCAACGCGAACAAATCACACGAGTTTGCTTTTTCGATTTGTTTAAACATTCGTGCAACGCATGTCGCTGTAAACTGTTTGCACAGATTTACATAATCGACTTTATCTATTTGGTTCATGCACGGTGTGCGTATCGCTTGTTTGTTTCTTTCTATTATTTTTATGGGCAGTCGAATCCATTCAGGAAATACTTTCTCCGAATCTTATGTAAAAATTGCAACTTAGCGTAATGACAAGAAGTCAATGCAGAACCGAAGTTTGTCGATAACGAACGTAATTATTGTGTATGATTTTCACTGTGATTAAATTCTCCATTATTTATTTCAAAGACGTGTATTCCTGGTTATGGTGGAAGATTTATAGCGTTGTTTTTCCTATGAAAATGTTGAATGAATCATCTGTTTTAGCTGATACCACGGGTGTTAGTTTTTGGGATAAGAAAATGTGAGCTGTCCCTTTCATTAAAAAATAGATCAATTAAGCTCGTATTGAACATTACGCGCTTGTTTTGGAAAAACATTTTGTTCCATCTCATAAATTCACATGCAATGAAATTCCTCATACACGGGTAGTAGTACATAAGATACACTGCATTAGACAAACAATTAGAAATACGATTTTTTCATGGATTCTTTAGTACTTTATTTTAAAGTTATGTGTTAGTGAATCGGCAAGTTACCTTTTTTTTAATATAAGAGGCAACTGTGAAATACAACGAGTGTAATAATTATGTCAGGTGTTTCCCATACTCCGTGCCACCCCTTGAAACTGAATTTGAACTATCATTATTCTGACAGATTAGTAAATTGCTGATAGTAAGAGGCACATTGTATACAGGGTACAAAGAAATGCATGGTTGAACTTTGCTCCCATATTCTATTGTTAACAAAGATGAACAAAGGTCATATAAATGTTGCTCGTGAAGCTCTTCCTTTCCGAGATATAAACACTTGTTATTTACGAAATTTATGAGATTCTTACGAAATTGTTGAAAATGATTTTCTTTACATCAAAATTTCACATGAATAGCTATCACTCACAGAATTACGTAAAGCAGATTGGTAGTTTGGAAATACTCAAAAAACGGATTATTACTGCATATAAGAAAATGTGAAATTGACGAGGAATTTTTGAAAGTCTTCGACAGTCTCTCAAAGGTTAATGCAAATCATGGTATTATTGTGTGCATTTTCAGTAACTTCTTTAAGTTTTAAGCATTCCTACAATACTCCGTCATAAATAAAAACATGTTTATATTTTGAAAAGTAAAACTTTTTCGACTTATATTTGTATGACCTTTTTTCATCCTTAATGAAAATAAAATACGGTGTCAAAGTATGACTATGTAGCTATTTTTATGTCACCCTATACAATACACATTTCGATATACAGTGGACAGATTGTCAAAATTGTATTCTATTCATAATTTGATGTGCAGAAAGATCTCTACGCGATTCTAACAGCTGTTCTCGCAGTTTGTACTGTAAAGTGTAACTGATGACGTTAAAGCCGAACCATTTAATTTGAATTATTTATCATTATTGGACGTGAGAAGGTCGCCTCTTTAAATCTACTTAACATCGACTAGAAAGTGAACGAGACAGGCAGAGCGACTTCTGTTCACATTTGCCCGTAGTTACGCTCGTTTACGAGATTAAATTCATCGATCGCCTATAATCCCCGCTTTATAACTACCCAATACAACGATGAATATTTTACTATAAGCTCGTACAAAAATTTCATATACGGTTGAAAAAGTTTTACGTCCATTTTAATCTTTTTCGAAAGTCGAATTGCAGCTCTGTGGAATAAATAATGTGAGATTGGGACAGAAACGAGTATATGCATTGACGTGTACTTCATGTATTTATGTTTGTATGCAGAATAAAGGTTAGTTATATAATTTTTTGCGAGAGAAATCTAGAAAAAAGAATTTGGGGAAAAAACGAAGAAATATAGTTAAGAAATGTATCATAGGTTAACACAAAACTCAATTCGCAGGAATATTTTCTTTGCCTATTAGTCTTATTACACAATTAAAATAAAAACTTACATTGAGACGTTTATTTTGAACTTACTCAAAGTTATTGATAAGCGCAGATGCTATGGTATCGCCTTTTTTGTGATAATAAATAGTTTAAATTCTCAGACATATATTTACACGCAAAATTAACCGATGTAATGTTAGGACGTATAATTATTGTACGGTTTAACATTTTATCTAGAACAAAGAATAACTAATGTAATTAAAAATTAGTTAAATATTTTTGATACGACTGCAAGCGTATATATAAGGTGTCCCAAGATGATTTGTGCGCCTGAATAACTAGCTAAAGAGTATTTCAATGCAAAAATGTTTCAGGCCAAATTTATAGGGCTTCAAGGGAAAGAAGAATGTTAATTTGGACTTTTCTTTCATTGTTCTCGATTTTTTGTAATATTAACCCTGAAACCTTAAAAAAACATCATGTGTCATACCATTGTATTCCTCTCACCGAGCACAACAATTTTTTTAAGACGAAAATTGTTGGTCCCATTAAGAAAAAATGACCTTATGCTTGTAGCATAGAAACACAAACACTTATGCTCAAAATATGCTTCTCATTATTTTGCCCCCTTGATGCCCTATAACTTTGGCCTGAAACATTTTTGCATTCAACTACTCTTTAGCTAGTTATTCAGGCATACAAATCATCTTGGGACACCCTGTACACATACTCATCGCCTAAACTATGTTGCATTGCTATTTGCGTAGTTAGTTAAACATTGAAATTGACTTTAAAGTACAATCACAGACCTAAAGAAGTCGAAATTTCGAAACAGTGAAAAAATGATCAGTTGTCAGCATTTACCTAATTCATGAAATCTGAACTGTATTTCGTCGCATAAATCGATTGACACTCATCGACAATTTGACGATGAGTGATAATTAAACACACGGAAAGTCGACAAAGAAATGTACATGAATGGTCGGAGAATATTATTACAAAACCTATGGGAATCTAGGCTGATGAAAATGTCGATCGGGACCCTCTCTAAAAGTGAATGTACCAGTGCTTTCACAAATAACACTCAACTCATACAAGGGAAAAGACAAATAGCGTTCATCGTATCGCTGATCAGATCGTCAGACTTCTACCGTGGATAAAGACCACGGCGAACATTTGATATCGACGATTAACCCGTCCACAAGAACGTAGCCGGTAATAGTGACGATGTCATTACCTTAGACGTAGATCTAAAAATAATCCGTTTGTCGAGTAATTACAATTAAACGCTGTACTGTTAGAACTACTTGAACAGGTTGCCTTTGTGCTCAGCTGGAATACAGTCGTTTTTTATTGACGTTCCCTGATAAACTGCAGCAAGTTATTGTAGAGTGAGTAAAGAGCCTCAAAAGTAATTTGTACAAAACAAACAGAAAATTAGTGTACGCAATGGCTTCCATTAACAATTGAAATAAGTCTTACAATTAGAAATAATTTAAATAATAGAATAAGCACTTCGTGATGCAAAATTACGTATCAATGTATCAATGTATCAATGGATATGTAACAAAATTTATTCACAGAAAAAATCAGACGGCGAATAAAAGATGATGTAAAACTGATTTACTTGAAAATCCGTTTTTCCAAGTGTAAAGGTTATAATGATTTTTTCAAAGAGTATTACACATTTTCTTGTTAATATCTGTACATAACAATACCTTGTAATCATTTCACATTCTAAATATTTAGTATATAGCTATAAAACGATCAAGTAAAAGTTTGTTACAAATTAATACGATTTTATTGGTTTTTAAGTCCATAATGAAATGTATCGTGGTTTTAATGATGTTATTATTTACTGTTTAATACAATGTTTTCTTTAGGATTCCTAATGGTTTTATCGAGTCGACGAATATCAGTTACTTACAAATTGGCAATTAAATCGGAAACGACGTTGGTTCTGCTGTAAACCATTATTTCCTTGACTTTGTTAAGAAAAGAAAAGATTTGCAAGCAAATGAATCAGTGATTAAACGAAAATTAATCGCAAGCATGTTTCAATAATAATATAAAAAATCAAAGTCAACTTGAAGTTAACAAATTCAGCTAAGCGATAATAAAGAATGAGCACGATTTATGTTTAAACTATTTTTTTGTTTTATTCACCTGAGTTCGTAATATTGAAAATTTAACATTTCTATTTGGTCGATTATCTTAGAAAAAATAAAAACATAAGTGTAATGTCAACTGACTTTGTCGAATTTACATTGAAAGCGTTGCTCAATTGTATATATTGTTTTATATTTATATCTATGTATTTATTAAGTGTATTATTGTAGATATTCATCCAAAATTTTATTTAACGGTTGTTTTTATTGAAAAATTATCGATTCAAGTCCTGGTTGTAGTAATTAAACTAATGACTTTAATTTATTTTTTTAACAGACTTTCTTTAATTTTCATGTTTTTTAATGCAATTTTGAATAATCCATTTTTATTGTATAACATATATTGTATTAATATATTGTGCCTTGGCCCCAACGTTCTTTTTCTTCATTTCGAAATAATTTTAAAAGGAGTTGATATTTAAAACAAAAATACACAATATTTTATGGTGCACATTCTTTTACTATAGGAAACCTTTACAATTAAAATTTTTGTCACACAAACTTGATGAAATTCATACAAAATTTCATATTCATAATAAATTTCCAGTAATCAAGACTAATAAAAGTTAAAATTAAAATGTTGCATAATATAAAAATATTTTTTAATTTACTCAAATGCAAATCATTCAATATCTCGAAACAAGAGATATATGACTTAGACCACTTTCATAATTATGGGCACAATTACAAATTTCGAGAATGTGTACCTATCTGACGTAGAGTGCGCCACAATACTGTGTTAATCCTCTGTAGGTCACTATCTTCAGTATCATGCATTATTATTATTCTAAAAAGTGTACCGAAAAATAAACTACGGTTGTATAGCACGAAAAAGAATATTAAAAACATCCAATGAAAAAACAACATTAATATCGCAACAGTGCATTAGGCAAACATGGGCTAAATGTAAAAAATATCAAGAAAAAATTTGTCAAAGAAAGGAAAAAAAGTGAAAAAAGTGGAAAAAATGGAAAAAAATTGTGTTTTGCCGATGTATATGCATAGAAGAAAGACCGAGATGTTAAATGCTGATTTACGACGAATGAATTATTATCATCCGGAAACATCTGATATTCCACGTAATATTCCGTTGTTTTAGACGCGCGAGCAAAGCACCTGCAGTAAATTTTGCTCTTGTAACATACAAGATGCGACTATCGTTTCATGAAAATGTACTGTATATATTTGTCACGTGCGACATTCTTCATATGAAATACCGGGATATGAGAATAGTATATGACGGCATCGCGTTTGTACAGGAATTATTCTGTAGTATAATTTTTTTAATTTACATCAATATTTCATTCGATTAATGTTTTAAGAGAATTACAAATTATCACTGTTATGGCCATGTTCCTAATTCCAGACTTACGAGCTTCGGTTAAAGATATTTTTAAACTTGATTAATTGCATTAGATTAAATTAGAATTAAAATTAGAAGTTAAATCAATATTTCATTAGATTAATGATTCAAATGACCGGTCTTTAAAAAAAGCTTATATTTGTTATAATTGAATGTCGATAATAGTCAATTTGGTACTGACTTAAATAAGAAATAAAACAGCTTTTACAACATGGCAAAAAAAAATGTATTTTTTTATCTCGAATATAAACATGTATTCAAAATATTCTCCTCTTCATTATACATATATGTCTAAGGATTTATACTCGTCGTTAGTGTTAAGTAGTTCCCCGTTTCTTTCCATGTTATTATTTTCAGCTTCAGAAAGTTCGTGTTTATCAAATTCCGAACACTCTTTCTCTATGTACACGTAATTTTTCCAAAAACTTGATATTCTTTGAATGTCATTGAGTATAATAACTATTAAACGTCACTGGGATTTAATGGCCTGGAGCGCAGTTGTTCTCGGATAATAATTCAGCTAACAACTCTTTTTTACTAAATTGAAAAAAAAAATAAAAATTTTCGTCCAAAGCATAGATTACCAAATAAACAATACATTGAATAACCATACATGACAAAACTAATAAGCCTCTTGATTGGTTCTACTCTATCGCTAATAAGCAAAATTAAAAAAAAATACAAATAAAATATTAATAATAGTACCAAAAAATAATGTTTCTTCTTCGTTATTTCAATGTTTACATTATATACATTTTCCGTCCGCAGAACCAGGTCCCTTCATAGCCATATAAATAGAAGAATAGAATTGTAAAAAAAAGTATTGTTATTCTAATTTCTTATGAAAAACTCATTATTTCGTTGGATGCAAGGGGCGTAGAAACCTCAGTATGCTTGTAGAAGTTTATCGTTTGAGCAACACCTTTTTCGGCAAATCTGTTTGCCCAGTAGCGGATCCGTGATTACACGATTTGGTCGTATTGAGGCTCTAAATAGGAACCGCAAACTCGAGGCTCGAGGAACTTTCAGGCAGGAAGGCTAACTCAATTTATAAGGCCAACTTCCTTCACCGACGCGTTATCGCTGCTTTCCGTGGTGTCGGTAAAAATTGAAATCTCACCGATAATGATTAAGTTTGTACAAGTTCCTCTAATTTTAATCCACTTGAGGCTTCTAACGCTGTAAACGCGGTTAAGTACCGCAAAACCGGAGGCGGTACTGTAAATTTAGCTGAAGCTGTACTGGCAAATACGATGTAATAATAATGTCTTGCTTTAAATGTTAAATTCATTTTCTTGTAATTCAGGTAACTGTTGCTGTGGAATGGATCTTACTAAAAAGTTATGATATGTTATTGCTAGAATAAAAACAGAACTAAGAAATTGTATCATGTTGCCCTGTTGCATATAATTCAGATAATAATTAAATTAGTTGCAATTTCTCGTTCTACTAGTTTATTACGAAATTCGTAGTATTTATAACAGAAAGCTTTTATGGGTAAAAACCTTCTTCGCTGAGGTGGTTTTTCTACTCCTGTTACCGATATTTCAGTATTCGTTAGATAATTCGGATGAAATTATAATTGATGGTAATTGCGAATAACGAAGTGTCAAAGGTCCACTTACGTTTACTCATAAGATAATTTATACTAACAAATAATAGGTAATTTATATTATATATCACAGTTTTCTCAAAGATAAAAGGAAACTGTATAAAACATGAATTAGAAAAATATGCCAGTGAAGTTCGTAATGTTCTTTTGTTAGAAATTTCAAGTTGGAAGTATGAAGTTATTGGTTATTTATTTATGTTCAGATTATATGTGTGAATGCACATACATTCATATATACGTACATAAATACAAATATCATTGTTCAATAAAAGTAAAGTAGAGTCTCAGGAATGTATAATAATTGATAATAATCTAAGATCCTTCTGGCTTTTATCTTTTTTATTATCGTTCCCGATACAATTTTTTGTATATTTTCTACTCCGGAAATATGTTAAATGTAGATAAATGTTTGATACACATACATTTTTTGTAGTTAATTTAAACATTTCATTATGCTATGTTTCAAAGTATAATTAAACTTTTTTCTATTTTCCAATAATCCGAATTTTCAATTCCCCGAAGCGCAAATTGACTCGGATTATAGAGGACTCTACTGTAATACAATTAGAACATCCATGGTAATCCTATTTTTCTAATCATTACTCTTACTTGAATACAACGAGTGTAATTAATGCGATACACTGAAAGCCAGATTTATTAGAATCGTAACCCTGTTATGCGACGGAGATTCAGAAAATGAGAGTTGCATGATAAACACGCAAACGAATAATGACTGCCGACGACAGATTACTCGGAATAAGGAGATTGATGCAATTGTTATCGATTCAGGACCCGTTAAAAACGGTCGTTTCTGAAATAACGATTTATTATTTTCTTTGGAAATTCCGCACCAGGTAGAATTTGTCAGGAAAATGAGATTACGGCGGCAACGGATGAAGTTAATTGAGCCTTATGACGAGTACGTCTGTGATTTCCTTGACGTACGATGGAGAATCCATTATGACGCTTCTGTAGATCGTTACATAATCGGTGTCACGGCCCGAGGAAACGAGCAATCTGCATCCGAGGATCTTTCGCTCTAACGGGGGAACTGCGCTAATAACGTTATACATACACCTTACAAAATTCAAGATGGCCACTGAAAAACTGAAGGGTTTGAAGATGTCATAACTTGTTCATTTTCAATCTTTTCCATTTCCTTTTCCCTAGAGTATATCCCTTGGAGATTAAAATGGCTACTTATGATGTCCAGCCACGAGTAAAACTCGTTATTACGTTATTATTTTTGTTTTATATCGTTCAGTCTTTCAGTGGCTACACTGTACATAGACCTTCAATAATATACTGACATTGACAATAATCGTTCAGCATTGATCATTTTTCATTTTTTGTCTTTGCCATTTTTATAATATCGTTACGACATATTATTATTCTTATTGTAGTAAGTTAATAAATCTGCATACTGCTATTTGAAGATGCAATCTCTATTCAACAATTTTTCCCTCTAACGGGGAACTACGCTAATAAAGTCGCTCTTTGTTAATGCATTGTATATCTACATTCACCTTGCAGCAACATCCTAGCATCGATAATAATCTACGTGTATAGTCGATCCTGTCATACTCAATCGCATTTTTTTATACACGTTCGCTAATCGTTCGGCATTGACCAAGGAGCATGTACTTGGAGAATTTTTCATTCTTATTATTTTTATAATATCGTCGGACACTGTCGCTACTCCTACCGTTGTAAATTAATAAATCTACGTATCAGTACAAATTCGAAGTAGCATTAATTGTGTCTTACCTGTATAATTCTATTATATTACTAATATCATAAAATGATCAGAATGAAAAAAATGATCATAGATAAATTACAAATATCCCACTCTACCCCGTCCCATGTAAATAATTCTGCCACGATAATAAATTCGAAATATCTAAGAAAAAATTCTTGATTCATCCAAAAGAATATTTACAGACCGCACTTGCATCGTAATTTCACAGCATCCCTAGATATTTCCTGTTACCCTGATTTCGAGGTACGGTTTAATTAGCAAAAGGCACATAAGGTTCTTATCGGCGCCCTATCGATCCGTCGATTCTCGTGGGAAATTATTTGTCGGCGGAGAATCCGCGGCACTGTCTTGAGCGGTCGACGAAAATCGACGAATCACCGACATGTCGGAGGCAACGTGCAGCGGGGATTCCTCGAAGACGGGATAGGCTTCATTCATGAAGGCATTTTCGCGATGACGAAAAAATCGTAGTCACCGAAGAGTTGAGCCGACTCGAAGCTTGCGGAGTGCAGTCACGGCGTAGTATTAGCCTGCTGTGTAACTGCGTTTACGGATGGTACGCGAGTCCTCGCGGAGGAGACGAATAAAAACAGGTGTCGTGCGGGAGACTGTCTCCCAGTCTTGGTTTGACAGTCAACAAGAGCCTACTATATCGTGCCGCTATCACCGTCGATTCCTCGTGTACGTGCATCTACGCACACACACGACGTTCTCAGTCAAACGGCGCATCTTGGGAAAGAGTCGAATCTTAACACGCACATTAGTTTTACCAACTACGCCTGTGACATGTCTTAGAAGGCTGCAAGGAAAATGCTGTGCAAAATCGTGAACAAAGTGGTGACTTCGTTTAGAAAAATTCAACGTAATACGACGTGAAGTAAATGTTGTTCGTGATATTTTTCCTACCGAGGATACCGTGCGAGGACCAGGAACTATATATATTAGGTTTTAATAATTCGTCGCGAAGGAGCTTGAATAAAGACATTTCTTTTGTCGTTCTCCCTGGTCGGGAAATTGATGTTTCGGTAGAGTAGTAAAAAAAAGTGCAGATGCAAGAGAATTTCTCCGGATCTGAGACGCGAGCCGGTCATGCCGGTGGCTGGAATATAAATGTGTTCTCCCGGTGAGAACCATAAACGGAAATGCAGGTATAGTTACAAACCTGCACCTCCATTTCGTCTGCTTACCAATGAGTTCGAAGGTACACGCCAAAGAAGTTTTTGTTACTTACGATAAAGCTGCAATCACAAAAAACAAGAATACAAATAATACATGTTTTAAAAAATTGGATCAAAGGTATTGATAGCTGTTAAGAAACTTTAATGACCTCAAGGTATATTTTTCAAACGGGTGCAATTATTTTATGGTCAGGCTTTAGTTATGTATAGTTGTTGTTTTCAAAGGTTCGTAATTTATGACAACAAGATGTAAAAATATATGATACGATACTCAGAAATGATCTACAGTGACAAAATTTCATTAAAGTTGCAATCAGAAAATGTAATACAAGTACTGAAGGTTATTAAAAAGAATTTCACCATATCTGTAAATGTCAACCTTGCATTAACTAAGTATGTTTTTTCAACGTATGCAATTATTTAACAGTCAGCTTTGATTACATGCATTCGTTGTTTCAAAGAATTTGTAATTTACGACAACAACAAGTTATAATATTACATGATACATTACTTACAATTAGAAATTATTCGAACGTAAAAAATTCTAGTGAAAGTCTAACAGCAAAATACAAAACAAGTAGGACTGAAATCGATTATGGAAATTGAATTACTGAAATCGATGGAATTATTTAATAGGATTTGCTGCAAGTTTGGTCACAGTTATAACAATATATGGAATATTATTTAGACACAATCTCTATGGAAGAAACTTCCGGTTGGTGACGTCAAGAATAATGAGTGACGTTGAAATGTTAATTTTTAGTTATTCTGTGGTCAGTAAACTGCTAAACTTGGAGTAGCCATGGCGAGTTACACCTCGTCAGTGTATGCTAATGGAATACTAAAGTACTTCATCCGCAAAGGTGTTCTGACAGAGAGGAAGTTAATTCGCCACGAAAATTGATCGTCGCAATTTATGGACTGTCTTGATGGATGTATTAATTTGAATTATTTATTAAACCCCCTGCTGATTCGCATTCTTCCCGTTTCTTTCTTACACATTTTTGTATAAATATTATTTCAATCAATTTATTTCATTCGAATGATTTATGCGCAAAATTCACCATTCATTGTAATCGATGCAAATAAAACGGAAAGGTATGTGCACGTGCGTGTTAAACATGTTTATCTTGTTCCTCAATGCCTAGAATAAATCTCAATAATTACCATTTCAAGACCCACATTGTCGATAAACGATGATGTAGTATACACAATTTTTCATTACATAACTGAAACTCACTTTATCTTCTTATGATTTTGACAACAATTTCCTAAAAATAATCAAAATGACAAATACATTTTTCGTATTTTAAAGTTTAAACATCTTTTCCTGGACAATAATATATTTATCGCTGTGATAATAAAAATAATTGTAACATGATTATAGACAAGTATTTATGTAAGTAAATATGACTATTGCACTTATATTTCTGAAGAAAATTACATAAAAATTCGTATTAGGCGATAAATTCTGTCAAGAGTATAAATAACGTTAAACGTGCACGATGTGTGCATATACTTACTGTTTCTTAGAATTTCAAACGGAAATGTAAGCATAGTATGGTATCTAATGTTCTATGAATTTATATATTTCCCTGAATAATAATACATTTACTGCTGTGATAATCGGTACAATGGTAATATTATTATAAATAGTTATTTCTGCAAATACTTATGAATGTTATGTTGGATTTTTTTTAAATAAAAATTCCGGTTTTTTATTTAAACAGTCCGCAATTTAATTAAGGGAAATGGACAGAATAACATTACATTTGAATATATTTAAAAGAAAAAGGGCGAATCAAATTAACTAGAATTACAAAAATGAAATTTATTCATATACATTTATACATTTATAATATCAACACGTTACAGTTATGTTTCCATGAAAATTGCACAAAAGTCCGTATTCGTTGATCAGTTTTGTCGAGTGCATAAATAACATTGCATATACCTACCGTTTCTTAGAACGTCAAACAGGAATGTAAGCACAGTATGCTGTATAATATTTTATGAGTTTGCATAAACATGGCATAAATAGGTACCTAGCGATAATAATTTCGTTCTGTCAATAAGATCGCTGCAAATGTATGCCCGTAATAACCCGCGCAGAAAGTTTATTGATAACAGAGCTGTAGGAAGTCAAAGCAAACGGAACTATGGAAGCGCGTGAGAAGACTTCCTGTATCTCAATATACGTAGTATTTGCGCTTCATTTCGAGTCTTGCGTGAAATCTCTTTCTTATTTAGAGGCCAACGTGAATGCCTTGGTTTATTCAACAAACCGATGAACATCGCGCTACGTAATTACGCGTGAGGTGGAATTTATATTTATTCAGATAGAGTAACGTCGAAACTATTTTCAGGCCGATCGAATCTCCGAAAACTGACTGGTCTCCCATAAATCTATAGTTGATTGGTCCAAAAAACTCACTATAGTTATAACCCTTTGGCGTGTTATTCAACGAAAGTAATATCACGTATTCCATATAGAAATACCTCTACAAATGCCGTTAAATGCGCGATTAAATGCGAATGCCTTTCATTTATTAAATCCTTCGGGCATCTCTACGCGTATCAAGAATACACGTGGAATATAAAGTAAATAGTGAGTCTTGTACAAAAAATTTCCGGTGTTAAGGAATTTTTATCAATGTTTGTATTCATTTTTCGGTTGTTCCATTCGTCAAATATTTATTCAGCCAAGAACTGCACGCTGAATGCATTTCTGGGGAGTAGTTTTCCGAAAACTGAGTCAAATAAAACCGAATCGTGCGCGATATTCAACTGTACTGACATTAATATAATTAATGTAATTCTAGTATAATTACTATTGCTCGTAAAGTGGCAATTTTGTCAAAAAATATAGACGATTTTTGTTACAAACGAAACATCACAGAGAAACATAATTATTTTCGTTGATGTACGTGCTGTATTTTGATCCATAATGACACACTGTTTAGTGAGATGAATAACACTTGATATCTTTTTTGATTGAAGAAAGAAAAACACGATAAAATATGACGAAAATGTGATTCATCAAGACCTGGTCAGATTATTTCTGCCAAATCAGTCGTTTCAAAATATTTTCTAAAATCTTCAAATTCCATTACCTTTTATTACTTTCATCTACTCATTTCTTTGTTCATCCATTGCCAAAATGGATTTGATTAAATTTCGATAAAACCACGAAACAATATCCATTATTAACGTAAAGTAATGATTCAAGTCTTTGATGACCCTTGCATTGAGTTTATTTCATTGTCACGATGATTAAAAATATTTTCAATCTGGCAAATAATCTGTTAGGAACCTTTGCAGTTAAGGGAAATTTTTATCGACTACGCTGAGTGTCGATCGTCGATCAATGTCGTATATGAAAAGTTTTCACGTCGCTTTGCATTAAATATACGTCAGCGTGGGACATGGCTGGTGGTCGAACCGCGTTATTTGTCAATATTACAGATCATTCGTCAGACATACATCACTCTCGCCCACGTGGTAATAACATTCAAGAACTCTATACCGTACGTATTAACAAAACTCTCTTAAAACATTGGAATTTAAGCAAAATGACCGGTGCTGGCGGGAATCGAGAATCGTCGCACGAAGTGATTGATTTGAAATTATCCTTACGAAGGATAGTGTCGTAGGGGCTGACGTTAATGTGTTTTCATGCCTCCGGAAAACGGGGCACATTGGAAGTCGTTAAACTCCAATTAAAGCACTATCGAAACTTTGATGTTTACAATATCTTGAAAACTTTCGAGTCACCGAGTTTCTGCTTCATGCGTTCCGCCCGATATTTTCTCCTCTATGTGCGAGTAAACAAGAGGGCAAAACACTCCAACCCACTTGGACGATCATAAGTCTCCGGTGATTTATACTTTGCTACTACTTATATTTCAGTACTTGCGAAAACAATTTTCAAGAGGAAAAATGATGCGTTCATTGCGCTAGTCATTCGCATAAAAGTAAATTCATAGATATTTTATTAAATTCAAGTCAGTTTCAGAAGAGTGACTGTGATCATTTTTCTTATACAGCATAATCCTCTTTTTAGAATACTGATTAAGATAAATTATTTATCGACATTAAATTCAATTAACATTTTTACAATGTTGTTTTTAAATCTTTCTACAAATAAAATTAAATTAAATTCTTTTACTGTTTTACAGTATACAGAATGATTATAAAAAAAAAATAACATTTGCCATTAAACTACGACATAACTATTTTTATGATATGAATTCAGATGCACATCTGTTATCAAAAATTTGGTTAACTCGAAAACGGTATTTAATATTATATTCCACGCGACGTAATTAAAGGTTGAAATGTAAATTCATTTCCGTGTATAAATTCTTCGTGAAACTGTATTTATATTTCCGGCATTGATGGACTCTGACAATGAAATTTAAATTTATTAAAATATTCAGCAGTGCGGGATTGATTTCCAACAATTTTGCGCTGTCATTATTGCAATTGTAGCATTTTAATCGTGACTAGCGTGATTTCGAAAATATTCCATATAGACATGACTGGACTGATCGCACATTTACAATTTATTTATTATAATATATAGCCTAGATGGGTAATTGAATTTAATTAAAAATATTACGTGCCCAAAAAGTTATACACGTCAGAAAGTTTTTTACATTGAATATTTCCCTTCTTGTCAAAATCAGAATTATGATATGTTTCATACTATTATATAATTTTACACATTTCTTTAAAATATTTTAATACCTTAAAACAGTCAGAATTATATCTATGCCTAGAAAATAATTCGACGAATTGAAATTGTTACGAAATTGTCGTAATTTTTATTGATCAATTTTATTTAAAGACTGGATACGTTAACATGTTTGTGCAATAAACATAGAATGCAAAATACGATACCTGACTGGCACAGGGGCATATAGGATTTCAGGGTATTCTATTATTGCACCGGATCAAATATTTCGAGATTTAATCTCCATAAATCTGCATTTAGATAGTGAAATTTTTTGTTGTTTCTCGGCCGTCACCGGACAGTCATAAGAATTTTAACGTGCCATTCCGTAAAAGAAGCTTTTTTTTCATTTACATGACAAATATTATTTCACTACGGAAATGTACCGGAGAAATGAATTAAACACAAATTGATCTGGTTCTTGTAATTTTATTTTCTCACAGTTGTACCGCTTTGGACAATGCGTTTTTATTCCCACTTGTTTCATCCTGTTCTGCACGTTTTTTAATAACGTACTTCTCAACGCAAAGATTCTTCCTGACCTTTTCCCCTTCCATCGCGACATGTACAGGAAGATCCCCCTTCCACCTGTCCCCACTCGACGTCAGCGATCATTTAACACTGACAGCGAACTCACGTGTAACCACCGCAATTGAAGCAGGTGCTAAGATCCATCCTTGATGAAAACCAGTCTGTGCCAGTGAACGAGCCAAAAAGTAAAACGAATACCGTCGAAAACGAGACAAGTATTTCTCAAAATAGTCGTAGTGTCAGGTGTCGTGATTAAAAGGCTTTTTGCAGTGGAGAATTACGTCTGGCAAAATAAATACGGCGCGATTGGAACGTGTTTTACGATTGGCAACGTCGACTACCGAACTCTGCGCGGTTTATCGAAAACACAGTCACGGATACGCTCTCTCAGCTGTGAATGTGTCGGGGCTTGTTGTAAACGCATGTGCGATATCGACGTACAAACTGTACACTACAGAGATTTCTAAGTTAATCTGCCAATGAAAAGCTAAATTGTTGACAGATGAATTATTTGGAGAAAAATCTTTTCTCTACGGTGCACAGTGAAAAGCTTTATCACCTATTCGTTCATAAAATATTAAAAAACATCAATATTAGTGTTTGTATTATTTAATACAAACACTATTTAATATAATTTCATTTAATATTTGAATCTCGCGTTACAAAAGCACGAAGTTTAATTAATATATACAATGACAAAATTTAGATCAGAATTATTTTGCGAATAATCTTTGCTCTAAAATGCACAATGAATATATTAATGCTACTTTATATATAGCTACTTTTTCCTGAAATACTACAAAAGTAAATGATAACGTATCGATATATTTGAATCACGCGTTCCAAAAGTATGAAGTTTAATTAATATATACAACGGAAGAATTTAGAACAGAATTATTTGGCGAATAATCTCTGTTCTAAAATCCACTGTGAATAAATTGATCGGCTACTTTTTCGTAAAATATTAAAAATATAAATGTCAGTGTATCGATACATTTTCAACAGGCGTTTTAAAACTGTAAAGTTTAATTAATAAACACAATATGATCGAATCCGAGGTTAACCACAAAAGGTTTGGCAAATCTTTGTAAACCACTGACACAAGTACGTGTAGAACAACAGCACTTATTCAGTGATCATTATAGTCGATATTTTCTTGTAAAATTTCTTACAAACACTATATTTTTGTGGCTTGCTGGGGTCTGTTAGGATGAAGGATGTGACAAAACGGTCGGTAACGTAGTCATTGCCGTTTAGTATGGAACGCAGGCGTTTCTGTTACATTGTGCGCGCGTGTGTTGGACATTTATAATCGCATCCGTCTCGTAGAGGGCTCGTGTCAACTGTTTGAACGGCAAAGATCAGTCGCTGGGAAGTGTGCGACCGAACGTCAGGATCGTCCAGACCTGTCGCCGATCGATCGTCAAACATTGATTTTTTTTCGGCCCGGCCAAGGAAGACAGGTGGCGGAAAAAAAAAAGAAAACGAGGAAGAGAAGCGGGGAAGAGAACCGAGGAGATTAGGAACGTACGGATTGTGTCATGAACTGTTCTCCAAATGATAAGAGCCGCGCGAGGAACTGTTTGCCCGGCGCTCACACATGTCTGACGGTTGAACCTGCACGGAACACGTGCGCGACAGCTCATCTCCTGCACGATTCAAGGATGCGCCGGAAGCACGAAGGAACCGAATACGCGCCAATAATGAGCCTGCCTAGACGCGAAATACGATCGATCACTTCGATCCTCGCAACCACGACTTTTCTCCTGCTAATGGTAAGGAGTCTTCTCTTTTTCGTTGCACGCTTCTACGTCTTTAACCACCGGCATATAACAGTTTTTATGTTACACTTTCGTAGTATGTTTTGATGGACATTATAAGTATAGCAATTGTGACGAAATAGTATGGTACTTTCGTAGATATTTATATTATATTTTCATATTATAATTCCATGGATGTTATATTCTATGTGTAATAATCGGCATACAACGGCGTAATACTTTCATGGACATTTATGTTACACTTTCTTATTGTAACTTTTCATACTACAATTCCATGGACTTTGTATTGTATGTCTGACAACCGTAATACAACAGTATCATATTTTTGTGGATAAGTAGGATAGGATAGAACAGTATAGTACTTCATAGGTATTGATATTACACACTATTTCATCTAATATCTATTTCATAGATATTACACTCTATCCTTCTTTTACACGTTTTCTTATGCGATTTTACAAGCTAGAGATGAACTCCAATTCAAGCGGGATTTTTAAAGACCGTCCAAAAAACGGGAAAGAATAATTTTTGCCATCCATACTGACTCATTTGAGCAAATTACAAAAATGTTTCATTAGTGGTTGTTGTTGAATTGCAAAAAATGTTTGAATTAACTTCTTATGTTTGAGAAAGTCTATTCTGTAGTTTGTTATTTTTTCTTTGTGTTTCTATTGTTCATGCGAAATAAAGAGTTAAAGGTGGAAAATTTTTTTACGTGAATTTAGAAAACCAATTACAGCGTTTTTATAGGTTTTTATCATCTTTGTGCAAGATTTTTTATTTTTGAAACTAATATATCATAATGAACATAAAAGTAAAGTAATTTTACGCAATTTTATTTCATTTCAGGACCAATCTATCGCCTAAGAAACAATCATATGTACTGTTTTAATTGAAAGTAAATTCATTATTTACAACCACTTGGATGCTAAGTTTATTTCAAACTTCAATTTTTTTCCAAAATATTCGCCTTATCACAGAATTCTACGTAACTTATGCCAAAAGTAAAGAGTAGATTAAGATAAAAACATGCTGCATAATGACGCGGTTGAAAGAAGTAATCATTTTCATTTATCTCTGATTACGTGGAATTTTTTTTAAAAAAAGCTGTGCGTTAAAAATTGTACGATTAAAAGTATTCTAAACCATAATTGTATAAAAAATTACAGTAGATAGGGGCAAATAGTTAATCAATTGTATTTAATATTAGAGGATACATTAATATAATTGATTTTTCTTCCACCTTACTGTGAGTCATTATCCTATGAAACTCAATAAAGGAACTATGGTTCAATTAGTACTCGAAAAATGATCAAGAACATATTTGAAAAACAACAATCGAAAAAATATTTCGTCTTAAAACATTAATATTTTAGAACAGAAAAGCCACCTCTTATAAATTAGATTTTTCTAATTTCATATAACAGAAGCAACTGTGTCTTTGAAATGTTTAGTTATAGTCATTGTTTATTTCACTTGTTTAAAGTGAATAGTGCAACGAAAAGTACTAGTTACTTCCTTTTCATTCCTTTTAGATAGCAAGTAGTGATTGAAGTTATATTAGTGGTCAAAGTAAAAATGTCACTCAGCAAAAAAAAATACATTAATTCGCTATTTGAAGCACTTTGTTATCAACAAAGATATCTGATGCGCAGTGCCATATCTAATACGCTATCTTTAGTTTCTTTACTTCAATAAGACTACACTTACTACTACGCTTCTTTTAAATTCATTATCAACATTGACCAAACATAATTACATTTTCTTCATACACAAATATGTCTTTATATGTGGATTTTTATATGCTTTTATATGTCAATAAAATAACGCATTGTATTTCGTGGCGACACAAATGTAGACGATATTTATTAAATTACATTGCAACCTTTTGAAACAATATTTGCAAATTACGCACGTGTACGTAAATAATAATTAGAGCATCTATATGCTATAGGTTTTATCCGATTTGGTGAAACGCGCAAAGCTAATTACAGCGTTTGCCAGAAAACCATTCTATATCTATTGTTTGCAGAAATTATAATTTCCTGGTATTTAAATGTTGACTATTTGTAATGTCGCTAACGTCGATATTATAATCGTTTTCCAACTCTACAAAGATCACTTAATACAAGAAATACTGAAGATAAATAAGGCAATGTTAATTGAAAAAATCAATATTGTAATTAGCAGAAGAATTAATGAAATCCATAAATGCGTGGGAACATGTCTGCGCGAAAAAGTTTGACAGTTTGCACAATTTATCTTTTTCTTTTTATTGACAAGGAACACGTATTGATCTTTACATTTTGCTCGCTATGATGCGAGACTGCGAATCACTTGCGTCATTTATCCAAAATTACGATTCTGTCAGTACAGTTTTTATGAAAACACACGTGGCTACTTTGTCACGAAATTAATTACCTTTCAACGGGTCCACAGATTCGAAATTAAACCACATGCTTGACATATATCGTTCGTAAGTGGTCACGGTTATACCTATAACAGCGGTTTATTATTGAATAAGGCATTCATGCATTACTGTATAATATAATATACGAAATGTTTTAACGCGGACATTATTGGTGATTTTAAGACAAAATTGAATGAACAATTGATCCGATACACTACATTATTAATGGCTAACTGTTACCGAATATCTTGTTTTCATTGACCAAGTAAATTGTGTGTTATGTAAAGTACGATCATTTAACGATCATTTAAGTACATTTTGTCGTTAGGTAAGGCTTATTAAAATTTTAAATGAATGGACACAAAGTTTGCGTTTACGCAATAGTATCTTATCGTGTATGCACTGAGCTTCTAATGATATTCTCGAAAGCTGCTGAGCTTGCGCCAGTTTCCGCACGACCAACTGCATAATGCATTCGAGATATAGAGAACTAAGGACGTATCGTGGATTAATCGATTTAAGTGTATCAGCTTCTTCTTGATTTACCGAGCTCTTCGCACGGTAGGAAATCTTGCATTCACGTGCGTTAATTACGTAAGGGTTAGTACGCACTGAAAACAGTTTTAAAGCCGATAGCTTACCTTCTGGTCTGCTTAACAGGTGATATAATACGAAGCATTGTGAGGATTACGTCACTGTGCCACTGGCAGAATGTTTACATAAACGCAGAAAATAAACTTGGAGTTTGAGTAAACCCTTAATAGATAAATTCTAGATTTCATTGGTTTTGTAATGGGCATAAAATTGATGATCAACAAGAAATTTCAGAATTATAGTAATTTCGTGAACAAAAAAGATTAAACAAGAATAGTTATATTTTGATATCATTTTACAATTTTCTAATCATTTGGAACATATGATGTCCTAGTAATTTTTACAATTTTTTAATTTACATATTAAGCGTGAATTATTTGCTATAGGTGTAGTGTATTTTGTATAAATTAAGATATTGTGGGGAAACAATTATCAAATTCAAAATCGTTTGGAACATATCATGCTCTAGTATTTTTTACAATTCATTAATTTTCATATTGAAAATTCATATTGAAAAAGGTATATTATTATCAACAGACGCAGTGCTTTTTTTATAGATTAGTATATTGCGGTTAAAGAAATATAAAAATTGAAATCATTTCTAACACATTCTTATAATTCAACAATTTGCATATTGAGGCTGAATTATCATCTATTTATAAACATAGTACATCTGTATGTAAACATAGTATAAACATAGTATCATTTGTATATATTATTTTGAGAAAAGAAATATAAAAACAGAATGACGCACCTGTCATTCGGGTATATCGTCTTTAAGTCTCACTCGAACTGCCCGGATCATCTTTCTTCGTTTAAGAGCGAACGAGATGTCTGAAAAAGAGGAAGAAATTTTTCACTTTGTGTCTCGATGCGCATAATCTGTAAACCAGACTCTGAGGATTGCTTCGGTGAACGATGTGTCTGCATCGATTGATTAAAAACGATGGATACACGTTTAAGGTCACGTCCGAGCCGTTCGGATAGCTTTTCAATAACTCTTAAATGTACACAATCGACGAGGAAAATTAAGATCCCGACAGCCGGCAAATGTTTCGGTTAGATTGAGTTCCACAGTTTTTGCACTGCCATCATTTGTATTAGTTTGTTATTCAGCGAAACGTTTTTACGTGACTGAACGATCAAACTCTATTCGCAACAAGGATATCGGAAAAATCACACACATATAATATTATGAAATAAATGTGTTAAAAAGTAAATAAATGTTAAATCTATTGGAAGCTATTAGACAAAGACATTTTGTGTTAATAATTTTATTCATTCCTTTGTATATTGTTTTTCCACTACAGTCGTTCCTATTAGTTTATTATTTAGCGAAATGTGACATGACTAAACGATTAAATTCTATTCACGTGATTGATTTCTTAAAAAAGGTATAATAATTTCAAATAAAAAGTAACTAAACTTAAAACCTATTAAGACATACATTCTCTTTCTTTACGACACATTGAATAAAATTCGACATTTTTTAATGCGTTAAATGGATCTCTAAGTGTTGAAAATCCTTATAATGAGACAGGTAAATGTGTGTATATTGAAATCATTGTTATGATACTTGGAAGTCCGTGTTGTGTGAATTGCGAATGTGTTTGGCGAAGTCTGATAAAAAAAATAAGTTCGACTTGCGGAGACCACTTTCCGGAGTAGTGGTTTAAAATTATCATGCGACAACCTCGAATTGTTATGTTGTTATAAAAAAAGTGGCCGGCATTATCAACTGATAAAAAAAACACTGCGGACGCACCGGAAATTCGGATTTCCGGTTAGCCATCATCTAAAAGTCGTTAGCTCTTTGGTTTCTCTAATTAACGAGTAAAAATAAATACGGATTTCCTAAGACCGTGAGAAAAACTGATGCGTTTCGCAATACTTAGGTTCGTCGTAATTATCGATTCAGTATGGAAAACTCTATAGGGTGATTCAGTGAAATCGTATTACGTGATATCGTAAGGTGTTTGGTCGTCTGGTTTACGATAAGCAGAGAATATTTATTGATTAACGCAAGTGACGCGATAAATAGTTTCAGAAATACAATTAATTTCAGAAAAACAAATTACTTACGCATAATTATTTTCAATGAACATCAAACATCTTCAGATATTAAGATTAATAAAACAGTGCTATTGTAATTTGTTCATACTTCCAGAAAGTTGTAACACATATAACATTAATATGAAAAGAAAATACTGAGTAATATCTGAGCAAATCAGTGTTAAAAACCAATGGGTTACCACATAAATAAAGAATTTAAAGGACAGTCCTATTCATCATTTTTCAGCCATATTGACTGTGAAATTCTTTATAGCGGAAGTTATTATAAGGAATACCCATAAAAATACTTTTTCTGTATTAAAGTCACTTTATGGAAATTGAGTTTCACCAAAAAATTAGTTCATCAAAAACCTTTATTTCGCCCATTATTAGTATTTTCGTATTTCTTATGAATTTTCAAATATCACTATAATTTAAAAAAGAACAATAATGTTTATTGAAATATTGTAAAGTTGTCACAAAAGAATACAGATACGTAATTTGTTTAACACTTTATCGTCTATTGTTAGTGAATAATTAAATTTTAACTATAATTCTCCGTAAACTTTAATATTTTCTGTAAACTGTCCTTTCTCCTTCGACGTCAGATTATCACTCTGCTCTTATTTATTTAACATCCACACTGTTTTCATTGGAATATTTAAATCCAAAATAGCATCAACTGGAGTTGAATCGCTCTAACACTACAGAAACTGTTTGACAGTAATAAATTACGTTGAAACAGCTATCAAAGATATTAAAAAATGAAATCTACTCGGAAGGTGCAACACTAACAATTATTTTTTGAAATAATTTTTGCTCATTCGGAAATTATTTATCAAATTATGTTCTTATTATAAGAATTTATGAGTATTAATACACCAATTAGATTGTATACTTAATGAATTATAGCCTCATATAAATACGATATCATTTTATTAATAAAAAAATCTTGTTATTTAAATAGTTAAAAGTGGCAGAAAACAATACTTGCATTGAATAGATCCAAAAGTTTCTCTTTGACAGTCAGGTAAGAAAGTGGTTCAATTTTCTACGTAAGAAATATCAGAAGAATTCCAATAAATTTCAAGACTTCCGTTATCTGAGCGACTTCTTTCAGTTTTGCTTTTAAGATGTGATTAAAAATCTTTGCAACGATCTTACGTGTGCCATACGTTTCTTCTCGTTTATTGTTCTATTTTGTCGGATTTAATTAAAATGCAGATAATGCAAAAAAACGCAGATTTCCGTAACAAATTCTGGAATCCTGATAGAGCGCGTTTGCGGGACAATATTTGCACTTGACTTTCTCGTTGTTATCATACCGCCCGCAGCGGATCGAAATATTATCCCGTGGGAGATACGCCCCTCTTTGTAATTCCGATCCATCGAGTCGAACGGAAATAAATTCACATCGTCACGCCTTCGTAAACCCCTAAAATAGGGTACACTTCGATCTTCTCCTCGACGATACCCTGCAAAAATGTTGTAATACCTATTTATGATCTAAACATGGAAATTTTTATACAACTTCGGAAGATATTGATATTTAAGAAAATGTAACGATTCGGAAAATTAGTGTCGAACAAAATTTGGTATGTTGGTGTGTACATCTTGTGCTTTTTAAATGGTTAAAAAGTAATAGTTTTCGTATTACTTGAAAATGACGAAACAGTGTTCTTTAAAAATGTAACAGTGGCTATGTTATAAATTAAACGTAATAGTTTTTATTAGATTAGTGGGAAAGTTTTCTCGTTTTTTGACGTGATAAAAATTTACTTAGCCAATAATATGATTTCCTCCATTATTTATGACATTCTTCCATCTATCTACCAACTTATTAACATCGCTTTAGTAAAAGTTTGTTTTTGTAAAATTTTACATATGCGAAGAAGGAAATTACTTTGCCACCAAACTGACATATTATTTTTTTACCGTTACATCGTCAATTGAGATTGATTTTCGTATTTAAGCATATAAAAAATCACTGCTTTAAAATTTAACTATACCGCATACCAAAAAATTGCTTGTAATTGCGAGAATTTATGTTATTTTTAAATTTATTTACCTTTTATTTTGTTAATACGATTTTTACGATTTGTGGTGTTGCTAATTTTTCATTCCTCGACTCATATGCTTTATTATGAAAGTAATTAAAATGTTTTCTATTGCGTGAGTGTAACGTTTCCATTGTTTTTATCAAGTGTCTGCCTCCAAAATTTGCTTTCACTTTAAAATTTTGAAGCTGTGTAAAAAAACCATTTTGTTCCCAGAACAATTCTTGAGTCGCAAGTTATCAGAACTGAAATTTCATGAATTTCATAGCTCCGCAAATTTTTCACTCGTAAAAACTGTCGTTTCTTTGCTCATCGTCTAAAGTTTCGTCTTATCATTTTTCAGAACGATAGATTCTTAAGTAGACATGAGACCGATTGAAGAATTCTGTACGATATTGAATCGTTCAAAAATGAAGTAATTATCACGGAAAAGGCTTACGAAAGATGGACCATCTTATCTTTTCACATGTTTCTTTTTTTTTTTCATGAAATATCTACCGAGTATTTTTTATATCGACGTCGCTCAATTCAGAAAGGTTCTCGTGACAATGGAAGAATTTTTTTTCCTGATATGTATTCTTTTGGTAAGATTCGCAAGGTGGGCTCCATTTTTCCTTCTTTCATGGAACAGGGTTTATGTTACAGAACTTATTCAAGTTGTAACAATACAGAGTACATACCGGATAAATTATTACGCTCAAGTATTTGGTTATTATTTAGACAGTTGTTCCGAAAGGAGTTTTAACGTTGAACTACGATGTGTCTTTCGAATTTAAATTAAAACTAACGAACAGTCATTGACGCGCTTCGAAATGTCTGACGTAATATTTGCACAGGCTAAATGTGCGCTGAATATTAGCAATCACCAGTGACACCGTTTTGAAATGTAGTGATCCTCGCATAATGCGGATTCGTACAACGAGATGAAAAAATTACGATAAACATCCCCGTATAATGCCGTAGATAGTTTAACACTCTTATGCATTTACAAGTAATATTTTTGTACACTTAAATTCAACATTGTCACACTTGATTTTCACATTTTTACACACTTACATTCAACATTGTTACACACTTAAATTTAACATTTTTAAACACTTATATTCAACATTTTTACACACTTACATTGGACATTTTTACACACTTACATTCGACATTTTTACACACTTACATTTAAAATTGCTCACAAAACAGGATTCATGGGATTGAAATTCAGTGAAATTTACCTCGATCAATTTACGTGTGAAGTCAAAGGCAAAAATTTACGATAAATCAAAGGGTTAATAATGTTATAATAATTTTTTAAACGTGAATAACAGACATGCGAAAGACGGTACATTTATTCTCGTCCGAAGTCATCTTGCACTTTTCCATATAGAATAATGGTGTTTCGTTTAAAAAATGGAAATCAACTTGCCACCCTGCAGGAAAAAAATACAAAGCAAAAGCTCTGCTATTATCATAAGGGTCCTTCACAACCACATGACGTAAAAAGTGCTCGTTTAATGTGTGCAAAATGTCTGGTAGAAAATGATGTCTCGCAGAAAATGTGTAAAAAATATCAAGGGTCACGACGTTCGTGGTTTTGTATAATGGAAAAAGGTTTTCTGCATAATAGAATGGAAAAGCCAACAAATTGTTCATATGTTTCAAAAGAATTTCAACTCGCTCGACAAATACCATAACCATTATTGTGAATTACAAATTCCTTTTTTAAATAGCAGAGCAGGTCTAATTTTTACAATGACGCGTGTAATTCAGTCATTCCTGATTTTCTTAACTGCCACAAAAAATTGCCATCAAATTTTAAGCTACGAGTGTTTTCAATTGTACTTAAAAACGTTCAAATCGAATACAACTTTCTTGACATGCAGTAAATCGTATTTTTACTGAAAGTCAAAGTAGATTCTATACTTTAGCATGACTTCCTCGTTCTCGTACCTTACAATACTACTGTTCTTCGTACGTCGTAAAATCCCGAGGTACCATAAAGTACATGCTCAGGAAGTCAGAAAAATACATCAAAAAGTTTGACGGATTAAAGTTAGTCAACAAAAAGGAATGAAATGTGTGAGGCAGTAATGTCCATTGTGTTCGTCCGCGGTTTAAAAAGAAAATAATAAAATTCTCTCGTCTTGCAAGTGCAAGAAAACGAAAGAAAGTATTAAAAGATTTACGAGAATTTTAAATTGTGTTAGTTTGGTTTAAGAGTACCTTAAATATCTTCAATTTTCTTCAAATTAAAGACACAAATAAGTGACAAAATATGCGCATTAGTTAACCAGTAGATATACAATATAAACAATTAACGAGACATTTCTATATAGTTCCTCATAATTTTAAATTTTAGTACCTAATGTCTCATCTTTTTATTTTTATATTATGCACAAAGAATTAAAAGTTCCACAATCGCCTAAAAAGATAACAATATTAACAATAAAACTGGTAGATTTCATTTTCAATCATCGTCAATGACATTAGTTGATTTTAATTTTACCTCATTCAGGTGCAAAATAAATAACATGTGAATTAATTACTCGAGGAAACGTTTTACAAAACTGTACAGAAAAACCAACTTACATAGGACTAACAATGAAACGTTGGAAACGGTGTTAACGGAAGAAGCAGGAAACTGGGCAAAGACTGTGTATGTGTTTCGAAAAGTGGCGAAAGTATCTGGCGCAACATTTCGGGATCGATACATGAACCGTCGGAAAGATGGGTGAGCTAAAGTATCTCATAAATGATGCATCCACGACGAGCTCAAAATCCAAGAATGAAGATCACATTCGTACGTGACGAATCTGATACATAACAGAATTAACGACGGGCAAGAGGGGCAAATATTAGTACAGGAAGTTGAAGAAAATACGACTGTTAATCATTATACATAACTCGTTTGGGTTTATTACAAAACCCGCGTGTGCAAATGTTATACAGATGTATGACGATTAATATTATTATTATTATTTCATTTTATGTGCACATATCTTTAATATTTCAGTAATCAATTGGAGCAACGATGTCTTTTAAACCAAGCAAACGGTTCATTGTCAAAGTGATTATTTTTTAATGATTTTTCACAATAATCATGTTAAAATGGTCTTAAATAAACTAACGTGTCTACTGCCTTGCTTTTATTAAAAGGATAAATAAATCATTGTTTTATTACTCGATTTTTCATATGTATTATATTTTTGTCGTGATGTTTTGTTGGAGTTTTTGTATTCCCACTCTGTAATATATATATATGCCTATACACATTAAACGTTCTACAGAAATGAATAATTAATGTCTGTCGAGGAAAATTTCTAAGAACAAGAAAGATACTAAAGAACAACAAAGATAATTGTGTTAAATTAAGGGATATCTTACTAAGGGATATCTTACCTAAAGCGAGAAATATGTTCAAATAAAATTACAACAAAAGTTTACTGATCTGTAGGGCAAGGAATTAGTTGTAAAACATTTTTCGTATCGTCCTAGATAAATTTCGCGAACACACCTAAATGTACAATAAGAAATCAACGTATGCAAAAATCGTAGATTCGATTTGGTATTTGAGTTTCGGAATTTGGCTCTATTTTGCTTTGCTTCATCGGCATCAAAACAGCAGTAACTTTAACGCATATTCGACGTACAGGAATTCTCTGGCGGTTTGTTCCGCAGGGGAAACAGCAGTTACCATAAAGCCATAGCTGAATGCATAGGCAGCAGAAGAGCAAGTATGTTTCCCGGGCTGCATGTTTTCAGGAGAATCGACGACTGCTGCGTACAGAAAAAAAACAACCATGACATTGAGATAAAAGTAATGATACGACACGTTACAAAAAAAGATGAGAAAAGAAACGAGAATAACGAAAGGTGATAATAAAAAGTAAGTTAAGAATTGGATAGTAATGACCAAAGATGGAAGAAGAAAAAGTTAGATGAAAGATGGAAAACGAAAACGCGTTATAAAAAGTAGAAGTGCCGATGATAAGGAAGGAAACTTGGAGGAAGTTTGTAATTCTTAACATTATGAAAGCTAAGAGATAATAAAAAAAGTGTAATGCAAATATAAAAACAACGTGCGTTTCGGTATAATGAAGGAAACGGCGAACAAAATTGTTCACTTCGAGCGTTAAAAAACAAATTGCTTGCTACGGAAATACTTGGAGGCAGTTTTTAATTCTTAAAATTGTGAAAGCTAAAAGATAATTAACAAAAATCTAATGGAAATATAAAAACAACGTGTGTTTCGGTATAATGAAGGAAACGGCGAAAAAACTGTTCACTTCGAGCGTTGAAAAACAAATCGCTTGCTGCGAAAGTACGTTAGTACAGAAAATAGTATGGAAAATGTAGCTGCATGCAGAAATAAAGCTTTATGCATGCATAATGTCCAGATGAGGTTATTTTAATACAAATCCTGAAATCTGCAACGGTAATTTCTGACCTTCGAGCAATATTACAGATACACAAATGCAAAATATTTATATATGTTTGTGAAATTTATATACCCTTCCGTCTGGAAAAACTTGAATGACATTTTGATGCCTTTCATCGGGGAAAAAGATAAGACGTTTTATAGAAAAATAATAATACGTAAATATGCAATTACAAATACAGAAAATACGAGAATTGCAATATTAAAGAGCAGTCCTAATCATTTTGATAGAAATTTATGATCTTTCACGATATGAGCGATAAAAAAACATCCAGAAAATGTTTCATTGAAATTTCGGTATATCGAATTACGATTATTCTGAATATGATACGATACGAATGATGAGAATTTATATAAAATGTACACGTATGAATGAAATTTATATGGATTATCCGAAAAGAATTGTTGGGAATATTTGTGGGAATAAGCATACGTGTAAATAAATAATAGGGAATGATATTATACAATAAAAATACTTCCTGTATACTTAAGACGAAAAATTAAATTAAGGAATCGTCAAGAAATATTTTTGTACATTGTATTGGCGGAATTGCATTTTCGGTTCTTTGTTTAATTTTAATTTAAAATTCATATCGGCATACGATCCCAGATTTCATTTCAGATACGTCATCGTTATTCCGCTAGTGGACTACTGAACGAGACTGGAAATGTTGTAGAATAAATTACAATCCTGTGTAATTTTAGAAACAAAAAACTCATTATCATTCAGAAATGTGTTCTATCCAATTTTTATAACAGTAGACAAAAATTGCATGTGCTGCAAAACTAAGTTTGTCAAATGGAGCGCTCCATTTAATTATTAGATAGAATATTGTCAAAGATTGTTACATTATAATAGGAATTTTACATTATTACAACAGCAATAAACACAATGAACTACATTGTTATATTATTTCTTGTATGTAAAATGGTTATCTTTTCGCATTGTATTAATTAAATTTGTCTACATGTATATTAGAATAATTTATCCGTTCTACCGAGCAAACTTTACAAAACATGCGGTGTTACAAAACCAGAATTGGAATATGGAACACTTCAATTACAGTACAATAAAGGTTAATTAGTACGGCTTCGTAGATTATTATTTGAAAAATCATTTTCTTTTCGTATTAATTGCCTTTACCTAAATACCGTTGTACGTGGTTATACCAACATCCACATACCCAGTATTAGATTTACTATTTTTCCACTGTCATTATTTAGGCATTTACATTACGGTACGGCAACTACATACCTAGGATTACATACACTACTTTTCCACTGCCATTATTTAGGCATTTACATTACGGTACGGCAACTACATACCTAGGATTACATACACTACTTTTCCACTGCCCTTGTTTAGGCATTTAAATTACGGTACAGAATGTACACATCTAGGATTACATTTACTATTTTTCCATTGCCCTTGTTTAGGCTTTTAAATTACGATACGTCATCTACATACTTAGGATTACATTTACTATTTTTCCACTGCCCTTGTTTAGGCATTTAAATTACGGTACAGAATGTACACATCTAGGATTACATTTACTATTTTTCCATTGCCCTTGTTTAGGCTTTTAAATTACGATACGTCATCTACATACTTAGGATTACATTTACTATTTTTCCACTGCCCCTGTTTAGGCATTTAAATTACGATACGTCATCTACGTACTTAGGATCACATTTACTATTTTCCCACCGGCCTTGTTTAGGCATTTACATTACGATAGTTTAACCTGTTTTCAGAGCATGCACGGTATTGAGGGTCAGCGGCATCGGTGGTACGGTTTCCCGAGGATGTTCTCTATGAACTCCTTCGCATCGATTGACGTGATGGCGTCACGACCCTCTGTCGCCGATTCGTCACAGGTCTCGCCCACGATGGACGTGTATCCCCATGCGACGAGATACGCTCGATCACGGTTCCCGGAGGAAGTGGATTATTCCGAGGATATGCAGGACCAGGGAAGCCGTGAAATGACGAAGGAAGAAACTCAAGAGCGGGCCGGACCTTCGTCACTCGAGGAAATCGAAAGAGTTGTACAGAGGGCCATGAAGGACGGCCATCTGCTCGATCCGCAGAAATGGGCAGAGCTTAATGACAGGCAAAAACGCAACAGGAATCTGCCGAGAGACACTTCCCTCTATCAGGACAACAAGAGGACAGGACTGCCAAGTCCCAGAGGGGAAAATACTTATTACGAGGAATCAGATACACGTGAGTGTAGTAACTTCCAAATAACATTAAGATTCTGTTCCTTTCTTTTTAATGATAGAATGCCAATAATCTGAAAGATGGTAAACGAATTTTCGGATAATCCATTCAGGGAAAGAAAAGAAGTGGGAAGACTTAATTATGTTTGTAAATAGAATTGCGTGTTAAGCGTATGATAAAGTGAACGAAGATTTCTTGAAAGTAAAGCATTACAAACGTCAGATTCTATTGTGGACAGTCAGTTCAATTCGACTAAAAGATAACGGTGTATATAATTCACGAGTAAATTATAAATTATATACATACATTTACCTATAATTTACTTTGAAACTGTATGCATATCAAAGATTTTTATGTTTGAAAATCGCGAAAAATTGTGAAGCAACAGTAGAATTTAGCTGAAGATTGTTAAAAACTTTATGACATTGATAAGAAGAAATAGAATTAATAATTCATTATTAAATGAAGTGCAAGGACATGTTTTCGTATGTTGTTCGTATAAGCAAAGAATATTTTTTAACATAAAAATCACTCAAACGCATCTTCGTAAAGTGTCTATCAGTTTTCCTTGTTTCTCAAGAATTCTGAATTCTCTTCATTTGTCTCGAGTCAATTACAGGGAGCTCTTTTTGTTGAAATACAAGAAATCCTACTCTCGCTAATGTTACTTTTTTTTATTTCTTTTTTCATTATCCTTCGCTGTATCCAAGACTTGTACACAAAATTCCACGGATAATTTCCAATGCAAATACGTTACTGTACTCTATATACCTTTTTGTACATGCCTTGGAAATGATTTGTTTCGTGTAGATCCCACCATATCTTCTGATAACATGCAATCAGATGGGAAGATAGTTTTCCCGGATGAACGGGAAGGGGATCGCCGTCAGTCGACTAAAATCAAGGAGGGAGCAGTCCCTGTCTGCAAAGGATCGACATTTTGCGAAACACCTTCGTATTATCCCGAGGATCTGGTCAGCAATGCAGTTAGAAGGGACAATAAACTCAGATATCTGGCTTCTGTTGACGTGGTGAGTGTAAAATAATTCAAATTGACCCCCGCTTGTATTCTCGCAGTTTTCCTTTTCGGCATTACATTTTTGTATATACAGGGTGAGTCATTGTAATCTTGCCACGTGATGATTTTTCAAATTCTTCGTTGCTTGGAAAAATATTTTAAGTAAAACTTGAACTGTTTCGAGGAAGACATCTTGAATACATATTTTATTCTAGGTAGAGTTTCACTTGAGATTTCGAGGTGACATTAATTTTTTTTTAAATATAATAGTGTCTGAACGTTTAGTTAAATGTATAGCACTCTTCCGGAGAAGTTCATTGACGTTTGGTATGTTGGTCTTTGAAGGTCACTCAATATCATTTGCTTTCGTGTGAAATTTCTCTTCGCAGAAAGGCCACAAGGCTTTTGCTTATCTTTTGTCTTTGAAAGGACGACCTTGAGAAACGATACATTGATCAATTCTGTCCATGAATAGCAGTAGAAAATCATTAGTGCGAGTTCGCCTCGTGTTTACGAGCGAATTGACGAATTGCTCCGATAAAGACAGTCTTGTTGCCGTTCAGCCAAGGACAACTTTAAACGATCGTAAATGTCCTTCAGTGGCATCGGAAGACCAACATATCAATGAGTCAATGAACTCGTCTCAGGGAAGACTACACGTTTAACCAAAAGAAAAGATACTATTCTATTTAGAAAGACAAAGATTACCTTGAAATCTCAGACACACCTGCACTTAAAAAAAAATGTCCATCATTAGATGCCCTCCTCAAAGCAGAGTACGTTTTGCTTCAAACATTTTTTCAATAACGAATAATTTCAGGGATATTCGCGTGGCAAGTTTATAATTAGTCACCCTGTATAACTCATGAATCTTGATTTTCACTATTTTTTACTTATTATTTTGTTTACTGTTTCGTATTTTATATTTAATACATTAAATACATTAAATTATACGTCGTAATGATACGTAACATAGTTTTATTTGTATTATACAGATATATAATAAATACAACAATCGTGTTTATTGGTAAGATTTTGCAAAAAGAAGAAATAATTATAAGTAGCAGAGACGATCTTAAAATGAGTTTTCTGTATAGACATTTAGCAGTTAGAAATGGAATGGCAAAATCCTTTAAATACCCTATGATTTCCCTCTTCGTTTTTCCCCTCCAATAACCCTTCCCCTTGTTTCCGATCTGTACGTGTTTACGCGTGTATATCGCCTAATCCATTTGTCTTGAGGGGGATGAAAATTGACGAACAGGATGAATGAGACGGAAAAAAGGGGTGACTAATTTGTACATATTATTCTGGAGAAATCACACGAAATATCATTGATCGGTTCGGTTTTTGATTCTTCCCACGTATTATTTTCAGACAGATTGTCTTCAATTATTTGGGTATGTTTATACAGTCAACAGAAGTAGTATACATATTTATATCGATCTTTCACATGGTTTCTATTTAATTTTACGCTGTTTTAGTCACTTTTATTGTGTTATTATACATAATTTACATAATTATATACATATTATATATAAAAGACATGTTAAACAATTTAAAGAATCTCATGAATTTATATAAACTGTACAGTGTAAAGAATGTAATAATCTAAAAAATTAAAGCAATAACTATTAATAAATCAATATACATCTTGCATTTATGTGGCAAATTTTGTTATCTTCCAAAGTTTAAAACTATGGGAAATTCTATTTTTTTCTTCCACGACAAGTTAATTACAAACACGGCTATTGAAACGATCGTTATATGTACTCGCTGCACTTCTCAACGCTTTAATTATCCCTCACTTTTCTTGAAAATTACAAAGTGAGTCGTAGAAAAATGATTAGAAGAAAAGATTAGAAATGGAATGTTTTCACATTTTCATAAGGACAATGTTCCATTATTTCACATTAATGAATATTCATAAATTATATGACACATAAGAACCACGTTTTAACTACCCTTCACTTTTCTTGAAAATTACAAAGTGAGTCGTAAGAAAATGATAAAAAGCAAAGATCAGAAGCGTTATGATTTTTTATTTCTATAAGGAGAGTTTTCCGCTACTGCGGATTAATTTATTATCCTTTAATTAATGTCCATTCAGAAATTGTATTTCAGTCTTTAAAGACTGTGGATTGTAAGGCGCGGGTGTTTAATTATTCTTTGTATCTGTTGTTGACAGGTGACTGACGTCGTGCAGAGAATCGATGTAACGGATGACGTTCCACTTTGCGTGTCAACTGTAAGTTGGCAAAGTTTTCGCATCAAACTAACGGAGCGAGCAATTAGCTCCACGATCCACCTTCATTTATTTTCGTTTCAGGAGCAAGTAGTATACCCAAAGACGGCGGAAAACAGAAACAAGGAATGGCATTTCATTGTTAACCAGGATAACTTTACTCAAGGAGTACGCATCGAAACTTGCACGTAAGACAACTAAATTATTACGCAGAACGTTTGAAATTTATACGAGGGAAGTAATTAAAATTTAACAGTCGCAACAGGGGTCCTATCAAGTATATTTGTATGAAGTTCTTTTAGAAAATCATTTGATAATCAAAGAGATAATGAGAGTAGTAACTATGAATAAGTTTAAAAAATGTTATTGACTAATTCGCAGTGTTTATTATTTAATTTGACTTAATATTTTACATTGGACAATTGCATTCTGAATTAGTTCTGAATTAGTTTTTCATTAGATCTTTTATTTTTATAGTTGTTCCGTATCTGCTAGACGTAAGAGAAGAAGATACTTATTTTTAACTTTGCATTTAACCTTTTGCATATTAACGTCGAGAGTGCAATAAACAAGGCTAGACCGGATGAAGGTTGGATTTTACAGTAAACAACCTTCAATGAAACAACATTCATTGAAAAGTCAATTTCCCCGTCATTTCCTGCCGTGCTTTAAAGCAAAGTGGGTTAGAGTAGGGTAGAATTACATTTAAATTTTTAATTACTTCAAGTACAGTGTTTTTCACCTTAACCTTGACCCTTCTCTCCAAATAATATAATTGTTGGTCATTTTCTTACCGCACCGAATTTTCACAATAACATTCAGTGAATTATATTTAAGTTTTCAATTGCTTAAAGTAGAGTGTTTTTCATCTTAACCTTGACCCTTTTCACCAAATAATATAATTCGTACTCATTTTCTTACCTCGCCGAATTTTCATAATAACATCCAAGTTGAAGAATTATTTCTTCATGGCTAAATTATCTGGCGTAACGAAAAAAGTATTTAAGTATTCACCCCACTCATTATATTGCAGTTTATCCTGTTGTTTTTACGTTCCATGGGCAAAGCGGGTAAGCTTATGGAAAGTAAGAGTAGAGATAAGCGTTAAAAAAATGCTCCACTCCATGTATAATTATAATCGTTACTATTATTACTATTGTTCTATCGAAGTAAAACCATAAAACAGGTATGAAAATTTTATTTTAGTTGAAAATTATAGCAACTTAACAACGGTCTTACGAATTACGATATACATCATTTTATGTTCATTTTGCCTTTACAATCAGGATTGTTGTTCCGTACAAACGTTTCATTTTTCATTTTTTTCTCTTCTTAAGACGATCTTATTGAACAAAAATACAGTCAATCCTTTTTACGCGATTTTATCCGAGGGCTCGAGTTTTCTTTTTTTACCCAGTCCACTCACTTTAACGAGATGTTTTTTCTTTCGATTTACGCTTGAATTCACGAGAGAGCATGACTATTATGCGCATAATTGAACGGGCTCGGCCATGGTAGACAAACAAATGATCGCCAGGGTGAGGAAATGAATCCAGCGAAATTATAACGGACCCGGACAAAGGAGTACGGAAACGCAACGTTGCATTGAACGAGTTAGAGATGAATTCAACTTCTTGCGAAATTCTTACGGATTATCGAGTGACTCGTTCAACCAAATTACAAAATGTTTAACAAGTTCGTACTATTACGGAAAGTTTAGATTCAGAAGTGGAAAGTTTTTTTACGCAAATTTATGGAAACAATTTCAGCGTTTTCAGAAGCTTTTACTACTTTTCACGCATGCGGAATTCTTACGGATTGTCGAGTGACTCGTTCAACCAAATTACAAAATGTTTAACCAGTTCGTACTATTACCGAAAGTTTAGAATCAGAAGTGGACAGTTTTTTTGCGCAAATTTATGGAATCAATTTCAGCGTTTTCAGAAGTTTTTACTATTTTTTACGCATGTTTTTTTTTTTAGATTCGAGATTTATCTATCAAGTGCACATAATAGTAGTGTATTTTTTATGTGTTTGTATTTTTCGCGGTCATTGCCGGCAACCGATTTGTCGGGTAAAAAAGGATCAGATGTAATTCCCGTGTAATTCCCAACGATCTCTTTATTTTGATTTTTTTCGTGAGGATATTTCTTTATCATGCCTTTCTATGCCTTAATTACACGAAGAAGTGGTTTATTTGTTCATAATGATTATCATTAATATTATCATAAATCTATGTAATACCTTCCTAAAATTCTAAAACAATTTTCATTACATTTTGCTAAATTCTTTTGATTTGGTATTTTTTTTTAATTTTCATATAAAACCTTCTATATCCTGCAACTTTCGGAAACGTTTTAGCCTAGTCCCTTCGTCAAACTTTTGTTGTGGTTATGAAAAAATGTAGGTTATTTAATATAACTTATGTCCCACTAAAATGTCATCCAATACGGAATTTTTAGACATATCTTTTTTCCCCTGCACTGCCCGCATGGATTTATGAGACATTAGTGTCCTTAACCTGTCCGTCCCATGGACAAAATGCGGGTACTCGAGTGACATTATTAACGGCAAACGATACTAATTAGTTTAATTATGAAATAATGGTCATTATTGTGGAAACTGTTTTTGCCGAAAATCGTTTATAAACGTGACAATGTAGAAAATCGATGGAAAAATAAGTTTTTCATCTAAAGTGACAGAAAAATCCATGTACGTATACAGTTTATAAGAAATTTATTATTAATTTAATGCATTACGTTTAATTGATTTAATTAAATCTTGCAAAATAAAATCACCCTGATAAATGATTGTGAATAGTATAAAAACATTGGCGAGAGCTTATCAAATAGAACTTTTCGATCAACTACTAACAACATTTACGTAGTTCTTATTTATATTTAATTAACACCTGTATGGTATAATCATATACATATAACAGTACATTTTTATTATTTGTGTTTGTATTGTCACAGATATACACACGTGTTGCACCTTTAGAAATGTAAACGTAGAAACACAAAATAAAGAACTGCAATTATTAAATAATTTGTATTATACATACTATACAATTTGTTACTTCTTCATTTGAAGTTTAATGAGAACAAATTTATCACGATGCATGTCTTTCCCCTTGTTTAACCTTCACAACTTTTGTTAAACATCTATCTTAATTAATTATGATATAATGAGAAGAAGCGAATTACATTATACGAGAATGTATAATATAATAAATGAGATTAATTATGTTAAATGGGAATTATACTATATGTGCAATCAATTTGCGACACTACTTATTTCAGTTTCATTTTGGCAATTTCCCAAGTTTTGCCATCCTTTTAATACGAATTTTAATTTGTCTTTCCTGCAGAGTGGAGGACACCCCGTGCCGCATGTACGACAACATTCCAGCTGGTTACAAATCGAGCTGTAAGCAGAAATACATTTATCGGCAGCTAGCGGCTATCGTCGACGGGTCAATTGCGCCGGATATGTTCCGTTTTCCGTCTAGTTGTTGCTGTCACGTTAAATTCCTCGGCAATCCACTGGCAAGAATGGGATTTAGCTCCGCTCAGGAGCAGACGCCAGTCACCAGAAATGGGAGGAACAAATAGAATTACCGCGCCACCGAAGACAAGGTATCAGCGACCCCTTCATTCCTCTCGTAGGTAAGAGAAGACGCAAAAAGTATCTTACATTCTTGCGTAAAATTCTGAACGACTCAACCCAAGCAACGGGCTCAGTATTATTCCTGTCCTTCTTGAGAACTGTCTCATAAAATTACCGCGAAATGGAACGTGAATTCCGGCAATATTTGGAGCGTCGATAAGATGCATCGTCAAAAATACATTTTCGATAATGCGAAATCATGGTTCTTTTGTTTTGGGTTCGGTGCAAAGGCTTCCCTTTATTTCCCAAAAGAAGAACGGGCAAAACAACGCATTGTGCGTCAACGGCAGACGTTTCGATCCCTTTTCCCGCTTTGTACTGGCGTGACGAGGGAAAATGAGAGCGGAGAAGACGAAAATCGCGATAAGAAAGGATTTGGACCTTTCGTTTAGCTAGAAAAGGACGACGATCATCGGGGGGCAATTCATGGAAGACGGCTAAGACTCTGTCTTCTATTCTACTCAATAGCTACGCCGACTGTGTGAGACTCAGGCCAATCTGTGTCCATAATCGTCGCATAATCTTTCATCATAAGACACTTATTCTCCCATCTGTGCAAATATATTAAGGTATTTTATTGTACTGTAATTATTAAACGTATTCAATAAAGCAATATGTCGTTACTTTAACTGGTTCCTTTTAGAAAAATTTCAGGCTAAATTTACGAAAAATTTCAACATCATATTAATTATCGTGTAATTATATTTAATCACTTGTCAACCTTTTTCCTTCTCCCTGTAGCTTATTGTTAGTAGCTACGTAATAGCTACAACTTTATAGTTATTTTTTTATTGTCTTGAACTCAACTCAATCTGTAATCATAGTCGTCGCATAGTTTTTGAATAAAGAAAAATTGTTTTGATCGAAGCAATATGTAACTAGGATAAATACTCGTTTTAGAAAAACCCAGTGTTAAATTTATGAGAAATCTTAGTATCACTTTAATTTCGTGTAATCTTTTATCATAAGGGACTTATTCTCCCATCTGTGCAAATGTATTAAGATATTTTATTGTACTGTAATTATCAAACGTTTTCAATAAAGTAATATGTTACTACGATAAAAGCTCATTTTAGAAAAACCCGGTGCTAAATTTATAAGAAATCTCAATATCACATTAATTTCGTCTAATCTTTCATCATAAGATACTTATTTTCCCATCTATTTAAATATATTAAAATGTATTAAAACGTATTATTTAAAATGTATTCATTTTTTCGGATATTGCTTTTACTACTACTCGAAAATACAGCGACTTTCTTGGGAAAAAAAGTAAAATCGGGAGGTACGACACCCTCTCGGGAAAACTTTCGATCGCTAAGGTACTCATGCATCCTTTTGGGGTAAAAACTGATCGCCTACCAAATTTCAGTTTCCTAGGCCTTACGGTTTTCGAGATATTTTTTGCCGGACAGAGGTTCCCAACTGATAATTATATATACAGATATTTTACTGTACCTTCATTATTAAGTGTTTTGAATAAAACAATATGTAATTAAACTAAACCTCATTTCAGAAAAAACTGAAATCTAAACGTCACATTAATTTCGTGTAATTATATTTAGTCACGTGTAAAAGTTTTTCTTCCTTATAGCACGTTTATTTTATGCTCGGCTGGAACAGTAGACAAATTTCTAGTGCTAAATTATTTGGAAATTCGTGCAAATGCATGTGTATGTCTTACGTATGTTCAACGATTGTATACTTATTCTGCGTTTTCCTCGAAAAGCGTCATTTGCGGACAAAAAAACGAGTATTTTGTCCTACGGGGAAAACAGTGACAAATACTTGTTGCGCGTGCAGAGAATAATCTTTGAACTTCATATCCATTTTCTGCAGGAAATCGCACCATGAATGCGAAATTAACTTATTCGTCAGTTGTGTTTTTTGGTCTTCTACAGACGTAAAAACTGAAAAAACTTCGAAAACGTCCAACATTTTTATCCCACTGAGTAATTATAATCATTCTTATTATAATTTTACAGCCTATACCGGTTGTTCACTGTAACGACGGACATGATTTTTCACACATCTTCGATAATCCGACAGAAAATGTTCTAATTTGAAAATTAGTAGTTGTCCTCCGACAATGAAACCCACTAATTAAAATTTCCAAATCGTTTGACATTTACAAAAAATGAAGATCACTTACACTTAAAACTAAAGCACTCTAATTGTGGAAATTTCATTATCGAATATTCCAAATTGTCGAAGTCGGTGAAGCATAGAAAACGACAAACTCTAATAATATAAAATGATCTATTGTGTATTGTGAATATTATGTACGGTCCACGAAATTCAAATTCACAATTTATAGTTTCTAGACAGTCGGCAAAAAATGGATTAAGAAATTAGTGAAGAAGCTTTGCCCCTTCCCGCTTAAGAACATTACAAGACAGAAGCATATTTATTAAGGGACACGCAAGAAGGTTGTTTTGATAGTGAAGGACGTAATATACGGCCTGCATTGTCCCAACTTAGAATTTATGTTGGGACGATAACATTCCCTGTTTCTGATGCTAACCATCCAGAAATAAGATAACAGTTGTTATAAATAGACGCATAATAAGAACAATGATCGTATTGTACAATGTACAATCAAATGCGTCATATAATAACCTTGTAAGTTTTGATTAAGATTATATTTATAGATGTATATTTTTGAATTGTTATTAAAATAAGAATTTATTTCCATAATAATAATAATAATGTAGAAATTGAAATGTCTTAATAGTGAAAAGAAAATATTCTTGTTTTTTTGATTAGAGATAAATGAAAAATCTGTGAAATTATAAATACTATTGTAATCCTAATTATAGTTATATATCATTAAAGATCTTAATAAGTAGGGAATTCTTGGTCCTCTACCCGCAACAAATTTCATTAACCAAATTTTCGGTGGTAAAAGATCATTTTGTACTTGTAATTTTCTTGGGAAATTATAGAAAGTGCCTAAAAAATCGTGGCACTATCAACATCAAATTTATATAATTGGAAAATTTGAAATTTCATATTTCAATTTCGCTTGAACTATTACGATGAATATATCGACATGGAAAGTTTTAACTACGACTAAACTATAATTTTCCTGAAATATAGTCATGACTGTTAAAAAGTTTTCGACAGTGAGCAATTAATTTTACCCGCTGGGGATAAACACTAATTTCAGAATATTAAGACTGTACGTAAATATAGGAGAATAAGTGGTTAAAAAGATATCTTAATTGACGAAAACTTCTCACGGCGAAGTTCTGCATTGTTTTCCCGGGAAAAGTTTTACAGGAAAGAAGTTTTACAGAAAACCTGTGTCTGCATTGATGCGAGAAATCTGGACTGAAATGCATTGAACTAAAATATCAATGAAAAGTTCAACGGGGCATTTTGGATTCCTTTCCGAAGATATTGATACATACTTTTTAAATAGTCCATAGGATTTTCTTTAAATTACAACAAACCGTTAAAACTTTATTGCCACCGTGAATTTATTTGCGTAAAATTTTAGCAAAATTATAGACTAAATATAATAATGTCCATTATTCCTAGTAAATGTATATATTATGAGTTTATTTAATTAACACATTTACTGTAACACATACATAAAATTCAAGCTGTTGATGAACAAATTTGATCAATGAAAGAAAAATTTTGCTGGAATATTCCTTTTTGCGACTATAAATGCGCTAATTTGACATTAACAAATGTAATATTATTGTATTGCACTGTTTTCGAAGCACCGGGCCGTATTGTAAATAAGCGTAATGTTGGCAATAGTTTATTGCTGATTGTACGTTTTTATAGGACTGTGTGCGAGGCGTGAGAAGGTAAAAATAGTGTAGCTTGAGGGGTCGATGACCAATAGGGAGTGGGAGGGATTAGGGTTCTACATTTTGATCGTGAGGAGCATCGGAGGGATGATGCTGGTAGTGAAAGGGGCAGGGGAGGGCGGAAGCGGGTAGATCGGGTAAGCAATAGGGACAATAACCCCATTTCCGTGTTATCTAAAAACACAATTTTCAAATCTGCTCTACGACCAGCCGTAGACACTTCCAGGAAACACCGAAAAATCTGCTAACATTTTTCGTTGTATCCAGTAAAATAGAGTAAAAAGACGTTATTCGGGATGATATTCAAAGACGATAATCAACGTTTTTTTTTAACTTCGTTAGAAAGTAGTATTTAATAGTAGATTATGTAGTATACAGAGACAAGAATGTTAATAAAAATGGAAATATAATCCAAAAAAGGTAAATAGTGAGTATTTTAAGATAATTTATATATTTTATATATTTATATATTTATAATTATATTTATATTTATATTTCCGTGACACTGTGTATAATCCACATAAAGTTATTTTAACTACGTTTTCACAGTGTGCGCAAACAAAAGTGAGTTAAATATAATTTTGGACAAAACACGAACACAAACTAGAACACACCTTTAATTGCGTAAATTTCAAATTGATCAGAACATTTACACGTATCGTTAAAGAACGCAGTAGAGTTTGATTTTGCATCTTTTTGTCCTCAAATGGAGATTGTTCTTTTCCCACCACCGTTACAGCGAAATTCTAGAATTCCGAGAAATGGATATAAGATCTATCGGAATTGCTTCACGTATAAAATTACTATTTCACGGTATTTCAAGAATTCACTTTTAATATCCGTCAAAAACTGTACACTGTGAATTTCGTGCTTCATTCTCATCGATTTGTAAGGAATTTTATATTTCTATTTCATCCACATATCCGATTAACGATTGTTTTTCACATCTTTCAGATACACAATTTTACTGGTGCAATTAGGAAATTTCATTTGCGAATAATTTTCTATCTTCACGAGAAATTAGCCTAGCCACAAAAACAATTCTTTACACCTTTTTTTACACTTTTCACTTTGTTGTCCCCGAGTTTTATGGTATACATGCTATAACGAAATTTCGAGAGGGCAGAGATGAACCACATTGAAACCACCGCGAAGAACCATCGCGTAATGCAATTCAACGCTATGTGCGGTAAAAAAAAATCAATAAAAACTGGCAGATTTGTACAACGTTTTAAAGTCCAATATGTACCATCCGTTTTTCAGTGCTGCAGCTTTATACATACGACTATAAAAAATATTCTGAAATAGTCGGGGAAAATTTGAAAAATCTCATACCAAATAGACATCGACAGAAATTTTAAGTACACATTCGTTAATATTCATCAAGTATTAAAACAGATTGTGAAGGGTTGTTCTGCCCAAAGACACTTTCGGGGCCCAGAATTAACAGCGGATGTTGGGTGGCGCCTCCCAATGTATTTAACTCCGCCGACCCCCGTTTCTTCTTCCGTTATATATCTTGATACGAGTACAGCCAGTTGCCAACGTCGTTTCTCTTTCGTTTAGCTTCCTTCATTATATCTACTATATGTATGTACGTGTCATCGTTTATGTTCGACATTTATCACAATAAAATATCTGGTTACTGTTTAACAATGGTTATGGGCCCAGGTGCGAATAAAAGGTAAAACGTAACCTATAACAGCGTCCACGTGTTCGGCGTAATTTGAATATATAGACACGACACGAAAGTTGATATTAACGTATCAAAATGGATAGCCACCGCAGTGACACACAAATAACGAAGTTGTCTGACAGAAATTACAGGACGTGGAAAATCGAAATGAAATGGCTATTGAGAGCCAAAGGTATATTGAACCACGTTTTAGAAACTGCGGAGCTGAATGATAATGCTACAGAAGCCGAAAGAAAAGCGTTCGCGAGTAACGACAACAAAGCAATCGCCGCAATTGGGTTAAGCATAGAACCGGAACAGCAAATCCACATTGAAGATTGTGCAACCGCACGCGAAGCGTGGAGGGCTCTAGAACAAGTCCATCAACCGAAGTCAAGGGTAAGAATCCTTCAACTAAAAAGAGAATTTCACCATTTAAGTATGAAAACAGACGAGTCTATGTCGGCGTACATCTCGAGGGCAAAGATAGCAGCTAACAACTTAACGGAGGCAGGCGCGGAAGTAAAGGACGAAGATCTAGCATATGTGCTGTTAGCAGGCCTCAATGATAGCTATGAAAATTTAAATATGGCACTGGCAAGTTTACCGGACGAGAAATTTACTTCCACGGAAATCAAAAGAGTATTGTTAGCCGAATACGATCGAAGAGCATCAAGGACTGAAGGCGAAGGTAGTGCGCACAAAGAAGCGTTACAACTGGCTAAGAAAAATGAGGTAAGAGAACCCAAGACGAGAAATTACAGTATAACTAAAAACGTCACATGTTTTAATTGTAAAAAAGTGGGACATTATGCAAAGAACTGTAGGCTGAAACTGGATAGAGATAGAAGGAAAACAGAATCGAGGCCGAAAAGGAATTATGACGCTTTCCTAATCTCTTTGAATCATGTTGATATCGAGGATGTATGGATCCTGGACAGTGGAAGCACTCATCACGTCTGCAAGCGAAGAGAATGGTTTTCTAGCTTTCAAGAGACTAGTATACAAGTGATAAATACAGCAGCTGATCCCAATAAGCCAGGCGCAACCCTACATGCAAAAGGAGTTGGCAATGTATTAATTAAGACGTTCGTTGGAAATGAAGAGAGGGATGTGATCCTGAACAATGTATATTTTGTACCTAATTTGAGGAAGAACTTAATGTCGGTCTCCCAAATAGAAAAGAAGAATAAGGAGATACTATTCAAAGACGGAAGAGTTCAGATACGGAACACTTTATCCAAGATGATAATGTGCGAAGCATATAGAAAAAATGATCTATATATAGTTAGAGCTGAAGTACAAAACTCGCTCAAAGAGCCAATGGAGTCAAACAACTTGAGTATGCAAGATCAAGTGATATGGCATCAACGCTTTTGTCACGTCAACAATGAGGCAATCAAAGAATTGGCAAACAGTGATCAAGTCATGGGTCTAAACAATACAAAATTAGACAAGTATACGTGTGATGCCTGTTGCATAGGAAAAGCAACGAAAAATCCATGCAAGAAACTAAAGGTGAGACAAACTAAAGATATATGCGAACTAATTCATTCCGATGTTTGCGGACCCCTCCCAGTTGAATCCATAGGTGGAAGTAAATATTTCATAACCTTCACTGATGACTTTTCAAGGATGACTTCAGTGAAGTGTTTGAAAACAAAAGACGAAGTGAAGGAGGTAATTAAAGATTATATTGCAAAGATAGAACGTCAAACTGGAAAAACGGTGAAACGTTTCCGCAGCGATAATGGATTGGAATATTGCAATAAGGAGTTAACGGCCTATTTTAACCAAACTGGAATAAAGCACGAAAGGTCAAATGTGGAAACGCCACAGATGAATGGTATAGCGGAGAGAGTAAACAGAACGTTACTAAACTTAACGAGAGCTATGTTAAAGTCTTCAGGATTGCCTCAGAGGTTTTGGGCGGAAGCAGTTACAACGGCAAGTTATATCAAGAATAGAATTGGACATTCATCAACACAAGGGGTAGTGCCGTTAACGCTGTGGGCCAATCGAAAGCCCAGTGTTCGTCATCTGAAAGTCTATGGCTGTCTGGCATATGTTCGCCTACCCAACCAAGGACGAAGGAAGTTGGACGATAGGGCAGTTGAATGTATATTCGTAGGATATGCTAGCCAAACGCGCGGTTATAGATTGTGGTGTCCCCTCAAACGAGATGTGATCACGACAAAACACGTGAGATTCGCAGAGGACAAAATGGGTCAAGAATGGATTTACAGAAAGGACGCGGAGGACTATAGGTACAACCACATATGGTTAGACGACAACGAAGAAGAAGCTGTCGAAGAAATATCAGATATTCCACAAAGTCGTGTTCCACCACAGAGTTTACCTGGACAAGATCAAGCCCAGAGAGAAGGCGAAATAGTGGGGGTACAAGACAATGGTCAAGCAAGAAAAAGAGGCAGACCTAAGAAAGTGATTAGGAACCCATATGGAAGGAGAGGTAAGCCAAGAGAGCATGAAAGAGAGGAGCGTCCACCATCGGAAGATGAAGTTAGCGACCCATTGGATAGCGATATCGAGGCAAACCTAATCGAAATTGTTGAACCCCGAGATTTAAAAGAAGCATTAAACTCCCCACAAGCCGCTGAGTGGGAAGCTGCAATAACGGATGAATTGGACAGTTTATCAAACAGAAGAACCTGGGAAATTACCAGATTGCCGAAGGGAAGAAAATGCGTAGGATGTAGGTGGGTGTTCAAACTAAAAACTAATCCAGAAGGAGAAGTCACTAGGTACAGAGCAAGATTAGTTGCGCAAGGATTTTTGCAAGAAAAGGGGGTGGATTACTCAGATACGTATTCGCCAGTGGCTAATTTTTCTTTGATAAGAATGTTTTTGGCGTTATCAGTAGCCTTCAGATGGCATACAAGGCACGTAGACATCAAATGTGCATACTTGTATGGTGAATTGAAGGAGGAGATTTATATGAAACCACCGCCTTTATATGAGATTGAAGATGGATTGGTAGTAAAGCTACTACGTCCAATATATGGGTTGAAGCAATCGGGACGGAACTGGAACGAAGAATTGAATTGTTTTTTGATTGGTCAAGGATTCGGGAGACTACAGTCGTCCAGCTGCGTGTACAAAAGGAATGATTGGACAATAATAATCGTGTATGTCGATGACATATTCATTTTTGCACCGGATCCAAGTTTAATTAGAGATACAGTGAGACGTATCACTAGGAAGTACGAGGCTAAAGACTTGGGTGAAATTAGTCAAGCGTTGGGAGTAAAAGTGGAGCGAAACAATGCAGGGGATATACGCATATCACAAGGACTGTACGTAGAAGCGATTCTGAAGAAATACAATATGACTGACTGTAGAAAGGCAGCAACACCGTTAGACCCGAGCATTAAGGTATCAAAGGAAGATACACCCAGTACAGAAGAAGATAGAAGATTGATGGCAAAAGTGCCATACCGGGAGCTCATTGGAGGCTTGATGTTTTTGGCTATCTACACGAGACCTGACATATTGTACGCTGTGACCAAATTATCCCAATATAATTCAAACCCCGGGAAGCAGCATTGGCATCAAGCAAAACACATATTAAGATATCTGAGCGCAACCAAAGATTATAGTATTGTTTATAAAACTAGCGACGAACCAAAGATTGAAATATACTGCGATGCGGATTGGGGAGGTGATCTCGACGATAGGCATTCGTTTTCGGGAATGGTAGTGTTGTTAGGAGGCAACATTATACAATGGAAGTCGGTAAAACAAAAATCCCTGTCAACCTCCACAATGGAAGCAGAATATGTATCCTTAGCTAACGCAAGCAAAGAAGCCATGTGGCTAAGTATGTTCCTGTCAGAATTAAACTTAAAAGATTATTTTTCAGAACCCTTCCAGATTAACTGCGATAACCGAGCAGCGATTGACTTCGCTAAAAGCTGGATGGAAAAGAGCAGGACTAAGCACATTGACATAGCATACCACATTGTGAGGGAAAAGTTGGAAGAAGGATTGATTTATTTAACATATGTGCCTTCACAAGAAAACTTAGCAGATGGAATGACCAAAGGGCTGAAGAAGGTCACTCACGATCGCTACGTTAGGAGCATGGCCTTGGGCATCACAAAGTGGGGGAATTGAAGGGTTGTTCTGCCCAAAGACACTTTCGGGGCCCAGAATTAACAGCGGATGTTGGGTGGCGCCTCCCAATGTATTTAACTCCGCCGACCCCCGTTTCTTCTTCCGTTATATATCTTGATACGAGTACAGCCAGTTGCCAACGTCGTTTCTCTTTCGTTTAGCTTCCTTCATTATATCTACTATATGTATGTACGTGTCATCGTTTATGTTCGACATTTATCACAATAAAATATCTGGTTACTGTTTAACAGATTGTAAAACAAAATTAGTAAAGAGTTTTGCCTACTGCCAGTTGTAATAATCTTTTTTTACCTTCGAGCCATTTGTAATAGTCCATCAAAAAAGTGATAAAAAATGATCCATTTTTAACCCAAAATGCGAAAACGAATAATTCTGACAAGCACTTTTCATAAACGTCGAGTACATGGATTAAAGCATTATTCATTAATCCACATTACTCGGCACTCCATTTATCATTTTATTTGATTGATCCATTTATTAATCAATGTGATCAATTCAAATTGGTCTATCAACCTATCCAATTTGATTTTCTGTATTGCAGACGCTGCTTTAATGAGTCGCTTGATTAACGTAATGGCGAACTCTCTTTATTTTTAAAAAATGTGTGTAGTTTAATGGCAAATTTTCGTACCTTAAAAAATTATTTTTCCGAGCAGCTTATTATGTTTTTAAAAATTTTGAAATATGCAATAGGATTATTAAGAACCTTAGAATCCATATATTACTTTGGTAGAGGCGAAAAGAATATATTAAAAAGATATACGAAGAATAAATGATTTTTCCCCATAACGATATCGGCCACTGGTGCATTTACTTTTTTAATTTACCGTTTGTGTAATAAAGATACAATTGAATATTGTGTTAAACTATGAGAAAATGAAGCAAAAGGTAAATGAAGGCAAAGCAAAGTGCCATAACCCCTGAAAAGAAAACGATAACTGCCATTATAAATTTTTTTGTAAAACGTATATTAGTCGGACATTATGTGTTTCTGTGAAATTTAATTTTAGATAACGTAGTATGAACAGGACAACGTCTTACGTATTTGGGAATCGTGATTTTAGATAAGAGGGTATTAGGATTCTTATCACTTACTTCTACTACTTGCGTCCGTCGCTTACTTTCATCACTCGCCGTTTATCCCCACCACTCGTACCACCTCTTTGCTTCCTCCACCCCTGCTCCCCTTGCCCGATGCTAAAAAACCCCTTGAGCTCAAGTACTCGTAAACGAAAATGCAATTAGAAGTTCTTTGTTCTGAAAACTGTGCAACCTAAGTGGAATTTTGCAAAGTAATTCTGACCGTTTCGGCTTAATTCCAGTCTCTGTATGAACATAAAAAAGATAGTACGAAATATTGGATAAACAAATAAAGGGCAATATAGAATATTGAAAAAGGATATATGGCATATTGTCCATTTTATGTTTGTCGATTCTATTTACTTAATTTAAATTGATTTTATTTATTTAATTTACAAATACACACATACACCTGTATTTTTTATCGATTTGATAGAATTTCAATCTTATATTATGTATTGAGGTATATATCACTACTTCCTTTATAGGTACTTATTTAATTTTGAGCGAAGATTTTAAATGAACAAAATAAAATATTATAAATACAATTATATATCATATAATTGAATAATTAAAATAAATGTAATATACAATCGTTTTTTCAATATCCAGACAATTCTTCCCATGGTATATAGTTACTAATTTTCAGTTTCTAAACTAATTGTCAACCGCTAAAATAATGACAAAATCGACTAGAACCTTCTGACGAAATCACAAACTACTCTCCTTTTTTTCAATCTACGCTGCGACCTTCCCTGCATTTCCAAAAATGATTTCCTTTCCTTTTGAAAAGGATACACGGGCTTTTGAAAACTAACCCAACGCATACATGAATATCGATCGCACGTACAGGCGATTAATTCCACAAACAGAAAGACGTTTGTGGATGTACAAGGATCTTGCGAAACACAGCCGCAGATGTAATATAGTCATATATTTTGTCAGAAGACGACATTATTCATCGTGCGTGGGCGTCGGTTAACCCTCGAGTTTTGCCGGAGGAATGGTAGACCGTTGACAAAAAAATACCCGCGGGCGTTTCTTTCGAGAGACTTCAATGGGTTATCCATCAGATGTTCAGAGTAAAGCGCTTCTCTTATTACAGCAATTCTAAACGGTTTAATTACGACGGTCCTCACGAGTGAGTGGTTAAGAGGTCTCAAATCTTCATTTTTTATACTTCTTCTTATTACAATTGCAATTCTCAATGGTTTAGTTGTGTCGGTTTTGAGGATGTGTGGCTAAAAGGTCTCCTAAATTTCATTTTTTAATATTTTTGTTTACAATTGATAATAACAGTAATTTCGAGAATTCGTTTTAGTAATAAGACAGTATGGTAATGAATATGAATGTCATTGTGTGTAGAATACATATATGTATTTTTTTAGTATTTATATTTAATTGTAATGTATTATTTAAATGTTGAATGTAACCCGCTTCTCTCATTAAAGTAGTTATAAATGGTTTAATTACGACGATCCTTACGAGTCTGTGATTAAGAGGTCACAAATCTTCATTTTTTATACTTCTTCTTATTACAATTGCAATTCTAAATGATTTAATTATGTCGGTTTTGAGGATGAGTGGCTAAAATATCTGCTAAATGTTCATTTTTCATATTTGTCTTATTACAATGAGTATTAATAATTCTTATTGTACTTACAAGTATATTAACATTATATTTTCATACTTGTTTTGTAATCTGGTAAATATAGTCGTTAAAATGTCTCCTGTCTTACTTGTCGCTTTTTCTTGCAAATAAAGGCCCGAATATGTTTTCCCACGAAACTTGCAATTTACGAAGATAACATTATGGGTTAGTTCATTAGGAGATAGTGTAGCATGTGTATCGCCTATGGCAGAATTTACTCACACATTATTTCGCGCATGACGGTGAAAATAACGTCCCGCGTCTGCTTTAGTTTTTTTCTCGGTAAGTGTGGCCGATATTCAGTACGCCGTCTTCAAAATTTATTATCATTTGTTCTCCTGGCATATCACCTAAAGAAATACAACTGCAAACACTCCTACGGAATAATTGCTACATATAATTAACGTATAAGTATGTACCGTGGGTGTAAAAATTATTCGTGCAGTAATAAATCTGAACTAAAACATTGTGTGATATGTATATTTATTAAACAATGTTTGTAGAAAAAACAGGTTGTGCATATTCTTTGAAACCTCTGGAAAGAATATAACGTGAACAAGGACAAAACAATAGCATTGTTCGTGTAAATATAAACAAAAATTCAGAAAATAGCCAAAATAAACGCGTAGCAAGTATTCGTACAGGTCTGAAATGACAAAGACACGTAAGAATGTTTTATGTATTATTTATTAAGTAATAGTTACTTAATAAATAATACTAATTATTAGTTTTACTAATTATTAGTATTACTTTGTTTATTAGTACTAATACTAATTGTTAGTATTTCGTAAGATTTCCATTTAATTTTATAATTGCTGCATGTATCTAGAGCATTCAATTTTATGTATGTATTTATGAGCATTTATGTATAATGTATAAATCCAGTAAACGTCAAAAATACTGTTTTTTCAATTTGTACAAACGTTTTTATGTGCAACGATTGAGTTACGTTTATTTCATGTGTATTAAATTTCCGTGACTCACGATAAATCTTTTTCTCCTTTCCACGGTACGTAACGTACGGGAAAGTGGATATTATATTTCATAAGCACGTGAGGTTTCACAGCAAATTGCATTCACCGATCGTCTAGTGGCAATTATTTGCAATGAACTTGGTCCAATACGTTTAATACCTTCATCAATATCTTAATATGTAACTTAATTGTATTAATATACAATCTACGTAATTCCTTCTTCTGTGAACATAAAAAGACAGAAGATAGCAAAGAAGTGATAAAGTATTAATTTCAAACAATTGTCAAAATAAAAATTGGTCGTATAAAAAAGCGTGAAAGGTAACTAAACAAAATCGGATGCGAAAAGATAGAATGATTTATCGTGTAATTATTGGTTTACAAGAAAAATATAAAAATATATACGAAAAGCTTAAAGAAAGGCAACAAACTGTAAACAGTTTTCCAAATTCATTCGATTTATGCAGTAATTTGTATATGAAAACTTTTAGCCGTGAACTTGTCGTTTTGATGATGTCGAGAAGTTTGCCCACAGAAACTTTTTAAATTCCCAGTGCAGTATATGATCACAGTTCAACCTAACTTGCTGATCAACGGAAGATGATATGACGGTAAAATTACGATGTAATGATGATAAGCCTGTAAAGTATTTTACCAAGAAACTTTGATTTAACTTACTAAAAAGAAGTGTACTTTGGCAAAAAAATTATTTCGTTACAAGCTTAACAACGTTTAACTTTTTTCAAGGTATTATATACACGTGGACCAAGGACAAGGTTGATAAATCGACAATATTAATCTGTCGGAACAGTCTCTATATGCGTCCTTGATAATACAGAAAGAAATTTACCAAATTAATGAAGCGTAATATTTAAGTTTTGAGCTGAATTATATTTCATTTTCACTTCATATCACAGGAATTATCGTGAAATGGAAATTAAGGAGGAATCCATCAACAACGTCATGTTTGCAATATCACTCCCAGCCATATTAGCTTCTGTGAGGAGAAACGTAAACGCCGTAGGAGATGCAAGATTCAGGACAGAGTCCAACGCAAGTTATGCAAGTTGACTGCTATTCTCCGACGTAATAATGTTTCGGATCCTTACTTCAGCCATACGAAGGACATTACGAAAATTTCAAGGGCAACAAAAGAGGATTTATGCGTCTCAATAAAAAGAAAAGATTTATTAAAAGTTTCGTATCAACTGAATTTAAGTTCATGAAATTGTTCAACGTTGTGACAACATTAATGCAACACCAATATTCCGAAGATGTCGTTATTTTGTGTTAATTACTTTTCTGTGCATACAGTTGCAAAACTCGAACTTACGTGTTATATTTCTGTGGTTTTTCAAATACACTTTATCGACTCTCTGAACCTCCTTTGAGAACTTTTTGTGTACTTACTTCATGGACATTACTTCATAGAGAGTTTCCAAAGATTTAGCTCAAATGCTATGCATTTCTTCGTTTGTTTAATCGCTACTCAATTTTGCTTGGATAACTAATATAAACCTATTACGTATTCTTTTTAATATTTTGTTGTAATGTGTAAGGTGATAATTTTACACGAACACGAATGAACGAATTAAATAGTTTTACATAAAAACATAATTACGCAATTTTACGCGAAGAATTTTACATGAAATTCTTCATTAAAATGGACGTTGATTAGACCTTGTCTTTGCAAAGGCGAATATAAACAAACATATTAGTCTACCGTCTTACAAACTAATTAGGCTTTACAAAGTTTGCTTTACAAAGTGAACTTGTCGGTAATTCTAACATAAATACTACAGGAAGACGTAATGCCATATAATCTACTGTACGTATTTCGGTAAATGACGTATTCACTCCTTTGTTGCCACTAATAAGGGAACGTCTCAAGGGCAAACACTTCCTTGCTTCAAACCACCGTCAATTTCTGTGATATCCACTGTTGCGGGCCGAACCGTTGTTCTATGTTGACGGATCAAATATTAAGATAAACCCTTTGTTGTTGAGATATTTGTCGACATATTACACTGTTTGTGACAGCATCGTGATAGGCGGAGAGCAATTTAGTGGCTTTGTGTTATAACAAATTGTGTTAATATTGAGCTATGGTTCGATGTAACATTAAAATTAAACTAAAACTCAACTAAACCCAAGACTAACTAACTAAAACTAACTACCTAAGTAACAACTTGTTAACTACTAGGTAACGATTGAAGGTTTTTGTTTAAAAACTTTACCGGTGCGACAAATAGATTTCGTTGTAAAAATATCGTGGACTGTGAAGTCTGATGGAATATTTCAGCTTCAGTTTCAGTGTTGCTGAAACCCCCACAAAAATTAATAAAAATATTACAACTAAAGGCGCTGTAGGATTTTAATTTTCTCTGATTTCACAAAGGACCTTTTTTCAAGCAATTATTTTCAATTTCGACATTCTTATTTCCTTATTTCTCGTATATATTACAGCGTAGGCCTGTTTATAAATAAAATCAAAAAACTTTCTGATACAAATTGTGTTACCTGTTTTACCGACTCTTGGGAGACTTGGCTAGGATGGTTGTGCAAATCTTTTTGATTGTTCATTTAGTTAATCACAGTTTTACTTGTCCACTAAGACGGATGATTCCTTCCGCGTTCGTTTACTAAAGACCTCTGTCCGAGATCACCTTCGGTAAAGTTTGTATTATAGTGCCATTATTTCTCTATGAACGTGACTCTTGGGAAAAGATGAGGTATTGGAGAAAACGTGACACCGATGAATTCGATACACGGGAATGAGGTGGGAAGTTATATTGTATTTGTACAGATTCGTTCGTAGGAATGAGTTGCAGTCACTATTCTGTAGTAAATTAACAAAGAAAAATCTGCTCATGAAAGTAAAATAAAATTGGGCTTCTGAATTAGGTGCTTGTGCGTTGGAATATTATGTTCAACAATGAATATGAAATTGTTTTGTTAAAGATGTACTTAGTTCAATAACGTATACAAAATACAATGATACGAAATTGAAATCTATCAAAATATCTTGTTATCTTCACAATGTAAAACAATTATCCAGTTACGGTAATAAATTCAGTACAATCATCTGAATTATCGATAAAGCAATGTAAATGATTAACTAATGTCAATTGATAAGCACAGATTTAGCATGAACAAATGCTTGCTGTTCAATACAATGGTACCACGAATTTTTCAGAAATTTCCCTTTGAATTTCCGCTAAACAGTTTTAAATGGCATTCTGGAAACTTTCTCTTTATATTGCATTTAAGCCATAAACGGATAAATTTAACTTTGAAGTTCTTTGTTACTGTAGAAACGAATATATTAATTCACACATTTAATCTCATAGATTTTTTTAACCTATGCACAGCTGCGTGCAGTGATTTTTTTGCAGAAATACGCATCGCTGATTTTATAGTTTGTTATTTTTGTACAGTGACTAATTAAGAGTAATCCACCTTTTTGTACAACGTAATAAGTCCTTCAGATGGCCCTTATTTACAAGCAACGCAGATAGTAATGGTTTATGCATTAAACCACATATTCGAATTCGATAACTTAATCGGAAAATGATATAGTTCTGGTTTCAGTGTTGGTTTTGGTTTATTAATAGTTTATTTATAGATTAATAATGGATTATTAATGAATATGACTAAAATCAGTGCACGGAAATACAGTGTTCAACGAATTATAAATATACTGTAAAATATGAAGAAAAATCAAGGTATATCAAAACTTTTTACGTATGCTTCTTAGCACATATTATCTTCATGTTTCTAGTTACATATCTCACATTAAATAATACTGGCGCCGTCTAAAAGTGGTATACAGATATAAATCTATCTGTATAAAAAAGTTTTGAAATAAGAAGTTTGCATTATTTTCAATTTCTAACGTAAATTGCAATAATTTCCCTGCATAGTGCATTTATAATGTTAATTATTTCTGTTTAGTTTTCTTAAAGTATTTTATGTGTCGTATCCAAGTTAGTTTTGGAATCGTAGATGAAACCAAATATTTTCATGGAATCTTCAAATTTAATCTCAACGTCTTTCATAAATAACTTTGATAGCGTAGCATTTCTTTTTTTCTGTATCGGACCACTTTCTTAAATTCTTAATGCTTGCTTGTAATATATTTTGATAAACGTTAGCGCGAAATAAGATTAACGTCAACGCATTAAGCACATGCGTTTATGCAACAATTCTCCTAATTAACGTGGAAAACAATACGTCGCATATTTTACCAGGATAATTCTTCCACGAAAATTCTAATTGCTACAATTATGAAACATAAAGAGACATGGGAGGGGTAGGAAAACCCATTCCAGGTGGATTGTACTTTTGCTTTGCAAGGTAAAAGGAAATAATCTGCTGAAGTACTTCCACGTGGAAGCTTTGAACAAAAAAGTACGGACGTGAGTTGCTCATTATAATTAACGAAGAGAACAAACCCCTCAAATGAGAACGACTCTCGTTGACGTTTGTGGAAAAGAAAATTAAATATATCTACGGTAAAAACGTTTTCCGCTTTGAATTTCCCATTTGACAACCTTTATCGAACTTTCGATAAGTTCAGACACAAATGTAAAAATCAATGTATTAAAAATACATATGTGTTAAACAATCGCCTACAATTACTGTTTATGCACAATTGTGCGTAGTAAATTGGCCAAGCTTGTTTACTAAAATACAATTTACTTAGGACCTCTCGAATAGAATGTAATTACGAAGTGAATATTTTCATATAAAAATAACTTTAATGAAGGAAAAAAGACTGAGAGCTTCGTTTGTAATTATTAAGCCCGTAATATGCAAAATAACAACACTTATATAATGAACATTTCATATTCGTTTTACAACTATTAAAATCTTTTAATAACAGTGGAATGTCCACGATAAAATGTTCGATCAATGAATGTTAAAAAATGTACAACATACTTAAAAAAATCCAAGGAAGGCAAAACGTGTATGGTACAAGTATCCAAGTATTAATAAAGTATCGATTATCGAAAATATTTTGCCTGGGAGGGTATGAGATTAAACTATTAACCACGGCGTGATTAATTTTCAAATTAATTTCATTTGAAGATTCTGGGTAATGCTTATAGGAATTAATGCTTATACCATTCTTATGGTAACATATTTTTTATTAATGACCACAGAGCACATTCATTAGAATAACGAGACACTAATAAGCCATATTTACATGGAAATTAAATCGTACGGCTACAAATGTCAGTATTATATTAAAGAATAAATTAAAGAAGATAATAGATTCATTTGTACAGTAAAACTATGTACAGTGACTGGGTCAATGGTCTTAGGTGACAATGAAATTGTGGATTATATTCGGAATTCAGTATCTAATGTGGAAAACTAGGGATCATAGTATCCGCGTAATCAAATATGCATATTATATCGACGATGAATGAAGATGCAAACGTAAAGCTCAGGCCGAAACAACGGGCCATATGACAAACGGATTCTAGCACATTGGAAGATTTTCGAGCGAATAGAATCCATCGACGGATGTGATGAAATTTCCTGGCAAATAGATTTCGAATCAATACGGAGGAAACAGTACAAATTATACGGATAATCGAATAAAGTGCAGCATAATATTACTTTAACTTCTCTAACAATCTCGATGCTTTATTTAACAATTCTTTAACATTCTCGATGCTTTGTTTAGGTATAATGTTTATTGACGTGCCAGGATCCCAACCCCCCTACAACTACTATCATTATTAATTAGATACACAGATAGGGGCAACGACTGCAAACCTTAAACCCTGAGTCACTTAGTAGTCAGTTAATTAGTTAATTTTTAGTTAGCCATGAGCTAATTTTAGTTTAATTTACATTTATTGAGTTTAGTTTAGTTTTAATGTTACTTCCGAACAAATTCTAATACACACACACGCGCGAACAAAATTACTCTACGGCTATCCGAAGGCTACTATAAGGAGTTTAATAAATTACCAAATATTACATGAACAAAGTGTTTATCTTAATATTTAACCCTTCAACATAGAATCACGGCATGAAGTACTCTATGTATATTTACCTCAATAATTTTCCGTGCATGTAAACATAAGTATTAATCTTTACGTAAATTTCACGTAAAAAATGTCGGGCAAGAAAAAACCGTCGGGTTATGGAAAGATCTGCGTATTCCGCTTGATAAATCTTTTTAATCAAGCGTCTGTCTATTCTCCCCAAGTGATTCGCATTCTCAGGAAGATTTATAGTGAAATCGCAAGTGTTGTGTTCGTGGCACGGAATTTCGAGCAGTTCCATTTTCCAAGTATCTTAGGTATTTCTGATTTTGCCGAAGATGGAATGACGTCGCGCTCGACTGATAATGAGTAAACTCATTAAAGACCGTGTTTAGACGAAGCTGTACTAACAGTTACCGAACGTTGCTTTCGTCTTGATTCCCTCGATGGAAACAGGTATTCCATGTTAAAACTACACTGGAAATTCTATTGTCCGAACTAATTGGACAACACCATGTTCGTATAATCCAGTAACCACATTCTGATAAAAGTACGAGAATTTTTTGCACAATGAGTAAGTAATCTTATTTCTACTCCCGAGTTTCTCAATTTTTCCTTCTATAACTGAATTGAATGAAAATTAAAAATTGAATGAAAATTAAAAAATATAGATATGTATTGTATTTCGCACCATGTTAGAAAAGTTTCTAAGACAATGAGTGTATTATTATTCGATTGATGTTCTTTTTCTTCTTTATTTAAAACGCAATAATACATGATATATTAATTCCGATACATTGGAAATGGAACGGTATTTGAAATTATATCTCATTATATTTTGAGCATGCAAATATCAAATATGTATCCATTTCAAATTCATGATATTAATTATCGTCAAAGTAGATAATTAGTGTGCTTAAAAGATATATAAATTGGCAACCTATAAGAAGTTCAATAATTTTTCCACCTTAAGGTAATAATTTATTGCATTATGTTTAAATTCAATTAATAATTTCGTTTTCGGCATATGTCAACCTTGACAAAAACAAACTTTTACGATAGTCGTGTTAATAACTTAATAAACAGATGGAAGAGTATCATAAATAATAGAGAAAATTATATTATTGATTAAATGAATTGTTAATAAATCCAAATTATTGTTCACGTTTTTATGGCAAAAAACAAATAAATTTTCCCATCAAACCAATATTTTAAATATCTATTTCCTGCATGATTATTCTATTAAAATCCTTCTCCTTCATTATTTTTGCATAAACTGAAGCATCCATTAATTCTATTTCATCACGTATTAATTTCAATTCATTGAAAACATAATGATTTTCTTATAATCAAAGTTTCGCTGTATTGAACACAGAATAAAATAAGAATTGCACGTGAATGATTTTGACTAAATCTGAAAGATTCAGTCAAAATGTAATTGTACTTAGAGATAATATGTATGCATTTTGGTTTCATGAGCAAAGTACCACATAGATTGTTATCGTTTAAAGGCAAATGCAGGCTTGCAGAACAAATCTATTTTCTGGGGACAGAAACCGTTTAGAGGGAAGCGCGGACTATCGAGATTGGACCGTAAAAGTACGAAGGAAAAAGCTTTGTACGGTCCAACCCAAATAACCATTCAGATCCAAACATTACATTTCAGCTGGGCATATTAACTCAATTTTTCTTGCAATTTGCTCGTACAGGAAAGGATCTAAAAACACTTTTCAACAATATAATTTATTTCTGATGTGTCTATGAATGGACGAGAGATAATTAATAAGAAAAACAATGTGAAAGTATTTGGTAAATTGTGAACAGTATAATGAAAATGGAAAGACTTCAACAACGTGTTTTGCAAAACGTCGGAATACTTATGAAGAAATAGAATACCTTATCGAAAGTAAGGAATGAATTTTTGTCTTTGAAGTGAAAAACAAAGTTATGATATATATATTTGAATTCTTTGAAAAAATTTGTAAACTCGCAAAAGAATTCCAACAATGAATTTCAATGTCACGGGAGTGGCAATAAAATACAACGAAAGGTACTTCAATGAAACGAGTCGAACATAAATCTAACGTTACGATTTTAATAAATCTTTCTACAACTGACCCCCTTGTTATGTTTTATTGCGGGAAAATGACTATCGTGATAACATACACGCGGTTCAAGCGCATGAAAATTCTTTTTGCGCAGTAATTGCAGTGACAACCGCTCTGTCATTTCAAATTTATAACTTTCACAGACTATTCGTCTGTACAGAATAAAAGACCGGAGTGTGTTAGATCGAAAACATGAATCTGTAGCAACGATGAGAAACGGGACTGGAAAATAAGTGAGAACAATAAAGTCTTTAATTTTCAAGCTTTGTTTGTGATAACTTAGACAATGTTAACTATAATTTAATTGAAGAATGGAATTGGTGATAATTGAAAAATTATCTTAGTACAAGATATGACTATATATTCTTGAAGAATATCATTAAAAATTAATAGTGCCTCGTTCTCTTTTTTAAGTAATATTTCGGACAAAATTCCACAGTACTGTGGGATCGATTTTTTTTTACTCAAAAAAAGATGGACACTAAAATATCATATGTAAACGTAAATATGTACCGGAATTATTTATTTATTTATTACAATTATTCGTAAGATCTACCGTTGAACAAAGTATTATTTTATACGCTCGCAAAATATTAAAAAATGAGAAATCCACAATACTGTGAGATCGATTCTTTTTAATCCAAAGAAATTCGTAGATCAGTAATGGAAAAGCGGTATTATATAGATCTCGGTGCAGTGGGAAGGCTGTGGTTGAGTGGTTGAACGCCTGATAAATGTGCGAGAGTTCCGATATAGCAGTAATGAGCGACTCGTGGCTCGCCAATTATTTACTTGCAACCCGCCGAAAGTTGTTAATGCGATCCATTTCAATCAGGTCAAAGTACAGTAACAAGTGCAATATAAAAAATTAGGAAGTTCAACGTAGGATAAAAGATGTAAATATACAAGAACCGTTAATGTATTTAACAAAAAAACGAATTGAGAGATTAATTAATACCGAAGGTGTTTGTGGGCTTCATTTTAATCAGCCAAAAAGGGAAGGGATGTGTAGCTCAGAATTTAAGAAAGAAAGGAAGAAACGAAAGTCAGAGTTTAATTAAAACCAAAGTTGTTTATACGATTCACTAAAATCAGGTAGAAAGGGAAGAAATGTCGAAGTACAATATGTGCAGTATCAAAAACATAGGAAGTTAACATGGGATAAAACATATAAATGTACGAGAACTATTGATATACTTGAGTAATAACGAAAGAAAGGAAAAAATTGAGACAGTGATTAACTGCGCACCGAAAGGTGGAACAATTATTGGGAAATAGAAGGAAAAAAGTCGGAATAGGAGAAGAAATTGAGTTAAAGGAAATAGTGAACGGTAGGAAGGATGAGAGAATAGAGAAATGGATGAGAAAGATATAAAGGAAAGGAAGGACAGAATGGATCGGGAAGATGGGGGATAGAAAACGACAATAATTATTAATTTGTATTCTCTCTTAAAAAACAATCGCGTCTATTACCACCAAAAAATGTATTCATTGTTACCTAAGAGGAAAATGACCGACCTGTAAATTGAAATGTGTAAATGAATAGGTTTTTTTATGGTTTGAGGTTTCTAATAACTGGTAGTTGAACGATAAACATAAGAAAATTCAGTTTTGTCCAACACCTTACGAATTATGAATTGCATTAATCAAGCGGGAAGAATTGACACACACATGAAACAAAGGGAAGCGAAAAATATGGCGGTAGTCCCCCTTCTCGAAATATCGGAAACTTAATTACACGGTACGTGATTGCTATAGAATAAATCTATATAGAACAAATCTTCGGGAGCATGACGGGCAAGGAATGACCAGCGGTTCTATAATTACGCGGAACGTGGCTGTGTCATTGTCATTGAATTTCGTTTTCGGTAAATCCATAGGCGCGAATTGTATGACATTGAAGGGAAGTTAAGCGCGGACAATGCGGTGGAATAATGATTTCCGGTACTTCCTGTAACTGAAAATAACGAGGACTTTCCTCTATTAGGGCCAATAACTCTTGTATTTGTACTGCGGGGCTTATTGATGCTTGTCGGGAGGAGGATTTAACTCTTCGTCATCCGCCTGGAACTGGAGATATTGCTACGTGAGCGGAATGCACTGGGAAAAACAGCAATATAGCTGGCTCCTGCTGACCCTGATGACGGCCAGGATTTCCTCCTGTTCGATGCTATGCAAAAATATATACGTCATATTATAATGCAAAGTGCGCTATTAATACGCGACCAACGTTCCGGGGGGGTTTTCATAAAAATTCTTACATAACATCACCGTTCCTTTGTGGACATTTATTTTGCCCACATTTCCCCAATTTCCGCATTTCAGTAGCTAAGAATTCCTTTTTCCATTTTTTACAGGAAATTTCTCAACTATTTTTGCAGTTTTGTGTAGTTCATCATTTTAATGTATGATAAAATCGCCCTGATCTTTACTAACACTAATTGTAATTACTGTACATTTTTATGGGCCACGGATGTCTAATAATATATTATATATCATATTATAATGCGAAGTACTTTATTAATGGGCGACAAACGCTTTGAGAATTTTCATACAAATTCTTGACACGTTTATATCTTCGGGTAATTTGTAGTTGTAATAAAATTTTAAGTAAAACATTACGAGTTAATGAAAGTCTTTTTCTACGTAATATATGAATGAACTACTACTGGAATTTTTATTATAATTATTCAACATACCCGCAACATGTTATTAAGACCTATAAATTTTATAATTTTGTTAACGGTATTTTGCTTTATATATTTTATTAATATCAAGAATTTCGTTATTATATAAGTTGTGTAAAAAATATCATATAAAATGTCTTGAGGATATAAAATATGTTCACTTTAGGTTATCGCTTGTTTACGGACAATCTGCAGTCATATTTATTTTTCTATTTACTATCACTATCACTTTAAACTCAATTCCATGCAGGATGCATTCGATGGCGGAGAAACGTGATACGGCAATCGTTTACTATGAACGTAAAAAGAAGGTAAGTATAGCAAGCTCGTCTCCTTTATACAGAAATCTGCCTTGTATATAAATTCCTAGTAGCCAAGATTTTACCATTATCTACACAATAAAAAGCCTTTCCTTATAAACAAATGAAATATAAAATGACTTTTAAGTGGTTTCTAAAAATAGTAGTTTGTTAATGACAACCAGAAACTGATATTTCGTAAGCTTCACTTGTGAAAATTCATTTATATAATTTCATTTAAACAGTTTTTAACTATTCATTTTATATACTTAATCATGTTGACACATCGTAAAATCCTCTTGAGTTTTTAAAAATTTATATACACATAAAAAGATACAGGAAATATATTTCTTTAAAAAAGACAAAACATTGCAAAAAAATTAATTTGTCAAATTTATCTTTTACGTTTACACATTTAATGCAAAAATCGCGACAATTTCGAAATACCCATAAATTCTCCTCATTGTAAATACATATTATCATATATATAAAATATTTAATATTAGCATATTTAACCGTAGGTATAGTACAATAAATATTTAATTCCATTTACATGCTCTATTGATTTGACAACTTTAACAAAGCCAGTAAAAAGAAGCTGATAAATGCTCGTATGTGGATGAAAAACAAAAACTACGGTCGACCCTTTATCGTTTAATGGCAATCCTGTATTGCAGAAATTGAGTGATCACATGTCAGACTGCAGCCAAATGCTATTTTTCGGTTCAGTGGTAAACTACAAAAAACAGTGTTATTACAGACAATGATCTCATTAAAATGCAACAGCTATCGATTTCTCGAAGCACATGTCCAACAGCATCGAGCATTTCAGGGGGAAATTATTCTTTTCTTAGGGAGTTTTTTACGGTGTGAATGTGAGCATAAAGCCATAAGAAAAGGGCGAAAGGAAAACTTCGGTAGACAGGCCTTCGTTCGTTGGACAAATAAATCTGGTGCATTTGATAAATTGCTTCAATATATATATAGTTTTTACAAGACGTGCAAGTTTTAGCATTAATGAATCACCGGGGACAAAGATACAGAGTCTGAAACAACTGATTGCAGAACTGATAAAACAAACATTACAGCAAAAACTAAATATCACGAGTTTCCAATAATCCGAGATTTTTCTGGTGTTTTTTTTTCTAAAGACTCGCTGCACAATCTTTTTCTGTGATTTTTAGTTCAAAGTTATGTTGAATTTAAGTATTTGTCAGATGTTACTATACACTCGTTAGTTAACATAACGAAATATTAATGCAATAAATATAATAAATAATTATTATCGTTAAATACCTCGTTGTGTTATGTTTGAGAGTAGAATTCGGCTTCTTTCTTATTTTCTGATAATCTAAATGTCCACATTAACTCGAATTACTGAGACTCTGCTGTATTTGAATTCCATCAGGTTAGTAAAATTGACTATAAGTGTAAAAGAAGGTTAAATCGAGGTATTTTAAGTAGGTAATAGATTACAGTTTACGCATAAAACCTTGTTATACTTTATTTTTATACCTTACTATTTCCTCATTTTTTTGTTTAATGCAACAGACGAGTTTGTACAGTGGATTTCACCTGGACGTAGTATTCCTTTGTGACGTTCCTCACGTTTCCCAAAGCATTCGTCTGAAAAAGCACTCTCCTGACGAACACACCCCGAGAAAATGAAATAAGAGTTCCTTTCTTCAAGTAACTTCGGTGATGCAATGAGTTTACTTGGCGAAAGGAACTCCTTCTTACTACTCGTCCTCTGAACCCATCGTTTTTAGCAACGAAGATGCGGGAGTTTATTAAATATTTGTCAAATAAAAGACTTAACAGGTGCGGCATCGTTGCTCGAAAATTAATCAATGAATTATCGATCGAAATTATCGAAAGTAACGAGAAATAAACGCAAATTTCGAACAAAAAAGAGTAAAAAATGTTGCGTATATTGAAAGAACTAGATTTGTAACGAGCAGAGATTTTTAATCGTTAATAATGTTATTATTAATAGCCATTAAAGGCAACAATTATTTAATAATAATATTTGTATACAGTTGTGTTTTCTATGAAATATTCATGTATACCAGTTGTTCAATCAAAGTTTGAATTTAACTGTTAAATTACTGAAATAAGAATTATTTGCAAAACTTAAGTTTCAAAATAAAGTAATATTTTTTGTCTTACCAAAACTTTGTTTCTTCAGAAACAAGATCCTCACCGATTTAAAATTTGCCGAAAAAACTTTCAATGACCAGATTTCGCTTTATGTTTTCCTAGAAAAAGTAAAATTTTACGATTATTTCAGAACTACAATAAAATTTGGATAATTCAATTACTTTCTCACTTTTTCTAAAGACTGTGCTCGAAAATATTTTTGCGTTTTCTGTAACATAAAACTACGTTAAAATTCGAAACGTGGAAATTTAAATGAATATTTACAAACCTATACATGTCCTTATTATTATTTGAAACACTTTATTTTATTATACTTAAAGGTACTTATACTATTTAATTTTTCTTTACCTTCCGTTAATTCGAGATACTTTCGATCCACATTTCCTCCAATTATCCAGACAATAATTAAGAATTTTCGCAATTTCCTTCGATACTTCGTTCAAACACTTTTTGTATTTACTTTTCAGTTGTTTCTGGAAAAAAACAATTCCCAGTGAAGTACGTTGCACGGGCCATTGTTTCTACGACTATCTGTCGACACATTGCATTTTCGAGACAAGAGAATCCTTTGCATGCGTCAGGTCCGACGAGGTCAAAAAACAGAAACAAACGTTTGATCGCCGGCCCAGCGATGGGCAAGCTTTACGGGCTAGGATTACGTGCACAAGCACGTGTACCTGTGACTGTAGGTGTGAACTGTTAAGGCGGAAAAGTCGACAGAGGATGCACACGGTGGCTGTCGAAGAAAAGAGAAACAAGTTTTAACTGAAGAACCGAGAATCGGCGCGAGTTGCAAAGGAAATTCCTAGCAAGAGCAGAAAGTCAAATCAAATTTAGCGCAATTCGTATTCAATCGGAAGTGTCTATCTGTAAGATTTTTAGGTTGAAAGAACTTCAAAGTAAATATAATCTGAATGTTATTACTCTCGTTTGACATTTTCATTATTTTTCTAGGGATATCAGGTAAATACGTCGATTCCAGGTTTTTCGATATTTTCCTCGCTGCTCCAAAAATTTTTCCGTTCAGTGCTCACGCGGTATTCAATATCCAATTATACGGTACAATTTATACCGAGTGAATACCCCGTTCCGACTCTAAAAGTCACAAAAACTTAGCACACAAAGTCAAGAAATTGTAACATTTCAGTTAAACGCACAGAGAAAGCCAATTTTTTTATTTGTTAATTATAATTGGCAGATGTTATTACCTATTCCTCTTAAAGAATAGAGTTTTTTGTTAAATTTTGTTAATAGACCTCCGATTTACAAAATCGATAAGAAAATAAATTAATCATAATACAATTCATTGATAAATTTATCATTGTGGACATTAATAATTTGTATTTATGAAGGGTAAATATATTATTCAAAATATGTGTCAGTGAACAAATAAAATATGAAACAATGAGGTATTCGGTTCTTTAAAAGATTTAAATAAACATAATTTCGTTATGAACGAAAGCATGAAATCATGTACAAATTATAATTTATCAATCGGTGGTAAATAAAAATATATTCTCTAATGCACAAGTACTGAAATGATTTGTTCTCATTAAAGGTGAGTTTAACTTACCTTAAATGACGGACAATTATGGAAAAATGAGATTCTTCTCTGCCCTTATTTCATTGTATCATATTTCTTATTGTTAACTTCTTAATATTGATAAGCTGCCAACATCATTGTTCGATATGTTTGACACTCTCACTGACAGGAAAGTAAGAGCTGATCTGCCGAAGGAGTGCGGAAGCAGGAAATGTCCTGGGAAAGCAGAATAGCACTGGGAAAGGGCACAGACAACGTCAGACGTTCTATAATGAAACTGTCCGGGGGAGATCCATGACCCTTAATGTCAATACTGCGATTTCGCAAGGACTTGACCCCGGAACGAACGAACGGTCACGTTCCCCTGCGAATTTTCGCACAACATTTTTATCCAGTCAATTTAAGTCTCTCTCTGATCTACCAGCAATACGATTTTTAAATGGACGCAAAAACAGGGGCAATTGCAGTACAGTCAAAACTGAGAAAGAAAAATGTGAATTATAGTATGTATATCTATACCTATTTTCATCTAGTCAATTTAAGTCATTCCGATATGATCGCCTTACGATTTTTAAATGGATGAAAACACACATTGAATTCGAGTAACGTAAACGAGAAAACAAAAATCTTATGTCTTTTTGATGTAACGTATATAATATTGTTATGTATATCTCTTATAAGATCTATGAAATAACAAGAATAGAAGAAGATTTTTGCTTAGTAATTTACATAACTCCAATAGAATTAGATATTTCGTAAAAATATTAGCTATATCCCTGTTTAAAAATAGAAATGTCACAGTATTTCACTTTCTACGTGATTTCACTGTTTCGCGAGAGAATACAATCTCAAATGAAATGTAATTAACAATCTCGATCAAATAAAGGAAAAATAAATGAAAAGAAATAAATTCGATTTGTGCGATTTCCTTTTATCCGGCAATTCCTCGGAATTAGTTAATGGCTTAACGCTGCACGTATTAAAAAACCTGGTAACCGATTTTACCAACTCTGCAGCGATATTTCGAAATATAATAGTTGCAAATAAAATAAAATTGTCTCGTTGAAAAGTACACGTCAATCCTTTTAAAGGTATTTCAATTCATATTCCTGATAAATAGAAGTTATCGCTACAGAGGTCTCTTACAAGTTCGAAAATTTAATGTAACTCCCTTAGAATTTAACATAAATTGAAATACAAATTGCAACAATTTTATAAACTATTTTCCCAGTCACGTGTAGAGAATGTCTGTACGAGCCATATAAAACTTTTAACATATAAAATATAAAACTTTATTTCGTATAATACAAAAAAGCTTTTATTTTGAAACACCTAATAATATTCAATATTTAATATTAAATTCATAGCTACATTCAACCCTTTGGTAAAATAAACATTTTCAACTGAACTAAAAATAGGCGAAACGACAGGCGGAAGAAGGCATAAAAACTTTTGTTTCGCGGCACATAATATTCAGCATTTAATGCATCAGTTACATTGAACTCCTTATTAACATAAACATTTTCAATTGAACTAAAAATAGGCGAAACGACAGGCGGAAGAAGTCATAGAAACTTTTGTTTCGTGGCACATAATATTCAGCATTTAATGCACCAGTTACATTGAACTCCTTATTAACATAAACATTTTCAATTGAACCAAAAATAGGCGAAATGGCAGGCGGAAGAAGTCATAAAAACTTTTGTTTCGCGGCACATAATATTCAGCATTTAATGTACTCTACTCCGGGTGAAAGGGGGATGTGGAGAAGATGTAAAATAAGAGAGGAAAAGAAGGAGCACCTTGACGGAAGCGTCAGTGCGTCTGTGCGGAAACGATAGTGCGTGTTGACGCGCAGGCCAATCCACACCGGTTGAATTTTCCCTTGTGAAAAGCTCAGTCAGTCCGCTACGGGCCGTCTCCGAAGAAACTCCACTCCCCGTCGGTCTTCGCCGCAGAAAATTCCGCTATCACCCTAATCTGGTCGACGAATTTTCTCGGTACTACGTGCACCCGAAAAATACAGCGACTAAAATTCCGTTTAAAAAGTCGTGTTCGTTAAAAATAATCAAAATACCCTGAAATCTTTGTTCTAATTACTATTGCTAAAACACACTAATTCAAATACATGTTAGTTACAGCAAACTTTTAATATTCAAACGATAATTTAACATTGAAGATTTTCTTTTGCGCGCAAGTGACAGTGCTAAAATTCTTCGTAAACCTTTGAAGTCTCGAAGGAAAAGGGTTTCGGTCGGACGTTAAAATATCGTTAATGAAAACCATGAAATGGATAAGGGACGTGCATTTGAAGAAAGAAACATCGGGAGGAAAATGCTACGAGATGATATAAGTAAGTACGAGAAGAGCTTTGACCCCGGCGTCGGCTTATCATCCAAGATTCCCACTGACTGGCAATTCTTCACGTTCTTATACGGCCACTGTTTCCCTCACACCTCGGCCCGCTTTTTCTCTACACGGAGTAAAATGGAAACGTGTTGAGATTTTGATATTTCCCGTCCGTCTTACTCCGTTGTCCGCGTAACAGCGGAAACAGAAAAACCGGCCCACGGGGGAAGAGATTAATGTCTTTGAAGCACTTACAAATGTCTTACCTGGAAAAACGATTCGTCACATACATGTATGTACTGCTTTCACACACACTTAATGTGCCAACTTTATGTCCACAAGATTTAGCAATGTTACGTGTACAGTTACAGTCGTTACGTTATTGGCAAATTCATTTAGCATTCAAATTATTTTTCTATCGAAATCGACTATTTCCGGAAAAGGCTATGTGTTACTTGACATAAATAATTTATAGGACATGTCGATTTGTCATTAACTGGGACTAAATACTGCTAATGGTCTGGTATATAAAACACTGGCAACAAAAACTATCTTAAATCAGTAATTCAATAACATTCGATGCAATTAACGTTATCCAGTAATGACGTAAATTTTACACGGTTTCATTCATAAGTTCTTAAGTCAATATTAGACATGATTTACTTATTCAAATCGATTGTATCATAAAAATGTTATTTATTATTTGATATAAATCATTTACAGGCCATATTGATTTGTCATCAATCAATAATTGTTAAATTAAATTATTAGTTTCTTAAGTCAATAATAATAATCGATCCAATTTAATAAGAATACAAATTTCACACAGTTTCATTTAAATAAATATAAAAAACAATAAAATATTTATGTAAAATACATAGAACATAAAATTGAGATCCAAGTGAAAAGTGAAGGATGATTGATATAAAAGCAGAGAAATATCTTTATTACAGTTTTGGCACATGTAAGGCTTACGATGTGTTTCGACGTATAATCTATGATAATAATTTGTTCGCTGCCGGATAAACTTACGATGCACGCGAGGGATTTCGATCATCCTCTACTGCCAGTAAATTCGTCTACATTCCTCACGATCGATGTTTCGGTTTAAAGTGCATACAAGGCCTTCCTCAAGGACTCGTACGTTACAACACTGTTATCATTTGAGGGAAATTATTTTTCATTTTCCTACGAAAAATAGAAGAAAAGTGAAATACACGAAATCAACGTTAAACCATTTTCAATCTCGAAATTCATTCTCTAGTTTCGACTGATGCAACGAAATATTCAAATACTTTGATAAAAATTTGGATTTCCTTTGAAGGTCTTAGGAATAAAAAATGAAAGTTTCTTAGAAACAGTTAATAAAATTGATTGTATCTTCTATTTGTCTTCTAAATTTATACCTAATTATTTAGAAAAGTTATTGTTTAAAAGGTATTGTTCTAGAAGTCATTGAAAAATTATTATTCTAAATCTGTTCCTGCAAATACTTTTATAAACATTCGTTTATCTTTGAAAAATTCTGCAACGAGTTTATTAAAAAATTCGAAATTATCAAATTGTTTGCATGGTATTTGAATGATTTTATGGTTTTAGTACGATGATGCATTGTAAAATTTACCTTCGATTCGTTTTCTCGTAACAATAATGTGTATTAAATATCCCGGGTAGAAGAGCACGAATAAACCTTGGTTTAATAAGACTTTTATTGATTCGAAGAAGCAATAAGCGTTGGTTTTAATTTACCCTCGCGCTGCAAGAGATATTGTATTTGTATATAGGCGAGAACGTCGTGACGGAAGCGAGAACCACCAAGTAGATACGGAAATGATACTCTTAACCAACGAAGGCCGGAAATGAGACGCGGCCGATTAATATTGTTGTTGGCCCGTCATCCTAAGATTACTCCAACAGACATATAAAATAGATGCACTATGCATTCTACTCGCGATTTCTGCAATTAATTCACTCAAGCTGAGAGATTACGGTTGTCACTGCCGTAAGAAAATGGGACATGAGTAATTATGAATACAAATTAGAAGAATATTAACACAAAAATAAATTGTGTGGAAAGTTCGGAAGTTTTGTACGGATGACAAGTTAGGAATTATTCACTGAAAAATTAGGAAAAACCAATGTTAGGAATATTTTTGACTTTGAAATTGAGAAAGGTAAAGGTTAGAATACTTTTTCCTTTTACCAAAAGTTAATGGTAATTTTTTGGTGCAACGTGACAGAATTTAAATTCATGTAAAGAACTGTCAACAAAGTTTCTTTCCTGAGGAGGACGTGATTTCACGAGATTCTCGTTATATTGAGAATTCTGTTCCGGAATTTTATGAAAATAATGAAAATTATTAACACTGTTGAACCAGAAAAACATTGCTCGCACGCGGTGCAAGTTTTTATTAAAATTATAACATTGTCTTTTAGATAAAATGTTAATGCGGACACGTGAATACGTAACTCTAGATTTCTCTTGAACATAAATATGTAGGGTGACCCTAGAACTTGACCATCTTGAATATTTTAGTTGTTAGTGGACCGATGCAAATTTTCTTCCGTTTGAATAATTTCGCAGAAACCGACCCACAAGCTGATTATGGTTCATTTTTTATAAGTCATTTGTTTCCGAAGATTTCGAGGTTATTTCTTCTGAAGATCATTCCCGGTAAAATCCTACAATTTTTCAAAGTTAGACACGATGCTATGTAAAATTTGGATATTCTCACGTATATCTAATATGCATTCACTTTAACCAAACTAAACTTGAATTTCGTTAGATAAAACTTATTTTTTATTGCATCTTTAGTACTGACAAACAGTTAAGTTATCTCATCCTATTGCCAAGCGTATGAAAATACGTCGTTAAAATAATAAGAATAATAGAATTAGGATCTTTCCATTTTATAACCTTGTTAAACGAAATCTGACGTACGACCGACCGTGTGAAAAAAATACGAGGATGAATCCGGGTTAAATGGATTACAACAGGAAAACAAAATATTTTTACCACCACCAAAATTGGTACTCAGCGAAAACCGCTAAAAAATTCCTTGGAAAAAACCGCTCGAAAATGATACAAAAGAATCAGTGAATAATAAAGGGAAAAAAAAGTGTTAATACTAATTTTACGAAAGTGATATAAGGTAACTTCGATGTAAGTTAATTTGCGAAAGATTTCCCTCAACTAAGGTAACTTAATTTTCTAAAACGTACCGTTGATAGGGAACCATATATTAAGTTAATATTTTTGTTAAATTTTTTATTTTGATCTAAACAGAGCTAAAAATAAAAAAGGTCAATACTAATTTTATACAAGTGATGTAAGGTAACTTGAACAGGAGATATGGGCCTATTAACTGATCAATCTTTTTCTGTCTGCTTATCAGAATTAAAGTTATACCACAAAGTTATAAATGTTAGATTCTGCTTGACTTCGCGAGTGATCTCGCGTTAATTCTCGTAATTTCTCGTTTTACTCGTCTGATATTACAAAGAACATGATGTTCTTGTCGCAAAACTTTCCAAGTTAGCAGAGAGACTAAGAACCAAATGTAGATGACAATTTCAACTTGAAACTCATCTGACGAAACTTTCTGTACATGTATTCGTTGAGTTATTCCTGTACTATTTTCTACTAACATTTCCAACTACATTAAAGTTAAAAATATAATACAATAAGTACAGTTAATACAGTTAAAACTATAATACAGTTGTATACTATAATACAGTCAAACTATAATACGAACCTATAATACAGTCAACGATTAGAAGACATTTGCTGCGTGAAATTCGACCAACTGCACAAGCTGTAGATATAGTCGAGTTACCGTATTTGTATTTTGCTAACAAGAAGTAAACACCTGACAAAAGCAAACATTTTATCGTCGGTTATCACATCATAGCACTAAGGATATCTTTGTTTACTTGATGCTATAACTTTAAGAGAACTTAATAAATAAAGTCACTTACAAATTCAAGGTCTGCGAATTTCACTTAAATTTTATTTTCAATTTACGTTCTGATAATCGCGTATTCATAACTGTTACGAGTTGTTACAATTTTGATTAGTGTTTACAACTTGTTGTGCGTTTAATTGTTGCAATGATTTAAAATCAGCACGAATGCATCCTCATTTTTTACATCGTGATGACTATATACCAGTTATGTAGAAATATCAATCATTTTACACTAATTTTCGCTGCCCATGTTTTACAGTTTCGTATTAAAATATTATTTATCGATTGATAATGTTCACCATTATAGAGTTATTTCAAATTCTCGTGTACGATATCTCACAGATGCTTTAACAAGGGTTAAGCAGCATCGACGAAAAATGTATGAATTGCACTAAAGCTCGTATTAGAAGCTTTTTCCTCGCGGGACAAACTCGTTGCATTGGGAATTATAAAATTTCGATCGTTGATATTCCAAAGTCGCCTCTAAAATACCGTACAAATTTTCGATTCATATGGAAAGATCGTTTAAATCGCCGGTGAATCCGCAATTTCAATAAATTCGAGGCCTTAGGGAACGTTAATCTACGTAATATGTAGAATGTTACATAAAATTTAAACCTGTCAATGGGAGAAGGAATCATACGAATTGCTATCTAAAAATTTTGCTGATGTAAATTACTAAAAAGGAGATGATGATTTTTAATTCTTTTGGAAGAAACTGTACGCGTTGTCACTTGGTCATTTCTTATCTGTAATTTTGCCTAAAGTCGAATCAATGTGTTCAACTTAACATGTAAACGCGTTCTATGTTTTTTGCGATAACAATATAGTAAAAACATATCTTTAAAAATGTTTTAAAAGTTAAAAAAAAAACATACAAATGTACAAGTCCAATTTTTCTGTAAAAATACCTAATCAAATTTTAATGCACCGACAATATTATACTAGAGAGTTTGACAGCGTTGCATAACACACTAAACATGAAACAAAGGTATTGCCTATGTCACATTATATCCGCTTACGTAAATACCCTGACTCCCATAATGATTATCGTCATCATAGGTCATCATTCGGCACACATGACGAAAAACCACATCGTATTATTTCTGAACAGTAATGAAATTTTCTTAGAAATTCCGTGCACTCATGTTTTTCTTTTAAGTAAATAAATCTTCAGTCGGCTAACTGCATGCTATTTGTTGGTCATTTTATTCTTTTCATTATGTATTGGATAATGTATAGTTAAAAATATCGTCAAAATACGGTCATTCTAGTAATCACTTTTTTTCTGGAATTAGCATTAAACTATCATGACAATAAATAAAGTTTTACTATCTGTTGCTTAGTTAGTTTTCTGTTATAATTTGAATATAATACATTTGAATTTACCCCATGATATTATTTCTTTCTAATACACAAACACTCTGAGGTATTTCAAAAACTAACATTATTCCATCATGGAAACACCCGTTACTTATTTAATTTTTCTCTTATAATTTGAATACTGTGTGATTCAAAGTATCCCGCCGTATTTCTTATAATACACGAATATTTCGAGAAATTTCGAGTACTTATTTTTTTTCTATAATCACCGGTGGATTATGTGGTAAATCAATTTTCAATAATCCACCTATATACTGTCTACAGAGCACTTAATTTTTTTCTGAACTTGTCAAGGCGGCATAACTGAAAGCAACTTGGCCCGTCCTCCTTCCCAATTTCAGCAAATCGAGAAACATTTCATTGATGGTGACCGCCGTAGGCGTCTATCGAAATTGCCTGTCGTCGGAGCGTATCTTTAATAAAATGACAGGCAGAAAAAACCTTGCTGGTCAGAAATATTCGGATAACTTAATTGAAAGAGTGTCGATGACAGCTTGGTAAGAACCACTTGAATGTCACTACTTTCAAGTTTTATTGTATCTTACGTTAAAACAGATGAAACTTTGTCTCACGTGTATTGTCAATAAATATAGTAGCACGCAGTCGTTTTTATTTAATACAAAAGTAACAATAACAATTAAAACCACTGAATGGTAATGTTCTCTAATTTTGTTCTTTCTTAATTTAAAGTAAGTTAAACTTTGTCTGACATGTGTTGTCAGTAAATATAGTCGCAAGCACGTGTCATTATTTATTACAAAAATAACACTAATAAACACAATTTAACGACAGTTTTTTCCAACTGTATTATTTCTGTATCTTAACACAAATACGTTCCGTTTAAACGCATATAGTGTAAATAAATTTTACTGAAGCTTGTTTAGATGTTTTCATTTGATATTCAACTGCGGAGAAATAGACGGTCAAAAATGTGTTAGGGGCCGCAGGATATGTTCGTCCTTGCAATTTCGTTTACTTCAACTCTGTACTACTGCCACGAATTTCTACGGACCGAATCGTATTTCATGGTTAAAGGTTCGATTTTCTAATGGACACCCCGTTTAGATTGATTTTTATGGATTTCGTAATAGATTTGTAGGATTTTAAGGTTGTTTTATTGAAGGATTCTTCGAATCTTATTGGGGATTTATCGATTTACTTATCGAAGTTTTTGAAACTGTGTAGCAGCGTAATAACGGTCAGAGAACAGTTTGATAACGGATTAGAATTTTCTTCGGTGCTGTTTAACAACAAAGCTAAAACTATAAGTCAAAATTAACTGACATTTTGACTGTATAGCATTATATTCGAAAAACCATAATACCTAATAATTCTATTTATGCACTATTTTAACGCAATAAAGTGAATAACCTTCAACGTAAATTATACATTAATTGCGAAAGATACAAAATTGAAACGAACATTTCTTTCAACTAAAAATAAAGTCTCTAACAATTACAAGTAGTAAAAAATCAGCTGAATGTTTAAACTCCTGGAACTTTACTAATAATAAAAGTAAAAATGACAATAACAAGGGTAATGGTTATTTATATAATAATTATAATAAGGGTGTGAGTTGCAAGGGGGTTACGTGCCTGGAATGTAACAGGGGATATAAATGCAAGGGCTTCCATTAGGATGAAAATGGCCTGGAATTTCTGAAAGCTTAAGAACAATTCTTCGGAGCTAAGTGCGAATTACGAGGAGCGAAAAACACAAAGCCGGTTGCAAACGACGTTTATTACAACGGAGTGGTTTTATAACACTCTATCTGTGCCGTACTTAATAATTTAAGACATGATTTTAATAAACGGTATGTCACCTGACTGTTATATACATTTTTAAAATGCCAAAATCTGGTTTCAATATAATCTGTATAAAGCCATTGGTAAAACGAGTATTCTAAGTAATTGCAGTTGGTGAGATGAAATTAATTGGTTCTGAAACATCGATTCCCATTCAATTGCGTTTGAAGTGTTTTGACAGCGATGAAACAATTTTAAAACCTTACACCTTTGAAAATAATAATAAAATGCCCGTTGAAGTAATAAGAATTATTTTTTTAAAGTTAATTAAAATCAATTTTCACCTAATTAAGAAATAACCTTTTTAATAATTCTGAAGATTCCTGAGAAACTGCTTCGCGAATGGAAACTTAACACGAATGTACGGTAAATTATTTGAAGAACTTTAATTTCGTATGTTATTACATTCATTATGAATATAAGTAAGAATATTTAACTAACACCCAGAGAATATACATCGGAAAGAATGTACCTGGAATAAAAAAATATTTCGAATATGCGCGTACTTGAGAATATAAATAGCCATAAATGTACAGACACAGGTGTGTGATTGTGATCATAAAACCTTCCATAAATAAGTAAAAGAGGCGAAAGCAAAGGGCAATACTAAATCAGCCGAATAACGTTAAAACCTTTCGGTTACAAGTTTTACATCCCACATTTTCGCCGAATTTCTTCAGCAAATTACTATCATAAATAACATATGGATATACATTTGAAGAAATAGATATCATATAGATAGTAGGTAATAGATTATGCAGAAAATATTTTTATATACATAGATAATAGATTTACAGTGACTCATAAAAATATTGGGATATATGTATGTATGTTTGGATTTATCACTTGGTGTTTCAATCATTTATAAAGAAGTTCTTTTCGTTGTGTTTTTTAGCATTCAGTTATTCATTAAATCAGTGGGAAGAGATAATTTGTTGAAGAAATTGGCATGGATTATGTTATAACAAACAATAATTGAAATAACACCTTATTTTAACGACACAAGAATACTTCGACACTTTGGAAAATAACATTTTCGACATTTGTAACCCTAGACACGATATTACCGATTTTCACGAAATTAGATTTACACCATTTTCAAAATAAGTGGCTCATATTATGAGGAAAAAATTCCTTTGTTCAAAATGTCTGAATAATTAACGGAATTTATTGTTCAACGTTTCTGATATGCTCTATCGAGGTACGATATCGAGAAGATCCTAAATACACTTGTCTTTCGCTCTAATATATTTCCTTTGTATGAATTTGTGCAACGTTCTATTTTACGTAAAATTGTACATGTCAAATCATTTAATACTTTTGACGCGACAAACTCGTCGATGAAATTCAATTTATTACGTAAACAAGTGAGAAGCGCGCACATATATTTACATTTTATTTTCACGCTGGTAAAAAATGAAATTAAAGCCGCGAATTGGATTTTCGAAACGGTGAATTGCTTTTATTGTCGACAGAATTCATTTACCGACGGTTGGTAATTGATCTTTCTTCATTGGATTTAATCGATCGCGTTGGCCTGTTGATCGTATTTTTTCGACAGTGCCGTGAATAAAACGAGTAAATGATAGCGATGGAAGTGAATTCATTAATAACCCTGTAAAACTGTAAGCACGTAAAGTGCTTTCCGACATGAATAACGGTAATTCGCGCACTATCGCTCTTTAAAGATATAAAGTATAGGCAAAGGTAAAGGCAAAGGCAAATGGCCACTCCCACTTTTCCGCCTCAACTCTCCAGGTATAAGAGATGAAAAAAAGTCCCGCGAATAAAAGTTTAATGGTAACACGAATGTTACCAAGTTTTATGATTAAAACGTGAAAGAAATATTGTCGCTCCTCGGCTGTGTATTTAAAGTATACAAAGTCCTAAAAGAAGTTACCGCAAGAAAATGAAGACCTGAAGGAATGCGTTTTTTACTCGTCAGCGCGAAAACGAATACCTACAGAATGTTGCAGGTTTAAAACAGGTTGTTTTTAATTTATAAACGAATCCAAGAAGGCCAAAAAATGTACTAAAAAATTTAAGCGTCACCTTTGCATAACAATATTTTAACTATTATACCGAATTAAAAATTTCAAAAGATAAACTTATTCAAATATAACTAATATATAGATTACTTAGATGAATATAAAATATAAATAACATTAACAACATAATTTTCCAAACAGATTTCTTATTAATTTATTTATTTTTTACCTTTGTAAATTGTTATTAAACAATTTAGGGTTACACAAATATCTGTCATTCAAAAAATCTCCTTACTTTCATGCAAACATTTTCACGTCCGACACATATAATTCTCAGAGAAATGAACAAAACGTCTTGATAAACAAAATTTCGTATAAATAATTTACAACTTTTTATCTATAAAATGGAAATTAATAACAATTGTATCCCGCATCTAAGTCAGTGCTACAAATCAATTATATCAAGGTAATTGCAAGGAAACAAACGATTAAAGGCATTCCACAACAGTAAACTGGGAAAGAAGTAGAAAATAAAATAAATGCTAGGAAAAAGGGTGTCGTGTATAGTATTGCCTCGGCGTTTGTACGGTCGTTACGTAACACGAGTTTGATATAAAGAATATAAAACTACCATGGACAAAGGAGAGAAAAATCTCAGATCTTCCAGCCTGTACAAACTTTTCATGAAAAGACGTTAAGTTGAAATCAACAAGAAATGTAGAAAATGTACTCTAAAAAACGTCACATTTTACTGTCAACTGATAATCAGCATGAATGATTTTTCTCCCCATATTTGACAAAGGAGAGAAAAACCTCAGATCCTTCGGCCTGTGCAAACTTTTCATGAAAAGACGGTAAGTTGAAGTCAACAAAAAATGTAGAAAATGTACCCTAAAAAACGTAACATTTTACTGTCAACTGATAATCAACATGAATGATTTTTCTCCCCATATTTGATAGAACTTTTTATGTGTTCTAATAAATACTGTACGCCAGGGATACTTAACTTTACATTTTTCCGAGAGTTGCTTGAAAAATTTTGAAGATAGATTTATTTGTAAATTGGGTAAATATTGAATAATGAACTTTTGCAGCGTAAAGAGAGAGAGGGTGAGAAAGAAAAATGATAAATTTTGAGACGTAATCTATTTTGGTAAACCATACATGAATAAGATAAAAAACGTGAACTAGTAATTATGGAAAAACTGAAGGATTAAGAATAAAATCATTTAATATACAAGTTATTAAAAGTCTAATGTATGAAACAATAGTGCTTTTGTTTCAGAGTGTACATGCTTCGTTACATGTGATGAATTTCGAAAGAATTTAGAAATAATGTGAGTTTCACACTTTATGACCTAGTGAGTCAGTTATTTATTGTTGCATGTAAAATCAACAGGTGTGTCTAGTTGACTAGATGAAATATTGTAATATACAACGGCCAGATTTTCTAAAGGAATACTGGTACAACTGGTATATCATCACACGTCGTATAAAAAAATTAAAAAAATATAATTTAGTGATTGAAACGATATTGATCTTGGTTCGTCAAGACTATTTAAACACTACAGACGAATTCTAAGTCTATACACATTGAACGGTTAATTACGACTGAAAACGACTATCAAATCGAGACATCTGCGATATAATTTCTATCGCAATCGATGAATTTTCCAAACAATTCTCGACCAGAGTTGGGCAAAAATTTAATCGAATAACGGGTAAAAGGTGAAAAAACTTCATTTATTTGTTTCACAGTTCAGAACAGTTTTACTTCGTGCGATACTTTCATTCAGTATTCGGCTAACACCGTTCCGTGCAGTAATTTCTTCGTATAAATAACGGTAAATTGTTCGAATAAATAGACAGAATAATTTGTTGCGAATAACGAATAATTATTATCCTGCTGAAAGATTCGACTAACAAGAATTTATTGGGGTAATTATCTTAGACAAATATTTATTCGAAACAGTTCGAATAATTCCCAACTCTGGTCTCGAGTAGTCGAGCTCAACTCATTACGGCACAGACATAGTTCAAATTTTTTGTTGACTCTAATTCGAGACTCTTAAGTCGGGGGTTTCAATGTACATAATACACCGGTAACCTTTAGAAATAAAGGTTCAATGATTACTACCATTATTTGAAACGATTATTATCCGACACTCTCGGAAATATGATCTTCCACAATATTGCAATATTTATCTCTCTTTAATTCTCATTGCATTTCTGATTTTCTCCAGCGCAGTTAGTATCAACTAGGTTTTACTACATTCATGAATTTCAATATAGAATAATATTGTTTTTTTTATCATATAAATTACGCAACAGTAATTGCCTGCCCGCATATAAACGGGGAAATAAATAAGTTATTTAACCCGTAAACATGCGATAAACGAATGATCTTTTATCCGATACACACAAGTGACCAATCATCCAAGAGTTCTTGTTCTGATCCGCGTGTCATTGAAAAAAAAATCGCACGTTTTGAATATGCAAACGTAGAGTATGATTTTAAAAGCTTCGTGCACAATGGACCGTTGATTACTCGAAGTAATACAGAAACAACTGGTTATGAATAAATGCATTTTCGAATATCCGAATGATCAGAACAATTGCTGAAAATATCTACAGACATAACAGAAAATAACAACATTCTGATATAACATGGAAAATTATACCCGTAAAAGAATGGTCGTAAATTTATGTACCCAAAATTGTAGGTATTCAATTGTAATAAATATAGATACTCATAGTTTTATATTATATTTAAGTACTTTATTAGTAGCAATGTACTAATATTATTTACTAATATTATAATCATATATCTGTAATTGTAGGTATATAATTTTAATAAATACAAGTATTATATTTTTACTAGTGGCTGTTTAAGCCTTTTCTTCCCTGTTTCACATTCTTTATTGTTAACTTTGTCAATTTTCCTCACCACATTTTTGATCCCGAATGGTAAATTCAAGTAATATGTTACAAATCGTTTTCTCTAAAACCACGGGAAATATTTACTGAAATTTTTTTAATTCTGTTATAGATTCTTACAATTATACTTTCCTGTAGACACATTTCATAATTACAGGTGTCGTTTTTGTATTTGAGGTTTAATACACGCTTTTACGTTTATGCCCTGACAAATGGCGGTTGAAAAATAAAGAAAGAATTCACGGAGGTCACGCAGTATGCGGTAGGCAATTTTGGAATTATCATAGGTACTTCGCAGAAGCGAATGTTGTACGGGAAACGTGTATTTTATAAGCCATAAAGTAAGTTTTCCATTTACTGCGCCTATCGCGGAAGCGTTCTAAAATTACACAACGTATAAAGATCGTTTTCTGCAAACACTCGTCCTTGGATATTTGTTTGCCCGCCGTAAACGAAATATCGATGTTTAATGTTCTTACGGCGCACGGTAAACATTTTACGGGGCAAATGTAAACATTTTATTCGGTGAAACCGCGTGCACTCGTGGGAAATCGAATATTAAGACCTAATTGCCAAAACTGAATTTCGCGAGAAATTGCCCCATGAAAATTGCGGAATACGTAGTAATGGGCTTTCCCCAAGTTTTTCCTCTTAAGCCTCACTTGCCGTAGTTTCGCAAGTTTCCAAAGGATATGCAACGTACAGTCGAGGAAATACTGCTTTACAAACTTGCCGACAATGTTGCACGTTAGAAACTTGGAAAACAATATTTCTCGGGTCAACGTCTTCTTCGAAACTTTCAAAGATTTCATTTCCGTTTATCGGTGCTACGATATTCGCAAGGAACGTGATTTCTGTTCATATTTTCTCAGTGTTTCTTCACGGATGATTGAAGAAGAAAAATCGAAAAGACTTCTTTTCCTATTTTCTTTTGTATCTTATTTTCTTTTATATTTCCTTATTATTTTATCATACTTCGGATGAAACCAATTGTCCATTATACCGTGACTTTTTACAGTTTGGTAGAAGATACTGTAGATCCTTTATTGCATTAAGAGCGAATGTATGAAATGGACTCAATTACCTGTTTGCTTTATTAAGACCGTATATTTTCACGATACTTCAATGTACCACTTACTTGCGTCTACGTTAGCTTGTCCGAGACTCGACAATATTTATCAACGTTTTCTGCGATCGATTTCCTCAACATAGGTCCATGGACTAATAGTTCTCCGAAGATTGTAATAAGTGATAACCTATTTTAACTGCATTATTTCATATTTTCATTAGTATTGTTACCTATTATTGTATTTTATATTTCACCTTATTCGTCAGTTTCGATCCTTAATTTTTCCTCAATTTTTTAAAAGTATTTTAATGTATTACGTGGTTACGTTGCAACGTTTGTATTTATTTAATATTAACACTAAATCTACCAACAATTTATATCTACCTATTTCTACGGAAACAAAAATCATCTTTTTCACAATTGGATGCGGGAAATAAATAACTTTCAGATAATAATGAACATGAATTATTATTTTTTTTCATTTTAATTCCTTACAAGAACATGAATGAGTCGCAGTCTGATGTAATCTGTGAAAAGAATGAATCGTGGTTACGTTTCTTCCGCATCGTGTAAAAATGGTTCAATGACCTTGAGAACGACGTATTCCCCAAATGCTATTGACACGACTGTCCCCGTCTCATCTTTTGCCGAATATGGAAATCCATTTACAACATATTTGCCGTCAAGGTCCGATGCCAAGAAGAGTTTCATTCCAAACTTGTCACAGCTTTCTTCGGCATGCATCGGACAAATCTGCACCCGACTTTAATTGGAAATAACTATTCGTCAATAATAATATTTCCAGCTGGTTCGTGCACGTTGGCTTCGCTGAAAGTTCACGAAATAATATAATACGGAAAAGTATGAAATTCAGTTATAATTAAGATACGAATTTGGTGAATTTCTGAATGCCACAGAATGAACTATCTCAAATCCAAATTCCGATACGGACAAAAACTTTGTTTCTCAAGTCGTTTTCTCTGAGACTTGTCCCACTTTATTCCCTGAGTATTGTAAAAAGGCACGAATAAACCCTTTTAATACCTCTGCCTCTCTTACTTAATGTTTTTCTTACACCGAACGGACCTATATTCCGTGGAATAGTGTCTTGGAAATTCGGCAGATCGTTCTTTGTCACGTTCTCTTGTGCGGATCCTATTAAATGGGATTTTATCCCACAGTTCGAGCGTTGATTGATGCCCGCTACAGTCCGCAATAGAAATCGACGTTTGCTGGGGACCGTTCTTTAGTTAATACGTCCATTTTTTCCGGACATTATCTACGACGATATTCTATCAACGTTCGTATACCTGATTTTTATTATTATCACACGGCTCGATATCGATGGAATTGCCACGAAGACGTAATCTAATTAATTTCTCTCAGTAATTAAAAGTACGTACAGCAAAGAATGAAAACTTCAATAAAAAACGGAATTAACATTTCCTTAAATTATGTAAGTCAGTTATTTAATGATAATTGTTTCTACAAAATGTTAAGGCTATGTAACGTTCTAATATTTAGCATAACACATCTGAAATTGAAGGATAATTAACAATTTTGTCTTTACATTGTTACCTTATCTATTGTTTTTTACCGAGTAAATATCAAAGGGAGGAAAGAGTTGAAACTGAAGTCTAAAAAAAGAATTTTATTATAACACGTATAATAGCCTTACGCGCTCTACAATGCACGCGATTTAGGTCTCGATGTCAGACAAGAAAGGTGCGCTTAGGTAGAATTTAAAACAACAATGGGAAAAATCGATCTGCACGGTTCACTAGTCCAGTTTAGCTAACACTTAGTTTCTATTATCAAAACACGACACAAGTATTGAAGCAGAATGAAAATATAAAAAGGTGTCAAATAAAAAGAGAACGATTAAAAATGTCAAAAAAGATGTTTTATGATATTTGTATACACTACCGTCGTTAAAATGATGAATTACAAATTAAGTTATGCAAAAATTCCTAAATCGTTCTAAAATTTTTTTTTCAATGTTATACAGAATTTGAATATTTTCCTTTCATTGATTTCCTTCGACTCTTTAGTGATAATCATTTGAAATACTATGGGTTAAACTGTTAAAAGTTATTTAATTGAAGAACATGCAATGAGGCATTTTTCCACAGCTACATGAAGCGTAAGTAAGATAGACTTACTTTTCCTGCATTCGAATGGAAACAAATTGTTTGTTTTTTCACAATTTATTGCATTGTGTTTACATTAATAAGTCAAAACAATTAGGGTCTACTGATTGCAATTTACTATTTATAAATTCTTTTTTAAAAAGTTTCTTTATTACCACAAAGAAATATTGATCGTAATATCTCTATTAAATGTATATAAAATAAACTTACTTTTCCTACATCCTAAATGAAATAACTTTTTAATTTTTTTCGTAATTTATTGCATTGTATTCTTCAACTCTTTAGTAACAATTGTTTCAAATACAATGGGTTAAACGGTTCAAAATTATTTCATTAAAATACTTGCGATTATGCATTTTCCTTCGTACTTAACACGTGACGTTGCAGGCTTTATATTTCTTTTAACTACCTAATTTGTATAAATCCCCGCGAGAGATTGCGATAATCAAAGTTTTCGAAACTCCGGCAATGGCAGAATGGATTTTAGGACACAATGTGCGGCTTACGTTTTATATTATTTACTAACTTTCGGGCATGTAGGAAGTTATTTTCAAACTCATTACCCACGCCAAATATACATGTGTTCTGCCGAAGAACGACGTCGACTCATCCACATGTAAAAAAACCGTGATTAACCTGATAAACAATTCGAATAATAGCATGGCCGGAAAATACGGGACTATCTGACTCACTTAATCGACGAATCCATGAAATAGGCCATCCATTAAAATCATTTGGAACAATTTCAAGAATATCTGCAACAAGTATCACACAAGACTCATTTAAGCCGCATAAAAACAGGTACATCATAAATTCCCTCGAGTTCGTCGTAGTTTTTATATTTCGTTTACACTAACAGCATTCATCAACTTCAATTTTTGTTGAATCTTAGCATTAAATATAATAATAATAATAATAATAATAATAATAATAATAATCGATTGTATGCACATTTTCTGAACAAAAAATAAAATATAGTAATCGTTGAACGAATTTAAACGGCATTGATAAATTCCAGTATAAAATTTAAGTTTAATACATTTTCTCTCGTAAATAAACTAAAATTAAATATTAACTTCTTTTAATTATTGTATATTTAGTATGCAAAAACGGTGTATGGCTAAAGATTTCAGAGGAATAATTGTACGTGCACTTAAAAAATGTATTTTTGAAACTTCACTCAGTCAATATTAATATGTCAATATGTGTGTTTAATATTAATTCACTTACTAATGTTACACTGTATCCCGTTAAAAAACTTATATCCTTTTTTTGATTCTGATAATGTCTGATATAAATGATTAATTTTTAAGTGTGTTCGATGTCATTCATTTATTGTAATAAATGAAAAGTTCATAATTATAAGATGGTCGTATAAAATTAAACTGTCTTTACTCATTTCCATACAAGTTAAATTCTATAGTATTTTCATAACTTCATAGTCCCTTTCCTCCTTTAAATTCGTTTTAAATACCTTCTCTTGAACTTTTGAAAATATCTTTGCATTTTTTCAGGTGTATAAGCCGAAAGCGCATTGTATAGTTAGTGTAAAATAAATGAGTAAGCTTATGTTAATGTGTTAATGTATTACAAGCAAGGAATCATGATTATCGTGACCTACCATTATAAGTAGCACATAATTCATTCTTAGTCTTCCTGTTATTAAGGTCCTATTTGTTTCATTTAGCGATGTCGTGTTAGATATAAAGACAAGCAATGAGCATAAATCACAGGTCCATTCCGGTGTTATATATCTGGCAGGTTTTATTGCTTTCAAACTAACACGGTGTTCTGTTTCAATACTCATGTCAAATTTATTATATATTATTTCATATCTTGTATATACATACTTAAATAATGTGAGTCGTTTATCAAAAAGTATATGTATAATTATCACGATACGAAGACCTGCGAACGAAGCCGATTTTCCTTAGGTGCACGCGCACTAAATGATTTTTTAATCTTGATTTTATCGGAAATGAAGCCCCGTACAAAAAAAAATATTATATATTTTCTACTGAGTTTTATATGAGGAATCACCCCCTGGCCGGTTGAACCACGATTTCGGAAACACCCTGTATATCAAGATATATATGATCTTGAGTCTTATCAACTAGGCAGACTAACGCGAACATAAAACATAGTAATCTTATTAATCTCGAACTTTGTACTCTAAACTTTCTGAACTCAATATAAAATCAGATATTATAATCAATAATGGATTATACAGTTCTTGTTGTTAATAAAAACCACGGAAAACTGAGTGACAAGTTTGCAGAAGAGTCTAACAATAAGATATCTGCCTGTTTCTGTAGAACAAACTTTTTATTGGAAACGTAGCTTTCCCGTCGGTTTACGCTTCTTTCTCATTTGTTTTCGTCCGAGAAGGTATGGTGATAGAGACCCGAAACAAAGGCGGTAGAATAAGAGAGAATGGTTCCTATTCACGGCAAGCTACACGAGAGTCGTAAATTAGATAACAAGTATCAAGTGTTTCTCATGAAGAGGCGTGGAACTTCTACGGGAGAAAAATTATTATTACATCATTCTTTTGTTACCGCTATGAACTTAACGTTATCACACCTCTTACAGATGAATAGCGATGAAATTATCGAGCTTATTGTTAGCTTGTCAATAACTATCAAATAAAAATAAACACATAACAGCGTTAAAAGATTGGACTGTGCGAATTTCCAATCATTTTATCGCGTGTAATTTCTCGTAATTTTTCCGTAAAGTAATGTTAATTCGAAATCCTTTTCGTTAAAAATCATACAATAACGTATAAAGTTGTGTCGTACGAATTCTCAAGTGGCATGATATAATGAAACTTTTTATAAACCCTTCGGTAAAACGATTTATGAATTCTTTTATTAAATATAATAAGTAACATATTTTTCTTAAATTCAAGAATAAGTTTTCTATTCCAACTTTCCTAATAGGTATTTATTTAAAGCATTGTATTATACAAGTTCCCACTTCATATCGTGTAATTCCTTTTAATTTTGCGGCAAAACGAAATTCCAAACCTTTTCGATTAAAAAAAAGCACAACACCTTCTAAGAATTTCCAAACACATGGTATTAAAATTTTTTTTAAGTTTTCTGTAAAACAGCACTACCTATAAATCCTTTTATTGAATATTGTAAATAACATAATCTTCTGAAGTCTTAGAATAAGTTTTCTATTCTAACGCTTGAAATAGGCATTTAATTAAAAGAATCAGAGTTTTTTGTTTGCTGCTAACACATTACTATGGACACGTTTGATACCTACAATTCCTTGTGCGTGACTGACCCTTCTCGTAGTTACTATAATGGAAATAAATGGATCGAGCTTTGCAATTGAATTCTACAATCGGCGTATTGAAATGAACCAATTCACGCATGGTCATCTTTTTATAAGTCACCCTTGTTTTGGTTCCGCTGTTTTTGTTCATTTATCCTGTTTATTAGTACAAAGAAATATTCATCAAAAGAGTTACATTAAATGTTTGTAAAATAAACTACCTTTCCCTGCATTTTAAAGGCAATCATTTTTCAATTCCTCCACAATTTGTTACATTGCATTTACATTAATGAATCAAAATAATTAGGACCTACTGGTCAGAATTTATTATTTACAAATTCTTATATATAGATATATGTAGGTATATGAATGTATGTGAAAAAAACTTACTTTCTTTGCATCCATAAATGTTTTCACAATTTATTGCATTGTATTTACGTTATCAAGTTAAAACAATTCGAGCTTGCCGATTGCGATTTACTATTTCCAAACAATCGATAACGCGATAAATAATTGATCAATTTGATATTTTGACAAGCTGTTAAGGAAACCTTATCGGCATTATTGATAGCCGGCGAAGTTTCCTAAGGATGTTATTTGGAGTTTTCTTTGATTTAGGCTTTTGCCGGCCTTCTTTTCATGAAATACACTGCGTCATGAATTAATGCAGCGAGGATCCCCTTTATCTGCCTTTAACATGGAGCAATGGTTTTCTTCGCGTGCCGTACGAGCATCAGCAAGAATGAAACTTCAAGTGGTGCTTTATTTATTTAGGATGCTCTTACTGTCCGGGAAAAGACACAATGAACCGTGATGAGTGGGCACGAGACGGGAATAACAGGTCATGAGGTTAACTAAGGAAATGAGGAGAAAGTGAACATGTTCGCTTTAATGGATTCAATGAAAATCGGATTAGCGGGATGAGGGGTAGTGAGAAGTAAAAGGTAGCTCAAATCCCGATCCTTTTATCGGCTTTACTTATGATGGGAGTGGGAACAGTTAACTGTCGAAATACTGTTAAGTAAACACTGTTGAAATACTGTCGAAATTAAATGACATCAAGTGTCTGCTGTATTCATATTAGTTTTGCAAAAGCAGACAGCTTTTTACAAGATTGCCGTTATGAATACTTTAATTTCAGATGTCATTTTCAACAGGAGCCTGACATTTTTTGCATTTTGTTTCTCTTTATGCTTCTTCTAAATTACACAAGTGAACATTATTTCTATTTCACTATGCTAACCTGCTGTTTTCTTTCGATTTAAAAGTTGATTATTTGTCAGCCGAATTTTTACAAAATATTTTAGCATAAAGCAACAATCAATATTACGAGCACAATGTACGAAATTCGGTCTTATACAGTTACATTATACTTTTTATATGTATTAAGCAAAAACTTCCAATACGACAGGAAAAAGAAAGGAAGGACCTATGGTAAAAAAAAGCTTGTCTTTCGTAGTCTAATTTTATACGAAAACTAATAGTTCTGGTACTTTTGTTTGGCAGACGACGATGCCGTTGAGAAGCTCAACACGATGAATATCAATGGCAGTGAGGAATACGAGTTGGGCGAAATCGAGAAGACCGAGCTAAGTGTCCTGTGGAATACGACGTACATCGACGTACCCATATCTTGTGATAAGTTCCTGGCCCACGACAGTGTCCTTTCGTCCGGTTGGTTCCAGGGAACCATATACTCTCTCTACAGCACGATATTCCTGATGGCACTTGCCGGTAATGGCCTCGTCTGTTATATCGTATACAGCAGCCCACGGATGAAGACGGTCACGAATTACTTTATTGTCAACCTCGCCGTCAGCGACATCCTCATGGCTCTCTTCTGCGTGCCTACAAGTTTCATCAGTACTTTGATCCTGCAGTACTGGCCCTTCGGCCCGGAACTCTGTCCAAGCGTGAATTACTCCCAAGTACGTGAAACCCAGCGGTATCCTTTCACGTACATTTTCACCGTCCTCTGACCTTTCGTAATTCAGACTGACTGCCAGAGGGGCGTAACTAGGGATGTCGTAATGTCAACAGGCAAAAACGAAGCAAGAACAGGAGAGAAAGGGGGGTAGTCTCGGTTTTCTTTTACGAGAAGTCAAGTTTCTTATGGTGATAGAACACAATTTAATAAAGGAAAGCTTCCAAATGACATAACGCGTACTTGAAGAAGAAGAAGAAGAAGAAGAAGAAGAAGAAGAAGAAGAATCAGATTAGCTAGTATTACAAAAATAAAAACTTATTATTGTAGATTTATTCATCGTTATATCGGTAATGCAGGGAGACATTGTTATCGGCAAGATCTCGTCATCACAAATTTATCTGCAGATTATCTTAATGACTGCGTCACACGAAACTTTATTACATATAATTACAATTCTGAGGGTTTTTATGGCGGACCGTATTCAAAAACTTATTAACAAGATCCTTTAAAATTCAATTTCAGTTCAGAGTTGAGCTAAAATTTTTCATTTTAATGCACACTCATGACTATGTGTTGATCAAATCACTATCAATAATTAATCAATATTCGTGAGATTATTGTAAAACATTATTATACAAAAATGTCATGAATGATTTTGTAATTTCAGGCTGTATCCGTCCTAGTAAGTGCATATACTCTCGTTGCGATTAGTATAGACCGTTACATCGCCATAATGTGGCCCCTAAGACCACGAATGAGCAAAAAACATGCCAAACTGCTAATCCTCGCAGTTTGGATGCTCGCACTGATAGTGTCCTGTCCTATCGCCATCGTTTCACGGCTTTTTCAACCGACAGATCGATATAAAAGGTGCAATCAATATGTGTGTCAAGAAGATTGGCCTTCCCACGAACAGAGGTTAATAGACATTACTTAATTATCAAGAAATTTTTGTAGCTATTTTACAAACGCTGAATTCAAGATTATTATCGGATCATTAAACTGTATATTAAACTATAGATGAAATTAGATTGTTAAACTGGATTAAGCATATTCTTATTTTCTAGTTATGCACGTTATGACTATTTTGTTCGTAAAATAAGAATTTTAGATTTTCGTTGTTTAATTCCTTACGTTATTAAATGTCTTATAAGGTAATATTTCTGAAACCAAAAATCAGGGTGAGTCCTTGAAACGACCTTAAGGACTGAGCTTAGAAAAAAATTATAATATACAATAAATGATAGACATTATATAAAGATATTATGTAAACAAATATTATAGATATTAGAAGTGATAATATTTTCGTTTAGTTTCAGAAATATTAGTTTATAAACTATTTATTACTTTTACTGTATACGCGTGTAAAATACGTCATATTTTTAATCAGCTCTATGATAAAAATATAGAAAGACTTTTTTTTAGTTTTGCGTATTTAATAACTTTGACATTATAAATGTACGAAATCTACGATGTAAAAGATACACATTATCACTTCCAGATATTATTACTCCATCGCTTTGCTAGTGGTTCAGTACTTGGTACCGATTATGGTTCTCATGTTTACCTACACAAGTATTGCGATCATGGTTTGGGGAAAACGACCACCGGGCGAAGCTGAGAACATCCGAGATCAAAGAATGGCTCGTTCAAAACGAAAGGTAAGTACTGTTATCCTAATTTTCAACTTGCACGTGTCAGTAGAAAAACCTTTAAAGTTTGACAAAACTACTTCAAGCCAGTACGAAAATGTGGAATGCATAAAATTTTGACAGCGAGGGTAGCGATCAGCAATGTAAAAAGTCTCTTAATTTCGCGTGAGAATCATGTACTTATTCAAATACAAGCTAAAAGTCCAAGAATATCTGGGCGAGAAATATATTCGACAAGGTTGAATTCGTTCGAAATTCGTCGAATAGTTCCTGCGTGGGTGAACCTGCCAACTACCCCCTCGCTTCCCTCCCCACCTTTTCCCTGTTTCAACCCAGACTTTAAAGCCCTTCGTTGTCACCAAAGGGTTTTGTTCGTGTCCGGACATCTATCTCTGTCATTTCCAAAATAGTGCAGGACCGTTTCTTATTGTACTGTTCCAAATTTCTCTAGAAGGTTGCTACATTAAATTAAATGGCGACCGAGAAGGAACATTCGATTGAAAATGGTTAATATTGTTTAATATTACAGTTTTTATGAAGTATATCTTACCCGATGAGATAAAAAGTATTTCGGTGTAACAGTGTGTTTGTTACAGCATTCAGTTTTAAGTCTTCAATATTACTCTTTATAAAAATAATAATGACAAAATGGAAGGCTGCAAAATGAATATTTCTTAAATTATTGTTTTACTGTTCTAAACTACAAGGTACGCGACCAAAATAATTAAGTATGTATGGAAATTCGTATCTCCAACAGTGTAGTATAGTTAATCCAATGAAAAATATAAAATATAATGCACTTACGAGACAAACATTTCTTGGTTACGAAATTTTTCTACACATCAAAACAATCCTCGTAAAAATGGTTCCCTGTTTGATTCACTAAATCTAACGGCCGTATAAAATGTAGTATCGGTAAAGATGTAGTTAGTTGTAAATCACTGCGCTTGAAATTACGTTAGAAAATACGATTTCGATTAATCTTTGTCGATGTCAATTAGCGGCTGATACATGGGTGTTTGAAAAGCGATAAATATAGATTACTCATTCTCTTATCGAATAAAACGAGGGGGAGCTTTCATCGCCCTTTAGTGTAGAAAATCACGCTTTCGTTAAGAAATATAGTTACTCCGCAAAGCTGATTTTCTCAATAAAGAAGCTTTCTTATTGAAAAGATAAATAGAATTAACATTACAACTAAATGATTATCAATTGTACAATAGACACATATTTTACGTGTTAATTGATATTTTTATACCTTATATTTTTATATTTAACTTTGCAAGGTAAACTATTCATTTAAACTACAGCTAACAATTGTAAATCGCCAACGAAATTACATAATTACATTTTTATTGCTACTATAATCTTTTAAAAAATCTTTTTAACCGTTCTAAAATTTTATTTTATTACAGAACTTATAAGGAACATAAACTTTATACAAAAAACTGTATTCTTAATTGAGAAAACTGATATGTAAGATGCAACAATATTTATGCATGTAAATACATTCTCTTTATAGACCTGTGAATACTATGTTGATACTATAGGTTTCGGTATGGTTACCAAAGCCACGTTTCTTATTCCGTCAGATCATGAGGAAGTGTAAGCTCGAGCTTTTGCGTTACCCCAGGAAATTGTATCCTAATCCCATGATTTTTGCCTTCCATTCGAATACGGTTATCCACGGAGAATCGATCAAGTACGCAAAATCTGTTATCAAAAGCTAAAGCTCACCCTAAGTCTTCTGCGCCTAAAGCAAAACCTTGAAATAAAGCAAACTTGGGGATTTCGCGTGTCAGTCTGATTTTATGTCAAGGAGAGGGAAGCAATTTCTAAGATCTGTGTCGGTGAAGTACCATGCTGAACTCAATATAAATGTGTAATAAATACACATTTCAAGATTATAGTATCGTAATTAAGAAGGAATATGGTTTAAATAATTAACTGCTCCAATTGGTTATTGAGGAATATAAATAAAAATTGATTACGTTACGTTAGTATTATACTTAAAAGATATTTAAAATGATATATTACATTTTTACACTTTATTATGTCAGATGTAATTTATTTACCATTTATTAATGTTTTTTGATTACTTTAGAAAGCAGAGACAATTTGTCAACTTTTTATATGAAAATTGGTTTTCTTAGCCTTCAACAAAAATAAGCGTTAATTTCTCTTCTTCTGGTGATATAAAGGAATTTAATTTTTTATTTTTATATTATCTTATTTCTAATATACACCTTTGTATTAATTTGTTAATTAACTCTCAAAGAAAGAGTTTTTACTTGTAATTAGTCGATTATAAATCAGTTTTTTAGTCAAGAAGATTTCCAATTATACTCATCGAAAAACTTTTAGAGTCTTGAAAAAATAATGTCGATAACTAAATTAGGGTGTATAAAAATTATTTGCCACGAAAACACGGCTATTTTTCTATATACATCGGTACAACATAACTTTTCAATTGCTGTTTGTTTGAACGAAAGGAGTTTTAGAGGAAAAATAAATGAATTGCCGTAATTCTCGTAGTGCAAGAAAAATCCTGCTCCTACGACCGTTGGATGTTTCGACACAAATTCACTGGTATAAAAGGGGAGTATGTAGGTGTAAGTCGGGAAATACAATATAAGAAAAAGTCCGGAAGTATTGGCTAACCTTTCGCTGTATGCATTTCCCAGAAAGGTGAGGGGTAAAATTCGAAATTGCAGTGGTCGCTGCGAGAAATGTAGTAGAAACACGTAAAAAAAGAGAAGTTCAGAAACTCCAATTGGACAGACACTTCGTTCTACGAAGTTTACAAAATTTAGTCAAGACGACGGAAATTATTTTGCAGCACGAATTCTGACAATAAAATGGAACTTTACAGACTAAAAATTAAAAGTATTCTTGAAATATGAAATACAAATATTCATTGATATCTTGGATAATTCATTTACCAGTATTTACTGTTTCTGATTATTAAAATACCAGCAACAGTGAGAAATTTGCGAGTTAAGCTATGTATTAGTTGCTCGCGAAAATAGGTTGATAATGACGCTTGATTGTATCAACGAGAAATCCTTCCTCGCATGAAACTTTTATTAAGAGCAAACACTTTTTTAGAACTATCTGACGGTAATTTACTCCACGAACGCGTGTTTTACGGAATTGCTGATAAAAAATGTCACACTTAACAATGTTGAATAGTCAATAAAGATGATTTATCGTGAGCTATTTAGCCGTTTAGTGGCACATGCTAAAGTTGTTGGAGGGTATCGTCCACCATTTCGCCGTCAACATCTGCGGATAATGTCCGATTTTTATGGGGAGGATTGAGCCCTTCGTCGCGCATACCAAAGGGTCTTCCGTGCCTCGTGATCAAGTAAAAATTTCCCGTTCTGCAACACATGTCCCGTTTACGTGCCATATTACACCATCAAGATAAAAAATACAGAGAATAGGCGGAAGACACTAAAAAAAGGAAATGTAAACTGTGGTAAAACGTTGATTAACCGAAATAGAAAAGTCGATAAATCCATACCCATAATCTTAATTATCAATCTTTCAAATAACTGATAACTAGATGATGAAAGATTTACGTTAATTAAATGTTCGGGGAAACGATCTTTCTTTTAAACTATTCCTTTGACATAATTTACACGTCCTTAATAAACCTTATTAAACGTCCTTAATAAACGTCCTTACTTAACACAGAAAAATCTTTGAATAACTATCAGACCATTGAATGAAATATTTAATAGCGATGACTACTCAAGAAATGCAGATCATCTGACCCTATTTGTGCATACGTGTGAAGAGAAAAAGAAGGAAAAAGATGATTGAAGATAATGAAGAACGATAGAGAAGTAAGGACGGTCTATTGACGGAGTCATGTTAAAGGTTTGCAAATAATTCAGTCGATACTGACGCATTCCTCGGCGTACTATATCCCATAGGCAGTTTCTCATTTTTCTTGCACATCCCGAGGGAGAAATGAAATAGGGAAGAACATTTTACTGCGTAGAAAGATGTTTCATCGATGACCGATTCAGCGTAGTACTTCCACGAACGCTGGTGACTGCAGAAATCTGAAAAATCGGAAACAACTTTCCAACTGTCTAATTTTTTTTCAGCAGTTTTGAAAACTTAGCGACACATACGATCGAGGAATCTATATCTGATGAATATATATCCTAAACGAATAATTTACGGTTATTTCTTTATTTTTGTAGAAAACTGATCCTATCTCAACATTCTTGTTGACATTAAAAAGGTCAAGCTTATAAAATTATAAAACAATTATAAAATAAACACATTATAACAATACTCCCGGAATAATATAATATTCATAAGAGAAAGATATTTCTATAAAAAGATAGACTTTCAAATCTTCTTACAATAATATAGATACTAATTGTAATATACTACGACAGTGATAACAATATTATACATTATAATAGCGTGAGAAAATTCTGATATCGGTTTTACACTTATACATCGATTTTTACGTTTATACATTTAATATCGGTTTTACATTTTACGGTATATGCCACGATGAAAATTAATGTTTACCAAACCGTATGAAAAGACCACAAACGACAAGCATTCGTATGACACAATAGTTTTTGCATTACTGGAATGGTAGAAAATAACGTGGCAGATAATTGCGTGTATAATTGTGCTGACCTTCAATGGAGTACAAAGGTGCAGCTTGGGGACAACCCGGTTGCAAACGATGTCCTCCGTTAGGATAGAAATCTACGGTCCCTGAGGATCTGGCGATTCCATAAATTCCGCTGTCCGTGTGAACGACGTCAACGAAATGAGCATCTGCAGGGGAGAGGGATACTTCAAGGAAATTGAAAAATGGTCCGGCAGGATCCAGGCCTACAAAAGAAATCTATGTGTAATTCTTCCAGCCGCAGATTTCTAACTTAGGGAAGTGTTTAATGTGAGATAGTTTAAACGGAGAAGTCTTTAAAGGGGGATATACCATTGTAATATTTTTATTCCGATTTAACCTTCTATTGATACTTTCTGTAACGTTTTTAGTTATTTTGTATATTCGATTATGTAGAAGTGTTTAAACGGGGATATACACTTTGTTTTTAAGGTTTTTCGTTTCAGCAACTTTAAGAGAAAAAAATGGTTGACAATAATTAATGCAACGTTTATTATAATAATGTATATCTTCCAAAATATTATATTTTAGTAAATATATTCAGTATTGTTAAGTAGTCATTAATTTTTCAGTAATTATTATGAACAAATATACTATAAATACCAATTTTCACAATATAATTTTTATACAAAAATCCAAATTTCGAGAACTTTCCCGCCAATTTCCGGCAACAATTAAAATAGTTTCCATTATCGTCGTGAAACGTTACGTTCAACAGCGTTAAGTAATTAAAATTCTCGGAGATCATATTACAATGCATTCTCACTCATAAAAGTTAATGAAAAAAGCCCCTTACAATTTGCCGTTGTACAGTAGATGTTCACTTATCGGAACATTAGAAGAATTGTGTATTAAAATAGACAAAAGAATATTCTTTACTCAAATATATTTTCATAGCCAAATTACTACAAAATTAAAATGTGGTAAAATACGTGCAAATCGTTCTGACTGTAATATTATATTAATAATATTCTATTAATAATATTCTAATAATATTCTACTGAGCTGTTATTCTGGGTATTTTAAAAAATGTTTTCCTGCCAAAATCCCCGGCTATATTTTATTATATTTAATACACGAAATAATTTTCTTTACTCAAACACATTTTCATAGGAAAATTACTTCAACATTAAAATGTGATAAAATACGTGCAAATCGTTCTGACTTTAATACTATATATAATACTTGGTATTGAAAGGTAATAATATTTACTGACCCGTTATTCTGGGTATTTTAAAAAATGTTTTTCTGCCGACATGTCCAGCAATATGCGCGCCAATGGAATGCCCGACAATATGAAGTTTCGTTGCATCCATTCCTGCGATAACCATTTCGTTAAGAGCATTGGCCAGTATTGTTCCCACTTTGCTCACAGAAGTGGCCAATTGGTAATAAGGTTTCTTTGAGATACTCCTATAATCCAGTACCAGAAGGTTATGATCGTTGCGCTTCAAATATGCTGCAATTATGAACAAATTATTGTACTTTACAATTAATGTATATCGCTAAAAGTAAAGCCCCAAGGATAATTATATGAATGAAAGTGTTAAAAATGAGTTTATGGTTATATTCAAACAAAAAGAAAAAAGCTAATGTAGAACGTAAATTAACTGTTAAAGAATAATAATGAAAGATAAACTGCAAAAACTAATACGTATTATTGTACTTTATAAGTAACGTATGTCAGTCAAAGTAATATTAAAAGAATAATTTTACATGAAAGAAATGAGTTAAAAATAATTTTATTACAACACTTAAATGAAGACTAAAATGGAGAATATTTACCCGGAAGAAAATAAATGAATTATTAAATTGATTATTAAAAATTCCATAGAATTTTACAAGAATATAAATAGGCGCTGAATGACAATTTTAGTTTCGTAGAGACGAAATATTTCAAATATGAGGCTATAACTAATTAACAGCATCGACGCAAAATTGCAATTAAACGATTCTTTGTTAAATTTACCATTCACCACTAATTGCGTGCTGTTGCTTTCGACACTTTCGGTAAAACCGTGAATGTATAAAACTATCGGTTTGTGATAATCCAGTTTCCGAACAAGTTCCACCGCATTTTCCACTGTCTCGTCCATGTAAATCTCACCGGAATTTCTAAAAGCCGACGAAGTTCTTTAGTTTAAAATGAATACAATGAAGCATTGGAAATCTGCATCAAAACGTTCCTTTAGAATCTTAATTACCCGAAGTAAAATCGCAGGAACATTCCATTTAAATGATCGGTCGACACTGTCCATCCTACGTAAAAGTTGCTTTATTTGTTACATAATTCATTAATTGATCACGTAATGTTCACATAATTTAATCGTTATTAATTTATCAGATAATTAATCATGTAATACTTTGAAAGCACAGAAATCTATTTATCGCTTCTAAATCATTCTAAATAATTATACAAATATAATACTTAAACATATTTTATCCGTATAGTCTCTTAAGAAATTGCAATGTAAAATAAAATGTGCCGATGATTTCGAAAATAGCCTACATAAGTCATTTGTTTTTTGATTGGAGATATTTTGGTTTTTACGATTTTTCGTAAAATTCAGTGAATTAGTGATTAAATTTGCAACTACTTCTCAACAATGGTTTCACACACTTATGTAAATTGATACAACACAAAATGAGTGATAAATTCACTTTTCCCACATTCTTGACCGAAGGCACGTTCGTAATTACTAACACATGTATTGAATTTAATTTAATAATATAATAAAAAAAAACTCACCCTCTGGACTATTGAGTAATAAAATGAACAGACTGAAATACCACAAACCGTTCTCCATGGTTAATAATAAAGCTAAGCTCATTAAGGGTGTACTAACTTATAAGGAAATCGAGTACTACATATAAACGCCATTGGCGAATGTATACCGCTGTAAAATTTATGAGTGTCTGATTACCTGCGTGAGTCGTGAGTTATTATGTGTACCGGGGTGTGCTCGTTTCATCGACGTCATTCGTCTCATCCATGGTTGACAAGGATGTGATAATTCCACTTGCGACACTGAAAAGTCCGATTAAAAAAGATCGAGCTAAGCATTTCGCAATTATAGCGAACAATGATACTTGACTTCACTGTTATGTTTTACATTTTCACGTTTTGGTATTTACGGTGTTCAGCTTTTGTCATTTCAACAGCTTCTACTACTGCATTTAAATTGTAGCAGGAAATGTTTTGTAAAGAATATCACGAAGAATGAACCCAGATGTAGGGTAATTAGTTAATTAAATCGACGCTTAATTAACTGTGACAAGATAAAACGTAAAGCAAGGATTAAATTGACACGTTAAATATTTTTCACTATTTTGGGTTTATGGTGTTGACTTTTTCCTATTTTTACGTTCTATACTGTTGCATTTACTTTCTACCAGTAAACATTTTGTGATGAATATTACGAGAGAAGCAACAGGTATAGAGTAATTAGTTCATTAAATCGATACTTTATTAACTGTGACAAGGTAAAATGTAAAACACTGACTAAATTTAAAAACTAAACTTTAAAAATATGTAACAACTTCAAGTTTGTACTTCAAATGTCTACTATTATTATCTTTGCAACTTAAACATTTTGCAATATATACTTTTTGTAATTTAACATATACAGGGTGCGTCAAAGAATGTTTCATATGAAGTTTGTTCCGTTCAATGCTTGTTAAGAAAATTATGATTCGATGTCCTACATCTAATACAGCAAACTTCATATAAAACAATTTTTCACAAAATTCAAAGTGAACGAGTTATTCAAGGTACCAATTTGTAGTGATTACTATTTTTGAAAGAAACATCGAGAACACTTAAAATCCACAACAAATAAATTGAAACTATTGGATTGTAGCAAATGAAAATTAAGGATTAAGGATATTAAGGATATTAAGGATACTCAAGGATAAAATCACAATTTTTTCAATATTCAAATATAATGATTCGTATAATCAGAAACATTAGAGAAACTATTACCAATAAATATTTCGCCACTGAACGTATCATTCTTTCATGATGTCGTTTTCAATATAGCCAATCAATATATCAACAAATCGTAGCCAATGAATATTTCAATGTATCAATATAGCTATCGTCATTGAACATAATGTGATTTTTGAACAATGGTAAAAACAGTGTGACTTTTCATAGATCGGACAGTTTAACAATTGTACTTTCATGCAGACTATTATGCTGGTGAAAGATAATGATAGGATTGACAGACAGCCTTAAGCAAGGTAACCTCGGTTCTGTACAGTACCGTGGCCCATAATTCCATCAACGTTCGCGTAATCTCATACCCGCTTAATTTATGCAAGGTCGGTTTTATGGGAATGCCCTGCATTATCAGCCGATAATAATTATGCACTTGGCTTGGTGCATTCACTGATCAAGTAAAGTGATGGATCCGCATTAATTCATTGTACTCGGAGATTACATGTATTTACGAACTAATCAACTCCTAATGGAACAAGATGAAATTTTGTACATGTATACATTCCCACTTGTTAGTTGTGTGTCATCAAGGAATAAGCAGTCTATCCAATTGAGTGAGTAACTATTTCTCTAATCACTATATTCAAAACTCTATAAATATTTTAAAATTCTGTATTTTAATATTCTCATATTATTTGATAAAAGTCAAGATTTTGCATTCCATAATAGGTAGCTGTCAAGGAGGCATCTCAAATTTTCTCGTAACAAAAATGGAACAAACTAATTGCATTTTTTGAAATAAGAAATAATAATCTAAAGGGTTTGTCCCGTTAATAATAATAATCATAATAATAATAATAATAATAGTAATAATTATAATAATAATTAATTTTGTAGCAAGAATTACATTACCACGAATATATCACTTGGAATGATAATAATGTACAATTCAAAGTCCTTTATTTTAAAATATACTGTTAATTCATTAATTACAAATTTGAATTACATTCTGAAGTGACTATTTATGACAGTTTTATGTGACTTTCCATTCTTAATACTAAATACCTAATACTTAATAATGTTACTGTTATTTCATAAAAATGAATGAATCTTGAGATTTTTAATAGAAAAATTGTGTTACAAAGAAAAATGAAATTCAATTCACCTCGCATGAAAAATGAAATTGCCTGCAGAGTGTCTACCTTATCCGAAATTATCACTGCTACCACTGATCCTGAAATGTAAGAGGCCAATATCCTTCATGTACAGAAAACGCATCGCCATTTCCTTTTCCATCTTTTCGGATAAGATCGGCTTAATTCTTAATCCACCCCCCATTGACAGTGTCATATTCTTGCAAGGATTTCGAGCAGGACAGCCAGATTTCTTCCTTCAAGAACAATAGTCGTATTAATCATCAACTACAAGAATTAATTATGATAAATCCACGTAATAAAGATAACTATACATTGCCGCCTGTTCATATCTGGTATTAATATTTAATATTAATATTAACATTTTCATATAATTTTATTAGGCAATGAAGCCACTCTCTTTATACTAGTATAATTATTTAAACAATATAATTATCCGAATATAAAGAAGGTCAGCGTATCATGCTTGTGAATATCAGATTATTTTTCTCGAAATATTTCTAACAATTGCAAGACGTTCAAAGAATTCGGAAAAATAATCCTCAACCTCTTACCACTGAATTGGTTTTATCAACAAATGCTTCAGGTATTTTTTTAAAATTGTACAGATGTTATTTACTACCCCCGTACCTGAAATATATAGTTTCTCGAGTTGATCGAGCAATTCCTTCTTTACGAAGAAACTCATTCGGTGAACTCAATCGTAAAGGCTACAATTTTGAGACAGTTATTTGTTTCTTAAGATAAAGTGAGGAGTTCGAAAACTTTGCCGCAAACTATAGTGAGTTCCAAAGTCAAGGGCACTTGACCCGAACTCACTCGCCGATGGAATTCTTATCTGTTCCGCAAAAGTTTGTCTTTATTGTTAGTTATCCAAGAGTTACCTTAACACAGAGAAACAAGTTGCAAATGGCGTGGAATTTAAAGGGTTAATTGTTATGTCTAGGAAATGTCGTTTATTTAAAATGAAATTGAATCATTTCATGTATTTTATTTATTAAGCAGAAAATAACAAATGTCAAAAGTAATTCTATCCTTTCTTAATAGAGTTTGCAAAAAATATTATCGTATATTAAATACTATTGTTATATTCCTATTACAGATATAACGTTTCATTTAGCGCATAATGTTTAATTTTATCTACTAAACAATTTTTTATTTAATTTTATTTGTCTTATATTTTGAGGTTCAACTGTTTATCGTATTTAGTACACTTGCAATAGCCTGGAGAAGACTGAAACACAGTCAGATCGCATCAGGATAATTTGCATATTATCGACTCGAGAAAATGTTAAATCTACTCACTGCTTGAGAGGAAAATGATATATTTCAGGAGTTGCAATTAATGAAAAATGTAACCTACCTTTTGATTTACCGAACTATTTATTTTATTCATTGCTTAAAAAAGATCAACGCAAAAGGGTTTCAATGGGGCGAAATTGTACACAGATACAATAAAAATGTAAATTTTACGAAAGATATGTAAAATATCGTACGAATGTCATTGCATGAAAATATTTTACCATTTGCAGGTTTTTCCTGACAGTTATTAATTGTAAGACTCACATCATGGCTGTTATACAGTGTATATGTAAATGATAAGCACAATCTTTACAAGCTGGTAAAATTCCTTGAATAACGCAAGAGTCTCAATAAAAATGTATGAGAAAATTCAGCTTACTACAAAACAAAACATTAGAAAGAGAATTAGGATTAAGGAATTAGAAAAATTAGAATTCCTATAAAACAAATTAGTTCGCTTTATAATGATATAATTCTGCTGGTAAATACACAGACGTACACACATCACACACATATATATATATATACTGCGCGTTTACGAGCGCACTTCTCTCTCTCTCTCTCTCTCTCTCTCTCTCTCTCTCTCTCCCCCTCTCCCTCTCTCATTGGCGTCCTTCGCCCCTTCACCACCCCCTGAAGACGTCATGATTTTTTAACAATGATGAAAACAATGTCATTTTCAATATTCCTCTTAATTTCGAGTTAAATGTTGAATCAATGTTTCCGTCGCAAAAAGTAAATAGTTCAAAACAATTACGATAGACAAATACGTATTTTGAGAAAATATTCATTAACTAAATTGACGCAAATGCAGAAAATCGTACCACTTTTACACTATTCTTGAAATGTCGAAAAATTCGTCATGGGCATTTTTTGTGCTACAGGATGTAAGTTTCTTACATCAGAAATTCGTCGCTTCCGCCGTGAAAAAGCTTGCTGAATGTGTTTTGCTCGTTGGTTTCATCGGCGTTTTTTGCTCGTATTAGCTAGGCTATTTCCTTCGTTTGTCGCCTGGAAATAAGCACTGAGCCATTTCGTCGAATCGATAACAACTTCTTCGGCTTGATTATCCCCACGATAAAGATCCAGCGAGAAAATCCATCTTCAATTTATCAAATTCAATTAAAAGCCACCGCAATATAGTCTGCTGAGCCTTTGAGAAAAGGTTTAAAGGAAACCGACCAATGCTGCGGTATTATCGAAAGATGTTTTATAAAATCCTATAAACCTTCGTGATAAATTGTCGGGCAGAAAAAAGTCTTACTTGATACCTTGGCAAGAGAAGATTTATACAAAAAGGATTCTTTTCATCAGATTAAACATATATTATCGTACAGGAATTTACCTATAAATATAGTATACTTCTCGCTAATGAAAAACGGATACATTATTTTCGAAAAACCAAATCAATAAATTTATATACATGACATTTCCATATACGTCTTGATTTTACAGATTGGGCAAAAAGACACGAAAAATAGATACTTTTTACGCAAACCTTGTTTATGGATATTGCGAAAATGTTATTTAGACGTATATCATTTGGATATGGTAAAAAATATCTATCAAGTTCGTCTGCATTCAATTTTTCAGATGGTGAAAATGATGATGACTGTGGTGATAGTATTCACCATCTGTTGGCTTCCATTTAATGTGTTAATAGTAAGTAAAAACAAATTTTTCACTAAATAAAAGTTTCAAAAAAGATGTATAATTTGCACATGGTCGGAGTTTCATTTTATGCACAAAAATCTACTACATGTATATAAACAATTATTTCAATATATTTGAGTATTTATGTATATTTCATGTATCAATTTCAATATTGAAAAATCTTAATTTTTCTTATTATCACACTCGACGTAATTTACTATATAATTAAAGTGTATCAATTCATAACGATCAGAAAGACAAATTTATGCATAAATATATATATAAATATAAAATACCCATAATGCATATATGCATTCAATGTACCTATAAATGTCAATGTACCCATACTTAAAAATACCCTTAATTTATATATCTACCAATCTGTATTATACGTTGATTCTTTCAAGCAGTTTTTAAATATTCGATTGCCCGTTGCAGTTGGTGATGGACAACGATGAAAGAATTGGAAACTGGTCTGGTTTACCTTACATTTGGACAGCCCTTCATTGGCTTTCTATGTCGCATTCCTGCTACAACCCTGTCATTTATTGCTGGATGAATGCGAGATTTCGTGCCGGTTTCATTGCCGCACTGGCGCGAATACCAGGAATGCACAAAATTCTTCCGCAGCATGGACAGAACAACTACAATACCAGCGTCGGGGGAATTCCTATGACCGGTAGGTGTCATTCAATTTCATTTCCATTCTGCACCGCTCGACAATTCACGTGTTTAATCGTATTAATCTTTTTAAGTAATTAATTAGCCTTATCGGTTAATCTAATCGATTGATCTTATTAACGACAAGCTGTGAAAACAGTTTTCATAATGTTGCATTCGATAAAAATAGAGAAACAGTTTATATGATAAAAAATGGAGAAGCACTGAAAACACGGCTTTATTTTGTTGGAAATGAAGAGAATAATTTTGTTTAAATTCCTATGACCGGTAGGTGTCATTCAATTTTATTTCCATTCTGCACCGCTCGACAATTCACGTGTTTAATCCTATTAATCTTTTTAAGTAATTAATTAGCCTTATCGGTTAATCTAATCGATTGATCTTATTAACGACAAGCTGTGAAAACAATTTTCATAATGTTGCATTCGATGAAAATAGAGGAGTAGTTTAGATAATAAAAAATGGCGAAATGTTTGAAAACAGGATTGTATTTGATTGGAAATGAAATGAATAATTTAGTTTAGTTCAATGAAAAAGACTGGGTTAGGAACTTTGATTAATAACAAACATTTGTATTAAACATTCTTTAAAAGTAAGAAAAAAGCTAGTAGACGGGAGGAAGTAGTACAAGGACAAGGCGGAGTGATGCATACACCAGGCCAAAGGCTGTGTATTATTATTAAATAAATAAAAAATAAAAAATATATAACATTCTTTCGTTTATAATTACACCTTAATAGTTAGATATAACATTTCCGACTCATTGATTTTCGTCGCAAAAGTTCGCACAGTTTAAGTTATAAATCTACATAAAAAACGTATTGTTAAATTACTTTGTTTTCTATTATTTCGCCACATTTATGAGCCCCCAAAGCCTCAATTAGCTCTTCGTCTTACAATTAAATGAAAAATTATCTGATCTTATAAATTTGAGTATTCATTGTGGGAATTGAGCGTGAGAACAACCAACATGAACAAATGAAATTTTTGGAAAGTATTAACTGACCTTATGAACATTGGAACTGTTCAAGGACGTTAGATTAAGAAATTTCCAGACTCTTAATTTTTTTTGTAGTAAGGCTGTCTTAATCCTTGCAAATAAAAGATCTCATTTGTTTTAGCTTACTACGCCGTTTGTCCGTTTCGTAAGAAATTGACGTTGATAGATCTTGCATTTAAGAGAGAGAAAGCATAATAAATGCTGGCTCATTTATTACTTCAACGAAAGCTGTCAAAACAATTTTAATTAATACGCAAAAGTGCCAATGAGTATCTCACGAGCCTACAACAATTGATTGAATTATCAAAAACAAATTTCTGTAATTTTCATTGACTTCGGATAATCCTTAGACAATTCCTTTATACTCAGCTTTTCGATTTAATCTAGTATTTAATATCACCGGCTATTCTTTTCATTTTGAGCCTTAATTAAAATTTCAATAAACATTTTATAAAATTATAATAATATTCTCCTCTTATGGAGGACAGCGTTCTGTAATTTTCATTTACTTTAGACATTCGTCGGATAACTTCCTAATACTAATATTAATTTTTTACCCTCGATCCAGGCTTTAACGGGACTGGTCATTCTGTTCTACGACGGATAAACACTTGCACAACGTACGTAAGTTTCCGGCGCAAAACGGAAGGAATCCAATGTGCGCCTGTCAGGAGCGTCAGTTTCCGGAACCATGGAACAGTGCGAACAACCTGTCAACCGTTTCATCGACCGACTTTGCATCTCGAATCTCACACGGAAGAACAGATCTGAATATCGTATATACACGAAACTCTCCCTGCTACTGCCTCGACGGTTAAATGCAGTAACATATATGTATGTACATATATTTTTGTATTCTCGGTATTAAAATCAAATAGCGATGTAATTAACATAACAGGATTGTGTATAAATTCTTACAAGAATCGCGATTCATTCAAAGTCAGAAATCAAAGAATTCTTGTCATAAATGTATTCACGGCTAATTCAGAAGCTGGTACTGTAAAATATGTAAAGTAATTATACCATGTTGCTCACGAATCACAAATGGCACTGTAGATTTTAATGTCCATTTAACCAACGAAATGTACACAATGAACTCGAGTCTTGAAAATTTCTTATACAATTTTCACAACACAGCGAAATCTTTACGAATTAATTTAAGACGACATCAAAAAATCAACTGTGGTAATACTGATAAAATTTGTAGCTCGTAATAAATATGCACAGCGTTTCGATTCTCGGAAACGAAATCTGTTAACTGTATGAATCGTCAACAACTTCGAGAGAGTAATTTGCAAATATTCTGCATTCGGAGACTCACCAACATAAGAATTAAGAGAACATTTTTTTAAAAGTAACAAACTTAAATTACATTTTAACCTCATTTCAATTACAACTTTTAGTACTCAACGAAATTTATTTTCTGTTTGCGGAGGTACGCAGGTTCGTTTTCCGTTAATTAAGTGTACAGTATTAAGTTTTTTTAGATATAAAATATACATAGTACTTAAAAAAGCATTGTTGTAAGTTTCTGCTTGATTGTGTACATATTTACAATAAAATTATAGAAATTAATTGAGAATCCTCGCAAAAGGGGATCGTTGTCCGCTATGCTTTATATTAAAGTACGAATAGCAGATACATTTAAATTTTGTATTATACTTTTTAGTACAGTTAAACATTATAAGTCATGTATATACATATAAGTGTATCAAAATATATATATGTCGCAATAGTATTGCATATATCTGTTAAAATATGTCTTCTGTACAACTGTTTCTCGCTTGTATTAATGAATAATTTTATTGCTCATGTACTTATGCACATGCACTGCTGATGTCATGCAAAGTCGATCATATTCGAAGAATATTTTCATCCTTAACGTTGTTATATACGTTATTTACCCAAGAAAATCCTACCATTTGCCAAACACGATTTTCAGTATTCTTCGTTTGGCGGGAACGTGACGTTTTGTAAGATAATTGTAATTTTTTAAGACAAATTTTTATCACGGGAATTGTAAGATTCACCGTCTCTGTGTTGTGCGACGAAGGAAAAAAATATGACTCTACCATATTTCCGAGGAATTTCAAATCGCAATTCTCACCATGTATAAACAGTCATAAATAATTTAAGAAAAACATAGTGGGAAAAGCTTGGAAAATTGATATCTCGTAAAATTAATATCACGATGTTTACTTTCTGTGAAATAACAACTGCGTACTGAATAAACAGCAAAAAACGAAACAAATGTAAAAACGATTTACCGTAATCCTTTGGAAACAGAATCGACAAAAACACTGATTTTGTATAAATATCGCGTGCAGAAAATCTACGATTGAAAACAGTTACAAAAATCGGATAGATAAATGTAAATGTTATATCTATTTATACCATTCATCATCTGTCGATAAAATTTAAACGCTCGTCGACGATAATACTCGAGGTCACCATTGTAATCGATAAAATATATGTGACATCAAATCATTACAAGAAGATTAATGTTTTGTGAAAACCTGAAACATCGTTTCCTTAGCAATAATTTATTGCTACGAATAAACTTTGGCAATAAAGCAATATTGTACATCGATATCCCAGACTTACGTGCATATAATACAAATCAACAAAAAATTTAAACTATATCTCTGCCGTGATGAGTTCATATCGACTACTCGACAAGACCAGATTTCGGCATTATTCGAATTGTTACGAATAAATATTTGTTTAAGATAATTACCCCAATGGATTCTTGTTAGTCGCATGCTTCAGGGGGATAATAATTATTCGTTATTCGCAACAAATTGTTCTATCTATTTATTCGAGTTTACCATTATTCATACGAATAAATTATTGACGGAAAGATATTAGCCGAATACTGAATAAAAGTATCGCAAGAAGTAAAACTGTTGTGAACTATGAATCAAATAAATGAAGTTTTTTCATTTATTCGAATAAAATTTTGCCCAACTCTGGACGAGAGTCGTATACGTAAAATTCACCAACTACCATAGAAATTATATCACAGATGTATGTCTCGATTCGACAGTCGTTTTCAGTCGCAATCAATCGCTCAATGTGTATAGACGCAGAATTCGTCTGTAGTGTTTAAATTGTCTCGACGAACCAAGGTAAATATCGTTTCAATCATACAATTATATTTTTTATTGTTTTATACGACGTGCGATGATATACCAGTTGTATTCCTTAAGAAATTGGGACGTTGTATATTATAATAAATCATCTATATAGTCGACCATACGACTGTGTTGGCTTTATTTGCAACGTTAAATTTTACACATAATCAAGAATTAAAATATAAATATAATAGAAAATCTAAGTAACAGTTACATATTTGTCTACATTTCAGTAATTTCCACGATTTTAGATACTCGAAATTTAACAATAATTCACATTTACTGCTGTTCCTTCAATACAATTCGAATGTGGATTTCCTTCAGAAATAAAAAGTCATATAAGATATATGAATATTATAAAAGTATTTGAAAGTATACACAAATGAAAGCATAAAAAATGTGTACACAATTGCGTTCTACCTTCTCGAATATAATTATCGTACACAATTATCCCACGATTAGTACAGATACTCACTACTCGCGTAATTACTGACGCGATATTACGTGAGATAACACCGTTACGAAATTATGGGCATTATGTATTCTTATCCAGCCTGTTACTTGGGAATAATTACCAACGAAAAGTCTGCAGGATCCCACCGTATTTCGCCATACAGTCTAATAAAAGGACGATTATTAAATCAGATATACCAGGTACATGCATTGTGCTCATAAAAGAAAGAATAAAAGAAAGAATATCATAGCGTAGTAGATATAAACTTCTCGGCAAAATATCAGACTAAGTATTTTTATTTTGGCTACAAAACACAATACAAAGTACACACAATATTTTCTCTAAAAACTCACTAAAAAGTATGCAGAAGTCGTATCAACGTATACGAAATAAAGGTTCGAAGGGATTCCTTACAGTTAATTCAATTTTACAAATTTTCTTCAGTCATCGAATAAATTGACAATCATTTTTCTTCCTAAAATAAACTTTTAAAAAATTTCAAAACAACAGTACTACGCAATGTAATATAATACAATACAGTACAATAGAATTTATACAATTTTCGGCAAAAAGAAAAGCAACAGCTGTGAGGACAAAATTTTTATGAGTTTGTATATTTTGTTTTATAAACTTTCTGGAGTTTAATGTATAGAACAGCGGCACTCATTGTTGATACGACAAGTGTGCTCAGCATCAAAGAGAAAGCGGCGTAAAAACCGCTATTACTCATACAAACGTTAGTATCCTTGAAATTGGCCTTGAAGGCCATCACTCCTGCGTTATCTACGTCGCCGTCTATTTGACTGTTGACTGTACTAAGGTCATCTAACATGATCACTCTGAATCCACCAGCCACGCGAATAGGATCCGCTAGTAAAACTGCAGTTGTATTCATCGGGACATAACCAACTGAACGTCGTCGACGTCGTCTGCCTGGTTCAATTTGCTAGAAACAAAATAAACAATATTTATATGATATTTAATAATTCCAAGAGATGATGAATTATTCAAATTGAATTTTTCTTATTTAGTATTGTCACTAATTCACTGTGAACACTATGTATCTGTGTATGTAATCACCGGCAACTGATAATTTTTTGAAAAATGTTGCATTAATAATAAGAATAAAATCATAGACGACATTATCTGCCTGTGTCAAGAAAATGAACAATATTTATATCATGGTTAATAATTCTAACAGACAATGAATATTAAAATTCGATTTTTGTTATTTAGTATTGTCATTAATATGCCACTTGAATGATTATAAATTCTAATGCCATTTAAAATTCAGATCTCTAAATATATTTTTGATATAAACATCATTGTATTTAATTTACCTGATCCGGATCTGGACACGGCTGGCAATTGGTTTTGCAAAGTTCCACGTTGCATTCGATAAAAAGATCCATTATGTCGGGGAATTTGAAAGCTTGGAAATAAGCATAAGCTATTTGCGTAGCTCCAGTATTGCCCGTGTCGTTGGTTTTTTGAAAAGCACCGAAGAGTTTTGGTTTCAGGATACAACCCCTCTCGTCGGTCAGCATCAACACGTTTGTCGATGATTCATCGCGTGCAATGCAATCTCGTACCTAATGCGAAATAAAGGCACATCTAAAGAAACAAATCTTAAAGTGGGCAAAAATATTCGTTTTTGCAAATAGAATGCATTGTATTATACAGTACACGATAATTTGTTTAATCCTGCTTTTTGTCTAATATCAACGCCTTAGCTGAAAACAAACATTAGTTTCTAGAAAACTAGAATAGAATAGTATTTTTGGAATATTAATTTCGAAGCTCTGCAAAAGATATTTTTTTCTGCACACAAAATGCATTGTAACATAATATTAGGATACAAAACTACGCAATTAGTTAAATCCATTTTTTATCTAACGGCAATCCTTTACTCGTAAACAAATATTTGTTTCCCTGAATACAATGTTTTCGATTACTTGAAAACTGCTGTGTATCTTGCAATGACTTAAATAACTGCAAAATTGTACTTACCTGAAGATCAAAGTCAGGATCTCCTTCGACCGAGACGACCAAGGTCATAGTTTCTCCAATTTTCACCAGTCCATTTGCGGTAGGCGCGAAAGGACCTTTCCCTATTTGTATGTCTAATTTAGCTGACGCCGTGTCTCCGCTAAATGTCACCACTTCCTGATTTAGCATGTCCACGGCGAGACTTATGGACAATGCTTTATTGATGTTACCTTCCCACAAACATCGAACTCTACGAACGGTGTCCCAAACTTCTTGTATTCCTGGCTCGTTCTAAAATGACGAATTAATAATGACAAAGAGAAAATAGATTCAACAATATAAAGGGTGAGTCAATAATTAACGGCATTTAATGTATTTTTTTTATTTATGATGAAAAAAATCTTACTAAAAGAAGAAGTTTAGTTATTTCTGTCCAACATTATCTTAATAAAATTAATGAGTCGGAAGTAATTATAAGGAGTATATTAAAAATATTTATGTTTTAAAGCGATCCCGTTATGTTAAGTTAAAACTCGTTAAAACAAATTGATTCTTTTTCACAGCAATTTGAACAGAAAATAGCTTTTGAGAGATACAAAATATTCTTCACTGATGCATTAAATTTCCGTAGAAAGTTAAAAACCGGGCGTACATTGTAATTGATAATCATCAGATACTTACCATGTTTGAAAGTACTGTTATTAAAGCATCACGTTAAATTACCTATCATCTAAACAATATTTACGGATATCTCAAGATGATAATCATTATTCTAATCCTTTCCTTATAATCAATAATTACGATAGTACATGTCTATTAAATGAGGAATTATTTTTGCGACTTATATTTACCTGCAGAACTAATACATTTTCCAAATATGCTTGACCTTCACCTTCGAAATCGCTGATGAATTGTGTTCCGCAGGAATCTAAACTCACTGTGAAAGAATACTCAGTTTTTCCCGAATTCTGCTCAACGTACCTGCATTCAGGATTTGTGTAAAATCCCTGGAAATTACGAAAAAATTTGATTATCCTTCGTAGCTGCAAGGACTAAAAGTATATATAAAAAAAACGGTACGAACATACATAACATTATATAATAGGATATTTTTATAAAACTATAAAAATATACATACAGGTATAAAAAAAATCTAAATAAGATTTAATAAGTAAAGAATATGACACTTGTTTTATATAAGACTATTTCATGTGTCTTAAGTTGTTGAAAATATGATTTACCTTAGAGTAAATTACACCATTAAATTCACGGTTGAATTCAATAGTAATTGTCATCATCGATTTACCGCATTCGACGTCAATTCTGTGGATATGAGGGGGGTGTTTCAAATCATCATCGTCAGTACCGTCACCAATTGTTTGTCCAGTACTTCCGGTACCTTCTCCTGCGAACAAAGAATTCCATGTAATCCAAGAAACATTACGCTCTCGAATTTAAAACATAAATCTTAATTATTTAAGTACAACAGTAAGATGCAGAAGTTAATTAAAGAACTCGAAATAAATTCGCGTATTGAAAATATACAAAATTAAGTAGATAAAACAAAAATTTATATGATTTAGATACGAATGATATTTTTTTAAACGTAATTCACTATAAATAAACATAACTTCTATAAATATAATTAATGAAATAAAAATGATCTAAAAAGTTAACGTTGTAACAATTTTCTCCGTTGGAATTTCATTGTTGAACCTTGGAAAAAAGTTATAGTTACCTCCAACATTGACATCGTTGCTAGTGCCCCCTTGATTACCTCCTGGCGATCCTCCTGGCGATCCTCCTGGCAAAGGAAACGACGGTGTCGGTGCAGGAGTAGAAACCGGATATCCGTTATTGGTGTTGGTTTGACCTGCCGGTCTGTTGGGAGTAGGGAAACCTGGTGAAGGCCTTTGAGTGGGATAACCATAGCTATCGGTCGTTGGTCGTCCTACCAAAAAGTTTGAAACATCAGCGAAATCCGAGCTGCGGGCAATTCGTCGATCTGGCAGATCCCTACTTACCGGCGGAGGGTGCTGGTCTCGAAGTAGTAACGGGATAACCACCGTTCGCCGGCGGAATGTAAACCGTCGACCTCCCCGGGGAACCGGTTAATGGCGGAAATGGACTCGAAACTGGAGGCCCCGAGGGCCCCGACGGGGGGGGCTTGTACGACGGGGAAGTACCGAAACCTTGAGTAGGTGGAACGTAAGTTGGTTTCGGCGTGGAAAACGATGGTCCGGGTCGTTGAGGGGAACCAGGGGAATAACCGGCGTTCGGTGGGGTGTACGATGGGGATGGTTTTGGATAAGATTGATAATCCGTCACGCTGTTCTGACTCGGGGAGGAATAGTACGGTGGCTGAGGGGTCGTTGCCGGTTGGAACGGCCGTGGTTTTTCAGGAAGTCTCTGACCGGTGTAAGGCGGAAGGTATGCGTTTGAATCGGGCTGTTGCCGAGCTGCGCAAAAAAATCACTCTTTTCAAACACTTTTCAAAAATTCTTTGTTACAGTATTGCACCCTTAGTTTCAGAAGCGACTAAAAACTGTTCAATTTAGAGTTTAAGCAATTTTAAAATCACATAAATTATAATACAATGGACGTAAAGAAATCTGGGCTTTTAGAATTCGTATTTTCGTATTTCATATCTGTAATTTTTTACGTATAAGTCACTAATCGATTCTAAATTAATACTTTATGTGAGAAATTCCTTTTTCTACATTAATTTAAAGAAGACAAAGTCACCTTATTTATATTCTCAAGAATACGTTTGGTTACAGAATCATTAACCTTACATAAAACCCCAAGTGTATTTGTTAAACAAATAAGTATTTCTCTTAGATGAACGACGAAAAGGAATTCTATTATTTGTACAAAGGAAATATTTTCGGAATAAGAACATACGAAAATTAATAAACCATTTCTTATTCACAGTTTGTAAAAAGTTTTACTCAATCTATACTCTTTGCATGTCGTAATATAATTTTTTCATTAAACTGTTTTTTTTTAAGATTTTCAGGGCCTTTTTTTAGAAGGTCAATAAATACTTACTTTTACGGGTACCTTGTCGGTAAATTCCTTGAATCCATTCAAGAATATTTCGAGCCATTACATCCGCCGGCGACGACGGGGCAGCTCGTGGAACACGAGAATAAGCTAAATAATTTCAGACAATTTAGTGTTAAATACCCTCCCAGTCGGTAACCATCTTATTTCCGATGGATTAATTAAATTTCTGAATAATTCCATTACCGATTACATCTTCTGCCCTCAAAAACTGGCCAGAACTTGCGTATACATCTCTTAATTCTATGTTTATTAAAGCTACGGCCACGAATATTGTACAGCACTTCATTGTGTCTCTGAAAAACGAAATATTATGCCAATATTAAAATCATTTTACTCATTGCAATCACAAGAAATTGTTAGAACACATATTTATAAAAAATTTAATCATAAATTACGTGTATGAAAATTATAAATTCTTAGAATACTATTTTTGAATTGACGTATTGCAAAGTTTGTTGAATTATTTTATCATATTTCTTGTTAGAACTGTAATCAGCAAAACGAATACTATCCCGAATTGTAACTGTACGTGTACAAAATTAAAATTGATTCAGCTAAACAATTGTTTCAAACTAATTAATTCTTAATTATCTACGATTTTTCTCACTCACACAATTTCAATCTCCTGTATTTTCTAAACTTTACTACAAACTAACTGAACTTGACTTTCTTTCATTCATTTCCTTCTTTCATTCACTTCCTTTCATTCTTTTCACTGTATCGCTGGAAATTACTTTTCTCCATATCCTACCCGGACTTAACCCTTAATTAACAATAATCGTTTCTCATCTATATAATTTAAATTTCCTAAATTTGTTAAACTTTCCTGCAAAGCTGACTAAACTTGGCTTTATCGTAATTTTTTTATTGTATCGCTGGAAAGTACTTTTCTTTACATCCTTCCACGACTTTACCTTGATTTATTCTACTGTTGACGGTTTTACGTTGTTTTCTTAAGATTCGAAGCATGTGTTTTACGAGCTATCCAGTCTACAACGTTCCGTATCATCTCAACTTGTCCAGCGATTTATAAGCCTGGACCTATTGAGTCTTCCGCCTTCACCTCTCCGACGACCTTGGCGGACTTTCTCATAGGAAGACAGTAGTTTTCACCATTCTGCTGAAACAAATCCGTCACGTGTAATTACCCTGTCGATTTTAACCGTCTACGTAAAGTTATGAAATTTTGGATTCGTTAAATTTATATTTTATTCGTTTTAATGTTTTATTCATATTTTATTCGTTAAATTTATAACTTTCGAAAGTTTTGGATTCGTGTATTCTAACGGTATCACTATTACATTCACCAATTACACATTGAATCGTTGTAACATACTCTGGATTTCCACTAACGCTAAATGTGAAATTAGAAGTGTAATTATAACGTCGTGTTTAACGTATTAAATTTATTTAAATATAACTATAGTATTAATTGTTTTAAACATAATTTTTTGAATTTTAATGTAAACAGTGAATTACCTAACACTTCTGTCTATAATATTCTTTAATTGACTAATAATGCAAATAATTGTGATATCCTGCACGTATCTATTGTAAATCTAATTGAAAACAATGTTCTTAATCCATTAACAAAGATTCTCTTTTTCCACGATTCTGTCCGTGATTTTTTCTTGGAATATTATGCAAATTTACGAAAATTTTTTTGGTATATCTCAAAATTCTTTCAAGTACCTACAAGTGGTACTTTATACCCTGTATAATTTATTTGTGCCGATAACAAAAGAATTAATAACAAAGACTCTTTAATAACAAAGACTTTGCATTAAATTTGTAATAGAGAATTACACTTATTTATACTTAATTACGCGAAAAATTAAGACTGGAATAAATAACTAACTTTTCGGATAATCAGATAATTATATTTTAACTTAAAGTATGGTTATTTATTCCATAAGAATCAATTAAACCAGTTTCTCCGGTTTTGTTTCTCAATTTTTCTCAGCTGCCAATTCGCACATGCTTCTTAACATCATTATGGCAGTAGAATTACTTTCTTTTTACGCTCTGTACTATTCTACAACTGTTTCGAAAGCAATGTAGGCTTGGGAACGTGTAAGAATATTATTATCCCACGAATATTCTTTTTCTTCATCATCTTCCTTATTCAAATTGTAACCATAGTTAGTTCTGTTATACACCTGTTATGTATTAAATTCAATATCTTGAAAGTGAAATAGGGATAATTTGAATAATTAAGATTTTACTGTACTGGATTGAGTAATTCCTTTCCAGTACATCCATTGGCAATTTTTTAGCTAACAAATTTTACTTGTAAGTATAGAATTTTTATTGTTTCTAGAAAACTGATAATTTTAAAATTAGAAAATTATTAAGATTTCTAAAAGAATTCATTGTTTTTTTATTGTAAATTATTTCAGTTGTTATTATTATATATGCAATAATTAAATGAGTAGAAGAAGGTCACCTTATATTCTATAAAATATGTTTCGCTGTATTACTGTAAGTGCCCCAACTGACTAGGGAAAAAATAATATAGAATTCTTTGTTGATAAGAAACAGTTAGAGAAACAGAAAGTCTTACAATTTCTAAACGACACCAACGTTTTTCGATTAATTTAAATTAAATTAAATTAATTATATTCCAATACGGTATCAAAGAAATCATCTTTCAATTATTACATGATTGTAACTGGTGCTAATTAACATTACAATTCAAAACATCGTATGATACTTATGACTGTAATACTTGATCATTATTATTACCATTATTACTGTTATTATTATTATTCTTATTATTACTATCAAATAGCTGTACTACAATCAAACGTAAGCTTATTGTGGCCAATAATCTAAACAGATGCATATGATAAATACATTAAGAAAAAAGTTCATTCTATCGAAGTGGATCGATTGGCAATTTGTCAGTTAACAAGCTGCGTTTTAGCCTCAAGACCCTTCGAAGCCTTCCTCTTTAAAAAAGTCTTTCGTGGCGGTTAAGTGAACACGCAAGCAACAAGAGTTCGTCTTCACGGCTTTTCGTATCGGCGCGATCAGCAACAGGAGAGATTAGTAACGTTGTTGTGATCAATACAGATTCTACGCCACGTGTTTGATGGCAATTCGTGACCGACGATTGGTCGATTTGACAATTTATTGCTGTACGTCAGCAACCCTTAGCCAAATAAGGGTAGACAGATTCTTAGAAGATATTTTGTACTATGAAAAGTAGAAAAATTTCCCCGAGTGCGTATCCTAGTTTTTGGGATATTAAATTAGCGTATATGGAAGCACCAATTTGAGAATTTCATGAAAAATTTTATTAGCGTTATTAACAAGTAATAGTTTTGAATAAAGACCATCGTTCTTTTATTTAATCGATTGAGCATGAGCAGTGGATTCGAAAGAAAGTTCAGTAATTCACTTAAAAACAAGTAAAATCTTACAAATGCACCCTGACAATGATATCTAGATAATTACATTTCCTAAATAATTATTACGAAAGCTGTTGAAGATGTTTTAACTAAATAAACTACACAATTTTTTGGAAAAAATACTACGCTGAAAAGTTTTCCTGAAAAACCCTATACTTTCGGTGCAATAATTTCGTCATTGTAATAAATCTGTACTATACTCTTCCTTTTCGCGAATTCTTTTGCACCACGAATCCGGCATTTTTTGACTATGGAATTAACGTTAAGGTGGATCGTAATAGATTCCTCGAAGAAAGTAGAAGGTCACGCGATGGTCGACGACCTCGGCAACACGCTAATCAAACCGCTACTAATCCGGCAAGTAGACTCACGGTGCTATACTTCTCCCTGAAATCATCAGCAACAGTTCGCTCACGTGCTCATTCACCTGAGCAACGGCGCATCGCCATTTGTGTCTGACTTTTTGACCTGACTTTCCGTCTGAGCACGATTTGAACTGCTTGGAAAAGTTTGAAAGCGAGTTAATTGACTACTGACTTACGATCGTGTACGAATTATCGCGAGAAGAATCATTGTTTTACCATTGCACGATAGAGGATTTGTAAGATACGTCTGTTCTCAAGAAATAGTAGTAACCACTAAACGTACAACTTGTGTAACTATGAAAAAATAATTGTATAGCTTTGTGTAACTTGGAAGCCAGTTAATGTATTACTCACTTACAATCGGGTACTAGTTACGGTGAAAAGAATCATTGTTTACCTATTCTACGGTATAAAAAGTGGACCTAGTACCTGTTTTCCAAGAATAGATTGTAATTGCTCAATTTAGTTTTGTATAACTTGAAAGCCAGTTAATTTACTGCTAACTTACAATCAAGTACGAATTACTGCAAGAAGAATAATTGTTTTCTTATTCCACGGTATAGAAACTCAGACTAATGTCTATTTTCCAAGTATATAACAGTTTGTAATCGCTACATTTACTTTTTTTCCTTCAAGCATTATTTGTTTTTTTTTCATGTTTAGATTAAACACATTTCTGACGTTGTACTAATGGATACACATGAAAGGTCTCACTGATTAATCTGAATTATAATTAAATTCTTAACAAGTACTCTGACGTAATGTAATTTCTTAGTTATTACAGAATGAATATTACTTGAGAATTCTCATATAATATTATACCACAACTTACGCATTTACATACATAATTGCTAACGCACATTATTCCTAACTTTAATTCTACAGGCATTTAATATTGTACAACAGAAAATTTTTTGAAGAAATTCTGTGCTGTAAAAATACTGTATAAAACTGAACTGAAATTTCTCAAATATCTATTCTCGATATTTGCCAATAAAAATGACTATTACCTGGAATTTTGTCATCGGAAAAATATTAAGTAGACGTAAAATAAGATTATCTTGATCCGTAAACATATCCGAGAAGAAAGGAAATTTGAATCCTTCCCAACTGAAATGTGCAATTATGCTGACGGAATGGCCGAGTGGTTTTCACTTGAGCAGGGGGGCATTGTTTCCTATGATTGCTACTCAAGCTACTGGCAATTCCCGTCAAATATCTATAACGCCTGCCATGTTTTGATCAAACAGATTGACTTTACTATTGCCTTTCACGAAAACTTTATCCGTTCACATTTAACGAAGTACTTTTGCAGATACTCTAGCTCATGTGTTTAAATAAAAATTGAAATAAACGAAGATGTAAGATGAAGACTGCAAACAATTGTTCCGAATACTTACAGTTTGAAAAGTACAAATTACATCTTGAAAGTTAAATTTTTCATTGACAAACGGCATGTCTCCAACCTTAATGACATACGTTTAACAATTTTACCAATATTATCAATATTTCTGATAACAAAAAGGACATGATTGACCGTGGAAGGATTTCTAGAGAACCGTAAATTATTCTCGAAATAACTAGATTCCAGCAAATTCAAGCGAATTCAAAATAACAAGAATAGAATATTTACATTGACGTTTAAACTTCCTAATGAGAAGTACTGTAAACTCCGTATTCAAAAAAACGAAATAACAAGTTTAATAATTTTAGCGTTATTATCAATATTTCTGATATCAAAAAGGACGTGATTGACCGTGGAAGGATTTCTAAAGAACCGTGAATTATTCTCGAAATAACTGGATTCCAGCAAGTTCGCGCGAATTCCAAATAAGATGAATAGCCGACGTACGATCAAGTACATGCCGGTCGTCCTCTCTAGGCTAACTAGTTTTCTTCGATCGTGCCATGCAAGATTTCCCGTACTTACATCAATGACAGGTCGTACGGTTAACGGAGGAATCGTGCTGTTGAGGTGAAAGGTGAAAGCGGTGCAGGCATGAAAATCCTCTGTCCCAACGTACCGATGTATTATATAGCGATATACGCGCAATTTCTACGTGTCACGTGGAACCTTGGGGAATATTTCTGCACACACACACGTGTATATATGCATGCATGTGTGTATATGTTTACCTCAGTGACACGCTGGATTCCTTAATCTCGAATGCGAAGCAAGTGCAGCTCGTTAATATGACATTAGCTGGCTTGTAGGAACAGGCTTTCAATTAATTCGCGGTAAACTGCTCTCCAAGACATTAGCGATAAAGATACCAACGAGAGTACGACGTGAAAAGTCCATAATGTTGAGGTATTTTGTCAACAGAGTGATAAGATTTTTCGGAAAATTTCGCAAAAGATTTCGGAATAATTTGCTATAAATTGCGCTCGAAGATATTAATGATAAAGACACTAATGAGAATGAGACATAATAAGTCAATACTCTTGAGAAATCTTATGAATAGAATATTAAGGTATTTATGAATACGGTGTTGCTTAAAATTTTGCACGAAATTTCCGACTAGTTTGCCTGAAATATTAACGATAAGAATACCAATGACAGTAGAACGTAGAAAAGGAATAGTGGTGAACATTATTCTTGTAATAATTTAATGTAAAATTATATACCTATAAATACACGTCTTCTGACTTATTTAAGAAACTTGTTAAAAATGTTTCACATTATTTAATGAAGACAGAAGTAAATTACATAGCCCTTTCATATTTCATTCGAAAAGTTGTGCAAAATTAGAATGCAAAAAATGATCAATAACTGATCTTTTCTATCTAGCATACGCAAAATTATTGCAATATCCATGCGGACGAGGACCATTTGACAAGAGAAATTAACTTTTAAATTAAGCTGCAACGTCTATTATAATATCTATTATGGTGGCGCAATTTCCTTCTATCAGCCGGGCTCCCAATTAATTTTGCTGACGCGTAACTTCCGTTATGGATTAAAGGTTTTATGAAATGGAAACGAGCAGGTGAAACGTTATAAAAACTAGGAAAAGCCAATGAGCGTAAACGGCGCAAAATAAGACGCAATATGCATTCATAATATAGTAAGTAGCACATATTTTGTACACATTTTTAATACACGTATTTCTCCACAAAATATAATACACTAAATAAAAAGGAAAAGGTGGATCTATATTAATTAAAACAAGTCACATATATTTCATTTAACTGTATTACAGTTCTGACTTGTATAATTTCAGTGATTCCTTTAATTGTATGTGAATTAGTAATAATTAATATAGAAACTAGAGATCAATTGATTTATGGTACCTTTTGTAACAGGAAATTTGTGTGGAAAGAAAATAGTTAGAAATTTGTATGATTTTAATGTTCTGATTTAATTAAAACAATTCTCATTAAATTTGATAGGAAAGCTACTCACACGTTTTTACTATGATTGAGTTGAATTATTTAATATTCAAATCGCAAAATATATTACTATATTCGTTATACAATTTTCATTGAATGCTTAATATTATTATTTATAACTTGAATTGATCTTGACAACAGAACGAACTCTCTTTAAATAAAAACCCGTTTAAAGATAAACCTTACAATTTACTAGGGGTGAGTGTTTTTAACTTACAAGTTTCTCTCTACTGTCTTAGCGAGTTTCCTTTCTTGTCCAAGAAGTCCTTGGTTTACGGCATTTAAGGCGTAAACTGTACAAATCCTGTACAAGCTAATTTGTATACGTTTTACTGGGACAAAACCGGCGTGATTTATTTTCAATGAAATCGAATTTAGTTAATTAGAAATAGAAAACACAGATTCTACACACTTTGTGGAAATTTATTTATCAAATTGTTGTTTAATGTATAACTTTTATTAAGTAGTCGTTATAGGTATAATTCCATAATTTGATTCAATTTATTATACCTCGATTCATCGGGAAATAAAATTATTTTTGTAAGAAAAATGTATACGGTAGGGAAGTCTTTAGGTTTATTTTTTTATCATAATTAATATACTTAAATATCGGTTAATATATTTCTTTTTATTATGTTTCAAAACTATATGATCTTTCGTATTTGATCTGCTTCGATTCGCAACAAAAATTGGACAAGGTCAGCAAAGTTCATAGTAATTTACAATTACTTCTTTGCTACACCTATTTTCCATTATTATTTTTTTAATTCTTAAGAAAGCATTATTTACGCATCAAATTGTGCACAGTACAAAATTCTATGACCGATTCGCCAATATTTGGCGTCCGACACATTAAAAACAAAATGAATATTTAGCTAACCACTATAAACTAATCATCGTAAAATCATGATTACGATGCAACGATTATAAACAAAATGAATGCGTAATTTTTATTCGTCCGGCCGTCGGCATGTGAGTTTAACGGCCTATTTTCCCTGTCTTTCAAAACAATGCGACGTTTCGTGTTTGATTTGCCTTAATTCGCGAGTAAAATGTATCGTTGCGTGTCTGGGGAATTAAAAAGTGCCGTCGGGAGAACCGGCAGCCTGTAATTATTGTGTGAATTCCCCGCGTTTATCGCGCTTTGCCCACGATAGTTTGCGGTTGGAGGATTTACCAAGTGCAACGCGCATTGCTTTTCGCCTGCCACTCTAAGCCCACACTTTACATGTCGCTCTGTCCTTCTTGCGCTCGTTCTTTGCCTCGACAAAAATTATCGTAATAAGCCGGCAGATTCTTATTCATTGTGGTAATGTCTCTGAAATCGTCTAACGCGTGTCTGCGTTCTAACGTTATTATGCCTACAATTTAACCGGCTTGTCTTTACCGATGTCACCAACCGTCTCCTTACAACCTTCTTTTTACAAGTGAAATGTGAGCTTGGTGTGAGGAGTTTTGTAAACAATTGTGTCACAAATAAGGCAGAAGAAGCTTAGCAAATGCTTTTCGTGCGACGCGAATTCTTAAAATTAATGAACGCAGAAAAGAGATGATAATACAGTAATAAAAGGTTATAAATTCTGTATTGCGATTGAATATTTATATTTTATATAATTGAAGTGAAGTTAATAAATTTAATGCAATCCACATATAAACAAGTGTTAGGTATTGCATCGTATTTTTGTATTACAGAAAAATATATTCTCCTATATACATGTTCAAATTATTTTTAGCGTGAGAAAAGTACTAGGAATATGTATTTTTTACATCAAGAATGAACTTTAATATGGATAAAAATTAGGTTCAACAAGAATAAATGATCTATAACAAACTTAACATTGGTATCAATAAAATTATTTCACTTGTTTGTACGCGAATTTTAGAAGTCTTCAGTATTTAAATAACATCATACTACACAAATATTTAACATTTCTATGCATGAAATACAAACAGTGCGAAAAGCATAGCACAACATTATTAAAATTATTGTGACTAAATTAAGACAGACATTTTTTATTATTCAAATAATCTTAACTTCTTCTGTAATCCCTGTTTAAACACGGATCGATTTAAAATGACTTTCAAACACATGTCGTGTAATGTATTCGATGTTCCTATTCGAATCTATTTTGAAGAACAACATCCTTATACAACTCCTTCAGTATGTACCTTCTGAATTACTCGGCTTTCGATCCATGTAAAACGATAGTGGCTTAAGAAATATAATCTGAGGTTGAGAAATATTCTAGCATAGAAAAAGTCCTTCTTACTCCAGCAAAAACTCACTTTTCACATCGATTAGTCTGAGACCGATAAAATCTTATACATGCAATCTCCATTATTCGCCTTATGATTTCCATTGTTCAACGAAATTCTTTAGAATTATATCATAAGTTGATTTTGCGAAATATTTTCACATAGAAAGAGTTACTTTTACCTCAATAAAAACCAATTTTTTATATTGTTCTGTGAAGGACCAATAAAATCTTGTACATGCAATCTTTATTATTCGCCTTATAAATTCCCGTGTTCGATGAAATTCATAGAATTATATCATATGTTGATTTTGAGAAATATTTTTACATAGAAAGAGTTACTTTTACCTCAATAAAAACCAATTTTTCATATTGTTCTGTGAAGGACCAATAAAATATTGTACATGCAATTTCCATTCTTCGCCTTATAAATTGCTACATTCGATTAAATTCTACGGAACGATTACTTAATGATGGATCGATAGTCGCGTCGGTCGTTGAGAAAATTTAATTGCGGACGAAAGGATTCTGTTTTCCATCGTCTGTTTTATACATGCGGTATTTCGTCAAAGCATTTATACGTAGTGACATTTAAGATTTTCACGTATGCGTCGTTTTTTCCTCGTACCTACGAAACACACACGAGCTCCACGGCTATTATACTTTCTCGCAAAAGGCGCACTGCCAACGGCACCGCGAGTGAAAGGATCGTAGGTCCTAGAATCTCCACGGAACGTAGCATCGAGATCTACCAAAGATCTACTAAAGGTGTCGAAGATCAGCGTGTCAATGCGACGAGAGCCAAATCACGTTGAGTCCAAATAAAGAGACAAAATCTCGGAACGGGTCAATGATTTCGATGTAATTGAAGATAATTCGATACAAGTATATGAAAAGAATATCATGAAAAATTTTTTAAAGTATACTCACTGTCTATAAAAATGTCAAAGTTTCGTAACTGTTGTAACGAAAATTCGAAATGTTTATAATTTCATTGGAAATGTTTTGTTATCCTTGACAATGATGTGTCTCCAAAGCCTTTTTTGTAATGATTTTATTACACTTAACTGAATGTGATTTCTATAAATACTTGGAAAAATTACAAGACGCGCGGACAGTATGAATGATAATTCTAAATGTTTATTACCATGATTAATGTTTGTTATTTATCTTTAATGTTTATTATTTAAGATTTCAAACCTTTTAAATGATTATGAATGTTCCTAATAAATGTGAAAAACGTCATAGGATTTTTTTAAGCTTATTCATAAGATAGATCGAACTTTCTTCTTTAAAATGTAATGTAAAACGGCCTAAAAAATCATAAATGATTTCAATCTAAAGAGTTTAAAAGGAGATTTAGATTTAAATTTAATTACATTAGAATACACGTGTTACTCTTTATATTATTTTTCAAAACATTTAAAAAGTATACAGAAATCAATGGTTGAGTAACTTACATGTTTAAATCTGTCACTATAAACCCATTTCCACATTTCCATTATATTAGATAAAGTTCATTTATTACTCGTGAAATCAGATATGCAACAGGAATCTATACCGTGAAGGAAACAAAGTTGTGCGAAATGACCTGAGATCCACGGGGGCATGTGTACTCTTTTCTGTAGCCGATAACTCTTGATTATGCAATTTCAAGTGTACAAAGCCTGGTTACTATTCAGTCGACGATCTTGGCACCTATTGCGCACTCAAACGACTTAGACTGAAAATCATTTACAAAAATAGCGAAGAAATGAAGCAATCGTGTTAAAATATTAAAGGACAATAATTTCTCTACTTACATGAACGCAATTAACAGTAATATATTTTTACAAATAGACAAATTTATATAAAGCGTTATAGTTTTATATAGAGAGAAATTTATAAAGAGGAATTTACAAAGAAAAATATACTCAATAACGAAGTAACCATTTTAAAATATTATGGCACAATATTTTCCCTACCTATATAAACGCAATTAAGAGAAATATACCCACATTATTAAACGGCAAATCAAATTATTCTTGTAAATACAGTTTCGACAACTAATACCAAAACATAATGTCCACTTTTTATCTATTGTTTGTACCATTTTATCTAACATAAAACAATCCTCTTTCTACAATTATAATTATTCCACACTTACAAATTTCTACAGTTATTTCTGTTTGCGATACATTTACAAAATACGTGTTTAAAACAATTTTTTCACATTTTCGAATGGATTCAAACGAATTTTTACTTTATCTTAAGTTGCGAATATTTTTACAAATATTTCTCTTCGGTTCATATTAATATTATGCACTATTATATCAGTGAACAATTTAGAATTACAATATCCAATACTCGTTAATAAACTCGTATAATGTTTGAAAACAGACATTGTGAAAGTGCGAATTTCGAGGACAGTATTAGTGAATGTTTCTCAATAACTCGAGTGCAAGGATGAACGCCTAATTGAAGGAGCGTTTGGAGCAATTTAAGAAATGTTATTACACTTTCTACTCTGTACTGAGAAAACGGTTATTGTTTTTCGCAAAAATAGACTATAATGAAATTCAATCATCGCCAATCAAGCAACATTTACGACGAACTTCATCGTTATAGGAATATAAGAAGATTATTTAATTCGTGGAAACAAAAAAAATATTTAATGTTAGAAAATAATTTGTTCTTTACTTGTTGTTCATTATTTACGACAATTTTTAGTGATAAGGTCATTTACTTTTATCTGCAGTATCTACTTCCTAATATTCAAAAAATATTAAAAATTTTAAATGAAGATTAATGTAAATGTTAATCATTTGGAATTTTTTAAAAACATTTTCACGAATCTTAATAGAAAAAGTTTTGCATATAACTTTTCCCTTCCCTCCCAAAAAATTACTTACGCTCGAATTTTATATAAAATTAAATATTGTAAAATTTCTTTCCATCTTTTCCGCCATTTTTCCCGTAATTTCAATTATGTTCCGTCATACGCTAATTTACTTTCGGGCCAGTGACCTTTGCATGAACATCGATATTGTTGCATTAGCAGCTTCGGCCACATAAATTAAAAATATCGAAATTTACGGTTCATTAATCACACGCGTTGGAAAGTAAGAAGGAAATAGGTCACGCTTTACAAATTAAACGCAGATACAGGAATAATAATAATAATAACAATAATAACCATTTACAATAACGCATTTCTGGTCTTTGAAATTACGAGCTTTAAAAGCCACTGACACGTAAATTCCGAATATTCGAATCCGTTTCATTAGCTTTCGATTAAAAGACTATCCTTACGAGAGAAAACGTGTGTTAGGGCGAGGAAAAAAAGGACCAAGGGAAATGTCGAGCGGAAAGTTGACGGAGAAACGCACGCTTATCACCCGCCTGTTATCCTGTAGATTTTTCTCTCACATCGAGCGCGTTTCGATTGACAAAAAATTGATAAGTGGAACACGGATGTTTGTGTAGGCAAAACATGCTGGAATGTGCAACAAAACATATAAGAATACATGCACGCAATGTGCGGAAAAATGACGATTCTACAGATTTGGTTAACAGTCCCTTTATTAACGATTCAATTCACGAAAAACTGATATTGTCATATTATTATTGGTCGCTCGACACGTCTGGGAAGGGATATAAAAAAGAAAAAATATGCTCCTACAGGCGCACAAACGTCCGTTTATGCGAATGTCCCTTAAACGAAAACTGCCTTTTCACAAATAACGTACCGATCTTTTTTGCACAATCCCCACATCTTTATCTTTCCTCTAAAAAAATATACCTTTCTATCGATAAGGTACAATAAATCGTACTCACCTGGGCACACACAGTGAAATCTTCGTGACGGAGGGAATTATTCCTAGGTACGGCGAGAGCCGATCTTCCCTGGCAATTGACTGAAGGATTCGTGTGTTGTGCACGCGCTTATGAGAAAGGTGAGAGTGAACACCTGGGAGCATCTTCATTCAAGCTTTATATAGGTATTGTGCCTCCTTACTAGCTACTCTGTAGAAAGAGCCGTGCCATCACCATTTCTGTCGCAATTATATCATCAGCGGGACGAAGAAGAAGGAAGAAGAAAAAAAAAACACGGACGAACGACGGACACGCTGACGAAATTGCATTCGGCCGAAGCGACGTTTTGTCTAATTTCAAGTACACGTTTCCACCGATACGCACGTTTCCAATTGGAAAGTTTCGCGCACGGCGCTTCTTCCTTCTGCAAACTCATCATTTACGCGACCCTAAGATAATTCCGTCCGATACCCTTTTTCGTGCTTCCATTAAATTTGAATTTCCTGTTGAATTTACGTTTGTTCCTGGTGTACAAAGGTTTTAGAATTGTGAGAAGGATGGCGTAGGAGTAAGAAGGATAGGATAAGAAAAGGAAGAAATATAATTATTTAATACATTTTATACAATTACGTTGCAAAGAAATCAGTTTAGGATTAAAAGAAGTTGAATTTAGCACATTTTGGGTTTCATATTTTTAATAACAAAGGAAAGGGATTTAATAAAAAATTGCCGAGTAAATCATTAATTATTAGAAAAACGGAAGATCGGAAAATTGGAATTGAATTGAATTTGTAAGTAAGTAGCCAATTAAGCACTGTTTCTCTTATAAGGTATATGTAAACCTTCATTCGTTTGATTTTTAAACTACTATACGTTTAAACTACTTTATATGCCTCTGTATGTCTGAAAGTTATGTATTTGCATAAAATTATGCAAAGGCCAGTTTAAACCTACTTATACCCTTTCACAGTGAGTTTAACTTCAGTTAGGAACGGAAAAGCTTATCCAGTATCAGAGCGCTTTGTGTTACGGCATTCAAGTGTTAATTACGCAGAGGTTGAGATATGCTATTGAATATGAAAGACAAGACGACGGTCATTAGAACGGTTTTGAACGGTACAAAATAGGGAATAACATGGCAATGATTTGTAACAATTCGCAATAGACATGTACGATATTATTTTTAAGCGTCAGGGAAAATAATAATATTCCTTGCAAATATTAAAACAGTATTGCTGTACTGGACAAACAATATAGAAGAATACAAATTATGAAAATGCAAGAATACTATTTAATATTTATTGTAAGATATTAAAGGAAAAATCACAGAAATGAAAATATGATAACAATTACTATGACAAACAATATGTTTACACATAATTAGAGCACCGTTAATGCACGATTAATTAATATTACCAAGATGAAGATTCTGTTTTCCGAAAAATATATCGACCTAAAGTTCATTTTTAATCGATACATCCCTGTTTCGATATTTCGATATTTCTATATACCAAAATTAAATCTGATAAGAAAATATAGTTACAACAATCAGTATATAATTATAAATTCAAAGTTTCCATACAGTTCGCCATAAACATTTAAAAAAAATTCTTTCAACGGCAATTTCATGTTTTATTTGAAAATCCCCTTTTAATTCCCAAACCTGCAATCGGTTAAATAGTTCAGCATTTATAATTTCCAATCTTGGGAAGAGGGTAGAAGGGGCCGATATTAAATAAACCTTCTATAATACATAAAACTGTACTTGAGAAAAGGACCTATATTTCTCATCCAGGGTTAAAATTTGATCAAGCCGCATTTTAGCCGAATTGGAGTTAGGCCGATGGCAAAAGCCCCCATCTAAGGAAGACCAACGTAAAACGCGTACTCTGTCCTCTTACGTGTGACCTTTCTGGTAAGGATGACTCTACCGGTAGCTGAGTTATCGTAGAATGAGCTCCCACGATCAGCGAAGCACGCAAGCCCACTCGTACGGTCCTTAAGCAAATAAACTTCACGGTACAAACCGCGAATTACCTGTCCCCTTAGGTAACTGAAAATCCATCTGCAAATTAACAAAACGCTGCGTGGACAAGTTAATCGTTCCTCGAGTATTCACCGCCTGCAATTGGCGAAAAACGGAAGATCGTGCAAAACACGGAAACGATGGAGGATTTGCTTGCGAGAGGAACGAAGCTTTTTCGGTGGGTAAATTTTCGACAATGAGGGAAACATTTTGCGTCGATCGTGTGCACGGTTGGTCGTGAGAACATTTTTCGAGTCTCGTCTCATCTGCCGCCGGGCATTGTGTATTTCTCACTTTGTCTCTGTCGTTCCACGTGGGTTGGATATGCTAAAGGCGACTTAAATCTCGGAAGAAAGGGAAAGCCATTTCTGACGTCCTGCGGGTAACTGACAATAAGTAAGCAAGTAGAGAGTATTGCGACGAAACTGTAGTAAGAAAAATGTACAATGGAATCCCTGTAACCCGATTTACTGTGAATTTTTATATTTCATTCGATTCGTTTCGTGTATGTAATGTTATATTTATTGTCATATACACATGTATTAATTAACCACAAATATTATTGCCATTATAAATCATTTTTCTGGCATTTTACGAGAAAGTATTCTGATGAACTTGTACTTCAAAAATATACAATAAAAAGAGTCTCGATAATTTGAGTTAATATAAGTACATTGGATCCAATTCGGATTATCGGAAAATTAAATAAAATAAAAGCCAAAGCATAATTATGGACATATTATGAAATATCTAAATTGACAATGCAAAGTAATATACATTAATCAAATATTTATTTACATTTGTCATTTTCTCGACTTGAAAATACGTAAGAACATTCGGAACCAGCTTTAAAAAAAAAAGTAAGAAGATGGAACTCAGATTATCGAGAATTTACTATACTGCCCGTTTATTTTAAACTGAACATTCGTTTCATGTTCCACGGTTTAATCGAGTGAATCTCATTAACATTTGACTAAGTATCAAAAGGACATAATTAATGTCAAACGATTGAAATACACCTTTCTCCATGTTCAAAGGCTTATCAGAAAATTTCATCTCCTCAAAAATGTGAGAGAATTTTGAACCAGCCAGTACTTCATTAGGAGCCCTTACATTTCCGTAAAATATCACTATGAATTGTCCGACAAGAAATGCAATTAATGCGTTGAACAAAGTTTTACATTACAAATTTCCTTACTTATTACTTCAGTAGAAATAATTATAATTGTGAATTTCCTGAACCTGAACATGAAATTCAGTACAGGAAACACTATTTAAATTAAACACCATATGCAAATGATACACTGATGATTGTAATTGTTATTTTCATATTTTCTACTTCTCCGCAAAGAACATTTAATTTATTATTGACTTTAATACGTATGTCATTTGTTATATACTTAACTTCTCATTATTCATAGAATATTTGCAGAGAAAGTTAATATTATTGCTGTTTATCGAACAACTTTTACTATAAAAAAATACTGTCTATTATCACCTTCGAATTCACAAAGTTTTTTTCTTAGTTAATCCCGTATTATCGATTGCGGATGAGAAAGTTGACAGTTTTAGGCCACTTTTTTAGCAGTGACGATGGTAGATCGCTTAAGAAATTAAAAGTATTTTGGTCCAAGTAACAGAGTTGAATATTAATGTCTGTTGTACTGAACAATGTTCAAAACAATTCTAATGGTCACCTTCTTGTCCTTCGAATTCAATAGTTGCCGCACGTCTGATGCACTGTGTAATTAACTCCTGAATACAGTAGGACAAAGGGCTTTGATAATGAGAAGCTTCTTCATTCATAGTGCAAATCTTATTGTACCGAGGTATAAATGGCTTTCGACGAGTTTTTGTTTAATTTTATAAGACTTTACTGCTTTTGCGTGCACTGTCAATTGTTTCACATACAATTAAAAGCTATTAATTCCATAGCACAGTAGTATTGAGGTTTTTTAATAAGAATATTATTTGTGTTAATAAGGATTATTTCGTTGTACTTTTTCAATCTACTGTTCACGGAAAATGTCGAGAACAAAAATTGAAATAGTTTTTTACTACTTTTCATTGTCAATATCATTTTGTTTTTCTTTGAGTAATTCTTGAAAAATGAGGACTTAAGATGAAGATCTTGTAAAATTTGTACGTTCACATAAAACAATATATCAGTTAAAGCAATTCAATGTACATATTTGTTAAAATTCATTAGTTTCAAGAAATTTTTGTACAACACTTTAGGTAAACTCAACCGATAGTTTATCTACGTGAAGGAAAAATTATTCTTTTTTTAAAAACCATAACAAATTTTCTAAGTACGTCAAGCTGAATTTTGCTTTTATTTCAAACTATGGCTTTTATAACAAATCAGCATAAACGAAGATTTCTTTGCATTAGTACAGTCATTGATGCTTTGAGTGAGATATTTATCCATCAATGTATTTATTAAAATTCGTCTTGTCCAAGAAATTTTCGTATAATACTTATACCATACTTATACTACTATAATTATACTGATTCAATGTATCTGTTAAAATCCGTTGATTTTGACAAATTTTTATATCACATTTCGGACAATCTCAATCGATAGTTTATCTACACGACGAAAAGTTTGCTCTCTTTTGAAAAACTCTGTCAAATTTTCCAAGAAACCGGAACTACATTTCAGTTTTCTTTCAAACTGCGTCTGATCTTTCGAAAAGCGATATAAAGAATTAGCAAAAACTAAAACTAGTACGCGTTAACACCGTTATTGCTATTTTGGGAGAGACGTTTGTCCGTCAAACATGCGCAGAATTTCCTGCAAATTCTCACGCACCAGCAGGATCTGTTAATTCGTTATCGACCCTTATCAACCGTGTCCTCGTCAATTCGCAACGCCATCTGTGCATCTTGACCGATGTTACCAAGCACTTGATTCATGTATTGACAGAGCAAATAAGATAAGCTCTGTCCTATCACGCGCTAACAGGTTTCCGACCGCCAATCGATTAATCAACGTTTTCCGCCAGCAGTGCCGGACAATCGTCTATTTAGGCAAATTAGGCAATCAGCTAATGCCGACAATTTGGACCTAAGGAAAACATCAAGCAGACAGATGCCTCTCTCTCGTACTTTATTTAGCTTGCCGAGTACGAATTGGTCAAAGGAAAATATCCTTCTCAAATCTTGTTATTTCAGGTTACTCAGAAGAAATATAAATCGTCCACCTGATTTCGTAGGGGATGTTTTCTTACGGCTCAAAATTGGTTAGAGTGGGTTAGAGTTCGTTTTTTAATAAATAACCAAAAATCAGTTAGCTTTCATCTTTTTTTGTCAAAATTCAAACAACTGTTTGAAAGCAATACTTTTTTTAGTATATTTACATTAGAGTGGGTGCAAGTAGGTTAAATTTCATTTTCCTAAGTAATCTGAAATCGATTTGAAAACAACACTATTTTTATCATATTTCAGTTAGAGTTAGTTGAAGTATATTCGATCTCATTTTTTTAAAATAACCAAAAATCGGTGTCAGAGTAACATTTTTTGCACATTTGAGTTATAGTAGGCTAGAGTACATTAGGACTGTTGGGATTTATTTCTTTTTGACAACCAAAAAATAATTTGAAAGTACACAACGTTACGTCAAATTCGTACTATATACACTAAAATACTTCGGAGAAGTTATGTCGCAACAGTTTTTGACTTGAGGCTCAAATTGTCGACATTTACCATGTAATTGCCTGCGATCCATGTCCGCGAGCAAGTCATATTGGCCGGATGCTTGTAAATTGTTATTCGTTTTGTAACGGATAGGGTCCAGTTTGAGAAACTTGCCTAGGGCCCTGATTTCCCTTAATTCAGTACTGTCCGTTAACCATCGCCGACCGCAGACCTATTACTCGGTGCTTTAGTGTAATTATTGCGAAAGGGAAAGGGTATACATCTTATCAAGCTTCAGTTGAAAAGTAAAAAGAACAGACGAAATTAGGTAATTTTCTTTACACTGGTCTTTTTTATTATGCAAATACAAATAGATGCAATTTTTTAGTCATGAACATGTTACGAGTACAAGTCAAAAAAAGGGGGAAGAAATATTTCGTCTGTTTATAATTACATTCTTAGTTTGGCATTGAAGGTTTGTGATTCATTCTAGTTAATTCGAAAATGTAAAAAACTTTTACAAACACCTAAGTGTTTCGTAAAAAAAAGGTAAACCATTGACTAATATCTTAATTAATATTGTCATTATTCGACCCCCAATTCTTTTGTGCACAAACGAGTTTTTATATATCAATAATAACAATAATTTCAAGGACAGGGATGTCTATTATCTTTTATCAAATTAGTTTTAATTAAATTGACCAAACCACTAAAATTATTTCCATTGAAACATCTGAAAAGATGGAAGAACATCGCTGTATTTTTCAACAGAAATTGATTTTAAAGACATCTTTTAACAAAATAGTTTAAATTATACTAAACAAGCCACTGAAAGTACTTCCACCGAAACATTTGAGAAGATCTAAAAATATCAGTTTATTTACAAATAGGAATAAATTGTGAAGACATGTTAGTGATTCATGTATTGAGATAAGTTACCATTCAAAGTAAACTTGAGTATGCAAAGACTTGGCGTTTTCTTAAACCCATAGAGACATCAGTAACATAATCATATTTATCATGCAAAACCTGTCACAGGATGTATAGACTTTATTTAAATTCAAGGCAGTGCAGGCGGGTTTCAATACTGAAATAATACCTTTCCACCTTCCTTTGTGCCCATTGTGTAAAGAAAGCCTAAGCTAGCATTTCCATTCGATTTTTCCATGACTTTCGCTGTATTTCTCCGAATTCTTAAACATTTACGAAAACATTTATGGTAACTCGATGATTATACAGCGAAATACCACAGCCCGCTCAATACCTACGTTGAAAACCTTACGAATAAATCATTTTTATCTCAATCTTTTGTATTATTAATCAGTGCCTTGTAAAAACATTGTTTTCTTATAAACCTTCATTATTTTTAGAACTCAGTGTAGTCAAATACCTCGTCTTCCGATTAATTTATCTTAATTTTGGTAATTTCGATATAAATTACTGCACTAACGTAATCGCGTACATCGTTTATTATTCACGAATAAACAGAATTGACATGAAATGTTAAGGGTGGTTTATACTTACCTGAAATCTTTATTCCTCAACCATTATCACCTTTGCAAAGATTCAAAGCTTTCTAAAAGCTCGGGGATTCCCAACGACGACATCTCAGGCTAAAAGTTACTTATAAATTAAATATTGTCATAACAACTATTAAAATTGCGATTAAAAAAAATGCGAATTATACACAAAAAATCCTTTCCCGGGAACTACGATTTATATTAATTCGACTGAATTTTCTTTCCTACGAACCTTACGTATTATAACAACATTTGTTACGCAATTCTCGGCTACAGATTATATGCAAAAAGATGCTTTCCCCTGAACGCAGAGTAAAATCTTGGCACAACATTGCCTTACGTAAGGGGAAATATGGGACAGGATAACTACCTTCAAACTTTGGTATTTTCGCGAGGCCATTGACGAGTTGTCTCCTCAGTGATTACTTGAAAACGCAAAAATATCGATCCCCTAGCCGCATTCTGCATTGGTCAGTCCTTACTTTCTTTGTCCCGGGGAAACTTCAAATACCCAGAACGCACTACCTGCTTCTACTTGCACAACTACTTCGAAACTCCGAAATAGACGGTTTTCTGCTTATTTCCAACAACTTTAGTGTCCCGTGCTCCCTATTCGTCGATCGATTCACCTCACTGTTTATGTAGAAGCTAAAATAAAATAACTACCCAAGCGAAGCTTTTCGTTTCATATTTCACCCAACAGTTTAGCATAATTTCTTCTATTTTCTTCCATTTTCTTTCCTTAGATTTCATGATATTTGACTGTTATCCCCTTTGACTGTAATTAAAACAAAATCATTGATAAATCAATGCATGAAGCTGGATCAATAATACTAATGTATGTGTATATTTATACTGTTTCACCAGACAGTTTTACTGTCATACTCTGAGTATAAATTTCGATATTTTAATTGCACGAGTTACAGAGATTTTTTCGAATTTATTAAACATATTTTATTTTTCTAAAAGTTACATAAAAAAAATTAAATGTTATCTCCTTCAACGACTTCTACCTAGCTAGAAGATTATTCTACTTTGTTTATATTATTTGTATATTTAATAGAACGTCGCAAGAATCCGTAATGTACTTAACAATTTTAAACTTCATTGAAATATTTTACCATCTAATTTTCTTCCCGTGACAACAATACCGCGAAAGATTATAAATTTGACTGACAGGCACAGGATCGGTGGAACTTAAAAGAAAATAAACTTCGTGGAATAAGAGGCAAGAAGAAATTAGTGAAAGCTTTTCAACGGGCGCAAAACGGTGGATTCGTGGTGTATTGGTAATTTCACTTATAGATTTCGAAAGTCAAACACAAAGGTACATTGAAGGCGTAATGGGAGACGCCGAAAATGTCATTGCTTGAATGATGTTCGGCGTGCAAGGGGAAAGTGTAAATGAGGATCTCGAATCATTGACCCACGGCTTCGTGCTTCCTCGAGGACCCTAAGGTAATAATTCAAAACTTTCCCAAACTAGAATTACGTCAGCTGTGTCAACGACGCGGAATATTATATGTGAGTCCGGCAGAATGTTGCAACGATAACTGCCAATGGGAGAACAATGACATTTTTATCAAGTTAAATTCATTCTCTCACGTATTAGTAATTTGTCATTACTCACTCCACTCGAAGAGTTATTTTCTTCCGTGAGATTAGGTTAAAAAGTAAGTAAGAACACTAATACCTAAAAATAATTTAAAGTTTATGTACAATACAATTTCATGAGATTTTTTAATGATAATTGTTTTTTTATTCACGGTACTTAATGGTTTATTATTATAGTATACTTTCTTTCGTAACGTTATCTTAAAAAGGGTAAGGATAATATTGTCCAAAAATAATCATAGGTCTGTATACAATCTTATCAAATTTATTATTTAAAGTACAGTAAATAGCAATGTAAAAATAAATATACTACCAAAAAATAAAATCCTTTTTATTAACTGAATGAAGGTATTATAAGATAGCTAAAAAACACGTGACATTTTAAATTCACATATACTGAATTACTAAAAAATTAGAAAAGTTTTCAAATGACTTGCATCGTCCAGTGTTGTCAATGTTTTTATAAGCTTTTTGGCAAAATAAGAGACCTAACATTTTTTACTCTGCACTCCTGCACATGTGTGTGTGTATTTTCGTCAATTATTCGTGCTTCTATCTGTTCTGCATCGTTTTTATCGCTTTTTCCCTGCTCGGAAAGTTTTGAACGATGTTAAATAAAAAAGAGTTTTCCACGACCCTTATCCACTGCACAACGTTTCGCCGTTACGGAAATCTGTAAACCAGTTTTCAAAGATTCCCCAGCGCGCACCTTTAACACATTCTCCTACATTAGCCGGGTAATTTTACGCAAATAATTTCGCTAAGGAAAACTTCCTGAAAAACGCTGGTGGGTTTTAAAACGATGCTGAGTGTTTTGAATTACGTCGTAATGAAAAGGCAATTAAATTCAATCGGCTGTTCTTAAATATCCGTGTAAGACATTACCGTTTAAAACGTTCTTTGCAGAAACAATTCTCTCGGCAAAGTAAAAGGTTGTAAAAAGGAAAAATCGTGTAAAAGAACTGACGTAAAAAAGGATGGGGTATAAAGAAACTGCGTTGGTCGATTTGATCCACGTGCACCAGTTGAGACTTAATTATCTAGCGAGAAAGGGAAATACAAGACTATTAGAAAAACATGTGACTTTCTTAATCTCCCTTAATTAATGTCCGTAGCTGGTCTACCAAGAGACACATTTATCACGAAAAACTTATCTAAATAGTAAACTATCTAGTAGAAATCTTTTTGCAAAATCTAAAAGACATTTTCAGTGCAAATGTTTTTAAATGACATTTTCTTATTGATTTTAACTATATATACATATAAACGTTAATAACAATTATTAGAATAGTAAATAGGTATCAATAAAAATACATTTACTGTGAAAAACTGATAAAAATGATGAATCAATGATGTATCTATCCACTAAAAATGTTTATAACAACCCATAAAAGATGTTTCCGAATGAATGACAAATGATTTATAGATTACATGAGTAGTAATTATGCACATTACTGGACATTCTGTTCACACAGGTGTAAGAGTCAGTAACAATTATTTGCGTAAATTGTGTCGCTGTCCATAATCAACTGCGCAGCACACTTTAACGTGCACTGAGCATTGCAGACACGAAGTGACATTAAAAGTGCAGAAGCCAAAGTCTTTGTTCATGTGAAAATCAATGCGCCCTCATTTTAACAAGTTGTCACGAGTGTGACTGCATACTGCGTGTTACTTACCCGATGTGTACACGTCATATGCAATTTTTTACCTATGAATTCACTGCTTTGTAAAATCCGCATATTTCGCTGCATTTATTAACATTCGTGTGAATAATCAAAACGGGACCATTCGCAACAATATACAAATTATGGGGAAATTAATAATATGCAATCGTAACACTTGTAGAAAAGTATGTTTAATGTCATTTCGCTGTTGTAGAATTTTATGTATAAATAGAAAAACATTAACGATATATAAATAATGGGAATAGTATTAATATGCAGTAGTAAAACTTGTAGAAAAATGTGTTCAATGATATTTGTTATAGAATTTTATGCACAAAAAGAAAAATACTAGGAAAACGTCATGTTTTAATAATGTTTTGAAATCTTTGAAATAAGTATAAGGTTCTTGTAACAAAAGCTAAATGCTTTTGAATAGATCATTTATTATCCTTAATCCGATTTTATAATAATGCCCGGTTTTTGGAAATCTTTGAGATCTTTGTGTTTTCGGTTTTCAAACATCTACTTTTATACTCAGAGGAATAATATTCAGTATCAATCTCTACATGTATCATTTATAAACGCAAGAACCAAAACGATTGAACAACTTCAACCTATAAAAACAAACCCGTTCACCTCCTAGTCCAAAAAAGCATTCCATTTCCATTTTAACCGAAAAAATGGACAAATTCCTCTGATTTTCATTTTCACTCTAACCCACTCTAACGATGTTAAATATCTCACGTGCAATTCTTTTTCGCAATTACCGTTGTAAGCGGCATTGTCACTCCTTATCCGCGATTAAGAAACACTCAGAATGAGGGGGAGGGGGGCTGACGAGTGGTGGAAGGTAGTGGGCGGTAAAGGGGGTGGGGGTGAGATTGGGGTGGACGAAAGTGGAATGAGAAAGCATCGTCGTCGTCTGAGAGGGAGAAGGGGTGAAAGGGGGGGAAAGGGGGGAAAGGGGGGGATCATCGGAGCCGAGGATTGGCGCTTGCGCCGTCAACTATCCGTACACACCGACGTGTATAATGTCATCGGCGAAGCAGTCTGACGCCAGGCGCCGCGACGCTGTGACGTCACGTGTCCGCGTTTTCAGCCACGACGAGCACTTAACGGGCGATGATAATAGAATCGGCTCCGCCAGTCCCACGGTAATTATCGAGAATTTCTCTGTGTACCGGCCGATCGTCTAACGTCCCGTTTCGGCCGTTTGCCGATCGACCTCGGGGACCTTCGACGAGGGGATCTCGATTGCCACGGAAAAACGGGAAAAAAATATAGCCCCCCACCTCTCCCGTTGGAATTTCCACGGTAATCCGGAATCTCTCTGTCCCTTTTTTTTCTTCCGTCTCGCGTTTCCGCGGTTCTTTTGCCTTCTTTCTCCCCTTTTTTCACCGAAGGTTTAACGAACATTCCGACGCTCGTGGCAGACGTGCGGAAGGAAAGAAATGCCGCGAGTTTCTACACGCTTTTCCCCCCCCCCCCCCCCGTGGGAATCGACCGAAAGATCCTTTCGTCGAGAGGAACAATTACCCCCGTCCTGTACTTCTTTCAAGGATATTGCATTTCCCTTGGCCGTCTTCTCCCGTTAGTACTCCCAATGTGAAATGTTAAAAAGCTACCCTTCTCCCTCGTGTTAGTCCTATTCGTTTGAACGTGCAATCATTCTCTCACTTCTCGCACGCAACTACATTACTTGCATGCAGACAATATGCACCTGGGATTAATAAGGACTTAACGAGTCACCGAGGTAGCGAACGTCATATTTTCGAGCTATTACAACCTTCTCAATCTTCTCCTCGTTCTTGTCACGCAAGAAATCTGTATTCAACAATTTTACAGGAAAATTCACGTTAAATTGATATACTTCATTGCTGTTGTTTGCCATTGTCCTGTGAGAATTTTTCTAACGTTTTTGTTTAAACATTCTTCTGTCCTTCTACATGCTTGAAGTGCCTGAAAGGGCATTGTTTAGGGTTTAAATTGCTTCTTAAGTTTATGGCGAAATCGTTGTAAATCGATCACCACAAAGTGCTTCGCGGAGAAGATCCTATTTAAGATACAGTCCTACGCGGCTGCAGAAATGTCGCATTACATTAATTCTACGGGGATAACGTTCGTTTTAATTTTACCGCCCAACTTTACGTATTTGGGCACATAACTCCAAAGAATTGCCCATTAGCCCGCTGCAGCGTCGTTGGTTACAATTATTCATTATTTTACTTCCTTAATCATGGCTAACGACAATTTGAAAAATTCTCCTTCATGTGTATAAAAAATAACCATGTTTCATTATGTTCGAGGAAATATTAGAACGAATGATTAATTCAATAATAGTGGAATTGAGTATTTATAAAACTTCGTTAGAGAATTTTCACGTTCTTGTTTCAATAATTAAATAAAACAGTCTGCGAAATAAAAGCCAAAAGTTATTGCTATTCACGTAAAATTATATGCAAAAATATAATAAACAGGATTACCATATCCTTTAATGAACATTCTCCTTTGAACTTATAAAACAAAGCGATAACTAACCATAGCTTTTTATACACATATTTTTGTTCTGCACGAAATTATATTAAATATTAAAATAAACCAATAATTAAGAAATTGTGGAATTATGTATTTATAGAATTTCATTGCAGAACTTTCACGTTTATATCTGAATAATTAAATAAAACAGACCGCAAAATAAAAGCAGACAATTATTACTCTTCTTATAAACAATATTTACAGTAAACATGACTACCATATCTTTGTGAAATAATTTAGAAATCAATAACGCAGGAAAAGAAACTGAATTATCCCTGGTTCGTGTTTCACTCAAGCACGTGGACCTTCTTTACATTCCACGATGAATGTGGCTTTCCGTGAAATATGTATCTTCCTGAATAACTCAAATTTCTTATTTCTGCGCTCGAACATTCCTTATATAATTTAAAACAACTCATGTTTCATTCAGCAATCTACATGACTACGAATTATTCTTACGTTTAATGTTCTTCATTAGAAAATTCTTCAATCAGAGATTTGTTTACAAGTACAAAAAGTTTTCTGAAATACAATAGCACACAGAGGGTAATCTTTGTAAAATTTGAAAAAATACGACTTACATAAAATCTTTCACTTCTTATAGTCGCTTGACAGTTGAAAAATTTTCGATTAACAAAAAGGAAATTGCTAACTTAATTACACATAGCTTTAATTTGTAAATGATTTACATTTAAAAAGGGGAGCAATTTTTAACATTACCAATCGCGTTGCGTATTAAATAATGTAATTATGTACCTATATATCTATTACATGAAAATTACATACATGTTGGTTGTTAAACAAGTTATTAAATTTGTCTTTGAACTCTACAAAGTTATACAACTCCATAAATTTGTAAATATTAATTGTAAAACCATTGCCTACATTAACAGAATCTTTATGAAAGACTCTTGATCAACAGTATACATCCAAAAATCAAACAAATGATAAAAAAAAGTCGTTTAATTAATTTTATCTTTAAATCCTACAATGAAATTTATAAATATTCATTAAAAAACCAACGCTTCCATTAGAAAAATCTTTATGAAAGACTAATACCGAAACCAACAGGTATTTCCAAACATTATAAATCCAGTATACTCTTGCAGATCGTTGAAATTCGTTTCTGAAAGTACTATAGAAATGATTGTAGAGAAGTTAGAAGAAAAGTTAATATCGCTAGGCCCATTTGTGGCTTGGTTCATCTCGGGAACATTGGGGGATTTATTGAAAAAAGTTTAGCATAAAGATAATAAAATACGCGTTAGAGTGGGGTAGGGGGGGACGTATTAAAGTGACAGCAGGGGAGTCGATAAGAGCGGAACATCCGGTCAGCAGGACGCAACGGACTGGCCGGGAAAGAAAGAAATTTATTTCACGTCTCATCGCGTCCCTGACAAGGAAGTATTGTATTTACCAGTAGTCCGGGAATGATAATAACATTTCCAGTTTGAAGTCTTGTAAACGCTCTGCTATAATATCTGTTTGAATGCACTTTATCCAAAGATGGAACATTTCTTTTTTTGCTAATAATGTCATGTGAACAATTTGATCAATGTGTATTTACAAGAAGTCATTACCATTGTTACAACTGTACCATAAATAATAATGTGGAGAAAATATATTGGTTTATTTGAATGTTTCATTTAAGCATCGCAATTAAATAGCCTTGTCGTTCGTAAATCACACGATAATAGTTTCGGTAAGTAAAAGAAATATAGAAGGATAATGAAACGAAAGTAAAAGAAACAATCTTCGCTATATACACATGTTTAAAAGTAAAGACAAGAAAAAGAATGTTAAAAAACTGTGCTGTACCGAAAATTCCCGGTCGCATGCACCCTTTTGGTGTAAGAATTCATTGCACAACTAATTCCAGTTCCCCAGCCTTATGGTTTTCGAAACATTTTTGGCTGAACAAAGGGTCCCAACTGATAATTACACGGTAGGACGATGATGACGCATTTTTCCACGTAAAGTGCCTTATCTCGAGGTTCATGTACGGCCGATAAAATTCAGGAATCGACTTTCTAGCCTGACAGTAACTATTGAGCGACCCTCCTAATAAAACTTCACTGCCGTTAGAAACTTGCGGTCCTACGTGATCGCTCGCCACGATAAAGAAGTGTTTAAATTTTCAGTAACGAATAACATAGGTAAGATTAGAAATGTCATTTATTGTGTAAATAACGTAAAAAGTATATATCGAAATATAATCAATTGTGTCAAATAATTTTGTGATTAAAATGTGATCTTAATTGGAAACATATTACCTTCCCATTGGATGTCAATACTATTAAACAGCAATATTTTTACATTACTACGCACATGAAAAGAACCGAACATTTAAGTAAAAAGTTGTCTTTTATTCTTGTGTACAACAGAATTGCATTCATTAGTTCATACATCCTGTAATATGATTTTTTCCAATATGTAATATTAATATAAATATAATAATGAAGCACAGTAGAAAATTACATACATATTAAACATATGTAGTACATATTAATCTTTGACACATTTTGTCTGTCGCTATTAAAAGTTTACATGTGACTTTTTATTCGATCATTACTCTTTTTTATCAACTTCTGTTTATTACACAAGTACATGTATAATTTTTTCGAAAGTTTTGCCGCGACGATTGGGAAGGAATTTCGGTGATAAACACAATCATGTGTAAACAAAAAGTGTAAAAAAACTTTTCCTGTCGATATAATATAACGCTGAGTTTTATTATCCCTCGTTTTTATTGTTCGTAATTCGTCGAATGATGTTTCATATGACATTTTATATGGCTTGACGATATAAAAGTCGCAGAAATGAATATTTCTTTGTACCGACATATTTATATTATATTTGCACACTGTAAAAGTGTAAGAACTTTTAATATTCATGGATGTATATTTACCGTTAACTTTTTCGAAGCTTAGACAATGAATGACGTTGCCAAATTATTCTGTAGCATTTTCTCTAACTTATCAAAAAAATTGAAATTTTCACATCGGTGGAAAATTAAAAATAGAAGAATTGTGCAAAAAATTGTAAACATTGTAATTACACGGAAACCAATTTTCCATGCTTAATTAGCTTCTTTGTTAGGGGTTATTTGCGGAGGTTTAAGTTTTAAAGTCATTCGTCGAATATTTTGTATGAAATATTTCTGTAATTTCCCTGAAAGGTGGAAAGGTCTTCGGAATCTAACAATCAGCAAAACATACAATGGAATCTCGTTTTCATCGCTTTACACTTACCTGCTTATATACGCCCATAATTTCCCTTGGCCTGCGTAAATAGAAGCCATTGTAAAGAGTTTAACGTGTCTAAAGATTCGTATTTACATAAAACTCATTAAAGCAAACGTAAATGTTGAAACGAAGTTTTGCGGGAAAGCAAATGAAGGAAATCTCGAATGCATATCTCGCAGAAAATATTCCACGTTATTGTCAAAGATTCACGAAGAATTGAACGTGTATACTATTACAAAATTTGTTGCTTTCGTGAGAATAATCACTTCATTAAAATGGCTGCTGTACAATGATTAATTAATGCGGAATGAAAAAGATCTTTCGAGGAATTAATCGAAATTGCATAAAACCACTTTGCGTGTGTACGTTTTCTTTCTTTTTTTTAAATACGTATTACCAGGTAAAATATAGACGAATCTAGGTACATAAAAAAAACATTAAGAGTTAAAGTTCAATTGAAATTAATAGGTGTCAGTCTATAGTTTAAGGAATTGTTAAACGTTGAAAGGTGGAAGATAAATTTACTAAAAGAAACATCCTTTAAAATTTGTAATTAATAACCTTTTAATACAAATATCTCGAATACGTCATATTTCGTATTTGCAATTCCCAAATTTACGTATAGAATAAATTTGTCGTGAGCAAGTCCAATATCTATATACCTTAATTTCAACCCTGCTTTGAAGCATGCTCAATTTTCAGGTAAAGTTTTATCATAAGGTATCACATATTGCAAGGTTGTTACAAAAGTTTAAGAAAAGGTGTGCATATTCTACGGTATTGCGCAATTCAGAATGGCCTTGAAGGTTCAGCCGAGCGTAATTCGGTCGATCCCTTGAATATTGACTACAGAAACAAGCACATATTACCAGAACACAGATTATTTAGTTGCCCCGCAGAACCTTCCAACTTTAATTAGGATATTCCCTTTACAGGAAGACACATATTCTGGAAACCGTGTACAAAGTCGATTACCAAAAAGGAAATCACTTGCCAACTTACTGCAGGGATTTATTTTTTGTAATCGATTTTGTATACAATTTTTACAACGATTCTCGTTAGGTCTACGAAACAAATTCATTTGCTATCACTTTACAAATTGTCGGAGAGATTATTTTAAATTATCTTCACATATTTATTACAGTTGTAAGAAACGCAGTCAAGTTTTTGTAAACATGAAAAATGTGATAATCTTGCAAAAATAGTATCGTACTTTTTGACAATGTTTAACGAAAAGTATTCAAAATAATTTAACGGATTATGAATAATTTTATTACGATAAAACCATGTATTGCGTTGGATAATATGGAAATATTTATTCATATTTACTGATTCGTGATAAAATGTATTCTTATCCAATTTTCACCGGATTATTCCTTTTTGACCTTTATGTAAACGCAGGTTAAATATCATTGACTTATTCACTGAAACTTTATTAACTGCGGTTCGCATTTTCGAATGTTTTGTAAACGTGCACAAATTGGAATCTTAACTATAAAAATTACGGGAAGTATTGAGTAATTAAAAACAAACGTAAAATTGTTTTATAACGATATCAACCGTTCTGTAAATCTTTCGACAGTGTTGATTACAATCATCGTTAACTCAATTAAAACTACGCAAGGGAAACAATATTGTTATTTTTCGGAGTTTCAAGTCCTCTGCAATTTATTTTTCACGCAGCCACTCGAAACCCCGGAAAAAGCGAATGACGAGAATAATTGCTCGTTGACTTTTTTCACCCTGTAACGATATAAGTCTCCATTTAATCGGGGAACGAAAAAACAAATGAAAACTTCTCAGAGAATTCTAATCGATATTATTTAATGTCAATCCGAAATCTACTGCTGTCGGTAAATTCGACTTGATATAATAAAAAACAATAATATTCATTGAAATATTTAATGATTTTAATAAGACGGATGATAGCAACTAATGCAAAGTACCATTTGGTATTATTATTATTTTTCTCTTATAAGATTTCATCGTAAAGTGATTATAAAAATTTCTCCTTCGATTACATTATATTTCACATGTTTCCGTATGTCATTTTTATACTGTTTTTTTCTCCCTAAGTTCATTTAATTTTCAATTCACACTATTCAGCATTTAAGCAATATTATTGAATCAAATAAACCGTATCACTTAAGCAATATTCACATCTTATGATCTTTTAATTACACATGAGGCATTAAAAACGTTAAAGAATTACTAAATAATAGGAATCAAAGCAAGCAGAACTTTATAAGATGTTCTCCTTGGAAAAATCTAGATTATTTGCCAAAACTGATTAAAATAATGTTTTAGAAGAAAAATATACCATTCGGAATGGAATTACCGCTGAAATGTCTTTGTTCCTGTTCTGATTCACCTACAACGAATTTCGATATTGATTACTGAATAACGAATGAGTGAATGAAAGCACCTGTCACTTGATCTGATTAGGATATTCTCTTCTACTTCTACCCTTGTCATATATTATTCACTTACGTACGCTAGCAAACCAAGAGATCTCTTATTTTTGACATTCTCAACAGAGTTACAATGCCAATAGGAATGTCAAACGATAAGAAGTTGAGTTATCATTGGAAATACGTGTCTATTCATTTGTCAAAGATATTAACACTTTTAAATAATATTGATAAGATAAAACTTTATGTAATTAAGTTTTATGCTTTCAAAACTGATCGAATATATTACGTTAAGTATTATTCTCTTCGTGTAATTTACTTTGTTTAACAATCCATGTGTATCAAATTCAGTAATTAGGTACAGAATATTCTATTGCGTGAATATTTACATACATACTTCGTTGATTAATTTATAATAAATGTGTATGTGTCAATCTATAATATGTATCATTATAATATGTTGTAAATAATAATTCTACTTTTGTAGCTAATTAGTCATTTGTCTACATATTTAATAATTTGTTACCATTACTATGTGCTTTAAACGTGAGAAAAATTTGTTCCCCAATTAACTCATGTAATAACAACTTATGTGAAGTATTGGATAATTAAAACTACATTTTTTAAATTCTCCAAATAATCGATGAAGTAATAGTTATTTGAGTAATTATCGTTGAAATTATTGGAAATAATTTAATAATATCTTCACAGTGGATCTTATCAACTTCGCAATACAAGCTGATAAAGTATTTTAACATGGTCATTTGCTATGACATTTATAGATATGTTATTATTACGTGCTTCAAATGCTATAAATAAATTTCCCCTATTAACATGACCAGTAATAATTTATGTAACATATTGAATGATTAAAACTTGATCTTTTTCACTCAACTTTAGTACACGTATCTTTATTTACATTAAAAATGCACAAAACAATTGTTTCACACATAAAAAAGATACAAATATACAAGCCTGTATCTCGAATAACTTTTTGAGAGAAACAATGTCTTCAATTATTGAATAACAATAGTAACAATAAGGGAAAAATTCATTATAAACAAATTGTAAAGAAAATCTAACAAAGACATCTTTTTAATTCTGCGTATATTTATCGGTACATATAGTCCCAAACATATTTCATGTTTCGGAATTATTTGATTGATTGGAAATCGTACGTCATACAGTGTCTAGCTGAAGATAGGCTCAACGAATGTAAGGGCAGTAATTACGTAAAGATAGGAAAGCAGAATGGCAAAATTGTCAATGGATTCGACAAAAAACCGTCTTTACGGGATGACGAACTAGGACGAACTGCGGGGAAAAAACGGACAATCGCATATCGACCAGCTGTGTCGAGCATAAACTTTGGCGATTGCCAAACGCACGGTGAGCGTTCGCCTAAAAAAATTCAAACAGTCGCTGCAATTTGGCCGTATCTCACATTCGACCGAACTCCGAGCAAACTAATAAATCCGCATATCACGTGGCAGTAAAAATCAGCAAAAAGTGGCTCACCAATTTCCCAATATTTCTCGTGATATTAGAATTTTGTGGCATTTTTTTTGTAATTTTCCTGATTAAGCATTATCGTTGAATCATTTGGCAAATTTCAGTGAACAATGGAACTCACGAATTTCTCAATATTTTTCGTGATATTAGTATTTTATGGAATTTTTTGTAATATTCCTAATTAAGCATCATCGTTGAATCATTTGGCAAATCTTAGTAAACAAATTCCAAGTGTATTTTTATAATTCCATAATAATCTCAAAAATATTCAAAATATACAAAGTGGTTGGAATATTTTTAAATGATACTCATGGCCCTTCTGGAAATATTCGCCAGTCAATGATCTTTTATCTCATTTTCTTGTCACTTTAAGAGTAATATGTTATTAACGTATTCTTTGACTTTATTACCATTTTAACCACGTTGAATATAATGATAGATACGTAAGACAATACTTCATTACTGTTTTTTCTAGTTTATTAATGCTTTACATAATTAGCAATTACATGTTTGTAAACAGTAATATGTGGTTGGTGAAATGAGATAGAATCTCTGAACTGTCTAACATTCGACGTCGATCGTTAGCTGCATCTTTACCTAGCATTTTGGCCAACACAAGTCTGAGTACCCTGTTGACACGTTCTACTTGTCCAATGGCTTTTGGCATACCAGTATCCACTTTAACCCCTTTAATACACAACTTCGATCCATCAGACTGATCAAAATTACATGAGCAAGTCAAACCTTTCAAGAGATGTACAGTAATTAATATAACTTTAAGGGTATTTTAATTTAATGCGATAATTTAATGTATTCATCTGAAATGAACAATTTGACTAACATTTTTCTACTTTTATTGTGACGTTTCATGTTTTAAATCTTCTGTATACAAAACTTAAATTAAAAATGTACACAAAGAGGCCTTAAAGTAAACAAGAAATACTTAGAGAAAAGACTGTCTTCATTTTTTGTTCAGCTGTAGATTTAAAGAATATTAAATAATATTTGTAGGCTTTTTAACTAATTCAGACTTTCTGAAATTATGTCCGTGTTTTACCGTAGTTAATTTCATATTCGAGAAACCTAAATCAAATGTAAACTGCAAACTATCTTTAGCAATTCAGACTGAACTGAGCAACTACTGTGTTTTTTTAGTTTTCAACTTTACTTTTACTTTTAGCCCCGCAGAAAATACTTTCTTCTTCTACGTACAAACTGTCAAATGACTATGCTAAAATTACATCCGTTACATTTTTCATATGTAGACATTCTTTATTTGATACGTTTTTTAATACTTACATAAGTAACCGTAAATGTTACTTTTCATATAATTATCGAAGAACTCCCGCAGAGCGGATATATCAGTTTCCACGGTATTTTCTACAAACATGTAAAAGCGGATATATCGATTGAGAGATATTAAAACATTTAACATACGTCGCGGCCGTGTCGGTTTTAAATTCTTCAAATTCACGGCGAGTCGAGCGACCACCTTTATAACAAATCGATGACACACGGTCCACAATAATCGCGAAAATACTCTTATATCTACCTTACGGATGTTTATGGAAATGCAAATTTTTATAAAAGATAGACATGTCTCGTGCGTCTCGTGTGTCTCATTGTTTAGGTTTGCAAGAAGTATTAGGGTGTTTCGTGATTCCCGTTTCAATGGAAAACGTGATGCGTTGTTTCCAAGTCTAAACTCGTAGAAACGTAACGCAGTATTCAGAGTTCCCTTCCGGTTAACATCCAACAACTGAGGTCTCTCACTGTTAACAATTGGACGACGGGAAACACACTTGAGTTCATTAAAAGTATAAATGAAATTACTGTAAAAAATTCATTCTAAATAGTGTACGAAGTGTACTCAGATTTTTACAATTTTTGTATATCGGAGGAATGGAAAAAATTTCTCTTAATGTACCTTTTAAGATTATTTATTAAATTTTGCAAAATAATTATAACTTCTAAAAGTGTATAAAATGTTTTTAGACTTTTACAATTCTTTCTCAACGAAAGAACTGAAAAAGTTCTTCTTAACGTATATCTTAAAATTGTTTATTAAATTTTATAGAATTATTATGACTTTATGCTTTTTATTGCTCTTTCTATTTTTATTCTTTGCTTTACTCTTTTTGTCCGTGTAGGTAGAGACTTTTATTCGTCGAATTAACGCCTCTAAAACTTTTTGAAACATTCCTGGCATATTGCGAACTTATTCACAATTTCTACCACATGCACATTAATTTGAATTTTTACGCGGTTTCACGACTGCAAAGTTAGCAGTTGCTGCAAAGCTTGTTAAATCTCGCGACCACAGAGCCATATAAATGCTAACAGTTAACAATTAACTATTGGTTACCAAAAGCCAATTTTTATAATGTCCACGACTTATTTGAGGACTTATTTAAGAAAAGAGATATAGGAAAATACAAAGTATTATGCGTAGAAAGTAGAAAATTATAGAAAAATGTATCAGTACACTAACATCTTTTTAGTACCGAGTCCAAATTTTCCACAATTTTCTAATAAAGTATTTTCACGTAATTATATCTTCCTAGGAATAATATTCACCTATGCTCGACAGCGTGAACACGTTGTATAAAATTTAAGGGCGTATTTTATGAGCACCTTGTTACACGCTGCAAACTCGTTTGCAATATGCTAGCATAGTTATTTGGAGTAACAGCGTGTAATGTGTTCCAGCTAGGACTGGAATTACTGGAATAATTGAATATTCGAATATTTCATAAATGCAGGATTTCGAGATATTAATGTAAGATAAAATTTAAGTAACACCAAAAAGAAAAAGAAACCCGAAGATCTGAAGAATATTTTTCATCGGGCAGGGCTGCACTTATTCAAATATTTCATACTTTGGTGATTTAAGTATTCGTATTTGAATTATTATTTCTTAAGTACGAATTTGTCCTCCACGTATTAATACTGTTTCAGTAAAGGTTGTGTAAGTAAAAAAGAATGCTTACTTCAAAAGAAATTTAAATACATCAGTTTTTTTAAACAAAATTGAAAATTCACATAGGGTTAATTCGAATATTGGAACACGTGAAAATCCTACAAAGACTTTCTGTTCTGGTATTTGGACATTTACAGAAGTTTCTATACATTTGGCACGTGATAGAGCATTAGCGAGCAATAACATTCAAATATTCAAATGACGTTCGACGACCATTTGCGTCGATGGACAGCTCGAATATTCGAACAGACATTTTTTTGAAAATCTTTTATTCATACTTCACAACATCGATGTTTCTAAATGTAATTTATGTTTTCATTTATACTTTGAAAATAGCACTGACCTATTGATATCTTCTTCTAAATAAATTGACGGAATTTTACCTTATTGTTAGTAAAGTCATGAAGAATTTTAAATAAGGTCAGTATATAAAAATAGGTACAAATGGATAAAATTAGTTCCTGTTTTTATATCTAATGAACAGCACTAGAACAATTTGCACAAAACTCTCTGAATTTTATGTTAATAGGCTGCCATAATAATAATACTGGTGAATGCATCTGAAATTAAAATTCCTTGTGACAATTTTTCAAGAATATATAAAGTTCCAGGAAAAAACGTACATTACTTGCGACTCAATCCAGTATATTCGCTTAATTGTATTGTTCGACTATCGAAACCCATGAAAATTCTTTAGAAACAGTACTTGTTCCAGTATACAGTAAACATGTATCGGAGTTTGCACACATTTGAAATCTGATAGGGCAGTTATTTGGTGCAGGTGCAGCGTATTCCTAGGAACGACAGTACTCTAAGTAATTGCCTAACAAACTTTATCTTATTTAACGGTTTCATTTATTGAATGATCTTGTCCATCTCATTGACTTACTCCATCTTATTTGATCATAACTTCACTGATAGGGGTATTAATACTCTGCTTTGTAACAATTATTACGAGCAAGTGAATTTCTGAAGAAAAACATCCACGTTACTCGTGACTCAATTCAATATATTCGTTTCATTGTACGATACTACTGAAAATTCCCTCAAGTACTACTGAATACTAATACGATACTACAAAAAATTCCCTGAAATACTACTGAATACTAATACAATACTACTAAAATTTCCCTGAAATACTACTGAATACTAATACGATACTACTGAAAATTCCCTCAAGTACTACTGAATACTAATACGATACTACTGAAACCCTGAAAATTCTCTCTAAACAATCCTTCCTCGAGTATCTACCGAACATGTAGAGGAGTTTGCCGACATTTGACATCTGATAGGGTAGTTATTTGTAGCGTATTCCTGCTGCTAACGTTACTCCGGGTAATTGCCTAACGAACTCTTGGTTTACGTGCGTAGGAAAGGCGTAGGATGGTTTGCATGTGTAGAAGAGATACTTCGTGTAACAACAAGGTATTCTTATGAACGTGCTTATCGGCATAACTGCCTAACACACGTTGTTAGCGGGCCTTCCTCGTGGTCGTGTTTATTGGTTCCGTTAATCTACGCTGTTCGTGATTCTGTCACGTCCTTACCTATGGTGCCAGGTACTATTCAATCGCGTGATAATAATTATCCCGACGTTACTTTAGCGTGAGCGCTATCTAATGGAACCCGCGAAATTACGTTCAAAACGTTTTAATCTAACGGCTAATAACACAGCGAACCATCTGTCGAATTCGAAATTCAAAACACATGGCAAAGTAAGGTGTTATTAGTTGTGCAACATTCCTTTTCTTAATTTACAGTATTAACTAATAGAAATCTGGAAATGGGGATGAAATGTACTTGAATTTAACGGGTAGTAATACTACGAAAATGTCTGTAATTGTAACTTAAAAATTTTAGCCTGAGACAACGTAGCTTTTCTTCTTTGTACAAGGTAATGTATTTTGCAAGTGGACTAAGTGGACAATTTCGTTCAAAACGTTTTGATTTAATAGGTAAGGGTATTGCGAAAATTCATAGAATTTCAGCTATAAAATCCTATCCCAAAGAAATGAATGTTTGTACAATTTTCTTCTTTTAATTAGAGTATTTCGCGGGTAGACATAGCATTCTTCTGACAAGTTTGTAATGAAGAATAAAATGTGAAGAAACACTTTCTTCGCATTTGCCGTTGAAAGAGAGTTCACGAAACCTTTCTCTTTGCCAAGAGAATGTGATATGAAGATAATCTCGTGGGCAGTCGGTCTGAACAGGTATTCTACCTTCAGAAGATCTTGAATAGAGCTCTGATTGGAATGTTACGCTTGCAAATTCACGTAAATTCCATCTGCGTATTCTACGTTGATTAAGTAAAACGGCGATTTTCCCTAAAGTGGCCGTTTCTGTTAATTTTGTCAACGTTGAAAGCAAATGCTCAGTGCTGGCTTCTACTAAATTTCGTGTGACAGAAATTACGATTAAACCGTAGACCGAAGAGAAAAATGAATCGGAAACGAAGTCCTTTATATTTTCCCACGAAAAATCAATTAGGACCAAAAAATGAATAAATAAACGAATGAATGAATGAATGGATTAATAAAGAAACGAATGTATGGATGAATAAACGTAAAATAATAGGAAGAATGAAGGTACAAATATAAGAGCGTATGATAAGTGAATGAAAAAGAATACGATAAGTGAATTGACAGTTATTTTCTTATGATTTACGTGAAGAGACATGCAAAACGGACAATCCAGGATCGATATATGAAGAATTGAGAAACGATAAAGTAAGCACAATCAAACGAGATATTAAGCGTCGGATTGCGAGAAAGAAAAATTAATTAGAAGAGAAAAATCAATTAGGACCAAAAAATGAATAAATAAACGAATAAACGAATTAATGGATCAATGAAGAAACGAATAAAAATCAATTAAAAGAGAAAAATCAATTATAGAAAAATCAATTAGGACCAAAGAATGAATAAATAAACGAATAAACGAAGAAACGAATGTATGGATGAATAAACGTAAAATAATGGGAAGAATGAAGGTACAAATATAAGAGCGTATGATAAGTAAATGAAAAAGAATACGATAAGTGAATTGACAGTTATTTTCTTATGATTCACGTGAAGAGACATGCAAAACGGACAATCCAGGATCGATATATGAAGAATTGAGAAACGATAAAGTAAGCACAATCAAACGAGATATTAAGCGTCACAATTGCGAGAAACACACTTTCAGTTAGCGGGAAAATCCGTTAAAATCCCACGATCAGTCATAACGACTATATACATTATTCGTTCAGCGATTTGCTTACCTTCACGAACATACCCCCCCCCCCCCCAATTATTTCCTCGTATTCAGTTACTTATTGTGGTCTAATGACTTTATCCGTCTACCAACTCGTTAATCTTCCTAATATTCGTGCGTTTCGCGTATTTACAATTCAGCGAAACTCTGTCATTGAGTAAATTGAATTGGAGAAAGAAAAATTCCGTGACATCGGAGTAGCCAAAGCAATTACGAAAGGAACTTAATCTTTATTTTATTTTATACTTTACTTATTACTTAGTAGGGTATAATTGATGTGATAGCTGAAATTTGATCGTGTTCAGAATTTTGAGGACGCGGCGAGGGGGGTATTTAAGTATAACAGAATTGACAGAAAAGTATACAATTATCACTTTTTACCGCTTCCTCGAAATATTTCAATAATTGAAATACAATGGTAATCGTAATTTTAAAACATAGAATTGAAAAATAAGGCGGAAAAATCTGTATTTAATTAATACTGAGTTTATTAAAAGAAATGAAAAGCATAAGTAAAAAATGGCTACTTTCCAGTTAGAAATTCGAACTGAATTAACTTTAATCCAGTGGATTTAATGATTTGTTCATTAATGGCCATTGAAATAGGTACAGGGAAACACTATTGACTTATAGTGTCTCTTATAAAATGAAATACTGACTTTCGTAAGTACGAGAAATCTGTAAAAAATGTCAGTAAGAAAGTGAGAAAGAAATTAGAAATTAGAAATTAAAATTTAATTCAATTAGAAATTTGAATTGAATGAATTTACCTAATCATAATCGCAGCAAAACAATATTAACTTATAGTTCCTCTTAAAAATGAAATCCATTTGCTTGTTCCATTTCCCTCAGTTCCCGATGGAACTCCTAAAGGACCTACGACGTTAAGGTCCTCTTTATAACAAACTAGACAAGTCAAATTTAATGGTAATTTTCAAAAGAGTGCGGGGACAGGACAACAGGAGGGCACTATCGCAATTTTCCGTTACACTGGAGTTTCGTGGGTCGGATGTTCCTCGCTGTTCCTGCCTGGTTTCGTATTGCTTTTCGCACACATTCCCAACATTTCGAAAGTTCGCTTCCCGTTTCAGTGCGCTCATTTAGCCTAGTATAGCTCAAGAATCCAACGAATTTGTGATAGCCGCTGCACATATTATTATCCGCGTGAAAACGCTCGCCAGAAACGTGCGTAAGTCATAGACGATAAATTGAAATCATATATGCAGGATTAAAAAAAAAAAAGATAGTTTCTTGGGAAGAAATAAATGAAAAAATGTCTCACATGGACGGCAGTATGTTTAGTAAAATTTGGCTATTTGTCATATTAATCCGATCATAAAATGTTTACACTGAACACGATCCACGAATGAAATATGGCGTTAAGCTGACCATGTATTTCCGAGCAGCAATAATACTATTAATAGTTGCTATTAACATTGGCTTGAACAAGAAACGTTTTACGTTAACAACAATAACAAAGTAAATGGATATTTTATAAAAGACAATTCGTAAAAACAAATCGGTCCAAACGATCTGAGGGGACACAATTTTCTTAACATCACCATTAATATTGGCCTAATAAAAGAAAGTTTATATCACATTGACAAATAAGCAAAATGAACGTATATTTTGTAAAGAGTATTCTCATAATAATACATCGGTCCAAATGATCTGGAGGAACATGCGTATGTTTCTTAAAATGGCCAATAATTTTGCCTTGTACAAAGAAAGGTATTACGGTAATAATATTATAAAAAAAAACGAGAGTAAAAGGATATTTTGTAGATCGGTCGAATGTTGGTGAATTCTCGGATAATTTTGCACGCGTAATTAAGCAAAAAGGTCGTGAATTCCGAAGCAGGGTACGACACACTTGTAGAAATTGCTGACGACGCAAATGGAAGCTCAGGAAGAAGGGAGAACATGAATTTGCTTTTAATTATGATCAAACGCAATCTCTGGCTATGACCTTTCGACCTGGACTTTCCCGATTCACATTCAGTGCTTTATATTGCCTTCACCGTCTCGTTTTGCGAGTAATCAATATAAATGCTAAAACTACTTTAATGACGTCGGCATTTCTTCTTATTTCGGTAGGAAAATCCGAATCAACTTTGCCGCAACGTAGTCGTTGAATTTATTGAAGCTGAAATATATTTATTTTTGCAATTATACCCGGATGGTATATGAATTTAAATTGGATAAGCGTAGGGAATTGAAATGTATGGTTAGCCCTTTGTCAGTGGTATTTTTATTACCTAAGATTTAGGAGGACTATACAAATTTTAAAGTCACGGACAATTTCAACAACTCTATTACTTTATTACCGGAACACAGTTATAAAAAAATCATTACACTGCATTGTTGCTTTGCGCAAGATTAAAAACAAACTTAGTATTTGCGAATTTTATAGACTTGTCAAAAAATGTTTTAAAGACAGTACTAATTTTTAAGCCATGTGCAAATTCAAGAATTTTGGTGACCTACATTTTATGCAATAAATAGACAAATAAGGAAATATTAGCGTGATTTATTGATTTACGTGAAATTAAAAAGAAACGTTGTTAACATTGACGAATATTATTACATTCAATTCTTCTAATATTGTAATAAAAATTTTAATCGTTCAAATTTGTACATAAATCAATCAACTTGAGATTATAAGAATAAGAATTATAAGATTATAATTCTCCATAGTGTCTGTTTTTTTTGCAAAATGTACTAATAACGTTACTGTGCACTAGATTTACGATCTTGGGAAGAAAAGATCAACGGGTTCTTATTATTTAATTCTTGTACTTTAACAAAAAATATCCTTTGCGGTCGAAATTGAATCAGTCCCCTGAGAATTGAATTGTCAAGACTAAAATCTTTTGCTATACGTCTTACTTTCAGGATATAAATATCCTTTAATGTCAGCGACGAACTTGTTTCTGTGTATAGTTTTGAGTTTTCACGTAAACGTGGAAGATCTATCTACGCTGACAATCAGTGAAACTTTTCTCTTCGTAAACTGCGATACGAGCAGTTTTCCTAGCGATGCTGATTCATTTATCAATTGAAATTATTTTTCTCCCCAACAATATTTTTCGCATCCTTCGTTGACACGTACTAACTATTTTTCGTTCACAAATTTTCAATAATTTGCTGAAAACTAAAATAACTTTGACGCATTGTGATGTTTGAAACTTACTTGATTCTGTTCATAAATTATTAATGGATTATAAATTTCATTAATCGAATTAGAAATACATTTTTCCTGATCCTTAAAGAATAATCTTTAAATGCATATCCCTATAATTTTTACTTACGAGTAGGAAAATGATAGAAGTAAAATTGAACTTGAATGTTATAAACATTTGTTCCTTGAACACATGAAATAATAGTAATCTTTAATTTCTTATCCGAATAATTTTCGATTAGGTGAAAAAAAAGTAATGAAAATAAAGTTGAACTTGAATGTTGAAGACATTTATTTCTCAGGCATGTAAAATAATGCGAAAATGAATTTTTGCAGGTACCTCTGAAGAATCAAGCGAAGTGCGAAATTCAATGAAATTCTCGATGGACTATCTTATCTATAAACACGGTTCTGTGGGAAGTGCTGATCAAATGAATAAAGATTTGCATCGGAATTTTCATTAACCGGGCGAACGAATTTTCTGCAAAGTTCAACATGGAAGATTCCGCAGCGTCCGGGAGAAAAATGGGGAAATTATATCGACAAGGTTAGCAAGAGTAGAAAAAAACAGGTATAAAACAGATCACTTAAAGACAAATCAGCAGGGAAAATTGTTAAAAATATTAAGAAGATAAAGAGTGCTCGGTGACTACAATTTCAGTGATTACGTAATAAAATTTCGTGACAAATAAAGTCGTGAGTAAGTGAAAAGACGTTTCGTACTTGGTGCTGTTAAAATATAAACATTGGAACGAGGAAAAACTGTAAATAATTAGACACTTGACATTTATTCGTGAAAAGTTTCGTAAAGATTTAAGATAATTGTTAACACATGTTGCGCTAAAGTCTTGGAACGTAGACGAACTTGAAGAAACCGCAGTGAACGGTGAAAATGGCGATCCTGAAATAAAGGGGAACGTTGAGGACGAATTGACGACCAGAAATCTTCTTGGGAACCAGTTAAACGCAGGAACAAGTGGAAAAATGGGCTGTAAAAACAGTAAACTCAAAAGAGATACCATCGAACGACTCACCAACGATACATACTGTAAGTTACGTTATTCACATTTTCTTAAGAACGTGATGAACTTTTTTGCTGGATTCATGACTATTATTAGAAATAGATAGACAGCCAATACGACGCAACGATGCATTTCAAATTCGTCATCTGCCTGCGTACTTAGATATTTTTTATTATTCTTGAGTAATAAAGTTGAAACGAGTTAATGTAGGACTGTTAATTTCATCTGATTATTTTACTATTATTGTGCTTTAAAAGTCAGAAGAAAATTTCTGCCATTATGTTCATAATGACAGTTATTAAATAGATAATACAATTAAATGATGGAGTTAAACATTATGATTTGCCTACGTATTTAGATATATTGTATTATTATGTACTTCAGAAGTCAGAAGAAACTTTTTTCCATTATATTCACAATGAATATTACTAAATAGATAGTACAGTGTAATGACATACGTAAACATCATCAATTGTCTAAATGTCTACACATTTGAGCCTACTTTGTTATTATATGCTTCAGAAGTCAGAGAAGAAATCATATCAATTTACATTTGCAATAATAATTTATGTAAAATATTGAAAGATTAGACTTATATATTTTATTCAAACTGAATCTGAACCTGAAGATCAGAGATATTATAATATTAAATACATACGTAACAAAGCAGGAAACTCGAATACTTGCAATTCTATCTAATTTCATGTCGAAGATCTTTCCCATAACATTTTACGTATTTCATTTACACGCGATGCTATGATGAAATATTTGAATATTATATTACATAGGTAATCCCGAGTTTCGCAAAGATAACAAGATAAGCATGCACTTTCGCCTGTGAAATTCGAGCACCTGCACTCGTGAGAATAGATGCATGGGAAATTATGTTAGACCGTCGTCAAGAATTTTACGATCCAATCCAGAAATTTTTTAATTCTAAACTTGGTCATAAAACCGTGAATAATCTAATATACACATTTGTAATGAATTCCGCATGAAACTTTAATGTTTCACGAATAATTTTAACTTAATTTTTAAGATATTTTTAGACGAGTTGTAAATGAAATTTTTTAGAAAACATACTTTTCTGTTTTTGATGTATTACAATACTTTCTTGTAAAAATTGTTATTACTAAACGTATTTTTAAGGTACTGTTTGAAACTCTTGTGATAAAAAATCATTAAAAACTTAATACATAATGTAAATTTTCATTTTCATTGCATTTAATGACAAACCATCTAAATTAAGATATATCTAATATTAATATTTAAAACAAACATTCGCGCATGCATGATTTAATGCTGTATTTTTGCTATGCGTAATAATACACTTTTTACAAAAGTATATCTCTAAAATTAACATAAATAAATACGAGTATATCATTCTTTAATGAATCATTAATTAATTCTCGATTAAGAAGATTCTTAATAACGTTGAAATGTTCACCTGAATTAACGGAACAGTTAATTTTTACCACAATTATGATAACAAAATTTCATAATAGTTTATATAACATTATTTCTCTTGTGTGTCTTTATGAACATGTGTACAATAAAGACATTTATTATTATTATTATTATTATTATTATTATTATTATTATTATTATTATTATTATTATTATTTAACTAGTCGTTAGTTTATTCGTAATATATATACTTTCCTTCTTTACTTTCAAACATTTCCTGAAAACTCTTTCGCTTCCTCTAAAAAGTCTGTAGACGTTGATTAATTATCAGTCAACATTTGACTAATCGGTAGTCTATTTATGACTTGTCCATCTAGCGTTATCTAGCATTATAATTATATACCATCCTAATTAGCATGCAACGTTTCCTTAATTACTTGCAAAGATTTTCTTCAAAGTTCTTCCGTTTCCTGCGAAAAAACTCTCGAGGTCAAAGTACTCCTGATTTCACTGATCACTGCTTCCTCAAACAGTATTGCGGGTAATCTTACCTTACGCGGAGAAGGGGGGGGGTTATTGATTTGTGCTGCCACTGCGAGATTGTGCATTTGGAGTAAAAGTTAAATGTTAATGTAATGTATGTGCCGGTAATTACAAAAATCACTTAATTAGTTTTTCGTTTTTCTTCATTTTCAGGTATTTCGACCTTTACGATTTTTACTTTTGTAACAAATCCATCATATCTGCATATTTTTTCTTCGTTTCTTCATTTTTAATGTCGTAATAAGTTTGTCAATGAAAATTTTACGAACTATTTGCAATTTTTCGTGCGAATTATTGTATCTTGGAGAAACGAGTAAATTCTCATCGTGCTGGCGGACTGTATTGAAGAAATACATGAATAATTCTGTTTCCTTTAACGAATTAAGTAAGGAATAACATGTTAACACGAGTATTTAGAAGAAATTTTTGTTGCATCTTACTAAATTTGCGAATAACAATTGCACGAACTATTGGCAATTTTTCATGCGAATCATTGTACTTTGAGGAAAACGAATGCATCTTGGGCATATTGGCAGACAGTTAGGGCCAGAATAATCGAATATTTGGCATGGACATGGACAGCATAGACCAGAGAATGTGGGCTATGATTATGCATATGTGTATGCCTACGTGTTCTTATTCGTGTGAATAGGTGAAGGCGAGCGGAAAATTCGTAACTAGCAGAACGCGCATACAGAGAAAATAGAGAATACCCATGCATTAGATCGAGCGAGATAACTGAAAGTCCATGAGTTTTAGAGCATCGAGAGAGAAAACGTAGGGTTCGGATTGTACGATTGAAACTCACCGCTGCCATTCATTTTCGAGTTCTTTTGATGAATTTCATAAAACCAGAAATCGATAGCCACGTGGGTTTCAAAGGGACAGACGAGGTATATTAAACGTATGAATGGTGAGTTATAATTTCGAAGTGTCGTGAATCAGTGTAGAAATATATAAAAGGTAATATCACTTATTTTCGCACAATTTTGTATTATAGTTCAATCTTTATGTCATAATTTTGTATTAGAAGATTTGTTATTTGTTGCTGATTTATTGTTTCGTAATTGTTGTATAACTACAACTAAAAGAAATTGAAATTGTTGTATAATGATGTACGGTATAAACAAGACATGTGTTTTAATACTTTTTAATGATTCAGTATTTTACACCTAAATTCGATGTTGGGGTCAATGCAAAAAATACAGAAGCTAGATTTTGTTACAATTGTTCGTAAATAATAGTAATAAAATATATTATTTAGTAGAAATAATTCCATGCCTATCTGAATTTAAGGTAACCTAAAAAATATAATTTAGAAAAAAGATAAATGTTCATTATTTACACACTTAACACATGAGTTTCAAAACTATAACTCTTACAGTTCCTAAAGAAATTTCAACGCAATTTTGAAAAATTGGATCAAAGAAAAATGTGCCTTAAACTACCTAAATTTGAATTTTCTCTTATCATTTTATGCAATCTTTAGGTTATGAAATATCTCGCTTTTCGCAATTGTCACTCGACTGGAATTATCTGAGCCGTCTTATCATATTTCGTATGTTCACACCCTTTAATAAAAACCTTATTCTACGCTATCATTATTCGCCTGGAATTGTGGGAAATGCAGTGAAATCTTCCGCAACGATCTGATATCTGTCCTGTAATGTCCCAACTTGAATATGCTGGCTAAAGCAGCATTCTTATCTCTCGGGGTTGTTGTTACACAATCTCATCCCGTATTACCTTCATGACAAAAGGATTTCAATGCTAGTAACATCCTGTCTTCATCGTCCTCGAAGAAAATTCTTAAGCGTTAAACCGCGTAATGGCACTCTCCTAGATTTTTCTCCATTTTTTTCTTCTTTTTACAAAAGCTTCAAACTCCTTTAAAACACCGCGGTGAACTGTTTTAAATTTGAATAATGTCCCTTTACGAAAAAACGTGGTGTTTCTTAACGTTTGAGAAATAAAAATGCAACATTTGCGGGAACTAGATTATAGCATCTGTAGAAAGTGATGGAAAGAAAAAGTAAGTGAGAAAGTATAAATAAAAATCTAAGTGATAAAAGTTAATCGTTGAATTTAAAACAGTGATAACGTTTAATCATAGTTATGTATTAAATGCACGTGAAAATCGCTATTTCCTTACCCTAATAAATAATGATTAACAAACAACTTTTCGTTAAAATAATGTGTATAAATTTGTATTAAAAAAAAATCGATAATAAATCATATTAAATAACACATCTTCGTGCTATTGAAAATTAAATATTGTGGTGAAAAGCAAGATACCTCAGATTTCTCAGATTTATCACATCTAGCTTATGAAAGTTTTATGCAAGATCAATATCTCTTTGAGTTTCAATAGAATTCTGGCCGGCTGAATATTAAGTATAGATGGTTGCATATGCGCTATGTTTTTAAAGTGAGTTTGCCTGTCCGAGGAAACCTATGAGAAGAAAAATGCATTAAAAAGTCTTAGGAAAGTACTGCGCGTAAATCGTGCGATATTTCTCGCTGTATTTTACCGGGAAAAACATTACACTGCACTGTTGCTTTGTACAGCATTAAAAACAAACTTAGTATTTTATTACCTCCGATTTTTTTATGTGACAATAAACTTCGAAAAAAATATTCTAAAGACAGTAGTAATTTTTAAGCCACGTACAAATCCAAGAACTTTAATGTGGTACATTTAAGGCAATAAGTAGACTGATAAGAAAATGTTAGCGTGATTTATTGATTCATGTGAAATTAAAAAGAAACATTGTTAGCATTGACGAATATTATTATATTAAATTCTCCTAACATTATAATACAGATTTTAATCGTTCCACTTTGTGGGTAAATCAACCAATGTAGAGATTATAATTTTGCATAGTTTTTGTTTTATTGCAAAGTGTACTAACAAAGTTATTGTGTATTATGTTTGCGACCTTGGAAAGAAAAGATTAAAAAGTTCTTAATTTTTTGATCCTGATCCTTCGAGAAAAAATATTCTTTGCGGTTGAAATTAAATCACTCCCCTGTAAATTGAATTGTTTCGGGATATAAATATCCTCTAATAGCGGCGAGCAACCACTTTTTATGTGGAGTTTTAAAGTTTCACGTAAACGCGAAGAATCTGTCTACAATCAACACCTTTAACGACCCTTTGTATTTAACCGCTTCGTTATTTTCAGTTAACAAAAGTGTGGCAATGTAATCAACGTGTAACAATGTAACACCGTTCTATACATTGAAAATGCAACAAATTATTACATGAAACATGTTTTTGAAACAGAATGTTGCAATCGTTAAATTTATACATTGCTAAATTTCCATCTATAGAATGATACTTTCGAAATTATTGCTCGATCAATTTATAAGAATTAAATTCATTTAAATTACGTAACGATGTATTACATGAGTAAATGAAAATTTAGAAGACGATTTCTTAAGGTTCAGTATCAATGAGATATTCTTCTCCGGACGAAAAATGAAACAATGATTCACAAGGCACAATGAATGAAGAATAATAGAATAATATTTTGATAATAATATTTCGCAGTATTTCTGCAACGTAAGCGAAATATTCGGAATATCGAATTACCTTCACCACAATTAAAAGGCAGAAAGAAAAGCGAAACGCAAAGGCAACACTCGTACTCAATGTGAAAACTTTGTGGAGCTAATTGAAACAAAAAAAATGTACAGCTCAAATAATGAAATAATATGGAAATTGTACTGCTTCTAAGTACGGTATCTATTATTACGATATGGTAATAATCCTGCAATAATAATAATAATAATAATAATAATTCAGCACGGTATGGCATTGCAGAAAATAGAACATGACTTGCTCTCAACCAAAAGGTTTCTTAACATTCGAGAAATAAACAAATTGCACCGAACAAAATTATATCATAGAATTGATATATAACAAATTATTATCTTTATATATGTAATTGACATTATTTAAATAACATTAAAATTTCTATGCAATTAATTTATGTATAAAAACCAATGGAGAATAAAACTAAGATACAAGATCAAGATAAAAAGACTAAAATAACTGTAAAACTGTCAAATAAATAACGTCTTATTTGTACACTTTGAGCGAGTACAGAAAAACTGTGAATGAATTTCTACTTTTACATCAACATAAATTAAACATAACTTACCGTTGCAATAATGGCCACATGCATTTCAGGGGCAGTGTTCTGAATAAATCATAAAAAAGCCCTCTAGTGTTATTTTGCTTTATGGATTGAGTAAGCAAAACAATCCCGGCTAGGTGGTTTACTGCATTAATAAAACATGAGGTGAGAAGCACAATACAGCGCTGATTTCAATATTTTGAGATCGCCGTGGGGGACGATTGAACGATAAAGACAGTCGCCCTTCTCATCGTAATTGCACGAATGAAAATAAGATGACAAGGTGAAAATCTACAAGTGGATACTAATCAGGGAAAAGGTGTCATTTGTAACCCAATTTGCTTGAGATTCAGTTAATAATATCTGTTGTCCGTATAATTTCTGTTGAAACGTGTCTATATTAAATTTCTTAAATAAAACTTTGAATGAACATTGAAATTTCTTACTTCTTGCACTTCCTTCTATTTCACACGGTAATACACATTTACAAAACGAAAAAAAAAGAAAACCGAAATTACCTTTGACAATTGACTTGTGTTAATAAGGAAATGAAATATGACGGAAAGATTGAAATACGGAAAGATAAAGTAATAAATAAGGGAACATTTGACAAAAATATTATTTAATCTTCCTATTTCTTCCACTTTTTTTTTACTTCACACGGTAATACACATTTATACGACAGAACGAGCGAACATTGCAATCTTCTTCGAAGAGCGCTTCAGAAGCAACTCTTATCATTAGAAACCACAGCGATTCAGCAGTGTCCAATGCAAATTGCTGCAGTCTGGAACAAGCACTTCGGACATTTCTCGTAATTGCCCGCAGCTGTCTCGAACAGGCAAGAAAATGTGAAATTTTAAAAAGACGCGTACCGTTGCCATGAAATTTGCGTAATTCAAAGCGAGAAAAGGTCGATCGCAATTGATTTTAAGGAAAATGTAGACTACCCAAACATGAATGTCAGGTTTTACTATCTTTATTTTATCGGTTCCGACCGAGCGCGGAATCACATATGTCCGAATATCGAGGAACATTCAGAGACGAGATAATTCTTTCATGCGTTCGCTCCAGTATCCGTTTAATAACCAGAGGGTATAATTTTAAGAGGAACAAAGCCCCAAATTAAAGTTCCACGAAAAACTTAACGTATTGTTTCGTATTTTAAGCGTTTGAAAAATAAGGTTTTAAGGTTTCCGCAGAACTCCTGGTTACGTACAATAAAAAATTAAATGAAGTAATTGAAATGTATAGAAATAATGATTGTGATAACAAAATGAAATTGCAGGAAGGTCTGGAGTAACAATCTAATTATAAATTATGTTTTTTCGTTACGTTCGCGTTATATTTAACATTAATTTTGAGAAAACTAAAACAAACGATTGACGAAACTTTGAAACTGTCTCAGGTAGAACATATGAATTTATATAAAAAATAAATGCATACTAAATAAACAAATTGCACATAAATAAAACGTGCTAAATAACTGAACGACTAAATATCTGAAACCTAAATACAACAGAACTAAATAACTACATAGCAAAATACCAAATACTGAAACACTATAATACCTAAATAAATAAACCGCACTAAATTGCCGAAAAAGCTTCCCTTCCCTTTCCCAAGCATCGCGGTAGAACTAAAATGCATTTACATCTATCGAGTCTTTCTCAGAGCGATCTAATTAATTAAATAAGTAAATAAATAAATAAATAAACTGTACTAAATTGCCGAGAAAGCTTCCCTTCCCTTTCCCAAGGATCGCGCTAGCCGTAAAATGCATTTACATCTGTCGAATCTTTTTCAGATCGATCTAAATAAATAAATAAGTAAATAAACCGTACTAAATTACCGAGAAAAGCTTCCCTTCCCTTTCCCAAGGATCGCGCTAGCCGTAAAATGCATTTACATCCGTGGAGTCTTTCTGAGAGCTATCTTCCAAGTTCTCATGTTACATTTTTCGCCGGGCACAATAGCCGATTCCCAGTTTTGAGTGTTTTGACGAAAGGGTGGGGCTACGCAGAACGTGCGCAGCAAATCCGCGAACGGATCCATTCCTGCGCTTGGTCCGTCACAAAGGAAGAACGGGTGCGGTGGGGGGCGGGGGGTGGCTGTTGAGGTGACGGTAGAGGGGGGGGGAGGAGGGGTGCGAGGGTGCTTTTGTATCGGATAGCAGAACGTACGACTGAAACCCTCGGATCCTTCGACATCAACCGCTGGGACAGCGGGGCTCATGACCATATCTTTGGATTATACTCCATTGGCCCTTTCCGCCCCAACGTCGGCTTATATCTACTCGACATGGCTTTCACTCCGATGGATTTGAGAAGTCTAATGGACACCGCGGGCCCTTACGCAGGCTCATTTATCGACATCTAATCGACTTGCCATGGGCTTACTTAGGTCCTTCCACCGTCAGATGAAGAAAATCTTTGTTACAGGGAAGGAAGATTTCTATTGCGGTACGCGAATGCCGGAAGTTCAGTTCGATAAGAGAGATTTATTCGATCTGGGCGGTGCAAAGATTTAGGACGAATAAATAGATGTAGTTTTTGGATCAGTACAATTCGGGATTGAAACGAACTTGATTTTTTTGCGCACAATTTCTTTGAATTCGAATTGAATCACGTGAACGATACAGGAAGTTAAATTTTCTTAGATTCCTTGGTTATCCAATACGAATCAATGATTTTGCGAGAAAAATCGTCGCTATAGAACAAACGGTAAAACTTTAATCCTGGTATTGGTTAAAAGAATATAGAAGAATAAATCGAATGTCGAATGTTACGTGTATTTTGCCAATCAATTTCGTTCAATCTAATTTTAACCACAGGTACAAAACCGGAAGAGACAAACGAATCGCAAAAAATTGGAGTGAATTAAAACCTTTGGTTCAGCGGTCAAACAAACTTTAACAAAACCACGCCTGCACACTACCTTTTTCTGATTAACTGATTTTTATTAACATTAAACCAACCAATTGTCTAACTTTTTTCCCTTAATAACTTTCTTATCATTGTCCTTTAAACTAATGCTACTAGAATGTCACTAGCGCGTACACGATAAAGATAATACCAATAATAGTAATAATTATGACAAAAATAATAATAATAAGCGTATATTTCCCAAAAATAACATACACAAACTATTACCTTCACATTTTCTTTCCTTTTCCTGTTACTTCGTTCTAATTATCCTTGAAATCATACTTCACACGAATTAGCTTACATACAATTTACATATGATACACAAGTACTAATACATGTACAAGTACTAAAACATACACAAGTTATAATTAGCCCATAGACATGTCACAATCGGAAATTCAATAAATTCATTTTTCAAAACTGAATAATGATAGTATTAATACTTAATTGTAATGGTATAACGAAGTGCAGTCCTTGTGGGACATAACAATTTCCTGTCGTAGAACTCTATAGGTCGTATACTCGCGTGTGAGGAGGACGTAATAAGTACCCTCGCGGACTGTATCGGCATAATGAATATGCAGGTCCCTGACACCAGATGCGAAGCTTGCCATTTCGAGGTAGGGACTCTTATGCATTTCTTATCGGCCGATGTGAAATCTTTTAAAAGCACTCGTTGCTGATTGCCAGACAACACGACATCGCTGGGTATTAATACGAAGTATTATCTAAAATCATGTCTGTAGAAAGAAAGGCATTGCTATTATTCTTGGTCTCTAATTTACAATTAGATAGAATCGGGAAAATACTAAGGTACTGTTGAACTAAATATAAGGAAACGCGACGTGAGAACCTTAAAAAATGATTCGCACAAGAGCTGAATATAATCAAGAGGAATTTAGGATGATAATATGTGAGACGTACAATGATAATGCGTTAATTAGGTTTTTAATCAATGTCAATTAATCATATTACTCAGCATATTTCATGTAGGTCAAAGTTATTTCCGAAATGTCTGATTTCACAAGTATTAACTTTTGAATCAAAAGTCCCATATTTCTTTGACGCTGTGTAAAAAAATCAAAGCGACCTTGGTACTTTGACAAAAAAGCCATGAAGCGAATAATTGATTGAACAATTGATCGATACTGTTGAATCTTTCTTCACGTAACTGACCTTAACTTTTGTTTAACATAAAAACCTTGAAATTGCGTGTTTGTTTTCCTTGAAAAGTTTACTGTAGACATTGATTCGAATTCAAGTAAATTTAACTATATTATTCGATATTGTACGCAGTAAAACCACGTAAGGTTTCAATGATTTTCAAAGGTTTAATTTCGTAGAATGACAAAAATAATAATATTGTATTGCGTGTTTATGTTTCGCAAGAATCATAATTGTGCGTAAAACGTTGGCATCGCTGTTAAAATGATTTTACCGCGTGACGTTAAAATTCCCGGGTTAAAGTGTTGAGCAGGTCCAAACACAGGTACGTCTGTGAGAATTTTCGCGACTTAGAGTTAGGGCACTCAGTTAAGAGGATAGTCCCTATAATCAGTGTAGTTCCGGAGATGAGAGCCTTGTTCGTTTCCAATTTAAACGTGCTCGAAAGCCAGCAGCAAACGTACGGTTTGCCTACGACACGTGTGCAGAGATTACGAGCTTAGTGTATGTCCGTTATAACAACAGGCCTACACACCATTGCATTTGAACAGTCAAAGACATTTGAAAGTGGCTTAAGTAGATTATATAAATCAAGTTCTATATCGGTTAAGTATTTCCCAACGAGATCGGTTGAATAATTTGAAAACAAAATTATAATAAACTCGTGAATGGTAAAATAGCTTATAATTAAATGGTTTATAATGAACAATATTAAATGGGTTAAATAAATCAAGTTTTGTCACGAAAAACAGAGAAATGATGTCGGTCCAATATTTGAGGACAGGATTATAATAAACTCAGGAATGATGTAATAACTTCTAATTGAATGGTTTATACTGAACAATATTAAATGGATTAAATAAATCAAGTTTTGTCACGAAAATCAGAGAAATTATGTCGGTCCAATGTTTGGGGACAGGATTATAATAAACTCAGGAATGGTGAAATAGCTTGTAATTAAATGGTTTATAATGAACAATGTTAAATGGATTAAATAAATCAAGTTTTAAGCCGATCAGAAAATCAGAGAAATTCTATCAGTTCCACGCTGCGGTGGATATATCTGTGTTAAGTACTTGATCAAACTTTTTTAATCTTCCAGACCATAAAGTCCCATCCTAATTAAATGTTATAACTAGTTAAAGAAATAGACAAAAGCTTGGGAAACAAAAAAACGAAAATTAGAATGCTTGAAAAATGTGGGGTGCAATTCAATTAAGAATGCTTATACGGACATTGACCACTTTATTTTCAGAAAACTGTTATAGCTGTAACTCTGAACTTAACGAAAGAATTGCGTCAATTGGAAATTCTTAAAACAATGAAACAGAAATAAGAAATTATCCATTATTGCATTTTTTTAGTACAGCACAACAAAACTGCCCATTTCGTATCTTCTGTTTACAATCACAAATAAATCTGAACCCTATTACTCGTACCTATTTTTCTCATTAACACATATTACTACTCCCATACTAATGCACATTAATTTCTAAATGCGCCCTGTTAAAATACTTCTGGCGCAGTAAATAAAAAGAACTTTGCTGTAATAAGACCGAAGAAACGACAAGATTTGTGAGAATGATAGGAACCCTTAAACCCGACGAACCCATAACGATCCGTTGAAACATGAAGGCCCGCAGAAAGGGCCTAATGAACGTGTCGCGGAAATGGCGTGCGACATCGGTTGTTCCTCATGGTTTGTATCGGCAATCGTGGGTTCGATCGTTAAAACTAAGTCAAATGACATTAAAACAGTGACGTTGGACTTGGTCACTTTATCGACCGTAACCTACATTTCAGTGGTAACTGCCGTAATCGACCTACTGCACAAAACCGTTCGGAGAACGATTGATAATAATTCGAAGTGCGTGACACTTTTTTTTATCAATGTCAACTGATCAGCATGAACCATTCTTTTATACCCTTTATGCGAACATAGAAATTCGTCAAGTACTATTACTATTTGCGTGATATAAAAAATAGCCCTGTTAAATGCACACGCGTAGGTCGAGTTGTTTATTCAAATAGTTGGATTAAGCATATACGACGGGTAATCGATAGATGTCCAGTCGGATGGAAGTTTTAATAAATCAACTTTTGTGCGATAACCCTTTATAAGCCCCTTTAGTTTTCAGATTATCAGGAGTACTGAGAACGCATGACTAACTGCATTTTTCGATCCTTCGATCACAGTAACACAATAAAAACATAGACAATAGATACAGATAGCATCAAATTTGACAATTATGTTAAAGGAAATACTAAGGTACAATTAAACTCATAAACATGGTTTTTATGTGCACTTACTTTGGAGAGAAACATTTTTAATTACAAAGACTGAATATGATCAAGACAGACACGTAATGATGTCATGATAATATATAGGACATGTAATAATAATACATTAATTAGGTTTTGAATCAGTATCAATCAATTATCATTAATGATAACGAAGAACATTTGGTAGCATATTACGTGGAGGTAAAATTGAATTCCTAAATATTATATTCTATAAATATTAACCTTGGAATTAAAATCTCGATATTCTTTCATAGCCCGTAAAAAATTCCAGGTGATCTTGATACCTTGATTAAAAAAGTGGTGAAGCGAATACCTGATTTACGGCGTTAAAGCTTTGTTTGAAAAATGTTTTAACAACATAAATATTTCACGAGCTATTTATAGGTTATCAAGGTTCATGCAGTGAATATTTGTACTTTGATACAGTGTACGTAATAAATCGTAAAACGTAACCAACTACCTTAAAGAACGTAGATTGATACTCAAATAAAGCATTTACTGCTAATCCTATTACGTGTAAATGTAGATGAAAATACGGGATGAAATATTCCACAGGCCAAGACTCCAGAGTAAATAAATAATAAGTGAACACGAATCGTGCGAAAAAGTTGAAAACGAATAAGAAGGAATAAGAAGATGGCGGAAAGCCGAGACGGATATAAAAAGCGAAGTTAAACACTGTCCATCTTATGGCAAAAAAGCGAGTTGGTTGAAGCAGTGGCTCGGGACGAGGAAGTGAGAGCAATATTAAAAGTGAAGGTTTACACAGAGAACAGTCATAAGAACCCTTCTCAGCCGAGAGATCCTTGATCTTCCGTGCTTCAGGAATAAACCGTACCAAACCCAGACGGTGGCTGTGTTATCGTCTATATGCATAGTCAATGAAGATATTAACAGGCCTAATCCACTGTTAAATTCACATTATCTAAGACTCAAACCATTGAGTAATAAACGATTACGTGAGCCATTTATTCTCAAAGTGGTGATAATCCTACTTTTTCTTGTTTCAAGATATTAAAAGGTTTGTGTTTGAAGTTATATAAAAATACTGATGAACACAGGCAATGTAGTTTCGCATTTTTTTTGCTAATAAATCGTTTAATTCGATAGATACATCCTTGCACACTATATTCTATGTATAAGTAAAAGAGCACATTAAGTAAATAAACAAGTTGGACATATTAACTTCCTAAAATAAAATAAAAATTTATATATAAAATATTAATATACCTTAAACGACAACAATACGCACATAGAAGAGCATGCTAAATAAATAAACAACTTTAACATTTTAACTTCCTAAAATAAAATATAAAAATAAAATAAAATATGAAATATTGACACACCTTAGACGACAACATTGCGCACGTCAAAGGACATGCCAAATAAACAAATAGAAAAGCGTTATGGCAAATTGACCGTTGAATTACTCATCAGGAAAACAATCGCGGAAGCTGTCGAAAAGCACAGCGAAGGAAAGCTGACATAAAACAAGCGACGGTTTGAAATGGCTCATATGTTGAGCGGTTGATTGATTTCTCAGTCAATCGCACGTTTTCACGTGAAAGCCGATTCTACGGGAATGCAATATTCATATACATATGTTCCGGATTTGCTGAGTGAAAGACGTCGACAGTGGGTTTTATACGTGTTTCTTTCTCGATCATTTATGTCATCGATCGACGTCCCAATGAAAGCGAAACGAAAAATCCTATTGCGAATACCGGCAAATTTGATCACTCGAAATTCAGCGGCAAATAAGCGTAGAATGTAGAAACAGGAACACCTATCGGATTGCCATGTGAAATTTCCATTTCGTCGTGCATTTTGAAGAAAAATAACAATGTACAACGTCGAAGAAGAATTCTATTCAATGTTCATTAAAATCTAACAATTGTGCCATCACCTACGTAAAACTTTCGTAAAATAATGTTTTAAATGAATTGAAATTTACATTAATCTGAAAATGAGTACAATGATTTCACAGTAATTTTAATTAGCATAAATCTCCTTGTTGTCTATGATAATGTATGATTATTTAGAGCACTTAAACAATTCTTTTGACCGCAGAAAAATCATTGTCGCTGGAACATTTCGCGAATATCCTTGAAAGAAAGTAAAAATTGTATCGTAGCCTCTTAAATCCTTGAAAAACACTGAACATTGCTGCTTTAGCAAGCCTTAGAAACTTTGGGAATACGGTGAATCTGTTTCCTGTTCCTGGAATATGTATATTATCGTACTTGCTCGACTTTTCTCGCGTTCGATAATTAAGGCAACCGCGATTTATCATCGTTGGAAATTTCGCCCGCGGAGGATGCGGAGCAGACGCCTCGACCGCGCGGTCAAAGTTCAGGATTCCGCAAATTAATATAATATCAGCTGATTTACGGTCGGAATTGGAAATTAGTCGAGGATCCTGCAATTGCATTTACACTTACGGGCTGGGAAAATTCTAACGGTCCTGCGAGTTTCACGCTCGATAATTATCGTCGGTCCCGCACATTGCGATACGGTCATACTTGGACTTCCTTCCGGTTTAATCTGCCTTCGCAGTCGTGGGATGTCCGAGACTCAACGACGGGAAACTGTAATATATATATATCTAATATCTTGGCCGTGCGCGCTCTTTAACTTCCCAAAGGACCGTGCTTCAACTCCAACGAAAGCACTGACGATGCGTTGAAAACAGTTATCTTCTTAATTAATCGAGCCAGCTCGCAAGTTTCTGCAAACTGTGTACGTAAGCTTTTCTTACAAAATTTTCTGTCAGACAAATAAAATCTGTCCGTCTTCTCATGTACAAAACAGGTTGGCGACTTGAAACAAATGGTCTTGCTTCAACAGTAATATCATAACAAACTTCTTTAACAGCCGTTTAACACAGTTGAATTGGCATTAAACGTAAATAAACTAAATCGTGAAAGATTAAGTTTCTTCTTAATTAAACGAGCCAGTTTGCAAGATTCTGCAAACGGTGTTACGTAAGCTTTTCTTGCACAATTTCCTACCCGACAAATAGAATGTTTTCTCCTCCTCATAGATAGAAAATGGTGCCTTGAAACTAACTGTTTTACTTGCAAAATAATATCTTTTAAAATACATCAAGATAGAAAATAGAAAATGGTGCCTTGAAACTAACTATTTTACTTGAAAAATAATATCTTTCAATATACTTCAATAAATTTCTTTTACAATACCATGTAGGTAGATTAATCATGGTTCCTTTTAATTAATCAAATCGAAGAGTATATGCAAGATTTTATTACAGAATTTATTTAAGATTTAAGATAAATTAATTTAAAACAAATAGTATTACTTGAAAAGTAATATTTTGTGAACCATTTACGTCGTTTTCTACAATAGTCAAAATTATGACAAAAGATACGCATTATTTCCTGCAATGATAACCAATTTAAAACGAATGTAAAAAAATGTTCATACAGCACTGAAAAACAATTCAGTTTTCATATCGATGTTTCCTTTTCAGATTTAGGATGTCAAATTTATCATGTATAAATCATTATGAATTTTTTGTGATTGCAATCAGTATCGTTAGACTTTCATAAAATCAATTTAACGACGACATTTCGTGACATGGTATTCCACGCATCATTATACTTAAGTGGAACTTATAAATATGCAAAGTAGCTAATTATGGCTGGTAGAATAGCGAAAGAGAGGAAAATTGTATTCACCTTGTGAATTGGCGACAGCATTTTTCATAGCCTTGAAGGCTGTTGATATGTAGAGTACCACTAGGCTACTACGTTTACGAGTAAATTTAGTAAATTTTCTGTTACTTCTTTGTTTCAGTCACAGAGAAGGAGATCCGACAGTGGTGAGTTGAAATTGGGTCGTGACACATTTTCTCTCTTTATTTTGTTTCGCAACAGAGACCTCATTTCGCTTTATTTCTTATTCCGTCGGGCCACGCTCCCTGCTGAGTACTTTTTAAACAACAAGTTTTGTCATTTACCCTTTGTTTGATCTGCATGCAAAATTGCTACGCTTGAATCATGAGTTTTCCCAGCATAATGCGAGTCATTGCTTAAAACGAGAATTCTTCTCCTGTACATTGCAAAAGTCAACGGCAAAATTAATCGGAATTGGAATCATAAAAAATGGCAAAAAACAGAAGTCGTCTGTGTCACCTGTGCAAAATCATTAAAAATGTAGATAATTCTTATTACGATTCCGTTTAATATACAAATTACACGTACAGTATATCTTGGTAATATTTATTGGAAAAATTCTCAAATTTCCACGAAATAAAAATTGTGTTATTATTAGTTGCATGTATTGATTTCCAATATTTACCAATGCAATCGTATATTCTGTATCTTAAATTGAAAATACGTCCGTTAGAAATTTTCTGTTAGTTTTCAGTAGATGTCATTTAGCTGAAATATCAATTTTCTTTCATTTCTGGATTTCAATTAGTACCTATTCACAATGTAACAAAAGAGAATCACGAAAAAATATTAACTGTATTTTGATTCAGACCGCAGTTTTGTTACTTTACTGCATTGACCATTGTGTTATATTTGATCGACAGTAGCGAATTCTTTGATGCGATTTCATTGTTTTCGTGCAGTTGGAAAAATTGAATGCAACCGGAGGGGAAAGTAGATGATATAAGTTGGAAGCATTTCAGTCCCCGTTGGGAACTTGACGACTCCCTTTTCCCTTTTTCCTTTTGGCCTTATGGATTTTCACACCTCCTTACTTTTCAGTTTGACGACACATTTCAGTGTGTGTGTCTACTTTTCTCTTCCAACCCCAAAAGACTTTATGCGCAATCCACATTTATGCAACATTTTTGCACATCTCGTTCCCTTTGTCAGACCATCCATTCTTTTTATGCATAATAAAATGCTAAAGATATTTCTGCCCTTTTAAAATGCAGAAAATAACGAAACCGCTAACGGAAATTAGTTGTCAATTTTTTGTAAATTTTTAACAAACTGTTACCCGAAATATACAATTATTTTGTTATCGTAACACGTTATCGTTTATTGTAAATATGTACAGGGTGGAAAATTAAAGATATTACAAGCAAATATTTCTCAAACTTAAAATCAAGGTGCCCTTGAAATGTCTTTAACTATTCCATTAAGAAAAAAGGAATGCTCATAATGCATGAAATTTTCACGGCTTCGTTTTATCTAAATTTTTCTATTGTAAGTGAAATTTATTCTGTTTGGCTAGAAAGATTTTACGTGATTAAACCTAATGAGAAAGTTCCAACCCGAGTAAATTAGATCAATTATTGAAAACAGTTTGATAGAAAGAATAATTTAAATCAATGTATTATGTATTATACACTCAACAAAATCCTTGAAGATGTGCATGTTTGTTTTGTTTTAAGAATTTACTGTAGTCCAAATAATTCTATAACTATATAATAATAATAATAATCCTTTAAATTTTGCAACATTCTGTTCTGCAAATAAATATCTTCTGAAACATATAATTTTGTAAATCAGTTGATGGATTTGCTTTTGATCGAGAACTGTTGGAGTGAGTTTAATTATGTTAGTTAATTATTAATCCTTTGACAAAGCTCAGGGGCGCTGAGCGTAACACTATTACAAAGTTTTAAATGATTTTTTCGATCCCTACGGTAGAGTCTGCTTGTAAAGCTCTTAAGAGTAAGGTCATGCAGCAAGAACTTCAGTAACCAAGTAAAAATCCTGTTACATGTTTAACATGTCAGAAACTCTCTCGAATTCGCGGAAATCAGTATAAATTTTCGCAATATGCTTGGTAATTGGCAATTAGGTAACCCGTCGAATTAATTTCCTCTTGTAATGCTCTCAAAGGATGTTATAGTATTAAAGATCAAATTTTTTTATCTTTTGAGGGAACTGCGAAAGGGACATAACAATTAGAAACTTTGCCACGTAAATGGATAATGTCGTTTGAAGTTAGTTATAATTAACATTACGAAAATGGTATCGTTTTATCTCACGAAATACTAGTTTTGATATTAAATTTAAATAACGATCTACTCATGTTGCATTTTTATCAAATTTAAAGAAAATATTTCAAATGTAGCATTTGATCTTTTTTTACAAAAGTTGCGTAGAATCATGACGTAGGTTGAAACATTTTCAACGCTGAAATTCTATTGAATTAATAAATCAGGATTATAGAAAAATGTACTGAAAGCCCTTAAAGAGTTTTAGTTCACAGAAATAGTAGCTGTAAATCGTTAACAATAGTAATGACAGTTTCGTTAATCAATATATTCGTATCTCTTAGAAAGAAATAATTGTTCCCTGATGACAATGTTTATTGATTAGTATACCTTACGCGGATTAACGCGAAAACTGCATTCTTAATGGCCACTCCATTTGAGTTAAAAATTGCTGACCCTTTTACACGGTGGGAAATCTGCCTCGATTAATCTCAATTAATTAAAATTTTCCACGTAACTTGAAACGATCTTTGCATTAGGGATAGTGATCAATTTATGCCGACATAAAGAAAAACTTCATAACGTCCTGTCAGCCAATTTTCCGCGATAATTAATCACCCGAGGGAATCGAAATCGTTATCAGTCGGTGGAGTTAAATCAGTGGCATCTGATTTTATAAATGGTCGTTTGGGTGGTGGGGGAGGGGAGGGGAGGGGAGGGGAGGGGATGGGAACTATCGTATTTTTATTGGCTCCTTGGATGAAAATGAATGAACGGGGAATGAACTCACGGCTGGCCTCGATCCTCCGAAAATCCTGGCAACCGTCGAAACCGATGATGGAAAGTAATGCATGCTTCATCTTTAATTCATAAACTAGATCCTTCCTTAATACGATCGTATGATACACTTTCCGCATAAATTCTTCATAACGCAGGCGTTTTATTACCTATCTGTTCCGCTTACCACCAATGCCTAGGGAGAATAACTCCGCAACTAAATACATTCGGGGTGCAATAAAATTCTATGCGTAAGTGCATTAAGTAAATTTGAATAACATGCCCCTACGAATATCGGAAAGAATGAGTATGGTAATTTTTTGAATGAAGTAACTGACGCAGGGGGACATCTAGGAAAAATTAGACAATAACTTCGCAGCATTCCTTTTATTAGCTTTCTTGTTTATCGATTTTGGGTTGATCGTATTAATTTTTCGTAATTTACTTACGTGTTATACATTTGATGAAATAATTTTCATTTAACGAAATGATTTGGTAGTAGAAATTTGTAGCGCTTGTGGGAAAGCAAAACATACCGGAAGTACTTGGAAAAAGAAAAATGGAAAAAGAATAAGTTAATGGAATTCTTTAAAAAAATTGTACAATAATTTAGCACGTTACTTTGATCACTTTCATATCTGTGTCATGTTAATCATATTAATTTTTCTTAATTTGCTTAACTGTGACATATTTAAGAATATTGCTTCCATTTAGAAAAACAGACGGTTAATAAATTTTTGTGTAACATGCGGAAACAAAAAGTATCTTGGGAAATGAGAACATTATGATCGGATTAAATAAATCTTATTGTAAATGATTAGCAGAAAAAATGCAGATGCGACGAAAAATGTGCTTGGAAAAAGTATTATTTTTCTTTGAATTCCTACCGATGTTGGATCGAATCCTCCTACCTTATAAAAAATAGATTGTTATGACGTTACAATCGGCACTCGATCAATCGAGTGCTCGACTCTAAACGGACTTGTACGTACATGGCAGATGTTTTCCATCAAATACTGTCAATCCCTGCAGCCCTTGTATCTCTACATGAAACTATATTTCCTCTAATCCGTGTAAAACCGGTAATACAGATTTCAACAATTCCTGTATTTTTCCAAACACTACTGTAAAATCATGAATAATCGTCAACAATCATCTGACAAGAATTTAAATTGAGATTCTTTAATCATTTGAAAAAATGAAAGTGGAATAATGGAAAAATATATGATAATTTGATTTTTAGACTTCTACCAATTTTTCAAAATTATTGACTGAGTAAGTTTTTCAGTCATTGAATTTGTTTTGTTTCGAAAATTAAAACCATTAAAAAGATTATGAATTTTCCTTCTTATATTTCTCAGAATATATTTTTGTCGTATCCTCAAATTTATCTTACCATGCTTTTGACTTAGGTTTTCGAATAACCTTAATGCAGTCACACGACTACACTTACCGCTGTTGTATCAGTCGTCAAAATATTTTCGAACTTGCCCACGTGTTATCGAGACGGCTGGCCGTATGTAGGGACATTTATCTTGGCTGTGTAAATGCAGTAAAAGTGGAAAATATCTGCTGGCGGACGAGGAAAATCATCAAGTCGAGTTCATACGGCGCGCATGCTCTTGAAAGTAAAACAGGTCTTACAGGGGAAAAAACATAAATAGGATTTCTGTGTCGGTAGAAATGATGAAAAGTAGAATCTACCCTTTTTTCTTCCTCCGGCAAGTTCGGTAAAGAAAGCCGAGGTGTAACTCACGGACCGCTGCCGACCTTCTCTTTCAAAAGCCCTGCTATACAGTACATATTTCATTATCTTAATCATAAACTTTCGTCAACGGAGACCTCGATGTCGTGCACCTTGAGAAGGAAGATATAAGTGAATCGTGAGAGACAGTAGTTATGTCAAATCCTTTGTCGACAAAAAATTTAATAAACCATATTAAGTAAATTTACATCGTCATAATGGAGGTTTTCACTTGAACTTAGTTTTTTTAATTTGGTTTTAATATATGTTTGCGATCAGGAATATGAATTTATGGGCAAAGTGAAAAGAAAGTTCCTGTAGAATAATTCCTTAAGCAAAAATACATTTAATAACGTAAATTAAATAATATTACGTAAATTAAAGATACATTATTCAGCGACACACGAATTGCAATAATGCAGGTAATATTTTCAAGTTAGTAGTTTAAGTTTTTAGAAAAACGAAAACAAAGTGTCTGTACGATAATTTCTTAACAAAAAAATTCAATAATAATAATCACTATAAACGTTCCGTTACATCACGATCTTAGAAAAATTGATTAATTTAAATCACAGAAAATAATTAGATAACAATTTAAGCGATGACCTAGTTCCTACATTCAAAAGATATTGTTCGAACGAATTCATTCAATTAAGTAATAATCTAAATTTCAGAATTCCGATGAGCTTGCACTAAAAGACGTACGAAGTTTTAAGAAACCTTCGTAGTCGAGAAAATGCAGTTAATGTATGTAAAAAATCTAACGTTCTGATATATGAAAATGAAATTTCTGCATAATATTTTCTGAAGGTAAAGCCCAGTAATGACGGCGATGCAAATTGATGTAGATCATGTCTTTGCGCGGCAAGTCGAAAATCTGAAGGCTTTGGGACGGTTCCGAAAACTAGAAACTTCGCTAATTGAGACAGGCTCGGAAACCGTGGATGGACTCTTTTATTCCAACCCTATTAAACCCCGCTGAATAGAAAGTAGTTCCATGAGCTCCCTTCTAAGAACTCTACACTTTTTCTGTTGCACCTTCAATTCCTTAATGATATTTTTCGGGCCAATATTACAGGCACAGTGACGCCATTGCACAGTTTTTATTTCTCTAAAACTGGTTTTAATTATAAAAGGTGTAAAGCTTAAGAGCGTTAAGTGAGTAGGTCATAAACTATCAGGTAGATGCAGCAGTGAAATGAAAAACTAAAGAATATCATGAACCGTACAAAACAGTATTTTTTCCGGCAATTAGTGAAAACCAAGAACTCAACGAATTCATCCATTTTAGCTGAGCTAATTTCTTGGACATTCGGTTCTTAAAGTTTTCACTATTTAGGAAATCAAATTTCTGGATATCTCGCACTACCAATAAAGAAATAATGTAAACACTCTGCAAAAATCTAACTAGAATTATCTACCGATTTTATCACTAAAAATGCTCTTAAATAAAACTTCGTACCTGCTCACTATTTTTTCCAGCAACTTACCCATGACACGTACCGTGAAAAATATGAAAAACCCAAATGAAAAGCCAATAAGTTAAAGAATCCATCCACTTTGCCTGGTTTAATTTCTTGGACATCAGATTTATTGAAAGTTTCGACTATCTTCCTAAGAAAATAATGTTCTCTTTGATCCAGGCACAAGGGATTCATGAAGGATTGTCCAGACGGGCTTTTAACCGAACAGGTAAGAGTAGCACTATAAATAGCTCAATCGAATCATTGAACCGGAAGGCCGCACTACAAAGACGTCTTGTATTTCGCCTGATTTCAGGGCTTCATAAAAATCTACAAGCAGTTCTTCCCGCACGGCGACCCCTCGAGGTTTGCCTCCCTGGTCTTTAAAGTCTTCGACGAGAACAACGTAAGTTGCCTACCCCTAATACAGGGTGGCCACTAAAAAACCGAAGGTTTTGAAAAAGCCATAACTTTTTCATCTTCAATCACTTTTACTTCCTTTTTTTCTAAGTTACAGAGCACCGCTTGGAGATTAAAATGGCTATGGCGGTTAAACTCATTGAATTATTGCGTTATTACGTTATTTTTGTTTTGCATCGTTCAGTCTTTCAGTGGGCACACTGTACAAGGATTTTCGTGTGCCAGCTTCTCTCTAACGTCCCGTTTATTGGGTCAAACCTCGCATGCCAAATTATTCCGTCACGCGATGATATTATCATCCGGCGTAAAGTATTTAATGCTCTCAGATATTTCTTTTCATCCTTGTATTATCCGACCTGTAACGATACTGTTAGCGAAACTTGTACCGATTGTACCATTAATTTGCGATAAATATGGCGATATTTATGTGTTTCTCAAAATTCAATGAATTACGTGTATACAATTAGCAAAATTGAAAAAACCTAGTCTATGTTCACCACTACTACCACTTAGTTCACTGCTGCAATGATCATTTATATCATTCATTTCGAATAAATATGTTAACATTTATATTTTTCTAAATTGCATGAATTACGTGTATGCAATTGTTAAAATGAAGAAAGATCTACTCTACTTTTATTACTAGCTTTCTGAGAATCCATTCTTTACCAAAAACGTTTAATAACCCCCCTCCCCCCTCGTTTTTATAGAAAAACTGATAATAACAGATTCCATATTTCAAAGAATACAAAGTTTAACTCCTCAAATCCGTGCACGGGTCGGTGCAATTATTTCAGGAAATAATTAAATGAGTTTTACCCCTGATTAAAGGATATGGAAAATTTACCGGCCGTTTTTTTACTTCTTCGTTCGCTTTATCCTTTAACACGATATCCCGCAAGGGTGGTTGTTAGTCCCACGTGAATTCCACCGACTCATGAGGAACAAACGAGGCCCATAATGAAGCATTGTTCCCATTTGCTAAATCTGTCAAAATGCTTTGAACGCTTTCCCAAGGTTATAATTATCTTAATATCCTTCAACCGGTGTTCATTTTGCCACTGACACATTGGTAGTAGAAATTCACCGTAAATAAGTAACTGCGATTAGTAAAAAAGAAATAATTATGTTCGCTGAAAAGAAAACTGAAGAAGATTTGGAATACAAACAGGACTTAAAGAAATTATATAAGAATTTACAAGAGAATCACAAGATATGATAAAAATATAATTGAAAGATATAGTTAAAAAAAGGATATAATTTAAAATAAGATTATCAAGATATAATTAAAAATAATTACAAGATGTACATTACATAAGACAGTTTCTTCATTTTATTTCTTTGTCTTCGATTAATCAAACGAAACAATAGTTCGTGACCTACACAATAATTTTCCATAATTTAACAGTACGTTTCGCACTGTCAAGATATTCTCCGCTTGTTTTTTCAAGACTTTCGTTTGTCCGAACGATAAAAAGTAAGCAGATATGAGTATTCGACTGGCCAGTTAAAAAATAATCAGACAAGATTGCATGAACTCATCTGCATACTAGACGGAATGTTACGACGCTCTAGCACGGAATGATAGTCTGCTTACAGCACTTTTTTGCATTATTTTATTAGCCGGCAGTACCATGAATTCATAAAAAAAAGGGATTCAGGCGAAACAAAGGCATAAAAAAACGTTATCTGCAAGCTTTGTTTTTGTGCATAACGAATGTAAATGAAAAAAAGAAATTTATTACGGCCGTGTTACTAAACATTCTTCTCTCTTGTTCTTTTTCCTTCCCGAATGAATCTCCGTAATAATAAATAGACAAATGATAATAATCATATTAATCGAAAGGAAATACCACGTAAAAAAGAATTATGCGAAGTTAATTATTAGCAATGTCAATTTTTGACGATAATTACCCCGTTTTACCTATGATGATATTTTAACGTTTTTCTACCCTTTTAAATTTAATTTGATCAAAGCTTTAGTCTGTCGTAGTAAATGAGAAGTGAGTGCAGTCCATTTATGTAATAAATTCTTTTACAACTTTACTGAGAATTGCCCCTACAATGAAAAAAGGGGGAAACCATGATATTCAACATACCTGAACTATAATACATAAAATTATACCTCTGAAAAACCGTGAAATGTCGTACCATTTAATCTGATTGTTATTTATCTATTTTTAAATCCCCGTATTATTTGTACACATTTTCTCAACACTTTCTCCCTTAACTGTTTTCAATTTCGTGAAAAATATAGCTTAAATTCGTCAATATATATTTTGTGGCTGGATGTACTTTTTTTGCACTCGTAATAAACTTATTAATAAAGTTCGTAATAAATTTCGAGCACGTGTATCCCGTTGCAACGTATTAAATCCATTCTTTAGCATACGTACATGTTGACTCCTGCATCGATCAACTTTTCATTCTTCTATTTACCTCCGCACACAGCTTCGTAAACGGTGAACCATTTTGCAAAATATTTACACAACGTGTCGAGGTTGTTTCATGCCGGAAACATAACGAGTTTTACTCCTGCAAATTTGCACATCGTATTTCGAATATCTGTTTTCAATTTCTGTCGGCGAATTTTCAAACAATTACTTGCTTTTATATCGGTATAATTTTTATCATATACAGAATACCTTTTGAGTTAAACATTTTGTACTAGATGGGAATACAAATTTTTTTCCTTTTGCAAGGTCATCCATCCCTCTTCAAGACAGGTTGATTGAATTTATCTTTTTATAAACCATAACACTGTGGTAATAGAAATATGTCGACTCATTTAAAGAAATATCGATAACCTTGAGATCTCCGGAAAAATTACCTTAAAAACTTTTGGTAATGAAAATAGAGTGCCTCTTGAATAGACAAAAGATACACAAAACATCCTGTATATATTTTCCCCAGTATCAATCATATCTCCGAAAAGCACGTAAAAATTTTGAGAAAAAATCATTTCTTTTAGATTTTTAATCCCCCAATGTAAAGCAGCGTTTATCAATGAGTCGGATTCGTACGGTTTAATTAATAGAATCGTATGAACTCTTAAACTTAAGAACTTTTCATCCACGAAGATTCCATCACAGATTATTGCACAATTTTTATTTTCGCGGGAACAGTAATACCGTGGTATTGAAATTAAATAAAAGACCGATGAATCTTTCCCTCCAGGCTGGCACACAAAACATTAATCTCGATTGAGATGTGCTATATTTCTTACTTTTTGCCCTTAGTTCAACAGACTTGAGCGATACCACCGAAAGACTTTCATTCATGCGATCATTTCATCCATTGCTGCAAGCACAGTTCGTGAACAATACATTGTTGTCGGTTTCCATGACATTTCTATTTCCTCCTTCGGAATATCACAGGGAATTCTTTAGATTATCGATGGGCACATACGTTACTTCCACCCGTGTTATATCTCCATGAGGATCTTAATTCGATAAATCAAAATACAGGATTCGAACGATAAGAAATTGAATTTGATAATTCTCGTAGAACTGTTGTTGAAATTCATTGATAAGACTTCCAAATTTTATTTCGCCATTGTAATCTTAATGTTTATAATTAACTGGCTGTTATCAGTGATTTTTACAATCCCCTTTCGTGCACAATGAAGTTCGTGTTGTTACACACTTACGTGCTTGCAAGTTTTTACGGTTATCTGACATTTCAAATCTGCGTATAAAATAGCAGTTTCCTAAACGATGCAGTGCAAAGTGTAATTTCGTTTTCTGAATCGTCTATTTTCTAAATATAGTTACCAGTAAAAATTCTTTAATGCAATATGATATGAAAAAATCAGTGTAATTACCATAGTTTCGGTTCATTTAAAAATTACCAGATATTTCTAGATTTCTTTTTGAAGATACCTCAATATTGAATTAAAATACAATGTTTTAATATTTCAGAATTAAATCACGAAGGGGAAGATCGGAATGTTTTTAACTGACACGTGCCAGCGATTACGTTAGTCAATAAATTGATCCAACCCTTACAATCCTTGCGTTTTAGAGACACAAAGCGTGAGAAAGCATAATTTAGCAACTCGGACATTTAATCCGGTTAAATTCACTATTTAAACATAAAACTGTTAAATTCAAAATTTATTGTACCACACAATTGAAACTTAATTTACACAATGAAAAATACAAGTGGAGTGTTCGTATATCGAAACTTGTTTGATACGTAATGAAAATATTCATGAAAAAACAAGGATAATATGTTTAATTAATTTACTGACAAATTAGTTGGGAAATTAATACGTTGACAGCTGTGTACCAATATTATCGCGAATAAATCGATGAAGAAGGTGCTAACTGCTTTAAAGCTTGTTTCATTATTTCCCTGGTTTTCACGTTATAACTGATGCTCAAATAAACAGCGCATAAATGCCTGTAGTTCATTTATAGAATTAATTACGCTTCGTCATGGAATAAAATACTAGACACTAGAAAATTCCTGAATCTCTAAAATCTAATAAAATATATCTAATAAATCTAAAAAGTGTCTAAAGAATATATGTAAAATGTACATAAATATATCAAAATACATCTAAAAATTCGAACAAGTCTAATAAAGAATACCCATTGTTTAAGATATATTTTACCAATGAAACCCTTTTAAGAATAAATTTCTTTCGGCACTGTTTCCGAGATATTCATTTCATTTCGAACATTTATTTACGTGGGTCGGCGCCGTTACGTAGTCAAACTTCGGTAATATCGTTTCCTTATATTTATCATCGCTGGCATTTTCGGTTTTATCGACCAGCCAAATGCCACGGCAAATACACTTGAAACAGAACATCAACGAAAATTCCTTAAGGGCAAATACAAAATTGACACACGACGGTGAATTTATTTAACGTTACATATTCACTACGTACATAATTTTCGTATCATGTTTTTTAAAATATTTTACTTATTTTTTACGTTACTTGTATCGTTCTCATATCATTATTTCCCACTCAATAATATCTATCAATGTCCGAATTAGAAATTGGTATGTGCAATATTGGTATAATCATTATAGTGTATACAGATATTTTAAATTTGAACTGTTGGAAATAATATTCGGGCAAATTTTTTCTCATATCGCGGTAACCATGTCAATTATTCTAATTACGTTGCTTTGAAGTTTATCACATTTTGAGTGAATTTATTCTGGTTTATGAGCACAATTAGAATAATAATCAGTTTTAAAGAGGAAATGCAATTGCAGTGGTTTGCGTGGAGCGGAGTGCTTTTCATTATTTCAAATAACTGTGAAAATTAATAAAAAGGTACTTGAAGGTAAATTGTTCATAATGCCTGTATTTTATCTCTTTTTGCTGAAATATATGATCTGTGGGATGAATTGGAATTTAGATGAAGGTCCAACGTAAATTTATTCACAAATTTCATTAATCACAAATTCGATAAATTAGCACTCTACCATATTGTTGTTTTATTACTGATTAATTCTGATTTATTGATCATCATTTTCGGCTGATTACATCCACCTGATAAAATTCAATCAGGCATCACCAGCTTAAGCAAATAATGTTAAATGCCATCTGCTTATCGTTCTTTTGTTTTAAATATTAAATTAATCTAAAACAATGGGGCCACTAAATGAATATATCTGAAACAATTATTCTTAGCCAAAAACTTTTTAAAGCGAAAGAACGACTGGTAAATGCGATTAAAATTGATTTCCGTAGTCAAATTGTATTTAACGGAATTTTACTGGGTGGATACGATAAACCGAATACAAATTGTCTGAAATATATACAAAAGCAATATCAAATTGCACCCTTAACCAATACGACTGGAATAACAAATAATTGAATGACATTTAATGGTCTCCATTCAACAGCTATATTTCCGTTTGAAGTATGAAAATTCTATGAATATTAATACCTACGTTATTCTCCAGGAACGTTTATTGATTCAATATTGTTTCAGGATGGAACGATAGAGTTTGAGGAATTCATAAAGGCACTATCCGTAACACAACGTGGCAACTTGGACGAGAAACTCGACTGTAAGTTCATGTTCTTTAAGTTCATTAAAAATTACAGTAATAATGGATCATTGGATAAAGTGTAAACCGCTGACGCAATTGCTCAAATGTTAAGAAAGAAGATCATTTTTTGATTGTCTGAGAGTATCACTTAAATGTTATATTTTCTCATTAAAGCAATCATTTGCTTGCCTTATGCGGAACAAAGTTGAATTTAGAGCAAAGAAATTGCCATTCACTAAAGTAAATTCGTGAAAGACGATTACCTGGAAAGGATATTGGACTGATGAGCAATTTCCTCACGCCATTAACCCATCTGTGTGACTTTCTATGAAATTTGTCATGTAATTTTGGCAACTTCTGAAATTTACCGAAGACTTTAAATGAGAATAACAAAATTAATGAATATTTGAATATTAAAAGTCAATAATCCCATTAACAAAACCAACTGTCACTGTAGTTCCTCAAAAATAATAATAAGTAGCTTTTGTTAACAATAAAACTCGCATGTAATATTGTAGACATTACAATCATTCTGCAGGCAACTGTGCTGTTTTTAATACAATGAAATTAAAATCACCAAGAAAATAGTTTCAACTTCACTATATTTTACAAGATAAAAAATTCATAAAATCTTAACATCGCCGCAAAATATTAGTACTAACCTTTCTAAAATAAAAGATTGAACATGAAAAATCGAATAATGAATATTTTTCTACACTGTCCATCTTGAAACATTAACGAAACCTTAAAATTTCATCATATATCTTCGGTGGAAAAATGAGCTGGGCTACCAAAGTATTCCTGGATACTATTGAACTATTAATAAAATGAAAAAAGGGCTCAATGAATCTGGGACTTGGATAAAGTGTCGCGGTGAAAATTCCGTCTCATGTTCGACCTAACTCTTATTCATTAAGTTCTTCTCGAAGCGTCGATGGCGGTGATCTTGTTTCACCTCGTCTAATTTCGAAGACTGTACTGTGTGTATGTGTGTACATGCGTGTGTGTGCATGTATTCACCCTAGACCCCTCGCTCAAGTGCTGCGAAACAACCTATTAGCGGACTTGGCAGAACATATTTCCCTCCGGGGGAAGAATGTGTTAGGGCGGAAGAGAAGGACAAACGTAGCACGAAGGAGCTGCAGGCAGGAGTAATTGCAAAATGTTATTATCGCAATAACGGTCAACTTTATCTACGTCCATGCGAGTGAACGTTCAAGTACTTCCTTGACTGATTATGGCTCGACGATTTTGACGCACGGCAAATGAAGCTTCCTCGTTAATTTCCTGCTATTTCACCAGCAAGATTTATCTAACGTCTCGAAAGATCGAGCGAAAATCTTTCGCATTCTATTGTTGTTGATGGCAATGTCTCGAAGATTATAAAGGTGGTACTGGATCAGGAAGACTTTTATCTTGGTGGAATTATTGCAAAAGATCTTTGACAGTTTGTAACAATTGGCCCAACGAGGCAAATGTGTTGATTAAAGTCATTCTGGTTGAGAAGATTCCATTATAAATCATTTGTCAATCGTATTTCTCGTGTATCCAAAGTGTGAGTACTCTTTAAAGTGTTCAGGATCCTTAGATCCATTACAGAGCGAGTTAATATAACTAACTACAGTGAACAAGAATTGTCCAAAATCGCAAAACCGGTTGAAAATGAAGCTTAAATTAATAATGGGTTAGAGTAAGTCATCGTGAACTACAAATACTCGTTATGATCTATAATGTCACGATGATCTAAACTCGAATGATCTAAAATGAACTCGATATAATCCTTACATCCAGCAAAGAATGAAATAACGTGTACAACCACAAGAAATAAAGATTGCCGAAAACCGAGAAAATTGTCAAAAAATGTAGCCCGGAATATTAGCCTGTTAAAATACGGTTATGGGAACTCATCAAAGTGTTAGTAGTTATTAATCGTATTAAAGAGTGAATTAACGTGTCCAACGACAGTGGGACTAGAATTATGAAAAACCCCAAAAACGATTGAAAATGTTGCTGAGAATGTGAGTGGGCATTAAAGTGTCGCTGAGAGCTTCGTCCCATGAGACGGAGTGCGAACAGGCATTTATGTCTGAAAGGGCGACGAAACGACGGTCGAAGCAGGTCGAAAATTTAACGACCTAGGAGGCTAAGCTTGCCAACAGCGGTTTCATCCAACACGGATCTGTGGAAAAGGCTTGGGAGCAAAAAGCCCCGGTGAGGCCTTGAAGCGTTACTGCCGGTTAAACAGTACTGGAATAGCCCGTCCAACAGGTGGCTAAGAACTCGAGTAGTTTTCTTCAATCCAGCGGATTTCATGTCACCGCCTAGGTATGATCAATCCGCCATTGCATTGCGGAACAAGAGGTCCATTTGGCCTGGCCAAACTCAGCGTGGATACAATCTTAACTTCCCTCGAGTTTCCGGGGAAACGACAATCTGCCTCGTAAAGTAACATTCTTAGCGCTGAGAGCTTTAACCTCCCTGCTTGTATCTTCCACTGGACGTAACCTCGTCCGAAACTACCAACTGCTAAAGGGGAACGGAAGAATGTCATCAACCTAAGCAGCCTTGCTCGTCAACTCGTACTGACGTCATAAACATCGGCATCAAGTGTCCCCTTAACATGCCTGACGTTGACAACGAGATAGGGATAGGGATGGGAATAATTCTAAGGAAAAGTGGTTGAGCCAACAGCTCACATGTGCCTGGCTAACGAACTTTATCAAATAAGCAGCAGAAGAATCTATCATATGAGCATGAAGATAAGATCTTGAAGGACTTAATTAGTATATGCAATGCTGTTATGAAATCTGAAGGGATACCAGACACGACTTGTTTAAACATTGTTGCAACAACACGAAATACGGGAACTTATTGCTGCTGTACTTATATAGATTCCCGAATTTAAGTCGACTATACAAAGTATCTTGAGTGACACTAAATCTTCATGTCAGTAAAAACATTTTGCTTCTAAGATTCTAATCACTTTTGGCAAATCAACTAAAAAATATTGTTAAAATCCAGTCTCCTATATTTGTATGGAGAAAATTCACCTAGAATCAGAATTTTAATTCCATTATAACACAACGTTAATTTTTTGAAATATTCATTTTCTTCATACATAACACTGTGCTTCAAATATTATTGCTCATTACATACGAAGATTTTTGCTGGAACAGTTTTCACTTTCTTTTCCCGCCAGTTACTATTTGTCTATAACTAATAGTTGCACTGGAATTACGGAAGTTTTAACAAACAAAATTAAGAAGAACCGTTGCCGGTAATTATGTATATAGTTAATGGGTTCACCCTTTAAAACAACGTGTCTGGCTCATTAGGGTTAAATTATTACCCGTGCACTTAGACCATAGATTTACCGTTGCTCGTGCATCTGGTCGACCACCTATTTTACGCTCTTGGATAATTACACAGGTGTTTACTTGCTTCATAATAAAACGTTAAACTTCTTAGCTAAGCTCCCCCGACTATCAACTCGTTCCGTAAACTTAGACAATGTTTTTACAATGTTTTTCAAATATTAATTAACGTTGTACTCGCTAATAATGCCATACATTTTGAAAATTTCAGAACAATAAATAATAGCGTTTAAACCGTGCAAAAACTGTCTTTGATTTGAATCATGAAGTGATCATTGTCTTATCAAAATTTTTGCATAAACGATGTGAAATATACTAATGAACGTAACTTACTGCCAAGAACAATCAACATCAACTTCTGATCATTAAGATAAAAATCTTTTAAGTGCAGTAACAATTATTCCCTAACTGCGAAAAATCATCAGTTTCGTCACAAAAAGAAGTTCACTCAATATTCCCAGCGGTTTAATATACTTACAATGATTGCCTTGCAAAACGAATATAATAATACAATAATACAACAATATAATAAATAATAATAATATAATATAATATATATAATATCATCTTAACGATTTCTTTTTTGTGAAAATTCACTTGATGTTACAGAAATGTTTTTTCAATTCCCTTTTCATTGACCTTGTGGTTTCTTTACGACTTTTGCCGCATATGTACAGCTGACTCAGAGGTGCCATCGTTGTTGACAGACTGACAGCGATAAATTGCTGAATTCTCGATGAATTCACGGGAATAACATTCACGCTGCACCCACTGGAAAGCGTAGTCACTTAATGCTTTATCGATCTTTATCGTAACGATATCTAGAATGACTCAGTATGATTTTATGAAAAGCCGTGAGAAATGAAATACACTTCCTTGCTTGGGAACCACGAATAACTAAAAGAATGTTTCACAATTCTTTAGACTATTGTACTTTTACCCGTACAATGGCGTAATTTACGCGAAAACAAATTCAATATTCTATAATAAAGGAACGTAAACGATACGGAACTTGGATTTTTAAATAATATGAGAACTAAATAATATAAGAGATAAATAATATAAGAACTTGGATTGTAAATAGTAATTTATAATGCCATGTTATAGCTACACTAACGTTAACTAAATCGTTGCTTAACTGTGTAATGATGCTAATATGTTTACATGTAGGATACTATTATTATGATTTCATTTACATATTCTTGTACGTCATTTAAATTGCACTTAATTATTCATTTTAGGGGCTTTCCGGCTCTACGACATGGACAATGATGGTTTTATTACGCGGGACGAGATGTATAATATTGTAGATGCGATTTATCAGATGGTGGTAAGTACACTTATTAGTAAGTAAATTATAACAACTATTATTCCTTTGTACGATTTAGCTTTGTATTGAATAGATATGTGAAATTTTCTGTAAATTCAGATTATTAATTTATTTTAATCTTGATTAAAAAAATGTTTGTTAATTTACTTACATAAATTCACCCGTAAAATGAAAACTGCTTAGTAAATGTATTTAAACGTATTCAAATGAAAGGTAAAATGAAAATTATTTTGAAATACATTATTCAAAGTATGAAGTTTCCGGGAATTATGCACAATTTTGAATTGTGAAGATATGAATTATGAATTTTACAATTATGAAAATATTAATCGTTTTACATAGCTACGTAATAGGAACATACCAATTAATTTTCTACTACGTTAATGTTCTGAAATACCACTGTATATATGAAATAGGTATAGCATACAGCGATATTTTTGAAAATAGTAAATCTCTAGCCGACGAGATTGGCGAGTCTCCAGTCCCCAGTCGGCCAGGAAAAAAGAAATATAATTTCCTTTTCGTCGTGGCTAGTAATATAAAAATGTTGGATTTATGACTCGGCCGTGAGAAGTGTATGAGGTCCGAGCACTTCCGCAGAGAACAAATCTCATGGCCCATGTTTCCTCTGTGGAAATAGATATCCACGACTAAAACTCCTACGACACAGAGAAAATCGGTTCTCCAAGAGCAGTTATCGGTCAATTTCACAAAATGGGTTTAAAAAGATTTCACGATTTTTCTCATCGTAATTCAGAAACTTAATGATTAAACTGGATTAAATACAAATTAATTCAAACACTAGTTTACTTATTTTCATTTAATGAATAAATATGAATTTAAATAGTAATGACCTAAAAAAATGGCGATACGAAAGAAGCTAGGCAAGTGATAGAGTTTTCTGCAATTTCCTTCTCCAGCCATGCAAAGAATCGCAACGACCGTGATACGAGCTTCATATATTTTTTTCGTGACACAAATACGTCATGCATCGGGGCTAAATCCACTCATTGTTAGAGCAGAACAATTACTTCAGTCGTCTGGAATATTGCGAGGAATAAAAGACGAGAAAAAGGGTGTTAAGGTAGAATAGGCAGGGATTGTGCGCAGAATTCTTTCCAATTGGCAATGATTTTCGAGAAAATTACGAACAGTTAAGAAAAATGTTTCTTTCTGTAACAAAACTGATGCATTCTTTTTTCGTTAATTAAGACAAATAAACTGGAATACTTAAAGCAGTTTCAAAGAAAACTAATAAATTTTCGCGTTTCTTTATAGGGAAAATCCAATTCAATAAATTCCTTGCAATTTATGAAAATGCCTTTACGAAATGCACCTGCAAGTATTGTATTTTACGATGCAAAACATAGCATTACGGCAGGCAATAAACGGAATTTCGTGTGGTTTTCTCGGCAAATACCCGGAAAATAGGACGTGGTTTTTAAGGGTAAAGTCGGTTGAAAGATTTCTCGAGGAAACAAGCCGAAAACTGCAACCGGAAGAAAAATGCTTGAAGAAGTAAGCTGCGCGACGTCGACCAAAAAGTAGTTTCAATGTTGGGTAAAACCATGAAAGCTACGACTTTTCATTTGAAAGTTCTATCTTATTATATTATACACATTTATCGTGTTTATTACATTTTTGCAATTTTGCTTAATTTTAAATGATCGTCTGATTTATTCTAAATGCATTAGATGATGTTTTATACAAATCTTATAGGCAATTATTATTTTATATTATTTTCTAATGAAGTCGCTAACGTACATATGTATAATAAGAAAATTTTAATACATTCCTTTTTCAGTTTCTTGCAATGCAAGAAGACATTTCATTGATATCACGCATAAAAGTTTCTTGTCTATTAATTGTACCATTAGAATACAAAATTACAAATTACAAATCATGTTCTGCGTTTAATCAGTTTGATCGTTTTCCAGTTTCTTTAAAAATCAAATTCAAAGCTAGCACAGTAATTCGCCGGTAGAACTACGAGTTTAAAAAATAAATTACCACCTGAACTGGGGAAATCGAGTTGAAGCGACTGACACTATTATTCTCGCGCGGTTAGAAAATTTGATAAAACCGTCATTTGTCCGGCTGGAAGAGGAAATTCGCGCGACGAGCGTTTCGCGTTGTCAACGATTATCCGGGAAAGGGCCGACACGGTGCCGTCTCGGAAGTTTTCACATTCTCGCGAGTAGTAACGGCGACGGAAGAGGGAAGACAGACAAGACACAGAAATTGCCGACTATCTCGACGAGTCAGACCCGCGGTCGTTACAAGTTTGAACGGGGAACCGATTTATCCGAGGACTTGGTGCCTTCTACCGACCACCTGACTCGCAATTTACGCCAAAATGAGTAGAAGCCCTTCTTACAGTTCCCACGAATCTCGCGTTTCACCTTCTTCGCCGTTCCTCCTAGAGCGAGACACATTCCGTAATGTCGACGTTTCTTACCGAAACAGAACTTCAAAGACTTTGGTCAATTTTCATCTAAAGCAGAGCATTGAAAAACTCAGTTTTTTTATCGCCCGCAACATTCATTATTATCATGGCAAACTTATTGGTAATATACTACAATTAAACATAGACGCATTTGAACTGGAAATATGATATAAATGAAAAAATATGTAATTCATTGGTTACACAGCAGGAAATCTTTTTACTAGAAATTTACACATATTTAGTAGTAATGTGCTAAAATTGTAGCTAATCCTCAGTTTTATGAAACTTGATCAACGTATTTGAATTAATAAACAATGTTTTAATACAATGTTCACATAAAATACGCAATTAATAGATTAGAAGCTACAAAATCTGCTTATTCCCACATTTGTAAGTATGCATAAAATAATATATTTAACCACAAAATATTGATTTTCTTATGATTGAAAGTACTGAAAAACATGTCATACTTAACAGCTACAATTTATAAAAGCTTTTAGCAATTTATAATAGCTTTTAGCTATACCCTTTATCGCGTTATCGAAAATAACGCTATAACAAAATCTCGATCAATATTCTAAGGAGCATGACTTGCTACTTCCGGCTTGTTTAAGGCGGAAAGCTGTGTCGCTGCGATAAGATCCGCGTAAGATATACGTAATATACATATATTTGAATACACAAAGGTCCCCCGTTACGCTTCTATTTTTACGAGAAAATTTCGCGGGCAGGAAACGACCGATCATAAAGCACAATCAATGCCAGCCAACGAGAAGCGAACGTTTCCTAAGGAACTTTTCCTTGCGTTACTGCACACAGTATTTTAACAAATGCCAAGTGCAATGGACATATAGATAGTCAACCTCAAAATTATTCCATTCTATGAAACAGTATTGCAATGAAAATATTATTCAAAAAATGGATTCCATCATACCAACACGGTTTACTGTTTATTCTAGATCATATTCTGCACATTCTTATTCTTTAGTTGTTGTTGTTGTTGTTGTTGTTGTTGTTATTTATTTACGTGTTAAAACCTTATTTATTTTTAAAAAAATTATTCCCTTCGTGCATTACATTCATCATATTTTTATTCCTTCGTTAATTTTCTTTCTATTAATACGCTAATGATTTTGGATATTTTTGTCTGTTGGAACATTGTTGCTTAATATTACGAATGTTAGTGGTATGTTGGTCTATGGCGACGTTGGTCAATAATAAAAACTGCAAAGTCTTTGGCGCACCTCTTGTCATTCCGAGCGGATTCCACTACTTCCGCTCGACACGGCACTCCAGGCACCAACGAAATTCTTACAAGTCATTCGTATGCGCGGAGAAATGCGAGACAAATGCCGCCTACCTGACAATATACGTAAATGCAAAAGTCAAATTTAAAGTCCGCATAGTTTATCTTAATAATAGTTATTCATAGAACCGTTAAAATGTCAAGGTAAATGTTAATTTACCTTACCGAATGGCTTATTAGAAAAGATAGATCGTTTAAAGTCGTTATTAACTATTTTTGGTTAATGAAAATAAACAGCTAAAGCCATTGAAGTTTACCGTCAACGAAGTTACTCTTAAAAACATTCAGACATAAAAGAAATAGGCATAGAAGTAAGTAAAATAATGTTAAATAAGGCCATTCAGATTTGACTTAACAATTTTTGCAATTTACTGCAATTTACCATTAAAAGTACAAACAGAACTAGATACGTAAAACTGTCATTCATTGTTCGCCATATAACCTACTGACAATTGAACCTCGTTTATTTTAATTTATAATTACATTTAAGATTCCTTGAGTTTTTTTCACCGGACATTTCTTCACACGTTGTTGACAATGTTTCAGGGTACGCAGCAGCATTTAGAGGACGAGACAACATCGCAGAAGAGAGTGGACAAAATCTTCGATCAGATGGACAAGAATCAAGACGACAAGCTGACCTTGGAGGAATTCCGGGAGGGAAGCAAGGCGGATCCAAGGATCGTCCAGGCATTGTCCTTGGGGAATGACAAACCGCGGGTGCAACGCACGACCGAGGACATGTAAATCCAGAGGAAATTCGGCATCGTAATGCTACCCCTTCGTTGTCGGAGCTGCAGACTTTCCGTTTGTTCCGCGCGGAATATCAGAATTTCAGGAAATGCAACGTCGGTGCACGGGAAACGCGATGGAGTAAAATTGTCGAAATTCGGCGACTGGTCGAGCGACGACGGAGGCGTCGTTGATCTGACGAGGAAATAGTTTAGCAGTTATTTTATTATTGCGCCTACATCCGCTGTATGATATTTCACGTTGTTGTGTGAGTTAACGATACCTTTTTTACAAAGAACGATATCGCCATATTAATCCGACGGCATAGTAGCACGGGGTGTCCCATCTAACGTTATCACCCCCTCGTATTTTTTTACGCGCTCCCCGGCAAGTAGTTTTTTATATATACCGATGTCACATGGTTGTGAAGTGCCGTCGGGGTGATGGAAAAGTTTTTGCTATACTCATTTCTACAGGGCCGACCAAGTGACCTTTAATTCCGTTAAATTCAATGTCCGGCGCTTTAATCAAAATACCAAATGCCCTTGGGGAATTATCACTGTTAAAAACCATGCGTAAAGAGAGCGGTTTATGACGTTAATGAGGTAAATTATGAGCAAATTACCGACATTTGTTAAATTACGCACTCGTTCGAAGGATTGTTAAATTATGTACCCGCGGGGAACGAGGAAACTAATGCACCTAACTTTGATACATTTTGCTAAGAACGTTGACGCGTAATAAAAATACTTGGCCGTAGTTGGCAGAGGCCACAATCACACTTTGCCGTATATTGTCGCCTGTCGTTCCCGAGTACGTGCAAACTTTATCTTTTATTACACCGAGAAAAAAATGCGAAAGGGGTGCGGCCTGGGTAACGAGATAACCATGCAATATTTCCATCAGGAAAAATACCACTTGCTGGCCAACTTATCGTCAAGATGCAGATAAATCATGCCTTGATAAACGGGAATTTGCCCGTCTATTTTTTTCTCCTCAATGCTCATTCATCGATGTCTTTCAATGAAATACGTACATAAAGTATGCTACGATTGTATTTTATTCGGTTTGCGGTACACTTATCTCAGGCAGACCGCTTCACGAAATTTTTTAAGATATCGACACAATCAGGCAGCTGTAGAAATGTACCAAAAACTCTTCCTCTTTGGTGATAAAACCTATGGAAAAAGAAATGATACGGAGTAATAATGTCAGGTGGACCCCAGAGACGAAAGACACGACGCCGTTAATTGTCGTAGCAAAATTACACGGAATAATTTGTCGCGGGAACGTGGCAGATTTTCGCTAGGCTGTACTTTCATTGTTAAAAGCGCAATTTCTCCGTTGCTGCCGAATTCCTGTATTCTTGTACACACTCATAACGTTGCTTTGCCGCGAATAAATAAAAGCAGAGGCTTGAGTCTGCGCAAGAAACGATGACTACGAATCCGCTCCGTGGAAATGACAAGTCTTCACCGTTCGCCCGTAATTTACTGCAATACATGTATATCACGCTCAAGGAATATGTCGCGATACTACCGCGTTTTTTAATAACATTTCTAGCAATTTATAAGGTACACTTACTTTATTGGATTCCGCCCCCCCCCTCTCTCGAAATAATACCATTTCTAGAATATAATCGATGCTTATGCGGTGTCTTTACGAAATGTTTAATATTAACACTGTTAATCCACCGAAACCGTTGATTTTTTTCTTTCTCATCCTACAGTACACTGTTAGCACTTAAAACTAGCGTTCCGTTCTTATTAATCGTGTACCTTTAACCGGCAGATTCATATACGTAATTTCAATGGTCACGAAATATAAGGAATATCTAGCACTTCGGCAGTTACATGGTTAAACTATTAATGTGCTTTCTACACTTATCGAATCGTGCTTCTAATTAAGATAGGCACACTGCGACAATCTCTAATAACTCCTCCGATGTTTCTTCTTTTTCTTCTTCCAACCCCTGGAGAGTAAATTCGTTCGATCCCTTTCGAGTTTGTTTGTACAATAGTAAGTGTAATACAGAGAATGCGTGAAAAAAGGACTGAACTCAAGTAACACAACAAAGCATATCACGAAGTAACGATAGTCTAGTAATTCCAACTTTATTTCATTTCTTATCTACACGATTCGTCTCAGCATTATTGGTTTATCTTATTGCTATCCACAAAGCATTCGCAGTGAGTATCAGTCAGAAAAGTTACATTATTTATCTAAAAGAGGAATAAAAACTATAAGAAATTTATTGCACGCGCTTGTTTCCGTTTACCTTTATTTGTTTATTTTTTTTTAACTTGGTTCTTTAATGTAAAATAGCAAATGAAATATAATAAATTTTGTTTTTTTTCAATATGATCAAACTGTTCGTGCAATTAGTGGGTTAGAAGAGGAAGAACTAGAAGAACGGACGACGGAATCGTTTAAATATTTAATACTCGGATTTTACACTCGAATCTCGTAGTTCACCGTAGTTATTCTGTAGATAACATTTTCAACCGCTTTACTATATTCCATTTATCTTCTGTGTCTCGCCCACTGTTAAATATAAAAAACAGCACTGACTTACTCTCCGCACTGACAACAGCCAATTATTATACTTTTTACCACATAATTTGTAGTCCTATTGCACCGACGTAGAAAACAATATCCTCGAAATACAAGAAATGTTCTTTTAACTTTAGAAAACTCTGCTTACGGTCTTGGAGAATCAGACTATTTATCGAACAGTATTATTACTTTTCGCTCTTTCTTTTCCCATCGACGTCATTTACGAAGTGCTGTGGTTATTTACCATAAAACACCAGCGATATTTATTATACTTAACTCAGATTTTTTTCAACTATTCAACTCGATTTGAGTAGATTTCCCCATGTTTAAGAAACCCTATGTCTTAAATAAAAATTATGAAAACTATCATTTTTATTTCGTTTCTTACATTTTTTCAAGTCGGTGTAAGTTCTTAATAAATCTTCAATGTTTTTGGGCTGTATCTCTTGTGTTCTCTTCTCTATTTTAATGAACATCTTTACAAAAACACAACCGATAGTCCCCTTCTTGTAGTAAAAATCTATTAAACATCATTCATGATTTCTTCAAATTCTGTTATAGTTTTAATTACAAATAGCTAGCATTTCGTCAGCACACTTTTCTCACAACTTCAAAAGATCAGTTTTTAAGCGATAGAATAATTTTACAACTATGGCGATTGTATATATTAACGCTTAATTAGTTTTAGTTGCAAGAGCGCTTTTATCACTAGTAAATTTATAATATATTTCAGTAGTAATAAAAAACCATAATCGTCTTACAGTTTACCTGAAGTCCGTATTTTTAAGAAATGAAAAATTGGTTTCTTTAAATATGAAGGGTTTTACGGTAAGTAACCACATACTTTTTTTAATTAAATCGATGGGAAACACTAAACTTAATAAATCCATTACAACGCTAACGCAAAAGCGCTTACACTCAGAACGGTTTCCATATTGTAAAAATACGCTTAGGTTTTTTATGATACCTGTTTCGATATTATGGACTAGTAAGTAAGTTATAATTATAGCAAGTGCTTGTAACTGTTAAAATGAAACAAAGATTATCCATATTACATATGTATACCCCCGAACCCGTTTTACCAATATTCAAGGCGATCGTCCTATTTTTCCAATACCACATGACCTGAGGTATGTATACAGTAAAGCGTGATCAAAAGCATTTTTAAAAACACTGAAAGCATCATTACAGAATAATTAAATGCCGGTATTAAAGGGAAGTAATAACAAATTCTTCAGTTACAATGTCACCTGTTTATATTATCTTCTTTACTGTGGAATAATTAACAGTTCATTGTGTTTTATAAGGTCAATGTGTAATCATTTATTATTACTACTTTCATTCTCATTAAATTTTGTCTTTAGATCTTCCTTTTAAATCTTGTTACAATAATCGTACTATGTCGAATGTTTTATATAAAACTGAATTAATGCAAATGTGAAAATCTTGTCCTTCTTTTTGTCTAGGGTAGAAATTAGGAAAACTACTTTGTAGTTAAGCTACGTGTTAGTATAGGAAATATGCACCCGTTCAGCCTCGATAAAAATTAGCAAAATCTATAATTCACTGATCAAATTCATCTAGCGAAATACTGCTTCGCGTATCTTGACAATCGCCGTTTTACATTACTAAATAATCGATGCGATAAGTATAATATATTATAAGGAATACAATCGATTGTTAAAAATTGCAAGGGACGCTACAATTGTAGGGTTTGCTATGAAAGAATAATGTAAAAATGAAAAAACTGTCAGATTTTCTTCTTTATCAGCCATTGATTTTATTGAATCAATGATTATCCTCCAATAAAACTTTCCGATATTATGTAACGAACTCAAACAATTACGGGATTTAAAAACTTGTTAAAAAACAAAGGTAAAGAACTAAGAATGTTGATAACGCAGGAAGGAAAGCAGCATTTCAAGAAGGGCTTATAAATAATGTAAATTGAAAGCAATAAAAATAATATTCAATTCATGAAATAGAACTTCTTCAGTCATAACCATATTCTGTGAAAGACTTTCTTGTATTCATATTCATTGGTGAATTCTTGATCTAAAAGATGGGGGGCAATTTAAAGTATGCGAAAATACGTATTAAAATCGCTGAAAATCATTGTAATATAAAAAATAATGATAGGTTTAATTAACAACATTCAGTTAAAGAAACAAAACAATTTTATATTATTTAGATCATATAAAATCATTTAAATACACAAAACAGTAAAAATATAAAGATATATTACATTTACTGTAAAGGAACTTATCATGAAAAATGTAATTTTACATTCTATAGGCATGGCAATGAAATTACTGAAACATTTAGTTAAACTAAGGTACCTATATTGTACAAAAAAAGAATATGCACGATATACTACAAATAAAAATTAAAAATACAGACCAATACAATAAAATTACATACAGAACCAACAGAACTATGTATTTATCAATTTAATTTGATAATCATTCATTTTGAACATGTTTTGCACTGCAATTACCATTCACTCTGAATATGTTGAATTTGTATAAAATATATTTTGATGGCACAAAAATCAATAAAAATTGTTTATTCCCAAACAATGAATAATAAGTACAAAGTTTTTTAAATGAAATTATCTAAATGATGTGCATTCTGCATAGCCATTTTACGTATTATATTTTCTTAAAACGTAAAACATATAAATGTTCTCCTCTCACTTTTCTCTCAATAACCACATTACCTTCCATATTCATTTCTTGAAATCTGCTTATTATTTCATCTGGATCATTTTCTTTTATGACAACTAAATAAAACATTCCTGTGTCTGTCAAAAAGTTTGGAATTTCACTAAATATTCGATCCATGATTTCCCTACCATTCTTTCCACCTGCCCATGTCTTAGAAATTAATGCTTTATCACAAACTTCTACAGACTCTGTAACCACATATGGTGGATTAAAAATGATTAAATCAAACATTTTACTGCCATATATACCAGTCAATAAATCCATATTGATTACATCTACTTCCACAGAATTGTGTGTACTTGTCTCTTTTGTCACTCTACATGCATTAGGGTTTATATCAATTGCCACAAAATGTGATTTGTGATTATTTTTTAATGCCATGGCCAAAGCAGTTATAACTACACCTGACCCAGAGCCTATTTCCAAACATAGCAAAGGCTTTGTTGTTTTAAATGTTATCAAATCTTTTTCTAAGGCATCTATCAGCAAAAAAGAATCTTCAGATGGCTCATATACTGTATCAAGGTCATCTGCCCCTAACTTAAAGATAGGAGTATCCATAATTGTACAATGAGTTAGCAATAGTACTTCAGTTATTCCTATGTAATCTATACAAAGTATAAATATTCAGAAATCTTAATTATTATTCATTCTTGTTTTTGCGGTTCTGCATGGGCTTCACCATCATCTTCTTTATCCAAAGAAGAGCTAGTACCACTGTATACAGAACTATGGTCCAGTAAAGCTTTTCTTTTAGCTGTATTCCTTTCAACTGCTATATGTAACTTGTTCAAGCGCTCCTGAGTAGTCTGAAGGATATTACTTACAATAGTAATCTTATGTTTCGCATTAATAAGTTTTTTAACATAAGAATCAGTTTCTAAAGGGCATTGTAAAGCCTCATTGATTCTTGCAAGTTCTTCCGTCAGTGACTCAATGCGTTGCCTCAATTCTATCTGGCAGATTCTGCAAAACAAGTAACCTCTTAAAAATACCTCTTCTATGCAGAAATACTGACAAACTGCCCACACAACCAAAATAATCATCTTGCCTGTAGAATATCACTGATTATTTAAATTCAATTAAGAGTAAGAATGATAAACATAATAAGGGTACAAATAATGATCTTCATTTTACTGTCATAAATTTTTCAAGGTAGATATCACATTCAAAAGTATATGTTACATACAAAGACTTTTAAACACATTTTAAAATACTTTCATAATGTAGAAATAACTATAATTATGTACTGTATGTCGAGAAGAATGCCGGTAACATATTCGGTATATAACTCAAAAACAATACAGATAAAAATGGTAGGAATTATGTTACCTTGTAGCACGAATTCTCTCGTCTAAATGATCAACAGTTGGTTTCAAAAGACTCATAAGACCTTCTGTCAAAGCATCTCTAGTCGGATTTTCACAAAAATCGTCTATCTTTTCATCTATGGATGTGTTATCACTCGCTGTATCAACATCCATGTTTATCGGCACTTCTTCCAATAATTTTATTACGAAGTGCCAGAATTGTTCGGAAATAGTTTGACGTTTTTCACGAACGATATCATTGCATTTTGGCAGCGGACAAAAAATCCTCCAACCTTGTTGTCAACGAACCACACTTAGTTAAATCAATTATTGGCACTTATTAAAATATCACACATGTATTTAAGCAACATCTGCTTCGTTATTTATTTAAATCACACATATAATCTTTATTATTTGTCATAGAAATGCAAGTGGAATGTACGGTCTGAATATAGCTGAATATTTCGATGAACCGGTTGTGCGCAGCTGCGAATTCCATTTAGCGGGATAAACCATTCATTTGAATGTCCATTAGTAGCTCCATATTATATTATGTGTACGGTTACAGTAGATGTAATAATAATTGGTTTTCAAAGCACAGTAAATATGATTTGACGTTGCACATATAACATTTCTTAATAATCTTATGCTTAATAGTCTATGCTTCATAATCTATTGTACTTTTCCAGCCAATTTCTAATCAATAAGAAGAAGAAAGTTCGTTAATATATTATTATACATATTACATCATTAATGTACAGATAGCATTAACTTTATTAAACATTAAGAGATCTTTTCTCTCAAAATGATTACCAAAAAACGTTAGATTTTTAACTAATTTTTGTCTAACGGATTAGAAAATATACCGATAATATTTGTTGTTATCCATTGCAGTACGACACAAAAAACGTTGGTAAAATCATCCAGAATAATTCTCAGGGAAACGTAAATAATACGTGAAAGTTATTTCATGAGACCATCTGTCATTACAATGAAGGAATCACTGTTCTGATTTATCAGTTCTGTTAAGCCTACGCGAAAATTCCAGCTTAATGGCTTAATGGTTGCGATTACTCATCATGTTGGCAATGACAAGAAACTGCATGCAATATACATTCCACTTAAATTAAATAAAAGGTGTGATGCAATTTAAGTGAACAATAGATCTTCTGCGTTTCATACTTAATGAGGCATGTCGCAAAAAGGTGAACATCTGAAGTCATTATTAATGTAGAAATAGTAAGCAGTAGAAATGACGTCATGGGATGCCATTTAACTGATCAGAAAAAAGGGTGATTGTAACGATCTCGAACGTTACTTTCAAATCTGCCGATTCACTTTCTGTATAAGTAGGTTTTTATTCATTGGGAGAACTGAACAAGATTTAATGCAAAGTGATAAAATGACTTCATTACTTCCTTACACCTTCATGAAAATAACTTACGCCAAAGTGGACCTTCCCTACTAAACTTCGTGCGGAATAAAAAATTACATATGATCAATGAAAATAGAAATTGATTTATTAACCTTTATAACGATGTTGTATAGCTAGTACTCCTTTATTTACAACGAGTTAGAGGACGTTTGCAGGCATGTACATACACACATCAGTCATATTTTTTGAAGCTGTATTCTTACATTGTTCGGCCATTTTGCCGCCCAGAAAGATGGCCATACAAGAACCGCAGATTTTTATATTTTTCACTCAATCGCGCATCGTTTTTCCGCAGAAGTGAAACAAGTCTGCTTCAACGTTTAAATAATAGAATCACAAACATTTTATTATGAAATCCACATTACGGTTTGCATTGTCGATGTTCGACGAATGTATATACCTTGCAACCTCGTCGCGTGTGACGTCTAACCTATGATTCTGTTCTAAGAGTAGATTGCCAGTATAACTTCTTAGAACGGTTCTTCTGCAAGCATCAGCAAGACAAGCGAGTGCGATACAATAAAGTTCCACATAAATCTGATTTTACGATAATCTACCTCTAAAAGAATTATCCACTGCTGAACATTTCTTTCGTCGTAATATAATCATTTTCATTTATAATCAGATTTATGAATATACCATCCATCACACTGTCATCACATACCTATATGGTCATCTCAATTATTGAAAAGTACGCAGTTTAATGACTTCTGATCAGTAATTCAAGTTCACCGTACTGTTGGATGTTGGGTCGTAGCCGGACTACACCTCGTGAATTATTTGTAGAAGTAGTTAATTGTGCTTAAGTGTGTTTTTTTATTTACCAGTGGGCAAGTACAACACAAGCAATAATGAGGTGGCTGCTGCTTAGAAGTATAATGCAATATTAAACCTTTATACTACTACATTATGTTTTAACAGAATAAGACATAAATATCATACAATGGTAAATATTTCTAAAAGGATTGTAATAAGTCAGACCCAGTTGTAAAAATGTTTATATAAACCTTCTGAGAGTTTGCAAGAAACTCAACACTGCTTTACGTTGTAAGTCTTTAAGCTAATGCAAGAACAAACAAACCTATGTTGAATGTTGTGTATAAAAGTATATTTAACTATTAATATAACATATTCACTGAAAAAGCATCAATGAGTGAATTATACAAACAGTTGAAGATTTTGGGTAGTTACTAAGTTACAACAATCCATTGACAATGGATGAAAGAAGAGTAGCAGATTACTTTGTCGTTGCTGGCCTACCAGGCCAAGACGATGACTTTGGGCAAGAGAATGAATCTAATCACAAACTGGAAGATTGGTGCCAAGAAGGGACACATTTGAAAGATATGCACATGCAAGCACCTATCACTGACCTTGCTATAATATTCCCAGCTTTGGGTGAGCAGTGTCCTGAAGGATATACAATGTTGGAACATACTGTATCAGGTCTTCCAGCAGACCTAAATCATGGTAGTTTAAGAACAAACGAATGTTATTTATGCTACAAAAGAGGTCGTGACAAACCACCTTTAGTCGACATTGGTAAGCCTTATTTATACCCCTAGTTGGTATAAATCTGTAGAATATTATCTATTGGTATTTTATACACACAATGGTAGTACCGAAATAGGAAACGTTTTAAAATAATTAATACAACTGTTATTAAACATTTGTCAATAGGTAAAACTTATATTAATGATACATTCAAAACATTTAAACTGTATGTAATTATTTAAGTTCAATTGATTCAATTAATCTACAAAAATTAATGTACACAGATTTTAATTGAATTTATATGAAAAACTTTCAGTGCTATTAACAGAAAAATAATTAATATTCTTTTACCTATTATTAAAAATTGTGTACATAGAACTTGTATCGATCTCTTACACACCGATTTATAGTACTACTTTATTTTTGCCCATCTTATACATCTATCATAAATTTGTCATAAATCTTACATAGAGCTTCACATAGAAATTCCATTTTGCAGGTATAATATATGATGGAAAAGAACGCTTAATGCAAGATGCAGAGATTGTATCTGAAACACCAAAAGGACACGTAGCAAATGTGAATAACTCTACTTCAAGAATTTTTGTGACTTACAGAAGAGCGAGTCGAAAAATGCCTTGCAATTCACTTGTTGTTACTGACATATGTGTCATTTTAACAAACAAAGGAGAAAGCCCACCTCACGCTTTCTGCACTATTAATAAGAATTTGAACAAAGGAATGCTGGGCAGCGACGTTTTCTTGTGTTATAAAAAATCTATGAACCGTGCTAATTTAATTTCGTTCAAACCAGCGATACTGTACAAGTATCCTATGACCGACTACAACAGTTTCGGTTTTCCCAACTCGGTTGCTATGTTCTGTTTGCCAATGGGTGCAACAATTGAGTGTTGGCCAAAAGTGGCCTGCAAACCTAAACCCGTATTCTCGACGTTTGTACTAACAGTCGCAGACGCAGCTCAAAAAATTTATGGTTCGGCAATAACATTTTATGAAGAAATTGTACCTGATACAGATTCATATAAGGAAAATGTGGACACAGTTAACAAAATTGATGACAATTACATAAATAATGGTATTTATCATCTCCAATTTTCTATCAGTTTTTCTTTTTAATTGCTAAAATGTTTATTCCTAAATGTACTTATTACTCAAATTCTACAAATGTGTATTCAGGGCATGATCTATATATATATTTTTGTTTTGCTTCAGAGGACAATATGGATATAACTGCAAATAAACCACAAGTAAAGATAAAGTTGTTTAAAAAGTTTGGTATACTAAAAAAATTAAATTTATCACAACTGGAAAAGCTACAGTACACTGATCCAAGTACTCAATCCTTAAATATCAGCAAATCCATATGCATATTATCACACTGGCCATTCTTCGATACTTTTGAAAAGTTCCTTGTTTTTCTGCACAGTATGGTTAATGGAAAGCCACAAAATGTACCTATTGAAAAGTATATCTCTTACTTTCTCTGTGATATACCTTTTCCAAGTCCTCAGAGACCTAGAATTTTAGTTCAACTAAGTGGCAAAGAAGAAGACCGTTTAATCTTGACGCAACCAGAAGATTTGGCTTTGCCCCGATCTGGTGCGAGCTTTAGACAACTGTTGATGAACTTAGGTGCCGACAATTGTTTATTGATATTACTGCTGATTCTTACGGAACAAAAAATATTGGTTCATTCTTTACGACCAGATGTACTTACTTCTGTAAGTGAAGCTATTGCCATGATTCTTTTTCCATTTAAATGGCAGTGCCCATATATACCACTGTGTCCCTTAGGCCTAGCAGAGGTACGATGCATACATCAAGAATTGGTAGACATAGAATTGAACTAATCATTAATAACGACTAATACAATTCAATGATTTTTAACAGGTTTTACATGCTCCACTACCATTTCTAATAGGCGTGGATTCCAGATTTTTTGATTTATATGATCCGCCGTCTGACGTAAACTGTATCAACCTAGACACGAACAACATTGCTATTTGCGACGATAAAAAATATCTAAATGTTAAATTACTACCCAAAAAGGCTGCTAGACAGCTTAGAATGCAATTAGAACGTATATACCTAAATTTAAATTCGTTAGGAAAAACGAACCATACTCATCAAAAGGGTATACTTATTGATTATTATTGTTGTTATATGCATTTGTACTTAGGTTATTATTTATTTATCTTTTGGTTTTCAGATCATGCCCACGAAGATTTTAGTGTGGATAAAGAATTCCAGCAAAAACGAAAAGAACAGGCTCTAGAACTGCAAATACAAGACGCGTTTTTGAAATTTACTGCTATGATACTTAAAGGGTACGGAGCTTACTTACTGCCTATCACAAAGGCACCTACTGTAGGTTCAACAGACCCTACAAGCCTATTTAATATACAGGCCTTTCTAAGAAGCAGGGATAAAGCACATGCTAAGTTCTATAGCATGCTAGTGAGAACACAGATGTTTATAAGGTAAACTGTCCGTATTGTACAAATATGCTACATATGTTTTAAGATGCAATTGTTCTTATGTTGTATTCAAGTTTATTCCATGGGATAATCTCAATAGAAAATGATAAGGTATAGTTCAACATGGCTTATATTTGTACTTCTAGATTTATTGAAGAAAGAAGTTTTGTGTCTGATATGGATATGGCAGGATTAGCATTTTTTGACGAATGTACTGAACGTGTTGAAGAAGAAAATGGTATGCTTTAAAACGTTTTCAACATATTTCTTTTGATGTCCTTGTATGAAGCAAAAGGACTTCCAAATAGTATTTTTTTGTCTTCTTTTTCAAAGAAGGCATATTGTTGCATATTTTACATATTTTTTTACATGATTTACATAAACATACTTCTATAAAATATATTCGTCTAATTTTATAATGTATTTGTAAGATAATTTTGTACCTTGGGTAAAGCAAAACCATTATTAGATATTAGGTACTCACGTTTTGTAATTTGTTTGGATTTCAGTAACACTCTTAGAACTGGATGAATCTCAGCACAGTGAACGAACAGTATTTATTCCCCCTCCAGAAGCAGGGCCTAATCAGTCACCAATAGCATACAAAACGTTTAAACTGAATCCTGACCTGATGAAACCACAGAAGAATTTTTGCTTAAAGAATGCTGCTTTGAGTGCCTTTGGTATAGTACCTGGGAGTCCTATGGCTCGCAGAACAAAGCATGAAATCAAAGTGGCGCAAAGAATGGCACGGAAACAAGTAAGAAATATTCTAAAGAAGTCTTGTTTACCGAAGCGGGTAAAATAATATACAAGACAATTATTTTTTTTCAAATTAGGCAGCTGCGCCGGATAGATGGGGCCGATGTCTTCTTGGTACATGTTACAGTCTTTGGTTTCTACATTTGCCAGCCATGTTGCAAGTTTCTCCACAGCCAGTTGCTATATTACATCAAGCATATGAACTTCTTGTAAAAATGCAAAAATTACATTTGGACCCTATGGAGGAAGTACGTTTTCCTAAATAATATTTCTGATACTCACAGATGTAGATAATAAACATAAACTCTAATTATTGTTTCCAGATTTGTTATAGAGTTATGATGCAACTCTGCGGTGTATACGAACAACCAGTTTTAGCTGTTAAATTATTATTTCACATGAAACGTAGCGGTGTTCAACCGAATGCGTTAACGTATGGATTTTATAATAAAGTAAATATCTTTTTCTCAATGTGGACGTTTAGTACAAGATGGAAAAACCATTATACATAATAATACTGTTATGAATTTAGGCTGTACTAGAGGCAACGTGGCCCTCAGATATGACAAACTCTAGCCAACTGATGTGGAATAAATTAAGAAACGTTATAGTTGGCGCTGCCCTGTTCAAAAGAGCGGGCAAGAAGAGAGCTCGAAGGAGATTAAGTTCTAACGCAGATCTCTTAGCTGTTGATGGAAAACCAGAAGGGATGGAACATGCCCTTTCCAGATCCAGTCTCGATAGTACTCATTCTCAAGATACAGAAGCTACACACAGTGACTGTGAGTAGAAATCTTTTCAATTAGAATATATTTGTGATCTCTTTACTCACCTACAATTGTAACTGTCTGCAGCAACTAAAGAGAGTTCTGTAACTGATTTGCCAGGGCTTCGAGCCTTTGAACTAAAATCAAAACTTCTCCGACAAAATAGCATTGTTAAAGATCAAGCCACACTTAACATGCTTCAGTCCGAAGAGGTCAATCCTTCGTCATTTAATACGAGGTAATAACGAGTCAGATATTTTACGAAAAATCTGAAATTCTGCCCCATATGTATATTCAGAAGTATTCTGCTTCCAAGCATTTAATAAATTGGTTCACATTCTTGACAATTCGAAATTTCATGATTATCAGGGTAATACGAAATATTGAGTCCCCATTGAAAAGTCCCCTGAGAACACCAGTCACAGAAAACGATCCTTTGGGAGCTCTTATTAATGATGAGACGCCGATTGTTTCCCCATCCGAAGAAAATGATTCTAATTGTTCGACAAGTACATTAACTGTCGTCAATAATACGATTGAGGAACGGCCGGGTGGTCCACTTCTGTTTAGAAGGTACAAGCTCTATATAGTACTTAATTAAAGAATGAAAGCAAAGAATAAAATACTAATTGCGCCAACACATTTATGTAATGACCTTGAATTTTATAGTACTAATCTACCACGAAGTGCGACATTTCATCAAGCTGTAGACGAAACTGCCGCAACTGTCGGCGGTCAGCTACAAAGGAGTGAAACTATGCCACATTCTGTTGCACAGCAAGGGGAACAGGAGAGAGAAAAAGAGAGACTGGAAATAAGCAGCTTGTGGTCTCAGAACAAAGATAGCGTAACATCTAGTTTGTCTAGCCTAGGATCTAGTCTGAAATTTAATTTTGGGTAAGAAGAAACATTTTCTAACGTACAACTATTATCCCGGTCCTTTTAAAACATATAATTGTTTGTACTATTTCATAATGCATTTTGGTAGTTATAATCAAATTTCATGTGCACAACCGAAATTGCTGTTTTAATATTTTTATTTCATGTTGTTATTACGTTGCATGCATGTCTGAGCTTTGTTTTTTTATTTTTTTTCTTAATTATCAACTAATACAGACGATATTCCACTGGAGGATTGGCATTTGGTAAAAATAAGGAATTATCTTCAAATCAGCTTATCGAATCCCTTAGTCTCTCCAGTTACATCAGGTATGTGCTGCAACGACTTGCCCTAATTGCAATATCAGCACACTCGACTATATTGCTACACATTAACCTTCATATAGGCACATACAAAATTTATTGCATGAGTATTTACATCTTACATTTTTAATGCATTGCATGTCATAGGTAATTAAATCAAGTGTAAACATTTATTTTAGCCCTTCAAGTTTGACGGGTAAGAAATCGAATGAAATAATTTTGGGCGGACTGAACAGTCTAAAATCGGCTGCAACAACAGTGGTGAAAAAGTTCGATGAAATTAAGGAAGCGATTTCTGCAACGAGCACGCCCGTCAAAACAAAAGAACGTGAGCAGAGACTGGCTTATGGAATATCGCAAGATTCTTTGGATTCTTTCACTGACGGGTCATTGCAAGATCGTAATGAAATGACCGCTAGAACATCTGGTAAGCAGTTTCATGTTTAGTTGTAATAGGTATTACACTCTTATGAACTTCATGAAAAAGACCAACAAACGTGATTGAATAAAAAGTAGAAACGCTGTTAAATCTACAGATAATATTATATATAATGTAATTGCATCTGTTATCTGCATTCGTTGGCTACTCGTTAATTTACTTCGAGTATATAAAATTTGATACGTGTATGATTATATAAAATGCAATGTCGTATTTCATATTGGCTTAATAATAATCTAATGGTGGTGTTTAAATAGGCGATTGTGGTATTGATGTGGGATCACTAAACGAATTAGCCGACTGTTTGTACCCAAAAGGCTCAAGAGATTTGGAGGAACGACTTGCGATTGAACTTGTACTTTCTAGTGCTAGTAGATGTCATCATTGTACTGCAATTCTTTATGACGAGGAAATTATGGCAGGATGGCAACCAGAAGATTCAAATCTGAATACAGTTTGTCAATATTGTGACAAAGCAACAGTTCCACTGCTTACCATTACAATCTTAGATTACAGGTGTCTATAAAATTGTGATTATTATGTACACTCATTATAAAAGTTAATCACTTGCGTGCAAATCTTTATACGGTCAAGCATATGCATCTGCATAAAAAAGCTGACTACTGTCACTGATTTTCTGCCATGACTAATAATCTATTCAGATCTACTAATTAATTTTAATTAAATCATGATGCTTAATAAAATGTGTTATTTGGTCTCAAATAGGTGTGAAGATAATGTGAAAAGCAGCGATCCTTTGACAGGAGCATTAGTCGAACTTTCACAACAACCAAAAGAATTGGTTGAACCTATTACGGTACCATACCTTAATCCGTTGGTACTGAGGAAGGAACTGGAAAGTGTATTGAGCCAAGAAGGCGATTCCTGTTTAACAAGGCACAAGTTTATCCAAGAACATCCAATTGTTTATTGGAATTTGATATGGTACTTTGAAAGGATAAACTTAACAAGTCATTTGTCTGATCTTTGGTTGACTAACGGTCAAAATAAGGAGATACAAGGAAGTCCAAGTTTAGTGGGCGTCAGAACGATGTGGGATAATGAAAGACTTCATATGGATCGTTTACCAATGTATCTTCAGTGTAAACTCAATACTACGGACGATAAAACGTAAGTTAATTTTAAAAAGAAACTATAGCTCACCCGTAATATTTACTACCTTTATATGGTTATATATAACATCTTATTATTACAGATTAATGCATATAATTATAACAAATGTACGTCACAACGACTTGGCAGAACCTATAAGACGAGTGGCCTTAGAGAGAAGCAAATATCAAACAAATGATCAAGCGCCGTTTTCTGTGTACAGAGATATCCTCTTTTTAGCGTTTACAGTATTAGGCAGAGGGAATATTGACCAAGGTGATTATAAATTTTCGTCCAATATTTTCTATATAACATTACATCATTTTTACATGTTTTTTATATGTCTTTCTTTTCATCTAATATATTATTGTTCCTTAAGGAATTTTCGACAAAGAATATACGGCTTCTTTGGACAGATTAACAGAAAATGAAGAGAAACTACTGCATAAGATCGACGCGGCGCCCACGAAGATGTCTGTATATTGTAGGCATTATTTTAAGCAATTAAGTGTTTGAAAAATGAATCGACTATTGTAAAGGTCTTCGTTGAACCAATGTTAAAGCGTACGGCATCGTACTATACGAATTCGAGAAGCTCACTAGAAAGTGTGACTGGAAGTCTCCGCGCAGTTGTTGCCTGGATTTTCTTTTTTTTTTAACCCGCATTTGGGTTGAAACAAGTTAGAAATAATAATAAAGGGATATAAAAGATTGTGAGATCAGCGAGGTCAGTGCAATAAAAACTGATAGAAATGTACGATTTCTAAGTAATTGTACATTCCTGATCTTCATACGTATACATAACTGTTTTAATAGCTATTTGACTCTTTTTATAGTAGATCCCGAGATTTACCTAACTTTTAATTATGAAAGTGAATATGCGCATATAGTTATATCTAAGAGTATGGCATGGGATAATGCTGTGTACCAAAGAACTGATACCGTCGTGTTTGAGAAACCCATGAAAATAAGACATTTCTTCCAATTTCTTAACATACAAAAGGTTAATTGTTAAAAAAATGAAAACCCTCAACACTTTTTTCAATTTCACGCCTCATTGATTTCCATATTAGGTATTTTTAAAAGATTTATGTAATATTTGAGTCACATTAAATCGTGCAATTATAAAGACGGGTTTCCCAAAATACGGCGGATAGAAAAAGAAGTGATGTCTAGTTCTATTCCCTCCAGATATGCTGTGACCCTGAACACGTCTCGGTGTGTTACATAATCTTGTACTTCATCGTGAAGAGCTTTGCGTCAACCATAAAGTAAAATCGGCGCCATTGCCAATTATTTTTTTTACCTAAAGAGAGAAAGAGAGAGAGAGCGACAACGATTTTTGTGACATACATGACATACGAAATATGGTATTCTTTTTCCTGTACTCTTAGATACAACCGCCACGTTGTACGACCAACGTAATATAATTAATCATTTTTGTATCCACGGTGAAGATGATGTCCTTTGAACATGGCATAACTTGAAAGTTTAATCACTTGAAGCTGTTGAAAAGGCCCGTAAGTTTTACCGTTTGACAAAGATTACGGCCGTGTGTATGCAATGTGAAAGTATCAGTTTAACACAATTACAGTTTGTTTTTTATGACAATTTTACTATGCTATGAATTTTTAGTGCCTTGCACATTTCACCTTGGATAATGATAAACGGATGTATATTCATTTATTATTGTATCAAAAATGTAGATTGTATAAAATAAAGACGAGTTAAGATATTTTACAAATACATGTTTTGCGTCTGTTCTTTCTTAATTCAAATACGATAGTACGGTATCATTTTCTACTTCTTTTATTGATATACTCACGATAAAGATATAATTCTGCTAGATAAATTTTATATCGTTATTTTTTATACGTTGTTGCAAAAAAGTAATTCATTTAAAATCACGCAAAATATTATTAAACTACTATCCCTTCTGAAAATCCCGTAGTGAACCAATGAAATGTTTATTATACTTTCTCATATGAATCTGTATGTAAAGTTCTTTCCGAACTACTATGAATTCAATAATTTCTTGTAAAATGATTATTTCTGACAGGTATCGAATTTGACCATGTAATAAAATCAATTAAAATTTGAATTCTGTTTCAACCACTTTCAAATGATTTATTAAATTATTCAAAATTCGTTATGTAATATGTTATAACAGATGATTTTTGATATATAGCATTAAATTCTCCGTGAATAGTGCGAGATACTGTTTATAAATAAAATTCCTTTGATTTTCTGCACTCGGGATATAAATTTGTTCGGTGAATCCTCCAAGACTGTCGTTGTAAAAAGTATTTAACAGGTGGCTCGAATAGCAATATCAGATTTATCAGGGTATAAGGTCAATAAAATGATAAGTAATCTTAAACTAGAAAATAGAAAATTCTAGACAGATTTAAACGACATACAGATCACGATATTCTCAATAATTAATTGTGTATATTCGACTAGCTCAGTACGTGGCATACAAAAGAATAACATAATAGAACCTTCTATTGTTTACACATAAATGAGTAAAGAAACAATTGAAAGACACCTTCAATGGTATCTATAAATTAGTCATAAATATATTTGTAACTGGAGGCAGAATAAAACGGTGTACAGTTTGTGCATTACACAATTGAAATTTGGTTGCCAGTGCTTGTACCCTACGTAAGAGACAAAATTTAGGAAATTCAGTGGAAATCATCATCAGGCAACAAAGTGGTACAACGTGTGTTCAAATCATATATTATGAGTAAATTGTGACAGAATTCTGAAATGATCGTATACACGTTCATTTCCGGTGCGCAGGGCAATCTACCTGTTTTTTATTACGTGATAAAAAGAAGTTAATAAACATATGTATGTATGCGATGTGGTAATCATTCGAAACGTGTATTGAAACGTCATTGAAATTAAAACTTTTTTCCGGTGTTTCAGAACTGCCATTGAGATTATATCGGTTCCCGTTGGTTGTGCATTGAGGTTAAATTGTGGTTCAAGAATAACCTTATTTTTTGTGTCATCTGTGAACATTTTTGACAACAGTTTGCTATCAGCATTCTACGAGCTGTTATTCATGTGCAAACGTTTTACATTAAAACAATTACTTCGTCTTGTAAGAATCTGTTGATGTGGATCAGGTATGGTTTCAGTTGTTCTAACCTTTCACCCTATGAAATTCCTACATATGACTTTTTGTAATGATAAGAAACATGTAAAATATTTACATAATTTAGATGATCCATTCCATTTCTGACATTAGTGTACTGATCCTACAATTTTTCTTATCATACTTTGTGTTTAAACCTGTTGGATATCTTGTATTTAAATAACAGATGTGAAAGACTAAAGATAATTTTATTGTTTTAGGCTCCACAGTTATAGCAGAAGAAGTTACATATTTCTTTTTAAGAAATTTTTGTAATATCTGAATAGCTTAATAATAAGGGGAAAAATAGTTTTCAGTTAATAAATGATCAAGCTTTACCACACATACCAAAGATTATCATTATAGTTGTATAAAAGCTGTCCCCCGATATGTCAAAATCAGTACCACAAATGGCTCAAAATATGGAGAATATAAGTAATAATACATGTGTTGTGTGCTACAAAAATGTTGACATCTACAGCATTGGGATGTGTGAGCATCCTGTATGTTATGAATGTAGTACTCGTATGAGGGTGTTATGTCGCCAAAATGAATGTCCGATTTGTCGGCAAGATCTACCAAAAGTGGTATTTACTCAGGATATCAAACCATTTCGTTTCCTACGTAAAGGAAATCTGCTTGATACTCGATATCAGATCTACTTTGACAGCGAAGAAATACAACACAAATTTTATGATTTGTTAGTGGACACATGTACAATCTGTAGTGACAAGCAAATGTTCAATAATTTTAATAGCTTGAAGGATCATATGAGACGAGCACACGAATTATATTATTGTGACCTCTGCGTAGAAAACTTAAAAGTATGATTTTGTTTATATACACTTGTATTCAAAACTTTTTTAATTGGGTCTGAATGAAGCTGAAGTTTATTGCAAAAGTAATAATATTCAAAAATAAATTCTCGAGCAAAAAATGAAAATGAATAACTTAATTCAAACGAAAATTTATATCAATTGAGAAATTTTGAAAAATTAAACGAAATAAGTATTACTAGCAATATATTTCAGCTTGCTAATATACAGGCATAATACACATAATTCACAACATATGTGTTATATTTATAAATAATAATTTAATTTTTTTACCAGATATTTTCACGTGAGAGACGCTCTTACACAAAGTTGGAACTCGCCCAGCATCGAAGAAAAGGTGATGTCGATGATAAGAGTCACAAAGGTCATCCTCTTTGCGAATTCTGTGATCAACGTTATATGGATAATGATGAGCTCTATCGTCATTTAAGGCGAGATCATTTGTACTGTCACTTTTGTGATGCAGATGGTTTACATCAGTATTACAATTCCTACGACTACCTTAGGGATCATTTTAGACAGGAACACTTTCTGTGTGAGGAAGGGCCTTGTGTGGAAGAAAAGTTTACTAGTGTCTTCAGAACTGACATAGATCTTAAGGCTCATAAGACAAGTGTACATGGTAAACAACTAAGCAAAGCTGCCGCGAAGCAAGCTAGAACTTTAGAATTGGAATTCACCTTAGCTCCACGTGGCGACAATCGAAACAATAGAAGAGGACTTCCCGGTCCATCGGGATCGAGAAATGTAAGAGATTCGAACAATACCAGAGACAACCCTAGAGAGTATCAACAATCATCAGAAACGGCAGTTACGTCCAATTATTTCCCAACTGAAAATGATCCTGTCTTCGTACGTCAACCATCAGTTGATGTCCAAAGTACAGCACAATTCCCGACGTTGGGTAACGCTACGCCTTTTGTACCGCCTGTTAGTCAAACGAAAGGCAGAGGGAATGTAACAATTCGCAGTACAGTCCGGCAACAACCACTCGCCGTTACTGACGAAAATTTCCCGGCTTTAGGGCCAGAGCCAAGTACTGCAGGAATATCAAAGACCGTTAACTTCAGTCTTACCAGTGGCAATAAACCGGGCGGAAGCATGACACAAGGCCAACAAAACGCATCAAATGTTTCCATTCAGGTAAATCACGAATCTAACGGTATGGTAACGACGAGGGTATCCGGGCCTAATATTCGTATTCGACCGTGGATGGAATCCGACTTCCCAGCTCTTGGTGCTCACAACCAACCTAGTACATCGTCTAATTCTGTTAACCCAGTACATTGGAAGGAATCATTGCAATGGACATTTTCGAAATCGACACCAAAACCGGTTGCTACACAGTCTAAAAAATCAGTGCCTCCACCTGTAGAATCTTTACCACCTGCCATACAATCCGGGGAAGACTTTCCTACTTTACCGAAATTTAAACATTCTACAAATGCTGAAAGTTCCGAGTCGAAGAAACAATCCACATTAACGGTTGTACCCACATGGGGACAAGCACAACCTTCCACTAGTAGCATCGGAGCAAAAAGTACGACAGATGTGACAAAAGGCAAAACGAAAAAGAAAAAAAATAAACAAGCAGGGAACAATAGTAATTCTAGCGGTAATGAAACAAGTCATACGAGATTAGATAACACCAGCAGTGCCGAGAAAACGAAGGACACTGCCCATAGTCCTTCACGTAAAACTAATGTAAAAAACTCAAGTACTCACGGTGCAAGTAAAAGCGAGCAACCAGTTAAAAAAGACAAAAAGAAAGGAAAGAACACTGTGGATGAGAATGCTTCTTCGAAGGCCGAAAATTCAAATACTGCGATTTCCTCTTCTGCACGTGCGCCAAGAAAGCGTACAGAGTTAAAAATAGATAGCTTAAATTCAAGCAACAACAATGTTCGTCAATCTGAAGAATTTCCCGCCTTGGGCTCGAATAGTTCAGTGCCACCAGGATTTACGAATCCACCGCCTGGATTCAGCACGGCCGCACCTCCACCTCCTGGGTTTTGTATTAAACTAGGCAATATGAAACAGATGGAAAATAGCAATGGTCTTACATTTACGAACAGCTTGGGTGAAAGCTATTCAATTCTGCCGGATAATTGCAATGATAGCGATAGTTATGCTTACATATCACCGCCAGACTTTCAGAAACGAAATAAAAATCTCGTAGCGAAAGTTAATGAAGTTTTAAAGCAACAAGAACAAATAGAAGATTTTCGGCACGTTAGTGGATTCTTCCGCCGAGGGAATTGCAGCGCTGAAGATTTTTATAAATATTGTCGCGAAGTCATGGGCAGTACTTCCTTCGAAAACGTTTTTCCAGAACTCTTAATTCTTTTGCCAGACATAAAAAAACAACAGGAACTCTTCAAGATACATAAAAAAGAATTTGGCGGCAAACTGAAGAATTTAGAACTTTGCGCGACCTGTGGACAAGTCATCAAAAGTGGCAATGATTTTCGGATGCACATGTCCAGTCATACGTTGGAAAATCATTTTCCGATACTAGGAAAAACCACTTCTTCTGTTAATAATGCCTGGGTGCGCAAATGAGTTTTACAAGAAAGTTAGTGTCTGTTTATCCACGTTTATCGGACAAGAAACAGGAAGATTTTACTGCGATGTATTATAATCACATTAAATTGTAATCTATTTACGTGTAGAGGGATTGGAAAAGAACATGATGGAGACACTAGGCGGAGAAATTCTGGCGAGAAAACTGTACAATCATAAACTAATCTGTTTAGATATGTATATTTAGGACGTGACCAACTGTGGTCACGAATTTGTCATTAAGCTAAAGTTAAAGAAATTGCAAAGGCTCTTTCACATATGTTACATTGATATTCAATGAATACATTGTAAAATAAAAGCACAATATTATAAATATCATTACTATGAAGGAGATGTGCTGAAGGCTGTTGCAATGTTGGTTTTGGCGCGTAAGTTACTAATATATCGGCTCTGATATTTTCTGATGTGATGGTAATCTATCTTACAGATAAAGAAAAAACTTGTTTGCAAAGATACCTGTCTTTTTCCATCTTTTTTTTATTATAAAAAAGATAAAACATAACACATGTATGTGAGACTTATCAGGTATATTGAAAAATAAACTTGGAAAATACGTAAGATTAATACCCGATTGTTGAGAATTTCACCGATTATCCTGGTGAAAACTTTAAAGCGCATCCATCTATAAATTATGTTCATACATGAGAAGTGGCTGTTTATTTCCTATATGCCTAAGACATAATGTACATAACATTTATAAATAACAGTTTCCTTCATAATTTATTTACTATAATTTACAAATTAGAAATGGGATACAAGTTGTAGGTGTGTGAAAATAATACAGTTTATTAACAAGTTGTTTGATACATAATAGTGTACTTGTAATACTAATATGCTGTTTTGTACAATAAAAGTTAAATAATGAGTTACTAGGGAATGATCACCGTTGTGTTTTCAAAAATTAAATGATCCTGTTTTCATAATCGCAGGGTGTTCATTACTACTTAAGAGAACGTGCTGAAGACGAATATGAATTGCTTTAAATCAGTATAAATTTGCGGAGCAATAATAACTGTAAGACACGTGTTTTTTTGTTTTTAGTAATCAATGTTTTGACAGCCTGAGACAGCGTCTAAATATTCTCCAACCGAAACTTCATTTTTATGGTAATATATAAACTGTTTATCAAGTTGAAATTATTTAGTTTTAAATATTCAACTATTTGATAGCATCGCATATGTTTCTCTAGTTTTTTTATAAACAGAACACATCTTCCCCCTCCTATAGTTCAGATTTTTTGTAATTGAAGCTTTACTACATTCTCATTGCAAAGGAATTATAATATTTTTAATGATCTGTAATATTGTTACCCTTTTTCACGTTCAAAATGCACATTATATAGATATCGATATGTTCACCATATAATCGTCTGACTTTTTGTAGCTGACCTGTTGATAATGATGAATTCGAATCAGAAGAGTCCGATATTCGATGAAATAGCTATTTTATTTAATGCGAGTTTATAAAAATTTGTTATAAATAATGCTTAACATACATATGGACATGTTTTTTATGTCCATTATTATTGTTTCAAATATTTTGAAGATGGTGATTAACATTTATACTCATTGCATTTTATAATTGTAATAGTTAGGCAACCACTAATTATCAGAAAATGCACTTAGCCAAGGGTATCAAAGAGATTGCAAGAAGATTCTTTTTAGTCTGAAAAGGAAATGTCTTATTCTTACTTTTATATCTCCATTTATTCGTCTTATACATGTAAGTTGATTTTTTACAATAAGAATGTCAATTCATCAAAAGATGGTTCCATAAATTCTAATTACATCGTGTATTTTTGAAGTTATTAATATTAATCATATGCTTACCATTATAGTTTATCAGTTCGTAATACAAATCTTATTTTTTATTGAACATATTAAAAAACACAAGTGAACGATTTCAGCAGCATTTATGAATGTTGTATTTTCATAATATAGGCTGGTTTAGTGAAAGATATGGACGTAGAATAAAAATACATACTTAAACGGTATGCATCTTAAACTATAATCTAACAACATGTTTAAACATGGACACTTTGTTAATTAGATCAGAAAATAATATTAAGTCACTAGAACTGGCAGATGTATATGTGGATTTATTTAAAAATACATTGATATTCTGAAACGAATTAATCTGCAAACATAACACCCCTTGCACAGAAATAATATATATAACATCTTATCTTTGTCTACATAGTTTGAAACTTAAGATAAATGGATTCAGTTATAGAATTGAGCTTTACCTCTAAACAATGAAGAAATTTGTTAGTGTTACTGCATTACGTTCCAATTAATTTTAATTATAAAGAATATGGACAACAACTGTTATTTTGCAAATATATAAATTTATAATCTTGTAAATTATGCGGCTCTTCTACGTCCAATATCAGATGAATAAATTGTTCAGGTGAATTCAAGACAGAAAAGTGCGCTCTATCACTTTTTAGCTAACTCATTGCTAAGCCACTCAAGTCCTTCATACAAGCCATCACCCTGTGTTGCACAGGTACTTTGAATATACCAATGGCGACCTCGTAGTGCATTCAGATTCAGCTTATCAGTAAGTTCTGCAGCCGTCATGGCATTTGGTAAATCTTGTTTGTTTGCGAAAACCAGTAGAACAGCATCTCGAAGTTCATCTTCCTTTAACATATTATTTAGTTCTCGCTCTGCTTCTCCTATACGTTCACGGTCATTACTGTCAACAACATATATGAGACCCTGAGTGTTTTGGAAATAATGCCTCCAAAGTGGTCGAATTTTGTCTTGACCACCAACATCCCAGACTGTGAAACAAATATTGCTATATTCTACGGTCTCCACATTGAACCCAATGGTAGGTATGGTAGTGACGATCTCTCCGAGCTTCAGTTTGTAGAGGATGGTGGTTTTACCAGCAGCATCTAGGCCCACCATCAAAATCCTCATTTGCTTTTTGCCAAAGAGCCGGGTAAGCAAACTGCTTATCGTCAAACCCATGTCTCCTAAAGAATTTGTGCGCGGAGAACCTCAAAAACAGAATGAGTCGAAGATATCTCCTCGCAAACGTTCCAATAAATCCGTGTCACCCGGTGATGTTTGTCTTCGCGCGAATAAACTCTCGGACACTTCTACAAAAGTCCAATTATTAAAATTACGCAAAAATCTTGGCAAACTCTCGTGGAACGCACCTCAAAGGCGGTGGTGGCAAACGTCACCTTACGACAAAGTACTATGCCGGAAACAGTTGGCAAGTTTTTCGTCACGCGCGCACGTATAAGCGTACTTGATCGCCGTCTCGTTACTTAAAACTTTACCCAACGACTGTCTTCCTTAAAATCCTACAAGTCTAATGCTTGTATTAAATGTAATTCTGCACTTTCGTAATATTCGAAACTCTCAACTTTCTGTACAAGCATAAGTCACGAACATTAAGAGCCGTAAGAGTTCGTCATGTACGAACACGCTTGTCCAGCCAATCCGATGATCGGTCAAGAAGAAAAGACCTGTCACAATCGCTATATTTACAAAGTTTGCTAATCTAAACAGCACGAGACATTTATAGATCTTTATTGTTTCAGTAAAATTTCTTTCTCACAATGATGATGTAAGTACAAAAACGTGTTGCACATGTATGACAAAGAAACTGACAATAATGTGACAAATTTTCACAATGTTTGTTTCCACATACCAGTCGCTTACTATATGAATATTCTTTCACTTTTAATACGAAGTTTAATACGCAAGTTCAAAATATTAATTTTCGTGTTCTCGAAGATTTGCAATATGTTCACAGTAATAAGAATAATACTTACGTATTATTATAGTGCCATTTGTGAAATAGTTAAAATTATGTATGTAAATATAATGCACGCGCAATGTTTTATGTATTGTTATTGAAACAAAATTGCCAGGCACTTTGATAATTATTGGTATTAGTTTTATCTCTTCTCGCGATACGAAATAAAGTACAAACAAAAAACAATTCCATTCAAAGGAATGCTAATGACCACGAAGATTTTAAAATGACGGCTGTACCAATAAGAAAGAAGCATCAATCTCCTATTAAAATATTCCGTTTAATCGCTGGCAATTACGATGTATAAAAAAGTCAAAATAAAAATCTCGAATATATATTTCGATATGCGTGTAAAGTTTTTCTTAGTCTGATTAATTGGTAACATAATAGAAAACATTGATTACAAATTTGTGATCAAATTGTTTATGTTTTTAATAGCATTAGAAAAATTTATAATAGTACATTAGTAGGCCAATAAAAAACAACAGCAACACATTATACTACATTATTAATATTATCAAAGTCCGTGTGTTGAAAATATCAATCTTCTGTATCGCAAAAAAACAGTCATCAGTTACCAAAACAAATAAAAATTTTATTTTGGATATACATTTTTATTCTAAATTAAACTTGGTTACTTCTGTTTTGTATCACTAAAATTTCCGACTGTAATTAATTCTACTCTAATATGATGATTTACATCAAACATCAAATAGTCACTTTCATTTAATAGAAAGGATTTGTTTTGAAAGTTATACAAAAAATTATTTCATTGTACTGATTAAAAAAAAAATGTTGTCAAGTCATTCAAATTCCTTTGTGAACAGTCTATAATCATAATTATATATGCTACATATACCTGCAATTCTATGCTTACAAAATATGTTCACGAGAATGTATTAAATAATGATTTTTGGTACGCAAGAATTTACTAAGGTATTAATATTTTTTAATAGATTTTCGTATGAGGGCCAATCTTTGTTTATGTGCTTCTGTAACGGTTGCTCTTTTGTAGGGTCGAACTTCATCTGTACCAAAACCAGGAATCCACATGTTCCAATTCCTTTCTGCAATTTATAATATTTTTATAAATCCGATTGAAAGATTATAAGACTATCTGATTTGTATGATGAAGCATTTCTCATACAAATAACTTTTTTGAAAGGGGCAATCATTATAAAAATTGTATAAAACTAAAACTAGTCTGATTTTATAAAACTAACATCTAAAATATTTAACAAAATTAATTTTATAAGTGCCTCTATGTAAAATTATGTTGAATAACTAATAATTTATATATTTCTTTAAAAAAAAGTGAAATATGTGTTGTAGTTTACAAAATGGATAATTTTGATTCACAGATGCTAGGTTGCTCAATGAATAATAAATATTAGGGAATAGAATTATGTATCTAACTTTTGTGCAAATTTATAAATATAAACATGATTTGTGGTAAAAATAATGAAATGAATTTTGCATACCTAAGTGCAATTGAACATCTTTGACCTCAACAGTGTTTGCGTGACGATGCTTAGCAAGCAAGCAGGCAGCATTTACAGTAGTTTCAACAAAGTCATCTGCCAATTGCAAAAGCATTTCTTCTACTTCTTCATCCAATTGCTCTGTTGGATCTACTTCACGAACCAAGTCTTGCAATCTTGTTTTAGTAAGAAACTAGAAGTATACATTATAATTTTGTATATTGCAAAATTCTATGAACATTCTAATGTCTCAAATATAACTATAATAATGTTTAAACTGTAGATTATTGGTTTGTCAGTTGTTTCTTACAATTTACATAACTGAATTAAAGTAGTCACATATTTATGATGAGAGACTGTGGCATTAAATGGATTCACTACCTGTGGAAAATCAGTGGAAGAACTTGATGTAGATGATTGTTGAACGGTGGGAAGTTTTGATGCTTGTGACGTTACATATTGAGTTTGCTGAGACTGAGTCTGTGACGATTGTAATACAGGCACTGTAACATTGTTACTTGGTACAGTAGTTATAACAGGTGATACTTGACTGCTGGGACCAACCGATTGTAAATTACCAAGTACAGGAGTCATATCAGACCCTGTACTACCTGCTTGTACTACAGTCGGTTGTTGGGACATTTTTCAAGTTTATTTCGGTTATTTTCATCTACGTGTTATTTACATCTATTGTATTCAAGACGTTAAACCTAGGCGATCACGATCGATTATTTACAAAGCATGGTCCTTTATCGTATTTACATTCAGGACACCAATGCACACCGAAAATCATATGCAACTGTAAACAGTGTGTTCAAAGGCGCCCGGTAGAGTGCAGCAATGAGTATTCAATCGAACCAACTATTTAACAAAAGTCACTAGAAACCTATTGGGTAGATTTACGCACTTGTGCAACTGAGAAAACGAAATATCTTTAGGCACATAAAGTTGTACATCTGAACAAAGAATTGTGGCTTGCACAAACCAAATGTTGACCAATGTAGAAATTGTTTGAGTTTGTCATTACTGTAAACGGCTAATTGTGTAAAAGATAAGGTTCAAATTAGGCTTGTGCAAATCATGCAAATGTGTAAACTTGTCCTAATCATGGCGGGAATTCTAGTTTGAAAGAAATCTTGGAAGAAAACAAAACTTAACACTTTTGTTTGCATTCACCTTATATCACACAATGTAAATATGTGTAGTAGTCATTTCGAATAAATGTATACATCTTGTTGTTAATTTTCGCATGTCAATGCTGACCACCTTATACTATCAAATACATTTACATACATATTTTATGTATAATTTCGGTTGTGATTTCCTGTATGTATAATTGATACCCTGCACAGTTCAATCTAATTGATAGTCAAAACAATCAATAATAATGCTGGTAAATCTTAAGCACTAATATTAAAATAAAAAATACAGTATTTGGGTTCTGTTATTTATGATTGGTTGGTTTAAATGGTAACTCTGCATCGTGGCAAATCTACAGGGTTGAAAATTACTACATTCCAAAAAAATTCGACCAATCGCAGGACACATTAATGACTATTTGAATTGCCAAATTTCGCGCGCATTTTGAAATTAGCGAATTTAATGTGACAAAGTCACAACTATAATCTTGAACTATAATGATTTAAACGTATTATTGCAGGATATTCGTTAAAATACTGAATACAATTCGAAATAACTTTACTCATTATTTGAAATATACTTGGATTATTTCACTATTTAAATCCATCTATGTTACACGCTTAATTAAAAACGTTCAAATTAATGTGGAAGTGATGAGCACACATGCGAAATTATTATTTTAATTTTTAGAGACTTTTAAAAATGCCTTTTAAAATACTAATTAAATTTATGTGTTCTGCATGAAAAACTAATGTACCGTGTATTTATTATTTTTTTACCTTGTACTTGTATATTATTTCCAGTAACAAACAATTTTAGAAAACTTATATATATTCTTGTTACAATGTACTACACGAATTATTTTTAATGAATGAAACAACAGTGGTTATTTTTAAAAAAATATATTTTTGTTAAGCTACCTCTGTTCATTATTTTACAGCAACCTATTTTAAGAGCACGGGGTGTTATAACGGTGCTCATTTTTATATAGGTATGCTTATTACACGGTATAAATTTATACATGTCCTGTTACGTTCAGGAAACAGTGTCTCTTTAATGCTTTACTTTAATAACACATAAAGTGGGCTATTTAATAAAAGTAACAGAATAATCATGCAGAAAATGTTCAAATCAACATACACAAATGAAAATTTTGAATAATGCATATAACAAAATAATAACGTTTATGAAATATTTTACATTTTGGAAAACTTTGAAATTTCTCTAAAAGCAAAAAGAGGGATGGAATAAAATAAATTTAATATTATTAGTAAGTTTATATTGTTAGTTAATATTATTAGTAAATTGCCAAGTGTTTTTATTGGTTGTTATTTTCGTCATAAAAATCCGTCTTAATTAATGTAAAGTCGCATTGTGTTATTACTAAATTTTAATAATTATTAAACCATCTGTACATACGTTTAATAAATAAACTTTTCGCCTGCTCCGACTGCAGTTTGTCTACCACCACTTACTCTATCTTTTGCGAAACGTGAATTAGATTATAATTAAATCTCAACAAGTGACAGTACAATGGATAAAATTAAAGTGGATTGCATCGTATAATTTGAAAAATGTGAACGCGTAGAATGGTTTTTAGAACACAGCTCTGCACACTGCAGTGGCTAAATTTCGTGCTTTAAGCTATCTTGTTAATGGGATATACTGTAGCGTTTTGGCCGGCCGATGGCGGACAATGAAGAATGGAACCTTCTCTTTAACTGACGGGAGCATCTGGGTCAGTAAGTGCTTCAGGGAGATGAAAGATATTTTTGCGGGAGCCGTACGCGTTGTTACTGGAACGTGTAACGAGTCTTTATCCACTGTACTACGATATTTTCAGCGATGAAGCCGAGACCTTTTATGTCTGCCACTTACACGTTTGACCGCCTAACGGGCCATTAGCGAGAAAATATCAGGAGTTCGACGTACTTTTGTTTTAAAGGAAATATAACTTCGTTCTACGTACATCTTGTTATGTCTCATTTTTCGAAAAGAATTAATCCTCAATTAATCTTCAATTAAAGATGTTTTCAGTGGTTTTTTAAGGTCTTAACTTTTCTTTCATTGGGATTATCAACGCATCAAATGTAAATGTTTGTTTAAATATTAATATTGAATTCAAATCTTTTTTCTTCTTATTCCCAAATAGCCGTTTACAACGAAAGTCTTCAAGTTTTAAGTCCGTAAAACTATTAGCGGAAAAATAATGTTATTAAGTTCTTATTGCCTCTGGTTTTTTAACTCAAATGTTATTAGTAATGAAAAGCACGTTAAAACAACTTTGCTTTATCCAAAAAATCTGTTAGATTTAGGAACGTTTGCGAATATTTCTGTCAGTAGAATTGCAGTGGCTTCCTCGGATTTGCACATGTGGGTCGAACTATAAATTCCGCTTTCGTTCCTAATACCATTGATCAACTGTATCATTTTATCTTTCTTTGCAAAAGGCTTAGTTTAAACGTAAAAGGTTTAGTTTCATACACCAAAGGTTTAGTTGTATGCACCTTCAAACATTTTGAATGGATTCAACAGGAATTAATCTTAATAAATCTATGTGTACCACGAAACATGTATGATACGAGGTAAAATTAGGAAGTGTTATTACTATTCTTTACTATTCTTCATTTTTTTCACTACCATTAAGACAAAGAGTAATGTATTAAGTATTACACGTTTACACAGCAAGTGTCGCTTTTATTGAAACTCGTGTATATACATACGTCGTACAGAGCTTTATGTTATACTACGAATTGCATAAATATATTGTTATGGTGTGGATAGTGAGAGAAATGAACTTACACGCTTTTCCGAACGAAAAAGTTAGGACTGTAATGGATTCTGCACTGGTCCTGCGTACGGTTTTATTTTTTCAAATACGTCTAGTACATATACGTACGGTTGAATGTGTGTCTACACGTGTTCGTCGTTGCATGTGTATATACATGGTGCGTTAAATGACGTGACGAGCAGTCGAATAGTTGTAAAATATTCGTAAAATTCGATTCGGATGATTACTTGTAGGCTCTGTTTAATTTATTCGTATCTGAATGATCCAAAGCAGGGCTGGCGAAAATTTTGTATTTTCTCATGTTACAGAAAAACGCTTATACAGAATTTAATCACCTTCTATCATCACGTGATCTTCTGTGCCTGTCAACAGAATATAAAGAGACAAATGTACATGAATATTACATTTTAAATTAAAAATAAAAACTTGTATGAAACAATTCTTTGTACCACGTGCAATGGAAAATTCATTTTCGCCAGTCTTCTTTAATGAGTCTCATTGTCAGTACAACTCGTCGTAAGCGGAACCTACACTTCCCTATTGTTTTCTCAATACATTCCTGAAATAGCAAATTTTCAGACTTTCCTGGCGTATCGACTCGTCTTAAATCTATATCATACAAATATCTTATACGCGTAGACGTTAGCAAGATACAATCGAGTTTTCATTTCCGTATTATTCAAAGTAATAAGTAATAATTCTATTTCCTTTTTTTTCGAGGGTATATTGGAAATTGGTTAAGGGCAAATACACCAGGGGCCTTAGTTTGCTTTCGAAAGTATCTTGAGGAGTCTCTAATACTTTTAGTACTTAATTCTTAGTGAATATACACTACGCTCTGCCATGCGTTAAATATATAACTAGTACCCCCCAATGAATCATGAGGAATCGTGGCACTTTGGATTACAATGATACTTACACGTTTGTCTAGAGAAACATTTTCATGGCTTTATAAAAAGATCATTTTGAAATGAAGAGAATGTCGACTGTAAGGATGATTTTAAGTCTCATGAGTTTCCTATTTAATCATGATTTTTCCGGATGTCCTGCAAATGAGATTTGCGAAGTTCGAAGTATGCCACCTTCAACGGAAAATCAAATTTGCACGAACGTTTATTTCCTGCGTTGAAAAGACAGGAAGTGCTTACTTATTTGTTGCTTGCAAGTAATACCACTTGATTCTCAGGTTCCCTTATTCATAACTACCCGCACTCTAAACCCTGACCGAATTTGTGAATCTACTACACTACACTTTTTATTCATATCGCAGACACCTTTCGACAATTCATTGCCTTATCCCATATAATCCATAAATAAATCTTTATATATTATATTTCCTTATCGGAGAAACGCACTTTCCTTCGGCTCTACGCCTGGTTTTCATTTCTATCAGAATCGCCCCGACTCAAATTTACCGTCGAACTTTCATTTCTGTAAGAAGCTTGTAAATCTGAATTTTTCCAAAATATTAATTTCAGGACTGGTCTAAAAAAGTACGAAGCAAAAAAACTGTGTAACATATTTCGTCATTTTATTGGCCAGGAAGCTACGAACAAAAAAGGGGACGATAATTTTCGGAATACCCTGTGGACGTAAGGGGAAAAGGCAAGGAAACAAAGTGAAAACGTTGGCGACGGTAAATTTTTAACCGGGACCTTTCCGACGCGATGAATTCTTTAGAGAAGAAGTCTATGAATAATGAATTACAATCTGCCCAAAACAACAGCGTGCATGATATCCGCGCGTGGAACACTGTTAGCAGGTACCAAAGAGTGCAATGATATTACAAAGGAAAGGACAAGTGTTTTACACGAATAATATTACCCCTTAACTCGTTTACGTTATGTTTGTAACTTCGGATATCACAATTCGATAGAGTTGTCTTGAGCGGACTGCAGTACACACGAATCTTCTCTTCAAGTACATACATATATGTACATTTCCATGGTAGATTTATGTGTGTGTGAGTGTGAGTGTGTGTGTGTGAGAGAGAGAGTTAGGGTTGCGACGACTTATAGAATTTTCATGTGCTCGAATATTCCAACGGTCCAATTGATCGAATATTCATCGAATGCAACCCGAATATTTGAATATTATTTGCCACCATTTGAGTTACTGTATTAACTAATATTAGATATTCTATCTAATATAGAATTTATATGTAATATAGTCTATATTTTCTAATATAGAGGATTTCGTATTTGCAGTATTGGAAAACAGGTAATATAGATTGTAAATTGAGTGTTTCAGGTCCATAGTACTTTTCAAACTTTATTAACTCACAATCGGTTGGTTAAAAATAAATGGATTTTGAAAAAATTCGTACTACGAAATGTAAAGTATTGTATATGTGGTAATTACTATTTGTTCATTATTCCCTGTGTGTTTTTTTAATTAACACTAATATCGATAGGAACTTACACGAAATTCTTTGACTCCATTATTCTTATCCAGACAATATTTTCTTCGCACATTTTATACAACATTTCAATTTTTAACATTCTCTGGACGTAAGAACAATTTTTCTGTCTACATTCATGTCATTCGAATATTGCAAATAATTTAGCCTCGAAGCAATAATCTTCAAATATTGGAATCTTCGGCGTTTATTCGTAGGATTCGACAGGATGTTGGAATCCGAAATTGCTCGAATATTCCGAGCTGCAGTGTGAATGTGTGAATGGTTGGTCTGCTAAGAAGTACTTCTACTTGGTAAATGAACATGTACTTTCGGGTAAGCAGTGCGCAGCTTAAAATACACGTATCGCAATTCACCTGAGTGCTACTTACATTTGAATTCACTTTCGGTCTTGGCAATTCCCTGGAGAGTCGGTTTCGCTGGCTAATAATTTCGGGATAAAACTAGATAACGCGCACGTAAACGGCCACTAAAGTCTACGTTCCTCGGCGGAACCTCGGACGACCGTTTCATAAGAAAATATTTGAATTTCTCGTCCATCCGATCGACCGAAACGTGTACGTGTAATTCGCGGCGAATGTCTGGCTGGCGGAATAACGTATTCGGTTGTTCCATGAAAAATTCATGCCTGGCACCATCGCAAAGGCTTCTCCCTCGGCGTCAAACAGACTCGCACGTACCGTCCAATTTTTACAATCATAACGAGACTCGTCTACGTAAGAAGCTTTCCTACGATTATCATTTCTTTGCTATCCTTTTTGCATCCAATAAACGCCGATATTTCCTGGCTTCTACTAAATGTTTATGACAGTGCTTTTCCAACCGTGCTACAATAAGGGATTTTAATTCTATTCGCTTCGATGTACACTAATTGTAAGTCAAATAATGCTCTTTATGGAATACTATAAACGGTCAATTATTTACGAAATTTTCTTAAATTATAGATACATCAAGGTCAAAACATTTTTACTGTAAATAGCACTATTAATATAAATACACTAGGAACTGATAGTTAGTACAAGATATTTTCGATTTCAACATTTCTTAATCGTAATCCATGATGTTTTCAAACTTTTCTGCAATTTTGTATTCATTAATTCGCAATGTCTATTTTTTTTATTATATATAAAATCTATCGACGTGTAACTGTATATTCGAAATCACATACGTTGAGAGTATCGCGTATAACTTGAAACCTATTCAACATGTTTTTAGGAAGACAAAACGTGGTAGAACTATGATGACTTTTTATTTCAATTCTTTCGAATCAAGTTGTGCAAATACCTATATTGCGTGAAAAATCTTGTCAATTAAAGAACCCAGTTTATCATTAAAATTTAAAAACAAGATCTTTGGAAAGTGTGGCTAAATATTTTTTCTTCAAATGATAAAAGCACAACTACTCTGTTATATCACTTATAAATTTGTTTTATAATACTTATAAATTTGTTTTTTCAAATGATTGCCATACCCTCTTGTTTTTTGATGCTAACAAAAAATATGTAGGAAACGTTGCAATAAGGAAAATTTTGCCGCTGTGGCGACATTTCTTTATTTCTTTTGCAACTCTTATGAAAAAATCATAAAAATAGTCATTTGAATTAAGCGACTATAGTGTATCTTATCACGCTTCCTTCATTATTTAATACTAGATATTTTTATTAACTTTCTCTACACAACCAAGCCTTTCGTAAGGTACATCTCATTCGTGCAGGAATTTTCTTATCTCGTTACATACTATTTTAATAGAATTGTTTCGAAATTTTTTTTTGCTCATGGCAGTCTCCTAGCAAAAATCGGGTCCATTTAGAATAGACATAGCATAAATTTGAGAGTTTCTAAAGCAAATTGTTTGTCTTTGAAAATGGCAATGATTCTACGTCGAAGCAGTTTTGGAAGAACAGAAACATTAATTGACAACCATGGAAACGAACGTGAGAAGGACAGCATAAATGTACAATTACTTCCTGTTCATTATAATTTTTTAATCAATGGAATATAGCGAGACAGCTGTAATGGTAAATAATACATTTATTATTATCTACTTTGAAGCGTCATTTCCTGTCTATTAATTTACCTGGCAATAGCCTATATACAATTCTAAAGCTATTAGTAATAACGACGTAAAACTTTACTTCTTACTTTTTCAAAGAATACGAATCGGAAATTTCGAAAATCAGTTGGGCTTTATACGGTTCTAAACAAATTAAATTTCCATTTTGTTAGAACGTCTTCAGTCTTCTTGATTGTAAAAAAGGATGACTATTGGGAAAAATTGAACTTCGTGAGAAACAACTATACAGAAATTCTTGTATATAAATAAGCGTCGTTCGAGTGTTTCTTGTATTTAATATTCTTTAAATGGCAGTAACATTTTTTCTGTTGTTCCATTTTAATTAACGCCCCGCAACGACTAGAAAAGTAACTTTGATTTCGTCCTGTCGGCAGATAAATGCACAGAAATCGCAAGGTTGGATAATGTGGGTCGTATCGAAAATTTAGTTTAACCTACATAGAAACAAGAGAGAAAAAAACAAAGTAAAGTAGTTTCCTAACTACCATTTTGTTCCGCTGAATTTGTTCGGGGGATGACTATATAAAAAAAAGGGGAAATAAAAAAGGATAATTGTATATTATTAAAAGTGTACGCCGGAGTTTTCTCTCAATTGAACACGGACTTGAATGTGCATTATCGCCGCGTGGTAAACTTTTTAACAAGCTGCTGAACCCCCCCCCCCTCCTCCGCCTGCGATGGTACCGTTTGATATTGAAAACGTTCGTGGCCAGTTTTTGCTTATTTCGTGAGGTAACTTTGAAGATAACGAGCGGGTAACAAATACCACGAAACCATTCATGCTTACTCCCGGATGTTTTAAATATGAGAACGCTGAAATGGGGCTTCAAAGCAGATCCGTCACTTTGAAATTCATCATTTTTCTGCATGTCAATGGACGATTTCGCAACAAAATGTCTACATTATGTGACTACCTTTCTTCAAATTCTCCCTCAGTAAAACGCTCGCCAAAGGACACCATGCATTCAATCCTTTTTTAGTAACATCTTTGTTAGACAACATTTCTTTCATTATTGCAAGCAGATTTACTGACGTACCATGGGATAGAATTTTTCCAAAAGGCAGTAAAAACGAATGACCTGTACATTTTCAGTCGTAACAATAATAAAAGAAGAAACATTAGCAAACTTAACATTGTAAAATTATAATTCCTTTTAGTGTTTGTTAATAGTCAAGTAGTAAAAGATATTTTACTTAGGAAAACATAACTTCGACTGTATCCAAAAATCATACAGTATATGCCTATCGATGTAACAGTACGTATCTATGAATATTTCTAACGCTCAAGTCTGATATACAAATGCATTCAGTTTACCAAAGAAAACGCCTGTAAAAAGGCTCTTCTCTTAAGGATACTCACATGTGACCGAATTCTTGCGTGAAGACATGACAAATGGACGTAGATGCACAACAAGGAAACAACCCATAGGATCAAAGTCCTGGGACAACGGGGCATAAAAATGTTCAGAAAACGTTAAAACTACGAAATAAAATCGCGAAATAAATACAAGGTAAAACCGTACTTAATTAGAATTCGTTTTTTTCTTTACATTTGTATCAGAACGTAAGTTAAAAGTTGCTGAATAAAACAAAACAAAAGAATTTGAATAAACCATGATGGTCCGAAATTTTGAAGTATAATGAGCTGTGTAGTTATAGCACAATTTTTTCTCGTAAACTAGAAGACACTTTTTTCAAATTTATTGATTGGATCCTTGTTGCGTACGTAGGTCCAAATAATCGAAGACTATAAATCCGATGACACGAAGGGTAGAATCTCGACGCACTGCGGTTTCCTGCAATAACTCAGCCCTTCAAATTGTAAATTACAAGCATACAAGATTCCCAAGGAAAAAATCCTGAACAATTTTACCAAGAACAAAACTTACAAGAACAAAATTTCATACGAAAAGTCTTTGTCAATCGTTAACGGTCAACTGTTACAGCTATAAAACCAAAACGAAAAGTATGTTAAAACTTCGAAAGATCGAACAGAAAGATTCTTTCCTGTATGTGTAAACCCTGTTCCGTTAAAGGTACAAATTTTCTGGTACGAATGTTTCTGAATAGCCGGTAAATGTAAAAAGCCGCGAATCCGTCGGTATTCGGCCCTAAGAATGCATACGTGTGATTTCGTCGGGTTTCTTCGACGAGGGACACGCGGGGGAGATATAATACCGAGTTTAAGTTAGTGGACGGTGAAGGAATAGTATCGCTAGACTGTTGTTTCCCGGTCGACGTGGATGTACTCCACGTAACCGGGTTGCTGTTGTCAGGAAGCTGCGCCGAGCAAAGTTTCCTCCGTGGGCGCCCGTCGTGGTTTATTGCTCTTCTTCGAACCCTTGTAACGCAATTCTTTCGTGCGCGCCCTCGCCCTTCAATCATTCAGAATTCAAAAGCCATTAATCGTGATATCCATGCATCAGGTGAGAGATTCATTTCGTGTACATTTTTTCATTGTTCGAAAGATTCGTCTCAAACGAGTCTTCTTACAATGCTTACTAATTAAGAAAAACCGATCTTTAATATTTTATTTGTTTTATGCAGAAATTTTGCGCAAACAGACACTCTAATTGAGCCATTGACACAGTGGTTAGCAAATTATTACTTTCAGGAATTTTGTTAATTGTGATATTAACCAATTAGGCAACAAACTATTTCATTGACAACATTTGTATATCTTCTTATATTCTTTGAAAACGCTCATTAATAAGTAATATCAAATATCTATTTTCAATTTACATTTTGACAGTTTGAATTCATCTCAAGAAAGTTACAACAAAAATGTGCAGCAATATTTCTAATACCAACGTAATGTTGCAATATTACAGACACAATATTTCTTTTCTCTTATTTCTTATTATTCAATTAATTCTATTATTTCTATATATTTCTTTTCATTCGAGTGGTCAATTTCTAAAAATTCATCGCGACTTCCTATGTTACTGTGAATGTTAACTTGTTAACTGTTGCTCACCTGTTAATTAATATAGCGAAGAGACACGCGAATGCAGCGATGATACCGGCGACTCCGCCGACGACGAGCCACATGGCGGAAGGCAGAAGTTCGAGCAACCTTGCTCCGTTTCCGCAGTTTGCCTCGTCATGGCCGGAAGGGCAGTGAATTCTGCCGTCGCACCACAAGCTGGGTGCGATGCAAGCCCCTATATCGGGGCATTTGTGCGGGCAGTCTGCCTGTGTCAACGTTTCATTCTCGATTCCGCGCTCGGGCAAACGTAATTGCCTGCGCAGTGCAGCTCGGCTTTTGGAAATTTCCAGCCAGGAAGCCGCGGCTTGTCCAGATTCCCTGGCGACGAAATCGAGGAGCAAAGCCGGCGGTCTCGGTGGTCCTGGCCATTTTCCCTCTGTATTTCCCAGCCATTCCTCCGAGAAAACGTGAACGGTGAATTCCCTGGATCCTGGTTCCGCCGGGCAGACGACCTTCAGCAGTCGAGCCGGCCAACCGGAGTACAAAAGTATCCTGTTCATCGTCGGGCATTTCACACCTTCGGCCGTTTCCGCGAGGAGCGGCGGTTCGAGGGGCAGAAACCAACCCCAGGTCAGCACGAAGAGGGACCTGTTTTCCCGAGCTTCCACCAACCATGGAAGACCTTCGCAGTAAATGTCCGGACGTGAGAGGGGCGGGGCGACGAACCTCAATTCTCCACCTTTCACAAGAAGGAAACAGAAACAACTTCGTTTCAGCCCTTTTCTTTTCCTTTTTCCGGCCAGAAACTAAATACAATCTAACGCTGATGCTTAAAGTTTGCGCACTTAGAGGGAGAAAAAATTTTGTGGTATTTATATGGTAACAAGAACTGAAGGATAAAAAGACAACGTAATTATAACATTATAAAAAAAACTTTGTAGTGAAAACCTTATAATTATCATAAGAATTACTTATATGAAATTTCAAATTGTGTTCGTTCTATAATTTGTTGATGTAATTTTTTGATTCATACAGTGGATTATTTTTCCTAACGACATAATTTTTCTCCTTTTTAAATACAGTATGAAATAATCCGAAGTGAAAGGAAACAGCTTTGTTACAGTCTCTTTCTTTTCCTTTTTCCGGCCAGAAACTAAATACAATCTAACGCTGATGCTTAAAGTATGAACACTTGGAGGGAAAAAATGTTGTAGTATTTATATGGTAATAAGAACTGAAGGATAAAAGGACAACGTAATTATAACATAATAAAAAAACTTTGTAGCGAAAACCACATAATTATCATAAGAATTACATAAAATTTAGAACTGTGTTAGTTCTATACTTTGTTGGTGAAAAATGAATTAACACGAGAAACGAATTATTGTCCTTTTGAATAATTTGAAGTGAAAGGAAATTGAAACAACTTCGTTACAACAATTTTCCTTTTCTTTTCTCGTGCGGAAACTAAACACAATCCAACGCTACAAACTGTACACTGAAAATAAAATTACACGCATTTTTCTCACATAAAGAAACTCATGTTCGACGTGACGAAAATCGTTACAATTTCGTGTTAACATTATCTCTGCGTTAAGGAAATAATGAATGACAGACAAAAAGCTTCCCATTTGTCTGCCCATCGTTTTTTCAATATCTAAACCTTATCAGTGGGAATATTTCAAAGCCGATATTTCGAACAACAACGAACCACGACATCCTGTGGATGTATATAATTACCTTCCCCCCGCACCCTCTGTTTCCTCGGGCACTCTGGTACCCGTATAAGTTCGAAGCTGGCGAAGAAGAAGAGGGTCTCGAAGTCCTCGTGGGAAGCTTGCTGATCGACGAGGAAGGTAATCTCGACGGCCCTGCCGGCTGAGATATGAGTGAAGGGCAGGTGCGACGTGTTATCGCACAGACAGGCCCTCGGCAGTCTGACGTCCCTCCAGGGGGCCTCGTAGATCGTCAAATGGGCCTCACGCGTTCCACTTTCGTAAACGCAACGGGGCCTTCCGGTGTGAGGATCCGGTTCGCTCGTGCAGATCGTCGTTTCGCCTAAACTCACGTTGTGCAGAGTCAACCGCACTCTCTCCCCTGCGCCTGCCTCCACGCGGTACTTGCAGTCCAACTTGGACGAACCGCCTCTGCCGAAGAGACGAACGTCACGGGGTGAGGCAATTTCACCGCTCTTCACCTTCCGCCAAATTCGGCTGCAAGTACCCTCCCCCCAGGCCTCGCCCCCCTGGATCGTCGAAATGAATTCGTACTGAGCCTGCAATAAAATAACGTTTCGCCAAGTGTGTTAAACACGTAATTTCAAGTTTACAATAAAGATCTTGCGATGCGCTTGTGGTGAGTTCGATCAAAATGTTAATAACTGTTACGAGAATGGTAAATAAATTTTCGAAAACGGTTAATAAACGTGACGAGAGTTTTCTTTAATCTTACTTGAATTCTAGATGTTTCGCGAATTATGGTGAATATTTTAAAACTGAAAATGAAAATGATATTCACTACACGTTATATATTATCATACGTTTTAATGTGTACTCCATTTAACCAATTAAGTGTAAATTTTTATTCAGTTCCAACGGCTAAGAGTATTATTTATTTATTATTGTTTAACATTTATTCATTTTGAATTATCATTCACATTCTATTTTGTTGCATTTCAATAATATTAAGCTGCTTCCAACTTTTTTTCAGTATTTTGTACAAACAATGTTATAATCTCGTCATTGTTACAGTTATTTCACGATTATGTAATAATTATATCGTGTTCCACGGACTATCGATACAAAATTGACGATTTGTTTGCGCACGTTGTTCTTGTTGAAAGGTACAGTGATTCTCGTGTTTATCAGCGTCAGGATAGAACTAATTGTGAGCAAACGCGTTGTACGGGGAATACATGGGGCAAGAACGTAATGTAGGCAAACGAGCCAAGCTAAACAGCAATTCGTATTGCTGCTTGAGTAAGGGGAAACAGGAGGGCGGGATATATGAGGCTGCATGTAGATGAATCCTCGGAATAAGCACGATAGGGCATAGACGTGCAAGAATATTAACCGTAGAATTACGAACAGAATGTCCCGCGTAACTAGGAAGCATTACATTACCAAAAAAGGGTGTTACATATGGGAAAAAAACTTACAACGAGTGACACGTTAAAGAAATTAAAACGATCTGATGTTAATTGAAAAATCCGCGTTCAACGAAAATGAAAGGACACGAATAATGAACGAAACGTAAGATGGAATTTTTTGAAAAATACTTGATTATTCAACGACGGTAAATGAAATGTCAAAATACTTGCAAAAAAAGGACATTCCGATAGCGAGTCAGACATCTTCCCCTCTGAGTTGAAGTATTTTCAAGGAAATTAGGTAGTTTAAGTAAACAGCTAGGCGGAAGATTCCAGGAGGATATAAAAAAAAAGCCTCTTCTAGAGGAAGTCAAAAAGCCGTAACCTTAATGAGACCCGTCCATAAGGAATTCAATTCACGGCTTTCTACGGCGCAGCAGAGGGACTTTGATATTTTTAGTTTAATGTATTTATACCGGTACTTGCGCGCCAAACCAATTGTACGCCCGTTTGTAAACTTTCCGAGAATGTAAAACAAACTTCGATTACCTGCATCGATAATACTGTTTGTTTTCGTAAAACCAAATTACCGACGGATAAAAATGCTTTCAAGAAACTCTCGATATCTCTGTAAATCCCATTAACCATTTTCCTGTCAGCAAATTTTCGTAAAAAAACGAGGCAGGTTCGTTGACTTGATTTTTTTTGTACTTTTTTGTTGTAGTTAAAACTCAATGCAGTCCTGTGTGAAGATATTTCTATTCATTCTCGTGCATTTTGTTTGTTTTCATAAAAATCAATTTCCACGGGATGAAGAGGCTTTTAAGAAACTGTCGATATTCTTGTAAACCACTTTAGTTACTTTCCTGTCAACCAATTTTTGCAAAAAAAAATTCACCATAAAATGCCAGGTTTTTTCGTTACATATTTCTCTATTTTTTAATAATAATAAAAATGAAACGCATTCGTGTATTTATTATAACCACTCACCTGTCAACTATTTTTGCAAATAACTGACGCTTAAATGTCAGGTTCTTTCATTACATAATTTTCTACTATTTTATTTTCTGATAATTAAAATGAAATTCAGTCGCATGGAAACGTATTGGCATTCATACTTGTACATTTTGTTTGTTTTCATAAAACCAATTGACTTTGTATAAAAAAGCTTTTAAGAGAACTGTCGATAACCTTACAAACCACTTTAATCCTTTTCCCCGCAGGTATTTTCGCAAAAAACTCTCACCTTAAAATGTCCGATATTTTTATTACAAATTCTCTGTTTCTAGCAATAATTCAAATGCACTCTCGCCGAAGGATATTTGTATTCGTACTTGTACATTTGTCCGAGTTAACTCGGTTGAAGGAAGAAAATAACTCCGGGAACTGGTTAAAACCGTTAAAAGCTTTAAAACATTTCGTACAAGTTCCGTTGAAACGTAGACCGACCTTAGCCGTGAGCCACGTGAAAGAAACGTTTATCGTTCTCTGTGTTTTGGAAACAAAGAGAGGCTTTACCGGACCTACGTAGCACTCCCGAAGATAAAAGAAGAAAGAAAAAATGAAACGCGAAAGGAGCGAACAAAGGAAGGAGCCAACCCGCGATCAGTGCGAGTGAATAACGACACGGAAAATGTTAAGTCTTCCGTAAACTCAAAACTTTCAACTGCAGATATTATTAGTCCATTACAATTTCTTCCTTTTATCTTATCGACGTGCGCAATAAATTCAATTCAATTAAGAGAGAAATTCATTTTTCGCCTGTTCGGTTGTGTTTTTAAAATATCTTCGTCACACTTTTTTACGGTAAATCACTATTTTTTCTACGAAATTATCGACACATGTTTATTGAAATTTTCTTACAGACCTTGAAAAAAATGGTAATGGTAGTTGGTATAAAATAATCAGATTGCGAATAACCGCAGTAAAAAATAATGTAATTCTACATGTTGAAGAACTTTTGGAAATTCAACACAATTCCGGTGATGAATTTTAAGTTATTTCGGGTCGATTACATTTGATTTGGATAGTTATGAACTGTAGAAGTGAATTTCGACATGACCTGTCAACCATTTTGCTATCTTTTCATTACTCGCAAACCAAATGACTCGGATCAACGCTTTTGTGTTCTCCATTTTCTGTAATATTTCCGACAAATTGGTTGTGTGTATTTCAGTGCACATGTGTTCGTCCTGTTACTACGTTATTTGTAATTTCACTTTTTTATTGACCAATCAACGTTCTCTTCCGGCGGGAGATTTCACAATTTACGCCCGGTATTCAGTCCTCTAAAAATATTCCCCAAAAAAATATTGCTCTAAAAAAATTGCTCCTCCAAAAATATTCATCTCAAAAAAATGATATTTTTATAATAATTTTACTGAATAGTATATCGTATCAATATTGAAATACGTAAATGATTTGTTATATAAAATTCCCATAAATGTGTAAATGTGAGAAGTTGAATAAATATGTACCTTACGTCTTTCTCAATGAATATTTGAATAATGTCATTTACCATCAGTATTAAAATGTTCAGAATTACTGCCTACATCACTTTACCATTCGAAAACAACAATCACAACATTTACCTTACTATCCAGACATTTGCGAATGAATAAACGAGGTTTACAATTTCAGGAGTTTTAAATTACCGCAGCATTTGCCTCTTTGTTCTCTTTTCACTAAAAACATCTACATTCCTCGTTTTCTTTAAAACGTGGAATTTCGGTAGTCCGAGTTTTCCAATACCAAGGAAAGATACGAATAAAAGGGTCAAACTTAATGGTGGAACGGGATGGGGAACTTTTTCCTCGCGGGCAACTTCCAATATGGAGTCGCGCTGAAAGAACGACCCCAAAACTCCTAAAAGGGAAAAACCTATTGGCAAGAACTGGCATTCAGCATCCAGGCCAAAGCTGCTTATGAAGCGACACGAGGAGAGAAATAATACGAAATCTCCGCTCGAGGAGTAAGGCAATGGCCCTACATATGTAAATCTACGATGTGTTACGCTACATACACATGTACATACGTAGTTTTCGCTTCTATCCTTTGTCCTGTCCTGGCCCAACTCGGAAAAGTAGTTGCTAACGTAAAAATCGGTCGTGCAGATGCTTAAAAAAATACGTAAAAAAGATGGTAGTTGTTTATCCTTTGTGGGCTGAACTGGAGAAAGTAGTTGCTAATCCAAAAATTAGTACAGATGCTTCAAAAAGATCTGTCGTTCGCTTTAAAAAAGATTCTAGTAATTTATTTCATTTATTTTCTAATAATAATAACGGTTAATTGTAATGTTACACATCTTCTCTATACTCTCTACATTTTTATATGCACAATGCCGTGATTATTTATATTTACGCCATAATTTGTACTTACACCGAAATTTTATAGACTTGATTAACCATTGGCCAATTAACCATTAATTAACTATCAATTAACCATTAATCAACAAAATGATTTTTGTGTTCAAATTAACTTAGATAAAAATGCGGGCACAAAGGGAGCTACATTTCCACGAGAATGCGTTTCATATGAATTATTACTGAAAGTAGGAAAAGACTAACCAACAATACAGCTCGACCTGTTGTAATGAATTTTCTGCGAAAATACCGGTCTAAAATTACCTCGTACCAAAAGGGCTTCACACTTTCTTTTTACGAAGGAATGATGCTCAAGACAAATTTTGCACAAATTCGTGGAAAGGCGTGGATGAAATTTTTCCCTAAGCCGCAGACATTAGTAGAGAAATATTGAGGTCTGGCGTAAACAGAACGGAAGCTAGCATATTAATATCTGACTCTACATTGAAAGATGAAAAAGAGGAAAAAATATATATGCTTTCCCTCCATTATTCGAAAGAGTAAAAGAAAACTAACTGGGGTAGTATAAAAAACTTAAAGATTAATTAATAATACAATGAAAAAAAATTGGAGGATAAATAAACATTACAAAAGGTAATGTAAATTGTAGGACATTTTGTTTGTAGTTGTTCCTCTAATGACTGGTTAGCAATGGTTTTGATCTAACCGTACAGTGTCTAAGGAAGATTATCAAAACTTTTATCGATTATAAAAATTTGCCGATTAACAATAACAATTATAGAGTTGTCATGAAACAATTGAATTGCATTTGTTTATGATATTATTGTTTTACCAGAAGCCATCTAACGGTCGTTTTGTCACGTTTTACGAATTTCGCATAAAGAACATGTTAAAATTTTGATAAAGTTCTTTATGGGTCATTCCCAGGCTAATCGAATTGATGGAGCAGCATTTATCGAGCCGACGGGGAGGGGTAAAGTAACGAGAAAAAGGACTTTAGTATGACAGGGAAATTGAATGCGCGGTCGCAAAATATTTTACATTTTAGGAAAATCTATTGCACTGAAAATAGAAAAGAAAATAAAATCGGCGGCAAACCGGGACGTTCATTCAGAGTGAAAAATTCGTAAATCCCTCAACAGAATATTAATTCGTTCGACGATATGGTTCATTCATTGTTAAAATATTTCATTAAATTTATTACTAATTTCTTATTATTAAAATATGTACTTACTATTAAATTTATTGTTTAATTCTCTTTTATCGAGCAGTTAGATAATATCAGATATTACTTTCCTGTTGCATGATGCATTTATTTCGTTGTATTGTTCTATATTCAATATTATTCCACACACTATTGACAAAATTAATATCTTTAAGACGAACAACATTCGGCCGAAAACTCTGTAAAGACGTGTATAGAATTCTTATATAAAAGTTGATCGTGTGTATTTACATTATTGTTAAAAAATCCTATTTTACCTGTCCTACTTGTCATACATTGCCTCAAAAAATGATTCTATCGTATCGAAAATGTTTGGGAAAATTCATATTTTTATGGCAAACAATGTTGTTCAGAAAAGTACGTAAACAAGTTACACGAAAGAGGACCATGTGTATTTACTGAACACTTATTCTGCCAGCGAAACGTTTACCAAAATTCATACTTCTCCGGGCAAACAATCTTCGATAAACGGAAAAGTAGGTAAAAAGTTCACACGCGAGAGACGAATGGTTAGGGGAAAGGACTCACATGAAAGTTGAGCATGTGTAGAACAGTGCCGAAGACGGCATCCATGCGTAGGGTTAAGCTGGGCGTGATTGTCAAGTAGCTCTCGTCGTGCGTGCAAGGTCTGGTGCTCCTGGTTGAATTCCTCAGGGCGGCATGGGCGCACAATTTCGGCGTGTCGTCGCATAGTGTGGCCATTGGCAGACCGCTGCTGGGAATCCCGTCCCAGAAGGTTAATTTAACGGCGCAGGAAGGTTCGGATTGCGCGCTCCCATTGTTCTCGGGGCTTCCGAGCACGTCTCTCTGGGAGTACGAGGAGAAGTATATCCACACGCGGTCGCCCGGGGACCCTTTGATATTCCACGTGCAGCTGGAGTTGGGTGGCAGTGCATGAAGGGGTGCCCTGAGGTTACCGCTTCTCTTTGTCGTACCGTTTACGAAGAAGTGGCATCCTTGAGCGTTCCTCGCGTAGTCCAGCCCGTCCGAGTCCACGTAGATCAACTGCACCTCCAGCTCTAACCGCAGACCCGAGGCACCCAGGGGTACGGCCATTGCCGAACTGCGGAATTCTACCTGCAACAACCACCATTGCCCTTACTTTCTTACGTCCGAGCGGAACAGGACGTAGGACAAATGTTTACAACTATTTTTCCTTCGCGATTGTTGTCGCATTAAAGTCATAAGCACAGCTATTGTTTGTCTGATCAGGAAGGAAGGAAAGAAGGAAGTAAGGTAATAGAAAGGTGTCAACGTAGGAACAAAATGTATATATTGTGTATATATTAACATATTGTGCGGCATTGCTAGATTAAAGTGTTAGATACACTTATTTTCTGCCTAATCAGACCGAAAGAAAGGGCTAGTCTAACAGAAATTATTATGTAATTTATCACTCTTGGGTAACAATTTATTGCATAGCAATTTACAGTTTTATTAGCTCATAATTCTGTGGTAAACTTTTTATACGCATAAATACAAAGCTCCCAATTCCCACTGCGAGGGTGTTCAAGCGAAATGGATTAACGTGAAAATTTCAATTAGCGAGACGTTGACCATCCTACTAGCCGAAAGAAATAACTGCTTCTGCGGGCATAATTTAAAAAAAAAGATAAGAAGGAAAAGTGGGGATTCAGCGGGAAGTGGCCCCTCGAAAGCTTTTCCGACATGCGTTGCTCCGAGTGAGGACAAAACTATAAAAAGCCTTTTCATTTGCGCACGTGAAAAAGCAAGAAACTGAGGGAGCGAGAATTTTTCAAACGCAGAAATAAGCGCGGAGTAAACGCGTTACCGGCAAGGCGGTCTAGACGTGACGGAATGAAAAAAAGCTCAATTCAGTCTATTTATTTTTGCACTTCTTGCGGCAATCCACTTGGATGCAGTCTGCTTGATTCAAGGCGATCATTCTTGAGAATTCTCATTCCCTTCTTTCCTTTTTGAAGCTAAACGTGTACGAATACCGATAAGTACATATTGATAAACGCGTTGAATCATAGTAAATGGCAAACGATAATCTAAAGAGCGTAAAAATAAAATTTTATGAAAAGTAATTCTGGAGTAAAAAGTATTTTAGATGTTTCACATTTTATTTTCTGAAAGATAGTGCAAATAAAGGAATATGAAATTTTACGGAATTCTTCCTGTTAAAAATTATGGCACTAAATATCTCAATTTTATTTTATATCAGCAAACGCAAAAGTGTGCTTAACATATTTTTTCATAAAGGGTGAAAAATTATGGGACAAACTATGTAATATACTTTTTTAATACATAAGAATGGTAGGTTTCAAGAAATGGATTACAGTTAGGCAGGTGATTGCAAGAATTTTAATTTACAAAAGTATTATTGGAAAATGTACAATGAATATTTAATTTGCAATAAGAAACTTTTATGCCTAGTCGATCAAGTATTTCGAATTTGATTGACTTGAGATAAACCAATCGGTATCTAATTTCAGAACGGTTATTGCCATTCGAAACCTTTCAATTCATTCAAACCTTACAATTCATGGCTGTTAATTAAACACCATTGTATATAAACTTGAATGGCAATGACAAAATTTTCACGAAATGTAGGAAAAATACAAAGGTATTTGATAAAAGTGAAGACGTAAAAAAAGGAATTTCCCAGCGCAAGAGTTCGATTAAATTTAAACATTGCAAAACACAAACTGTGAATTCCGAATCTATTTAAAATTAATCGTGAATATCCAGCATACAGTGAAATACAGTGAAAATTTCACGACTGAGCAATTGAACTTGACTTTTTAATATTAGGAATAGAAGATTATTTAATGAAATTGAAGATTTCGTTGGACGTGAAAGTTGAATATCTTGCTGTATCAACGGATCGGGATTTACGACGATGCAAGAGTAGCAAATTTTCCGGTTTTAATGGCTTCGAAGTTACGGAATCGTGCGGTGGAAGTAATTAGTTGGCGCGTGTAGTTTGATTTAGTGTGTTGAAGACGTTTGCATTGGTCCGCAATGGCAACCGTACGTAATGAACTGCACTTGTCTACCTCGCAGTTGCGTGTAGATTATACTTGCATCGCGATGCATGTAGAAAGGAAGTTCAACAACGAAGCCAGAAACTTCGACTTGCCAGATATTTCTACGTAAACTGAAATCACGTGCAAAGGATCACAATGAGGATCGTTATCGTGCTTTCAAGTACTCTTGTATTGTACATTTATAATGTCAACCGGAAAAACTTCAATGTGTGAGAAAATCTGCTGAGAAAACTGCAACGTATCTTTGGCATTCCTCTATTTTTTCCGTGACATTTCTCTTGAAAATTGTTTTCTCCATTTCTTCCTCAAGTAGAAATATTCGGAAAAGTTCGTGACCGTCGTCACGTTTCTTGCAACTTTCAGCGTTATATTTTTCTTGGGGCTCCTTCCAGTACTTCATTAGAAAATCTGATAATGAATTCTTCTCGATTGTCACTTTCCGTCCTTCGAAGTTCCTGGCAATGCTTGGACGGTATTCAAACAGAACTGAAGAACGTAACTCTCTAGTTCCTTCGTTAATTGCATTCTATGCTATCATAGCGTCGAATAAATATTGAACTTAGCCAACGTTTTCCCGTATACCACTTCCTACACAGTCTAATACTTCCCCATCAGCGTCTTCATCCCTTTTGTGCGGTAAGAGATTCAAATTTATGTAACAATAATGTAATAAAATTCATATAACAAAGATTTCATGTATTTATAAATGTAAGAAAAATTGAAATATTTACCATCGTGCATTCTGTTTTCCATTTCTTTTTAAAAATGAGATAGAATTTTCCAGAGTATTTTCATTTACGTTCTAAGATAATGTTTGGTATTTGACAGATTATTTTATCGCAAATATTGTCAAACCTAGAATTACTTTGCCTTTAATGATTATGATAAATTGTCTTATGAGATAATCACAAACGATAAAAATATAGCTTATAATTGCAACAAATTTATATTATACCTAATAATCGTTAAATGTCATTTTTTTAACGTTTCCTTAATTTTCCTGAAAAGATCTTTTTTCTTCTGTATAGAAAATAATTTCTACGATATGGACTATTTACTTTGTATTTTCATACATCCAGCGACAATTATAAATTTATATTAATAAATATCATCATTTACTTTTTAATTATCGTTCTTATAATTACTTTCAAAGGGTTATGTAATGACATACATATTAATCCATTTTCATTTTAATTATGTGCACATATGAATACCGTGCTTAAATAAATTTAGAATAAAACTTATATGTTCCTTCTTATTTATGATATTTTTACTTTGTCCGTCATTTCAAATTTATGACAACGCTATTTCCATTTCCTGTTCCCTTAATTACTATTTTCAGCGGGTCGACCTGGCTATCGCAAATTTATTAACCAAGCTGCCAGTTCGTTATCTGTTCAATTTTCACCGTCCATCCACACGAATGGAACATTCATTGTTTCACAGTTGATATTTCCATTAAATTTCCTTTCCCGAAGGTAAGGTAATCTAATATCTCCTTGGACGTTCATTGCCCTGCCAGTGTTGCATTTTTCATGACGACCAACTTAAAAAAGACTTGACGATTCATCAGATATACACATGTTTCTTCTTAATTCAGGAAATTTTTGTACCAAAATGAAAGCCATAAAATGTTTAAGGTCTCTCAATTAACTTCGAAGTTCCCCGATATTTATCAATATTTATCTATAATATTTATATTAAATTTTCTTTCGCGAATGTAAGCTGATTTGATTTCAGTTTGGTCGATCATCGTCCTGCGAGTTTTACATTTTTTATAACAACGAAGTTAAATAAAGAATTGTCGATTTATTATCAGATATACACATATTTCTTCTTAAGTCAGGAAATTTTTGTGCTAAAATGAAAGTCGTAAAATATTCGGGATTTTCCGATTGACCTCGAAGTTTATTGACATTTATTGATGGTTAAAAAGTCGTCCGAGTTTCCTCGTTTAGGTTTGCAATAATCAATAACGTCTAGACCTCTTTTTTTGGAAAAGGCAACTGATTTTGAGAAATCACGTCACGTAATTAACAACTTAATTGTTTATAATTGCATTGTTGGTTTTACTTCTGAATTAGCTGACAATGAGAGGTAAATGTTTATAAATATCCATTCCTTTACTTTTTACGGAGTAAAACGAACATGGATGTTAATTAAATGTTTCTTTAATTTTCTGCTCATTATTTTCAGATAAATGTAATCAGCATATTCTCAACCATAAATTTTCAGCTTTTGACAATTTCGACACGTGACATTCACTTTACCCGTTGCATTGAAACAACATTCTAATTTATGAACATTCGGCCCCTTTCCCCAAAAGTCATAAGCAAACTGTGGTGGTTCTGTTAATTGAGGCAAAACAGAGATTCGAAAATTACAGCGCCAACTATTATTATTATTTGAACAAATATTTCGCCGGCGGAAACTGTGGAAGTTAAACAAGGTTTACAGTTTAGAGTAAAATTTTCCTCTGCCGATGGACTTGCCGGTGAATTGCAGCTACGAAAATATGTAGAATAAGACGGTGGAAAGGAAGAAAATAAATTCAGAGGATAAGGAAGAAGCGCAGAGAACGTTGCTGTTAGCAGTTTGAGAATTTTTCTCTCCTCCCGGGGTACATCTTTGTTGTGCTCGTGTGTTTTCCATTGGAAAGGCGCGGACATAATGTTCTCTAAACCAGAAGACGGAGTATAGGAGGAAAAATAAGCTTTACTCGTTCCAGCCAGAAGAGTTCGCCGTAATTTAACTGAAAGGCTTTAAAAAGTTTTACCTAGAAGAACTTCAGAGGGAGTCTATTTTCCGAAGAAACCTGCTTGTTTGTGCTTTAGTGCTGAACTGGGGCGTCTAAAAAAAGAAAATATCTTCCCGCGGGGAGTTTGAACTCTACTGTAATATTTTCAATATCATATTTTCATTCAAGTGTACAGTGATATATTAATAGCACTTATTACATTATACATATACAGGTAATAATCGTAGAATTAAAGGTGTTGCAAGCTATTATTTCGGAAATTTAAAGCAAGGTATCCTTCAAAGGATCGACTACATTGTGAAAAACAAATGAACTACAAAAATGATCTAAAAGCGTTATATTTATATGAGAAATAAAGTAAAATGTTACAAATGAATGAAAGCATTAAAAATTAAGTAAATAAAAATTTCAAATAATAGATTATAGGAATCAAACGTAAACACCGAATAAAATATTCAGAAACTGACTTCAGAATTAGCTTGTATCACCTTTAATTTTCTACCTTGTGTACACGTAGGTAAGTATATTATTTTTATTATAATTTACTGATTTTAAATGGATCGTGATTAATGATGCGAGTGATGTGAACGACAACAAAAATGTCATTAACATTGTAATTCAGAATCCCAAGATATATTTTGTAATATTAAATTTATTGCGTCGTCCCAAAAGAATGAAGATGAACGAAATCTTTTTCACATGATAAAGATCTCAATAATGCTTGAAAACTTTGTAGAAGCTTGATAGAAGAACAAAAAGAAGCATTGCAGGACTTAATCTTGTTGAATTACTTTAGAAAGAATTATGGGGACCACAGGGAGAACTTCTAACAGCAAAGAAACAATTGTGGTTAATTTTATAAGAAGGATGATAAGAGGTTACGAAAAAATCAAGATGAAAAATAATTTTACTGAAAAGTGTGTAAAATGATTTACATTTTTATCATCTTTATTCCATGAAAAGTTACTCTTGCAATTAAGCACAACAGCGTTTATGAGTTCAAGAATACCGAAACTTTGCACGACTTCAAAATTTGAAATAATTAAGATTCTTTGGAGTTATTACGAACAAGGAATTCATAAGTTTGATTTATTCAATTTGCTTTTATCAAAATTCGATATTAAGTATGAATAAAAATGTTAAAAAACAATTTCCTGCGATAATGCAATTTCTTCTCTGTCGAATGAATTCTTGAGAAGATATCGTCATTTGATTCTCCGTATTTTGAGCTGCAATTTTTTGCAGTTCGTAACAGAAAAATCTTTGCATTGACGAACGTTCGGTGCAGGATTGACAAGCGAAGTTTCAAATAACAAAGCTTTCAGTATCATTGGCATCGGTGTCAATCTTTGTCAATCTTTGTCATTTCGTTATCGAGCTCGAAGCCCTGGCTGGCGGGAATCCTTGTTTTAATTACCTCGACTTTTTATAAGCCTTCAATCCGGCGGAACAAGGAATCTAACGAACGCAGCTTTCCCACCGAGAGCGCAATTAATTACTTACAAATCTTTCAACGGTATTCCATTTATAGAGATTGTAATACCTTCATTGGCCTTTGCCCATTAGAATTTCAGATTTTCCTTATTGAACTTTTGCGTTAAGTAATCCTAGCCTTTTTATCAATCCTCCGGGCAACCTCTCGATTTTCGAAGTCATTTTGCTTTCCTTGTTGATACGAAAATCTTGCAAAGTTTCCCGCTTACCGTTCGCCACGGTTCTCTGCGCGGATTTAAAGATTACACTTCGTGAACTAACTCTCCTATTTCCGTTCCTTTTTCTTCGTCTCTTGCGAGGATTCGCTGCTCTACTTCGAATCTTCAGACGGTACATTTCGCGTCAGCACACGCCGCGTAATTCTCGAAAAACAAAGCTCGGGTTTTAGCAGATTCGTTCAGAGATGTGAATCAATGAATTTAAGGAAAAAAGCGGTGAACCAACACCACAGTTGTAATTTTAAGCATTGTTCCGTGTAAAAATATGAATAATAATATTTAATAAAGTAATACCGAAGACGTTTTATGCGTTAATACTTTATTGGCTGATTTAAACTCTGCACAAAGTCATCGGAACGGGTATTAATAATACTTTCAATTAACTTCGTTAATTAATTTATATTGACAGTAAGTTATCTGATAAGTTAATTTAAGTAAATTTTTACCAAAAATGACAAACTTGTTTCTACTACGTCTTCGATGTGTTTCAACAGTTAATTTAGTAATACGAATTTTCGATAGTCGTATTTTAGTTTGCACAGTAATTATTTTATGAACCTCAGTATTTCCTAACTATATCCATCCATATGAATAAAAGTGTCACCATAAAATGTAGCAGACGGGAAAAAAGCTTGCGTGGGACATGCATACCACTTCACTTATAATACTCGGCGTTTACTTACTTCCAGCATATGATACGAGGGACTGTTACACTTTCAAAAGCACAATGTACTTAATTGCACGCTATATAAAGACCTAATTAATGACATTCTCCCCGGTATAAAGCGGTACCGTTTACTGACACGCAGTGTTATAAGTTTCCAAACTATTTATCCCTTTGTCTTCGCACACGCAAAACAAAGATCAAATTAATTACAGCCTGTATAAAGTTCTAATTAATGGTAATGTTTACCGTGAAAAATTTGATTAAACAATCATATTATAATGTTAACAACGGAGCAGAATTATTATTATTAACATGACATTATGAATTTAGCAGAATTATGTACTGTTTTGCCACTGTAAACACGAAATAAAGAAAGAGTCAATCAATATTATTAGTTTCAAGGTTATTAATGTTTTATTACCACATGACGTAAAATAAAGAACAAGCAAATTGCACTGTCAAATAAATATGTCCTAATTCCCAACATTTTCTCCAGTATAAACTCTAATTACCTAAAGCCACGTGATAGTACATTTTCCAAAATTATTATTATACTTTTATAATACGTAAATCAAAGATGACAATGGCAGGAATTAAAATTCGATGAAAGGATATAACTGTATATTGGGGATACTTAGATATGAAAGAGAAAAGAATCTATTAAACGATGGTTCATCTTCGAACTTCCGGGATAAGTGCTGTGCTGTTGAAAACACTGTGCTTGCCAGAATGCCTTATCGTTTTCCTGACTCGACCCTCAGCCAGATCCTCGAAAACCCCTTTCGCTAAAACTGCACAGTTCGACGACACGGGGTCATTGGCCGTCATATAATATGCGTGTTATCGAGCACACGTCCTTTCAGAAAACCCTAATCACTTCTAGCCTAATAATGAGCTTGCCGAAGATAATTATAGATCGTTATAGATAGTTATATATCTACAGGGAGAGCTTTATCCCCGAATAATGAAAGAAATATCGATTATAACGATTATTTTTCAATAATTATTCTAGAAAATACATCGACGCTAATGCAGAGAAAGAGACGCTTACACTTAAAGAATGGAAAGAAAAAATAAAGAATATCTTACCCACCCTGGATGATAACTTTATTCGGTTTTTAGTAAAGTATCATGAATATAAAATGTTTCAAGCGTTGCAAAGTTCACGGTTATCAAATGAAGTTTACGCTATTTTTCGTTTTAGCAAAGATCGGAAGGTTTAAACTTTAATATCATTACATAATACATTGGATCCTTTAAGGAAATCTGGATAAATTTCTCTGTACTGAAATTTATCAGCAATTCATAGTTTACTACCAATAAACCGTAGTTCTGTTGAACCTCGACTACTTCTAAATATTATATTAAAATTTCGTATGAAAATACAAGAGCAGGATAATGAAGGTTCTGGCGTATAGTTGTAAATTCGTAAGGATCTTTACCTGCATCATGGGTCCTCTGGCAGTGACTCGAGGCAGAGGTCCTCCGCAGTAGACGAGCAGCACAGGATCCTCGATCCTGGCCCCATCGCGGAAGACCAGTCTGTCCTTTTCCGGTGTGCAGTCCTGCCAGACGGTGAGGCTATTATTGGCAACATTCGCGCCGACCGGTCCGGGCCAGACGTTTTTCACGGAAATCAAGGCATGCTTGCACGTCGGCACTTCCTTTTGCCTGAGCGTAATGAGGCAGCTGGCGTTCCTCGGGTACTCCCCGGGGTAATTGGGGCTCTGAAGACGACACTGTTTCAGATGGCAATCGTAGAAATTCCTCGAGCAGTATGTCCCCGGCACGGGTGATCCCCTCTCGATGGGGAGTTCCGGTTTTCCCAATCTGGCGACGGCTTCGCTGCGCGAGACGAATCGGTAGCGCAGTCGAAACTCGAATGGTACCGCCGAGGGCGCATGGGAGAGACGAATCGAGGCGGTTACCGTGCTGGTTTCGCTGTAATACGAGGCATGGCCCTCGCCGACCCCGCACCAGGAACCCCCGGTGAATTGTCGGCCAAGCTCGGCGAGCTGTAGGGACCCTTCGGGGCAGGCAGCCGAGGTGCTGTAGGGGTTTCGCTCGAGTCGACCGACGCTGAAGGCGTCCCACAGCAGCTGCACGAGCTCTCCATAACCTTGGCCCGCTGCGGTGAAGGTCAAGTGACACTGGAAGGGCAGTCGGTCCTCGGAGGGTCGCGGCAGGTCGAGCTTGTAGGTACGACCTTCGCGGCCGTGGTAGGTGCGGTTGCAGGGCGTACAACCGGTGGGCTCGTCGCTCTTGTCTCCGCAGTCGTCTTTGCCGTTACAATAGGCATCGATCGGCACGCAATGACCGTCCCGGCAAGTCAGCTCCGCCAGACCGCAACTACCGCCCGTGCAACTTGTCCTCTCGATCAGGGCCAGCGAAATTGCGATGACCAACAGCCCGATCCGTCCCTGACCACCACCGCCATCAGCTATCTCCTGCAAACGATTGCCCGTTAAAGGATAACCCAACTAATATAAAGCAAACGTACGAACGTCGTAAATAAACCGAACGATCAAGATTCTCTATTCACCGTGACCCGTTTTAAAGAAAAGTCGTCGTTCGATCAGAGTTCTGCCGATTCGACTCTCCAAAGTGATTCGCGAAAAATTCCCACTGTGTTTTACAATTTTTCGTTGAAATTTTACGGAAGAAAAAGTGGCCCGGGGTTGTGTTTCAAAACTAACATTCGGTTACGTTAAAAATATATAATTTCATTAAATATTGTTCCGTATTCAATTTCCCGACTAGGTGTTCAAAAATACCTGTCAACAAGTTGACATTTCATTTTGGAAAAAATGTAGAAAAATCGAATGTTTTTATTCAATAATTAAGATTCAGTCCTTTATACGCAACAAGTAATAAACGCAGGTTTTGTTCTTTCCAGGCAAAGTGTGCTCCAAGAATTCATGTTTCATAAAGAGACACAACTTTAATAACCCTAATTACATTTTTTAACTAACGTTTTCACAAAAATGTTCAAAAAGTGGAACGAAAAGGGGTAAACTAACAAAAAAATTAGTTTGCTACTGAATTATAAGCTAAGAAATCAATCTTAAGAATTAGTTTCTTATTGAAGCAGTAATGGCATTTATATTTTAGTGTTTCAATTAGTTTTGAAAAATGTAATTTCTAAATGTAATTTCCTACGCACTAGTAAATCTACTTGTGTTTTTTAATAAAAGCAATACGAAGTATCACTCAGTAAACATAAGGCATTCTATTCTAAAAATTAATTACTGCAAGCGTAACTGCAACGTTTCTGAACACATTAAAGGCAAGTGCCCAAGATTTCATAATACTGGCCTGTTAAAAAAATGTAGCATGAAGTTTTTTGACTTCGATCTTTGCAGAATTATTAATGTAATGGGTATCCGTGCAACGAAATGTATGATACGTATGATAAGAGCAGATATTCTCAACTTGTTTTAATAGCAATCATTATTTGAGAAGAGAGTAGGTAAACAAATTTATATATTAACTGTTTTTGCCATAACAAGTCATTCTTTTACTTCTTCTTTGAAACTGACCTAATTTCTACAAACGATTTTACTTAGTAAAGGTGTTATGGTAAAAGAAATATAAAGCAGATATTAAAAATGATCGTACAATCTTATTTTTTAAGAAAAAAGTTTAATTCTATATTCTTGAAACATCTGTAAAATATTGTGAATAAAAACAACGAATAATAACAATACATAAGTAATTACGTAATTCGCGATATTATTGAAAAGAAATGATTAACATTATCAAAAAAAATTTGCTGTTTCTTATGAAGATTCTCATATTTAATTTGCAATTGACATTATCGTCATATTAGTATTTTCATGTTTACAGTATGATTGTACGTATATTGACATTAGTTAATAATGGACATGGTAAATCAAATAATTTGAACCAATATATTGTTAGTTTACGGTTAATTATAGATTCTAATTGCTCAAATTTTCAGTGTTTTCAATGTGTTTACTGTAAACATTTCAGAAACGTATTCAGCATATGTCACCAGACTAATTTATCTTCTAGAATTTATTCATAAATAAAAAGTAAAAAACTGTTAATGGGGTACTTATTTATTTGGATGAAATATTCCCTCAATTATTACATAAATATAACAAGTATAAAGTTTATAAACTTTATGGTAGTCCAATGAATAAACACTGTCACCACAAAACTGTATAACATATGCACAAAGGTTCACGTATAATTTTTTCCATTAATAAAATAATGTCATATCTTGTAAATGTTCTTGAATTTAATAATTCTAACAAGAATATGTAATGTTAATTGCCTTCAACGAATTTAAAATATCATTGCATTGTTACGAAAAAGCAAGCACCAAATTAGACACGTGATAAATAAAATTAAAACTACGCTGTCAAGAATGTATGACAGTAATTTCTGTGACGTTGATTAATGTCGTGAAGGCTTTCAATTTGGAATTGTGCCCGTGTCTGTTCTTCAGATTTTATAGAATTCCGAGATACTATGTGCAAACGGTTCTCTTGAAAGACTACACTCGCATAGAATAACGGACGGGTTAATTAACGGGCTGCTTAAGTAGTGAACTGCTTAATTCGCGATCAAATTTCTAAACTTCGCCCAGACGATTCAGACAATTATTTGCGTATTAAACAGCAGACAGAAAGAAAGTACTTTGACACAATTTTATTGTGATTGTGCCGTGGTTAAGAAATTTTTATAAACATTTGTACTCGTTTAAAAATGTAAATTGTAGAGAGGCTTAAATGATTATTGTTAGATGTTAAGTGAAATTTTTAAAACTATTTACAAAAGAAAATAATGTTCGTATAGAGGCTCAAATTTAAAATATAATCATCGCGTTGTAGGTAAATGAATAACCTGGTTTTTTGTTACGGTGTTCCTCAGGGAGGATTATATCGGGAAAAATGTGTTGTTAATTACTGAAGTGTATTTTAGTTATTAATTACATAAGCAACATTTTCTGCTAACCTCATTACATTAGATGAAATTAAAATAACGGTACCCCCTATGAACTGTTTCTTTCGTTTCTTTATAAAATAAAATATTTTTACTCTTTAAACTATAATAAACATATAATTACAATTTAGTAGAGTTTAAGAAAAATATTTATACTTTAATTTGCCTTAAAATTTTCAGCTTTTACTATGTTTCTGCTGAAGACAAAATAACATTTCCTTCTAAATTCATTGCATTAGATGAAAATAAAATAAATGTGCTGCCCTGTGAAACTATATCTTTATAATGGGAATTAATATTATAACATTGCGTTTCAAAATTGAATAATTTTATAATTATGACAGCGTTACTGATGATGATCACTAGGTAAGATTATCCTAAATTTTGTCAATCATATTAAAACATCTAATTCTCAGTTTTCCTCACAACGTTTAATCATTATTATATTTCTGCGGACAAGAATATTTACTTCTAAATTCATCGTACGAAATGAGATAATCACATTAGATGTAAAAACGAATGAAATATTCGGTCTGGGACTGTCCCTTTCCCTCGGCCGAATCGCTCGTGAATTTCCACGAGGGCGTTGAATTGATGGAACGTGAAATTTACCATAATCGTCCGTCGGTGAGTGGAGCATCACAGTAAGAATCCCGACGACGTTCTTCGATCGACCGACGGCAAGACACTGTGCCGCATGTCTCGAATGTATCCGCGAACTATAAACGGGCCACTGGCTTATTCCGCGCGTTAGAAGCACCAGCTGGCACTGTGAGCATCAACGCCGTAATCATAATCACAAGGAGCACCTAATACCAGCGGCTATGAGCAGCGGAAACAGCACGACCACCGGCACATCCGTTCCTAAGGGAGAAATCTGCGACGTTACTACCCCTCCCCCTCGCGCGCGTCAGCAAAAGACTGTCCGCTTATTATGAGAAAACCACTCGATAATTCTCGAGGAGTCCTTCAGTGCTATCGATTCGATGCACTCCGCCGAATGGTCCGTTTTATTCCAGCCACTTATTTCCCAAGGCCACTGACGATTTTCCCCATAACGATGACGCTTTCGAATTCATTGCCAGCGGATACAGTCGGAAAAGCGAATTATTATTGCCGGACGTGTTTGTCAACTGCAACTCGGTTCAATTCGCCGAGCACCGTGCAACGAAGACGTGGAGAAACGTTGCGGGATGAAACAACGTGATAAACGTAATCTCGCAGCGATGGCAGACCCCGAGAAGTTCGACGACTATTTTACCGTCGATAACGGCAACACATTTCCATCGACACCAGTTTCACGAGCACGAGAAAATGTCCTCCGAAAGTCTTGACCTTCCACGTGCCGGCGAGGAAAATTCCCCGGAGGAATTTCTCCGCGAAGAGCACCGTCTTCCGTTGAAATTCGCCTTGCTTCGTGGGGCTTAGAAACCCGCAAAAATCGAGGCGGCTAATTGCCGTTTGCCAGATGCACGTGACGTGGTGGTCGATGTTGGACTGCAGCTGCAGGTCTCCGCGATTTGCCGCCCAGTGCTGCCGAAGGGGAGGGGGCTGGGGGTGGGAAGGGGTTGAAGAGCGTTTTGTCCCGTGGTGAGTAGCGCGCACGAAGCGGAGGTCGAGACGCGACTGCACAACCTGCTCCGTCGAACCCAGGAGATAAAATTCGCGCATGCTGCCAGCCAGGTACAGGGGTGGGACATGTTCCCACCTACGTCCTGTGTATCTGTATTTGTGGGGGGGGGTGGAGGGGGTGGGGGTGAACAGCAGCAGCAGCAGCAGCAGCAGCAGCGGCAGCAGGGGTTGAAAGCAGGAACGGAAACGGGGCTGAGCTCAGGGCCTGGCCGCTGGGCGACTCGACGCCTCGATGCATCGATCCACGTGCTACCCTCCCCTCCCCCTATTTCTCTCTCTCGCACATCCCCCACCCGTGGGCCGCTCTCCTTCTTCTTCCCCTTTCAAGCCCCCTTTTGCGTGTGGGTCCTCTCGGGCGTTCTTCTCTGTTTTTCTCCCCCTTTGGAGGACGTAATGCGTGGCTCGCGAGGCATACCGATCTATGCAGCCAGCGTGAAGCCTTTACCCTATATTTCCCGTGCTCTCGCTCCTCTTCGTGCCGTCGGCAATTCGCCCAACCACTCCTCCTCCCCCCCCCTTCCCCCCGCGCTTCCGACCCCTATCCGCCCGCCCCTTCCCCGGCCCCTCGGCCTCCTTGGCCTACGATGTCATCGCGGCTTCTTCCGCCCAGGCGATTCATCACCGATCGCGATATCCCAAGAGCGGCGTCAAGCTCTCTTCTCGACTCGCCCCGACAGAGCCAGAGTAGCTGCCGAAGGGTGCCTCACGCACAGTCTTCTCGCCTTGTATTCAATGCAAACAGCTAACTTGCCAATATTTCTGCATATCAATGGTTAAGAATGTAATACACGTGGAACGTCCTACAATGTGTCCAATTTAATAACATTTTTTTAATGATATTCGTTTAGCATACCTTTCATTATAATTTTCAAAAAACGATTGTCCCATGAAACACGTTTCTGCATATCATTAAGAATGTAATACACGTGGGACATCCTAGAATGTGTTCGATTTAATAACAGTTTCTAATATCATTCATTTAGCATATTTTTCATTACAATTTCCAAAAAACAATTGCTCCATGAAAACGTTTTAAAACATTTCTGCATATCAATCGTTAAGAATGTGATACACGTGGAACATCCTAGAATGTTTCCAATTTAATAACAATTTTTAGTATTATTCATTTAGCATGTCTTTCATTACAGTTTCGAAAAAACGACTGTCCTATGAAAAACTTTCCTGCATATGAATCCTTAAGAATGTGATACACATGGAACATCCTAAAATGTTTCCAATTTCATAACAATTTTTAATATTATTCATTTAGCATATCTTTCGTTACAATTTCGAAAAAACGATTGTCCTATGAAAAACGTTTTAAAACGTTTCTGCATATCAATCATTAAGAATGTAATACACGCGGGACATCGTAGAATGTTTCCAATTTAATAACATTTTTTAATATCATTCATTTAGCATATCTTTTATTACATTTTCGAGAAACAATTACCGTATGAAAACGGTTTTATATAATATTAATTATTCTGCACGAACTGGATTATTGTTTGCGAGAAACATTGTGCCTCAAATAGACCGTGATAATTTTGTAACATTTTTTAATACTATTCATTTAGCATTTATTACGATTTCTAAAAAACGTTTTCGTGATGAAAACATTTTTTATTAATTATTCCGAAGTATTGTGCCTCAAAGAGAACATGTTAAACTTTTTACATTTTATAGCATTGTTTATTCGGCATATGTTTTATTCCAGTTTCTAAAAAAACGATCTCGCGATGAAAACGTTTCTATATCAATTACTCAGAACGTATAGGATTTTTATTTCCGAGAAACATTGTGCATTAAATAAAACACGGAGAATTTTCCGCATTCTTTTCATACTATTTATTCAGCACGTATTGTAATAAAGTAATGCAAACTTCTGAATACAACTACATAGGAACAATAGAATTCCTATATGTACACAATACCAACGCGTATATTCCTACGAATTAGTGTTAGGATATTTCCAAATTCTCGTAGTGATTTCTGTCCTTTTTCTGTTCGAATTATTGGAAGTAATAAAAAGCTTCGGGAATGAGCTTAATTGCACAAGTGTGCGCACGTTGAATTCCTCATAAAAGTGCCACTACATGTCTTGTTTAATTGGACAGGCATTCTACGAATGCACGTTCGAAGGATATCAAAAACATCAAAAGGGGTGACGTTATTGCGAATTGCGCTGGCCAATGACCCTCCAAGCACGCCGGCCGTAGAGATGTACCTAATTTGTACCAACGTACGTGTGCAAAGTGATTTTCCAAAAAGGTTTCAATATTTCAAGGGTGTATGAGGTTTGCAACAATAAAGAAAAAATGATATTCAAAGACAAAAAATACTTTTTGCAAAATAGTTACGATAATGAGTACTTTAAATTCACATTATAATATTTAATTTACAAGTCAATTATTCCACATTATTAGATATGTGAAAAATGAAGTCTAACGGAAAATCCTATCACGTTAATTATTTGATAAATTTGCAACTGTAAATAAAATATGCTTGTTGAACAGACATATTTACTCAATGAATATTTCAAAGGTAGGTAATTCTATGGAAGGAAAATCTTAAATTTGTCGAGTTCGAATAAATGTATTTATAATTGTAAAAATTCATTGACGTCTCAACGTTTTTTGTTTGTTTTTGAGGACCATGCTCCTACTTATAGTAAGAAATTGTTAAGTCTTTAAATAAAGCACAGCTTGCACTTTCGTATCGTGGTTTTAATTCATAAGTTCATAAGTTTATCGACGATACAAAAAATATTTACCTCCGTGCGATCACTTGGTCGACAAATTATTTATAAAGATTACTGCGTCAGCAGGTATTTTACAATTTTTAGAAGCTACAAAATGTGGAGTGTTCCGCGTATCTCCATACATTTAGTTTATACCACAAATTAATTTCTTGACTATGGTCTTAAAATATCACTGAACCATCCGTTTTAAAGAGAAGAGCATTTTAAAGCATGTTCGAAGCTTCCACTTTACTGAAAGAAACTTCTAAATCCTCTGCTGCAGTTTATATTTAGATTTTCGAAAACCGTTTAAAACTTCTTTCAGTAATATCTATTAAAATATTTTAGCTTTTATTATCTTTTATTTTTAACTTACAAATCGTTAACGTGGGACTCGATGGGTACTACTTCTGATGTGATATTCTTATCAACTTTTATTCGTATCAATGAAGGCTACTGTTCCATATTTCTTCCAATAATACCGCACCGCAGAAATAGGATAAGCTTTACATTTCTACTAAAATTCGTAGTGGTTGACATCGTTTTCCCGTAATACGACTGAAATCACTCGAGTATGTTCGTTAAAACCGTAACCACTTCCCATGTATATGTATGTGCATGTACATATGTGTACTTAGATATGCAAGTACGTGGATTTTTAAGGTGCATAGTAACAGGAAATATGTACAACTGCGGATGGGAAATTCATGTTATAATTATAGTTATAATCAGGAAATTATCCAGCGAATTATGTTTCAATTTACAGCGTCGTGTAATTGTTGTTTGTCGACTAAGGAGAATCATTGTTTTTATATCATATTGACCAATTAATAATGTGGTTCGTTACGAAAGGTCTTCTTTCGCAACGAAAAAATTTGATAGAAAGAACAACATGAACAACGAACAGAATCTGACTGGACATTACTGAATGCATGTAAAAATGTACAAGTGAATCTCTAAAAGCAGGAAAATCCTAGCCAATGAAAAGCTCTGTGTAATCTGAAATGTGTATAAAAACGAGGAACAAAATTTAACGAAACGCTGATAATACAAGTAAATCTTTAAAAGCACACTGATCCTATGCAGCGAGGAAATCCGTGAAATTTGAAACACATATAAAAAAGAGAAATAGAATTTGACAGAACGTTATTAAATACATGTAAAAATGTCGAAATAAATCTCTAAAAGCCGAAAAATCCTACCCACCAAAGAAATCTGTGAAATCTGAAATAAGTTTAAAAGCCAGAACCACAATTTGACGAAACGTTATTACATACATATAAAAATGTGTAAAATAAAAAAAAATCATGAGCAACAACGAATCCTCTGGAATCTAAAATACGCGTAAAGAGTAGAACCAAGATTCAACAGCACCTTATGAGTCGGTAAGGGGTATTTATTATTTTCCCTGGCAAAGTTCCCTGGTCTGGGCCGATACTGCCGAAACTACTGGCACTTGTATCAGTGCGAACGTGCATTGCATGCCGTTGGTTGCCACTCGAGACGCCTGACCCCGGAATTCGCCCACTCACGTGTACACGCAAGAAGAAGCCAAGAGTCTGGGCACTTGGGTTCCTTCGAGCGTTTCTCCACGACGTGCGTTTCTTCTTATTTACCGGCCGGTACATAGCGATGCATTAGTGCACGGCGATGCTTTCAGCGAGGACCCTGACGGCCCGTTTCGCGGATGAACGTCCAAAGAGGGAAACTTTTCATTTTCTACCGGCCTGTGTTCTCTGGCACGCCGTTAAAGCCCGTTGTTTTTAATGGCAGCATCGCGGTATAAAGGGGAAACAAAAAAGAAATCGTTTAATAATTCTCTACGATGTAATAAAATTACGTGTGCAAGTTCTGCGTTTGCGTTTATCCTTTTCCTTTGTGTTTATTATCAGAGTCTTTTATAATGCGGATTTTTCTTTATTTCAAAGCCAATATGTAAAAGCCTGTAAAAGGCTTTTTTCATATTGATTTTCTTGTATATAATGCTGGGGAGATTATTCTTTTTTGTAATATGTCAATGAACTCGTTGTAATAAATAATAATGACGACGTTTCAGTCTTGTCTATAATGTCCGTTGCGAATTATTATGAGCGAGATAATAATATTGATCTGTATGTTAAAATAAAATGGGTTTGCAAAACCTCTTTGTTTAAACCCAGGAGGTGTTAACATTAAAATATTGAATAAACAATAATGACTTTCCAATTTCTCTGAATATTTAGAGAGCGATTGATTTGCATTAAAATGTTAAGTAGGCAAACTGTACTTTCATTTTAAAATCGTAAATTCCAAAATATTAATCATCCCAATTTTTATTTCCGGTATTAGTATAAAAAGGTGTATTTACTGTTCGTCCAACGTTATTAATCACTGTCGCGATATTATTAACCGTGGTACCTAGTGTCGTATATCTTACACATTTTCAGTGTAACTGTACGACGTCTCCATTTTGCTCGTTACTTATGAAAAATGCTCCGTTGTAAATCATTATAATGAACTCCGTAAAACCTTATTCTGGGCTCTAAAATTTCAAGATCTTATAACTACTTTTTGCAGTAACATAATTACAAAAAAACACAAGGATTATTGCCTTAAGTCTTATTACGTTTTTATAAAATCGATTTTCTTGAAAGATTGGCTGAATATTTAACGCGATCTGAACGTGAAGCACATTAAGTGACATAAAAGATGACAAATAATGTGGTAGAACGATATTAAGTTTCGGTATAAAATATAAATTCGCCAATTATTTTATCGCATGGCTTTTTTAATGCCAAGAATTGCAAACATTTTAAAAATAAAAAGTTAGTAATACTTGACTTTAAATTGATTTACTTCTGAAAAATGTTGTATAAAATTTATTTAGATGATTTGTCAAGGACGTATTTACGACTGAAAAAGGGACAGATGTCTGTCTTTATTCTATTCTCGGGTAGGAAACATTTTGTAAGTACTAAAAATATCATTTAGTTGTATCTGCAATTACGTACTTGAATTACTTGAAGTATTCGTATTTAAAGTGGTAGTCATTCTGAATAAAAACATTACAAACATAAGGAATTATTATTGAATTTTATTTAAAAATAAGCGCACTAATAATACAATTACCTACGTTTTTTCGTTACTAAAGGTGTTTTAATATGTTGATTTGCGATTGAGCGTCGGCAAGCGCCGAACTACGATTGATGAAAAAGTATTCTGCACTGAATTTATTCGATTGTCGATAGACATATTCAGTATACAGTAAATTGTCGTACATTCTCACACAAAATCGGCACAATCACTAAACCATCCTTTTTACAATTTTAAAAACATCCGAGTCGAATGTAACGAATAATCAGTACATTTATCGAGGTTTAATAAATACGTAATCTTATTCATAATGTCGTCAAAAATTATCCGGCTGATTGTCGATTTTCGAGAACAATCAAATCGGCGGGAAAACAAACTTTTTATAATTGCAAATGCGAAACCATGATAATAAATGCGAATTCTTTTGAAACGTGCAGTCATTTTTCTAATAACAGAAGTATCGATTACTTAGAAAAGGGTCATTAAATACTTTAAGCCTTCAAGAATTTTTGCCGTATTTAATGATTCATTCGAGACTTCTGAGGCAAGAAAAAATGTGGAACATCTACAGCATAACATTGTGACACAATAATTGTAAAGCAAATTCGACAGATGTGAATTTTAAAAGGCGTAACGCGTGCGAATGTCTTCCAATTTCTTCGACACTTCGGACGGTGTACGTTCGAGATCGCCAGATATACTCTTCTGCTTAGCCGGTTCGATCGAATTGAATTGTTCGCAGAGGTCTCCGTCGATGACATTTTTCACCGGGTAATAATACGATCTGAAGGACAAGTGATCTCTGCCACACAGTGGCGGGTGTTCAGAACGCATGTGCATTTCCAAATGTTGGAAGAAATCGTGATCCTCGTGACTGGTGAAGGGCACGAGGACACCGACGGTGCCGCTTAACGTCGTGTAAACCAAACTCTCCGACCCGCCGGGAATTAGCGTGGCTTTCTGGAGGGACATTACCGTTTCCCCGATGTGGAAAGACGCTACTGTGTCTGCCTTTTGACTGGCTCCGTTGAGTAAACCTCTGTCCCACAAGGCCTTGTTACCTGTCGGATCTTCGTCGACATCGTCGTTGATGCCACTTGCCAGACGTATCTACGCAACAGCACATAGAAATTCATGAATTCATGAGGAAAATATAGATCGTAATCTTGAATTCATTACTAATCCTCGGGTCAATGAATCTCACGTACCAATTTCCGATTGACTCATTCTAGTTTAAATATTAATCTAAATGAACGCAAAGATTTTCAATCATATAAGGTGACAAAAATGTATTATCAAATTTGTACTACTATGCGAATCATTTTGTGTCTTGAATGTTATCTTACACCTCACGATTGTACTAAAATTTTGAAATAATAAATCTTAAAGCCATATTATAGTTAAGATACTTTAACTAAAAATCTCTGCCACCCATTGACCATGTAGTATTTTAAAAAATTGTTGATAAAAAGGTGACTTACCACAGCTATATTTCCAAATTTGTCCGCAGTGGCAACGGTATCGTAATCCAAAACGCACGTCGTAGTGATCCACCTGGGGTGTGTATCGTCGGCGAATACGATCAACTGATTTTCCTGTCGCTTATATCGTACGGCATAAACCGACTCTTGAACATCGCTCACGTATATTCTCTGTCCGACGGCGTTGATGGAAACAACAGCGTTAGGAATGTGTTTGTTCTCACATTTCCGGAGTAACTTTTTCTTGCCCATGTCATAGAGTCGAAGCATTCGCCCGACACCGACTAATACTCGACCTTGATATGGGCAAATGGCTAATGGCACTTCATCCACAACAGTTTTGTGCATTAGCTCGAGACTGGTACACTCGGCATTTACCCTGAAAGAAAAGGAATTTTTCGTTATAAAACAAGTCGTAGAGGGCAATATAATTATGCATGTATATTTTTGTCATCAGCACTGCAGGGATATCATCAAAATACAGATAGTGTGATTATCATCATTTGAAGTGTAAACACAAAGAGTAAGTAATAGTTAATTCAAATTTTTAGTATGAGAATATTTGTCATCAATTGTTCTAATTAATGAATACAAAAGTTTAGAATTAATACTGCTTTGAAGTTTTTATAAGATCGGATTTTGTCTTCAGATAAGAATAATTTCTAAGACTTTTCAGAAATTAATCGACATTTACAAAAACTGCCAATTACAAAAGAATCTAACAATAATGCAACAGTTTATTACGTATATAAGTGTCAATTATTATACTATAATATTGGTAAACATAAAAAACTTACTTGTAAGTGTACAAGAATCCACCGTTACTGACTCGAGGATTTAGCTGGAATTCCTTTGCTACCCCAACAATGAGAAATAGTTGATCACCTTGATTAGCAAATTTGACAAGTCCAAGGCTGCAAAAATAAATTATAAGATTATGAAATCATAGAATACAATTAAGTAGCAGTATGTCTCAAAGACTTTTACTTTTTATAAAAGTTTTTGTTTGTCTCGCGGTATTGCTATTATTGCAGAATTGTAAATAAGCTTGACAAGCATAATTACCATAGCGCAGCTAAATTCTGTTCCAGGCGATGTACTTCAAAAGTGTGACCAGTAGTAGGCGCTATTATTCTTATAAGTGATGCCCAAAGTCCTGGTCCGGCCCTCGGAGCACCAAAAACAGCTTCATTAGGTTCCTCTGATAAGAAGGCTTCGGCCAATTCTCTGGCCACTGCTGCTTCTTCGGCGCCAGCAGCTTCCTGCATTTCTTCCGCCATTTGTAACCTTCTTTGCTGTTTCGTTTCCTCTGTATACGCATTGTGCTCAGTTTCAATTACTATGAGATGCGCTGAGTCTGGGTGAATTGAGAACTTTCGCGGCGTGTATTCCAACGGAAAGCTGACTTGATTGAATACGGCTCCAAGTTTCTCGAGGGCCAAAATTCTTAGGGTATTCGTAGAAATAGCGACAATGCCTTCTGGACATTGCTCCGAACTAAAGCCAGAGGCGAATTCCAGACTTTCGTAGGAAAGGGGTGTCAGGTGGAACCGATTTTGATAGTAATAACTCAACCAGGACCTGCTGCTCATGGCTAATACAGCTTGATTTCCTTGCATTCTTATCCTGAAAAGTTTTACTGGCCGCGAACCCAAATAACGAGTCCGTGTGTCAGCCAAATCACCAGATATAGGATCTAATACTGTTCGCAGGAGGACACCATTTTGCAAACCTGTAAAACATTAAGAGATTTTTACACATCGTTTCAATGCATTAATGAAATCTTTATCGTCCATAAATATTTTTTATGTGTAGAGTAGTGGATGTATTTACCTATATTCAAGTAGAGACTAGATTGCTGCGGTGCTGAATCTTCCGAGTTATCTGAATCTTTAGCACCCATTTCGACGATGCACAAACTCTCCGCAGCTGCTGGTAAAGCCTGCATACTCCTTGGCGCTAAACAATCAGACGGATCTAACGAAATAATCCTCACTGTATTGTCTTGGAGACCAACAGCCAAGAACCACGACCTTTGTTCTCCAATGGCAACATTTCCAAGAGCCATACACATCACTTCTGAAGGCATTTTTTTCCTCTCCGTGTATTCGTTCAATTGTCCAGTCTGAAAATACAAGTATGCATTATTTTACCATTGCCAGATATGCAAATAGTCATTTTTGTACACTTTTCATCCAAATGGACCAATATTAAGTAATGGTATGTAGCAAGAAAAGTGAATTATTCTTTGCACCTTATACGTCGCTGTGAATATCATAAAACTGTCACAGAGAGAACAAACGATGCATTAAATTTGACTTACAAAAATGAAAAAATATTGTAATTTGTATACGTACAGGATCCATTTCAAAGTACACCAATTCGCCTCCAGTGAGAGCTATTACAACTTGGCGCTGGTTAACTGCGCATTTTACAATAGTTTTCTTCCCAGGTGCCTTCCATTCGTTTACACGTTTATCAGCACGGATATGACGTATTCCATCGGGATAAACCTAGCATAAATGACATTTTTTTTAGTACTACAACACACTAAATCTATACTTTAGAAACAAATTTAAAATGAAGCTGTCGCATTTAATTGTAAAATGATCACCGTTTTCGTATTCAACAAAATATTCAAGCTCAATATTTTGGGAAACTGTAATTTGATGGAAAAAAATGTGAATCAAATTATCTTGTAAAACTGAAATATATGCCTGACAGATTTGTTTAAATTTCATGCAACAGCCACAATTGTGTACAATATTATTTTGTCGAGCCTATAATACCAGGAATGTTCAGGGTTAGTCTGAACAATCCAACGATGCGAAGGTTCGGTTTAATTTAGCACCGTTATGACGACCAACACGTGGTAAACCAGGTGCTGGAGATACCATAGTGCAATTAAATAATTTTAATATTCATATGAAAGCTATGAGAATTCTGCCAAAAATGATGTAATGCTTATTTTACCTGTACTAACGCGTCCTCTCCTAACGCTGAGCAACTGAGGGTAGGCGTTGTTCCAAGAAAACCAGAATCTGTAACTTCCTCTACAGTTTCTCCGATGCTAAGTACCAGAGTGGCGTTGACGAATGACACTATGATGTACGCATCATATTCCTCTGTAAACAAAATCAGAAAGCTCGTACTGAGTACAGAAGATGATAAAAAAGGCGAAGTAGCATAAACATAATGCATAAGGCAATTGATTGTCCTCCTGTGTTGTGGCGCACGCTCTGCCATTGAAAATGTAAAGAGTGGATGAGCTCTGCGGCAAATATATTTTTATCGACGCCAATTTCGAGTGTTCTTACCTTTCGATCATTGTGTGTTCTGTGGATCGACCAATAACGCACTGGAGGTCTGAAAGAGAGAACTGGTGTTTGATAAGAGTGTATCAAGCCACCAGATTTATTATTCTCGTTTTATAAAAACTTATATAACAGAATGAAAAATTCGGTGAAATGTACGTTACTGAGAAGACATAAATGTATGTCATATATACTGTGTTAAAACACAAAAGAGGTTCTTTACTTGATTAATGCAAATCATTTAATAATAAACCGATTGCTTGTAAAACCAATGTCTGAAGGTGAAAAGATTTTCCTATTGCCAATACTGCCTGTTATAGCTACATGCTGATAAACCTAATGTAAATCTAAAAGACTAACCATCAACTCGTCTTTTCACAGTCCATACTGCATTCGGGTTGCCGGGAAGTTCGCTGACAGCCATTTCTGAAACTTCCAAACCATGACGAAGTACCCTCAATGTCGATCGAGGCCCCCTTCCACACGCAATGTATAACTGAGGAGTGTCTTCGTTTGCCAAATCTGCAACCTACAGAATTATAATTTGTTAGCAATCTTCAACTGGGTTTATATACGCGTTTTCTAAAATTTGAGTATACAATTATAAAATATTTATATGATTTTAGTATTGAAATATGTCATTCCTAGAGTTCACTTCAATCTGCAAGAACAAATTAAAGGCGACTAGGAATATTTTTATTGCACCATTCCACAGAGGGAAAGCTGACAAAACTTCACTATCTCTCTACTTTAATGGTGCAACAGTCTTATGTTTACAAAAAAGAAAACTACTTATTAAAAAGTACTTCAATGGGAACTAGTTATTTACTGTTGTATAAGACGTACTTGACAAGCCATTATTGGTGATAAACTGTCCATCTCGTCGACAAGTACCAAATTTCTGAGTGGCCTGGGCGCGAAGAAGAATGTGTCTCCTTCTTCCAAGGGCATTGCCGAACTGAATTCTGGCTCGTCGTCGTCATCACCGAGATGAGCAATTTGGTACAAGTAACTGTAAAGATTGTGTAGTTGTTAAAAATTTGCACAATCTTTGTAATAAGTTTCATAATTAGTTTGTTTTAAAAAGAAAAATACTGTTTCAACTGTCAAAGTAATAGCAAATTCTGATTTGGTGTAATTAATAAAGTAATTTAACTTGATTTAATAACTGGGTGCTTTTGATTTTCCCCAAGCACGGTACAAAAACTTGGCACATACATATTTATAGAACAGATTGTATAAAAAATGAAAGTAATTAAATAATTTACGTGAGAATTTTCCTTACTGGTTCCCAAATTCAGAGGCAACGAATAAAAATCCTGTTTTCAGAACGCACATACTCGTCGCGATGGGGACTGTGTCGAAATACTTGAGTTTAATTTCGGTAACCATATCTTCGTCCGTTTCTAATGTAATTTTGAAAATATCTCCTTGCTCCGTTTGGGCCAAGAAAAAAAACATGCTTTTTGTCTTGTGTGTTGCAGAGCACACGAATATCATGCCTCTCTCTGGATCATCCAAATCGTTACGTCGTCTTGGAATCGGACAACGAATGTCATGTTGATCTCCCAAGTTTTTATAGGTTAAATAGTTCTCGGAGCAAATGAGCACTCCACTGGGTCCATCATTTCCACCAGGTACTGATATCAGGAAGTTAGCGTGTTCTTCTAAAGGTTCACTGTATTTGCGTACAACGTGATTCAGTCCAAGGTCAAGTTCATAAAGAGTTAAGGTTTGTTGAGTTTTTACTGCAGCATCACCAGTAGGGTCACTGTCAGCTTCCTGCATTTAAAACATACTTTTTATGGAAACTGGTAATAATTAAGAGAACCACATAAGAAAAAAGCTTTTTGCTGTGAAAGAATAAATACCTCGTAATCGATTTCTAAACAAGCAAACATTGGGTTTTCAAAACCAACATCAACTCCTACAATGTGGTACACTAAAGTATTGCTTTTATGTGCCTCTAAGGGTGACGAGATTGTAAGACGGGCTTCAGGGTCACGATTTAAAATATATACAAGTTTCTGCTTCTCAATTGCACCTATAACAGAAAAAAAATTGTTACCTCTGTCCACAACTTTTTTTCAGGTAATATACATTTAAGCTTTATAATCAGAATCAAAAGTTTTAATCAACGTTATAATCAGTTGAAACACGGATGATAAACACATCATTACATACTGGATTAAAATAAAATTGTGTGTAGAATGTACTAATGAAAAATGTATTAATAACCATTACCTATCATAACAGCTCTTCCTTTGGGATCGATAGCCAAATATTGGCCAGGAACAATTCTCCGACAGCCACTTTTTCCAAAAGTTTCTTGATGTACTTTCTCAAACATATTTTTAGCCGGAATATATTCCAAAATGACTATACGGCCAGAATCAGAGCCTACTACGATGTAATCTTTAGTACCACCAGTTAGCCGAAAGGCCATCAAAGATCTTATGATACCAAAAAC